>CM070634.1:45911717-46511717 GCA_036346255.1 Ampelocalamus luodianensis | reverse complement strand
TCTAGCTCTTTAGCTTGTCTTGTGACCAGTTGGTCCCTTTTGTAATAACTATTTATCTTTGTCTTTTGTTTGTAAAGCTTTTGTTCGGTTGTATGGATTGTATGGAATTGATGCATTGTTTTGTAAAAGGGTGTGTATACTGCAATTTTGGGAAGTATACATTTTCCCGAGGCACATGATATTTTATTTGTGATGCTAGAGTCAAGGGAAGACTAAACATTACAAGTTAAATACCCCGGGGTCTCACAGGCCAGATTAATTTAACACAAACCAAACCCTAAATCTTCAATGAAACACTGGATTCCAACAAAAATCCATTTATTTTGTTTGCAAATAAGAACCATCTACGTCGCAATTAACATAGAAGCAAGCAGTACTAACCATATGAGGGAGGCGCTACACCAACACCTCGAAGAACAGGGGTAGCAAATAGGGTGGAGAGGTGGCACCATGGCCGGGTGCTCAGGCGTGTCGGGGTGGAGAGGTGGCACCGCGTCCGGGAGGGGGAAGGAGGGCGGACTATCGGAGTAGCAGGACGGAGGCGTCGCGCGGCGCCAGTCGGAGTCAGAGGAGGACGGAGCCAGAGGAGGACGGGGCTAGTTGGAGTTGGAGGAGTACAGAGCCGATCGAAGGAAAGAGGGGGAGGCCGACGTGGAGGGGTGGCCGACAAGGAGGAGGAAGGGTGAACACGGAGAGAGGGGAGGGCGGCGTAGAGATATGGGAGATGGTGCGAAGGGCTGGGGGCTTGGGTAGGGGTGGGAATGGGTTAGGCTAGTGTCGGGACCCAAAATTTCGATTCAGGAACCCTCTGTGTATTCTGAACTAGTTCCAGATCAGTATCTAGCTCACATAGGTAACAGTGATGAAATACCATCCATTTATTCGATTTGATTAAAATGATCTCAAAATAACAAATAGTAATAATAACTGGACCTCATGGTCAATGTTTACTTACCTTGCCATGCAGGGCTAAAGAAACAAATAACTTTTGCAGCGAAACAAAACTCTTGAAATGACCAATCAACATGCCCACAGGAAATCGAGTGGAGAACGCATCCTATTCCGCAAAACCGTCATGGTATTCCTAGGCGAAGTACTCTTGAGCAACTTAATATTCTTCAACTGATCAACAATAGTATAAGTCGTGAGTACATAAAGCACTCAGCAAATCGTGGGAAAATATATGCAAATAGTATTCATGCAAGACTTGAACAAAGGTTAGTTGTATGGTTCTTTTGCATAAAGCAGCATTAATGATAAATACAATATGTAATTGAAAAGAATAATAAGTAAATAAACAATTTCTTTGAAACAACCAGTGAACTACCTACCCACTTCCCAAGACAATCACCAAGTGAATTACCAATTCACCAAACAAACATTATATTCATCAAGTGAACTTCCCACTCACACTTCGACACATTTTATAAAAAAAAAACTCTATCTCTCATGTGAAATCCTCGAGCACGCCCATAACCATGACACGGCTATTCGAATAGTTTTACACTCTGTAGAGATTGTACAGCTGGACCCACAAGAGATAGATCAACTTAAAGGTGTGCGACTAAGTGATCATCACAAGGCCTTTACAAAGCTTATTCTTAACCCAGTTCTGCCCGCTAACACTGAATGTATTTCCACTGCATGTGGCCCTCTGTGCCACCATGAGTATACGTTTCCCATAACCCATGCTTTACACGACATAACCGAAATTAAGACATTACTAAGTAGTTAGCCAGGTTCGTCCCATACCAGACATGTGATTGAACGGTTAAGGCCTAGTTTAATGGCACACAAGATTAAGTCCTTAACAAGTTATCCAAGCGAGTCTACCACAAACCCACGACGTGCTAATCACACCTCAAATCCACCTACCGCCGCCGAGCAAAAATTATTTTATTTAACCAAGACCAATGACATACCTCGTGATGGTACACAAATTTTAACAATAGTGGCTAACCACCACAGTTCCATATTTCATTAAGTCAAGATTAACCATTATGACACATGTGATAATGAACCCATTGTAACTAAGCTTAACTAAGCATCAATATGATACCCATGTTGGTAATACAAATATGTCCAACTATAATTATCTATGCTAGGGTGACAAAGGATTCATGGCATTCAATTATTCAATGGAGGCATAATGACAACACGTAATAGCTAAACCTAAAATAATTTGTATAAATATAGCATGCAGTTGTATAAAATAATATACTTTTGAAATCATATGTTTAATATGATTAAAGGACCACGACTTGCCTTGGAACAAATCCTGGGATTAATCTTGATCTTGGTGAACTCCTCCTTGCTCAAAACTTCCTGAAATATCAACGTCTACTTGCAAAACAATCAACTAAACTAAATAAATACAAAACAGAGAGAAAACAAACTCCAAAAATAAAATAAAAAATATCAAATAAATAGATCGCGAATTTAGATAAATTTAGAAATTTAAATGAGCTCCATCGGAGTTTGGATGCAAAAGATATGGGCTCTGGAAGATCAAAACCCTAAGAATCACCCTAAAAAGGAATTTTTGGAATTGTGCGAATTACTTTTCTATTGAAAAATCCGGATTATGACATAAGCTGACATCAGTAAGGATGTTTGGAAGGGACAAAGTCAATCTGACAGGCGGGTCCCACTTGTAAATGACTCGGTGCACGTGGACTGGGTTCACAACATTTTGGATCTAGCTCCAGGTGTACTGAGCCACGTAGGCACTGACTTGGCAGGTCACGTGAGCGGACATATGGGCTGGCTCAGTGATGTGGAGGTTGACTCGCCTGTGACACCAATGATGACGTCAGCACCGACGATGTTTTCTGACCCCGGCGACAACAACGAGCGGCGGCACGTCACCGAAGACGAGTGCATGCAACAGGTAGAGATTGCTATCGCGAACTTAGGGATACCCTTGTTGACGTGAGAGGGTGATAGTGGTGGTCGAAATCGGCACCGGAGTGGAGAACGATGAACATGATTTGTTGGAGATGGAAACCAAAGGCGCTCCGGGGTGATGGAGGGGTGCGCTGGGTGCTCCTTGCGACAAGGATGACAACGGAGTAGACCACGGGAACAGAGCATGATCAGCGATGGCGGATTTTTTAGAAATTCCTTATGGCTCTGAAACCCTAAAATCAGAAATGGGGCTCTAGAGCTCTTGGGGCGAAAAGGAGGTGGAATTCGGGAAGAGGAGTCGAGGCGGACACTAGGCGCCCTTTATAGCGAGGAATCGATCCGGTATGGAAATCCCCAAATCGTGCACGATTCGGACTCTGACAGCTTTTAGAGATAAAATCGATTCGGATATGATTTTAACAGTAATGGATGTGGGGAGATAAGAGATTGATTTCAACACGCTTACCGAGATTTTCTTGTTGAGACCGCTTTTGTCAAACGAGGCTTTGAGCTTTGGTCATGGCGTGCGGACTAACTCGCGAGGAAGGAGAAGGAGACAATGGCGGTGGGCCCACCGCGAGAGGAGAAGGAGATGTGCGCGAGCGAAATGAGACAGAAAGGAAAACAAAGCAAGGAAGTGGGTTGTGCGAAGGATACGAACGGTCAAGGCGGAAATTCAGCCCAAAATGAATTCTAAGATTTTAAATTAGTTTTTCTTTTAGAAAATACTCAAATCCAAATGGCAAATAGAAAATAAACTCAAAAATTCTAGAAAAATCTAGAAAATATATCCAAGCATATAGAACCCAAATAAAATAATTTTGATAATAGTTGATGTTAGGAGTATTCACTTTAAATCCTTTTTGATTTATGAAAGTTCAGATTAAGCTTTTGATTTTAGCAGAAAAATCCAAATGGTTATTTTTATTTTAAAAACTTCAAAAACAGACCAAATTTTAGAATGTTACAGCTAGCCCAATGGACTACCGATCCGCACTGAAAATTCGGCCAAATGGACCTGTAACCTAACGCTCTGTTGGATCGAGCAAGTCGACCCTAACCATCACTCTAAGCCTCCTCCCCCAGTTCCCCTCTATCCTCCAGGCTTCCACGGCTCCACGCCTCTACCCCACCGCGGCTTAATCTACCGCCTCCGACGTGTCGCCGCTTCAATCCTCCACCCTATCGTGCCCTAGATCCATCCTTGCCACCCTATCGCACCCTCATCTCCATCCCTCCACCTGTGCGTAGACAAGAAGGGGAAGAAGAAGTAGACATGATGCGACTTGACCAATATAGTGCGGCGGCCGAGAGAGAAAGAGGGTGACGACCGGTGGTGGGGGTGGAGAATCAAAGCGGATCGAAGGTGGGAGCGAGGAGGGTGGCGAATGGGGTGATTTCGAAGGTGGGAGTGAGGAGGAGGGCAGCGGCGGGGGCAAGATCCAGATACAAGAAGGGCGGCAAGGCTGTTCTTCGTCGTCGCCAGAAACAAGGGCTGCGGTGGTGATGTCTATAGCAGCAAGGCTCTCTACCGCGATGAGGTCTAGGCCCTTAAAAATAATTTTGGTAATTAATGTCAACAATGTTTTATGGGATTAACATGTGTGCTATGATGTTTAAAGGTTTAGTCCCGGAGTTTGAATGATGACATGGAAATAACAATCCAAAGATGATAAAAGATAGATATGGCTCGAGGCAAAGGTATCATATAGTCTAAGGATCCTTTTGTAGTTTTTACCGGTCTCGGTGTTTGAAGAAAAGACCAAATTTGTAGGCTAGACGCCATGCTATAAAGAGGGATCATGGCTAATAGCTTGAAAGTTTAATTTGTGCCATTTTTATTAACCATATGGCATGCATTACATTTAGAATTTGTTTTGGTTTTTACCTCTGGAAAACTGTTCAGTGAAATTGGTATGACCGCAGTTGATAAGCGGTACTACCGCAGGTTGGTAGTACCGGATTCTACATGGCGGTACGTATTTTCTAGAGAGTATGTTTTTGAGACCTTTTCTTGAATTCTGGAAATGGTATGACCGCATTTGAAAAGCGATACTACCACAGGTCGGTAGTACCGAAATTTAGTTGGTGGTACGTATTTTCCATAAAGCTATTTTTTGAAGTGGTTCTTGAAATCCTAAAAACGGTATGACCATAAGTGAAAAGTGGTACAACCGCAAGTCGGTAGTACCAAAATCTAGTTGGTGGTATGTATTTTACAGAGAGAATGTTTTTGGGAGTTTTCTTGAATCCAAAAAATGGTATGACCACATCTCTTGAGAGGTACTACCGCAATACGGTAGGACCAAATTTTACGTGGCGGTATGTTATTTCCAAATTTTTTCGTGTTTCTCAAATCCTCTAGAAATAACTAGTTTCGTTCTAGCCAAGTGGTATTACCGCTATGTGGTAGTACCAATTTATAGTTGGCGGTAGTACCACACCTTTTTCCATAACGACTAGTTTTGGGTATTAAATGCAACAGTTTCAACCGTTGATCATGAAGAGCGGTAGTACCGAGTTAGTACAACGGTATTACCATAAATGCTGAATTTTTCAAGAACTTTGTTCAAACAACAAGTTTTATGGTTGGGGGCTATAAATACACCCCCACCTGCACCAAGCTCCGAACCTTTGGCCATATTGAATACTCTTGAGGTTTTGGTGCTCTCTCTTCTACTCATTTACATTCAATTCATATTTTGAGGTAGTTGAGAGCATTCAAGTGCATTGCGTCATTAGTTGATCATTTTGGCACTTGATAATCTTCAAACAAGTACTGCGATTTATTACTCTTGGTGCTTGCCATTACCTAGATGGCTTGGAGAAGTTTTGTGTGGTGATCTCTTCAAGAAGAGTGTAAAGAGGCCCATCAACGATTATGATTGGTCTGGAGCTCACCATCTCCGGAGTGGAGGAAGAGCATCCATAGTGAAATCGATGTGCAAAGGCTTAATTCATGGAGCCGGTCCAATTTGTTTGGACTTACCTCAACGTGGACTAGTGAAGACCGGCAACTCTTCGATACTATGGGAAAACATCGTTTGTCTCCATTGTAGTTTATCTCTTGTCTTTACTAATTCCGCATTTACTTTTCTAGCAATTATTTGGGTAGAATTGTTTAGCTAGAATTGTATCTAGTATTGGCAGATTCTTAAGTTGCCTTAGCAAATATTGATCTTTGCTTGTAAACTTGTGTTAGTAATTCTTCTTTAATATTTCAATTGTTAAAATTGTCAATTAGAGCACAAGAATTTTTATAGCTTCCTATTCACCCCCCTCTAGTCGGTTATCTTTGATCCTACAGTGAGACCATCACTCCTTCTTTGCTTCATAGTAAGCCATTTTTATGATCTCCCGCCTTTCTTTGGTTGAGGTTCTAAGTGCTACCCAAAGGATGCTTCATAACAAGTAGAAACAATTGCTTGGATGAACTCTTGAAGCTTGATACTAAAAAAACTGTTTGAATCTGGAATTGTAATGCAAGGACTTTGATGTATTCTGATTTGATAGTGCCTTAGTTGTTGCAATGCAATGCAAGGCCTTGGTTTAATTAATCTAATTTGATTCATTAGAGGGTGCCAGCTAATAATCAGATATAGAAAATCTAGCTGCAAATTGCCATACATTTGTACATGAATTGTCGAATATCCTACTTGTCTATCTACCGAAAAGAGAGAGAACACTAACTAGGATTATTGATTGCTGTCAACTATGAAATCAGAGACACAGAAAGCTCAGCTAGCTCATCAGAGGTTATGCGTGTATGGTGCCAGAGAAATCACAGGGATGACCACAATTACTAGCACTTGTGCACAAACACTCTCTACTTCTCTAGTGTCATATATATATATATATATATATATATATATATATATATATATATATATATATATATATATATATATATATATATATATATATATATTAGTTATATATAATAATTCTCTTTTGAAGAGATAGACGACATATTCCTCATCGCATTCGGTAGATAAGTGTTAGACCATGTGGGCAGGACTAGAATATTTTAGTGATGAATAATTGACAAGGTTAGGTACTGATGTTATTCGAGGCGTGTGTGCGTGTGTGGACTTATGTCGGTCAAGTTGAAAAGAACTTGTGCCGGGAAAAGATGTGTTTTGGTCTTTGCATGTGCAGGGTAACTCGGAGGCGATCGTGGTCTACGGCGGTGACCGGGAGATGACTTGGTGCAAAGTCATGGTCCGAAGGGTCAAGGGTGCTGGAGGAGACGGTCGGACACGAGTTGGGGCACGTGGAGGTCAAAGCTGGATGATGTGTGGTGGAGCTACGGATGTGCAGTCCGGAGGCTGCGACACATGATAATCTGGTGTAAAAACCCACGTATTGGGCCATATGACTTTAGTGGGCCGTATATGGGTAAATAGGTGTAAAAGCTGAAAGTTATTAGGGCTATATATATATATATATATATATATACCGCAGGCCTCGAGGGAGATATGGTTGTTAGGGTTAACACTGTTTGGTTTTTGGGAGGTGGCGCCGTTCGTGATGTGAGAGGAGAGAAATTATTTTGCTATCAATCAGGAGCTGGTTGTAGAGACAAATTCCTTTGCATTGGGTTAATGAATTTCGCCGTGAGGGCTTTTGGTCGCTGCGTTTTGGTGCTCGCTTTGGTGTTGTGAGTGTTCTTACAGAGAAGATCGTAGTTGTGCTGATTTTTCTGTGCGTGAGTGCAGGCTTTGATGGTTGGGTCTTTTGTTTATGCATGAGCCTTGGTGGTCAGACGTGACTTGCATGAGGTGGTAGGTCATCAAGCATTAGATGAGGTAGCTTTTGTTGGAAGTATTAATGAAGAAGTAGGCGGTGTGTATTTGTGCGTGAGATGAGATCCGTGCTCTTGTTGTTACGCCATCAATTTTTGGCATTGAGTTAAGCTCTATTGGTTGATTGATGACGGTGCTAATAATCTATTCATTGTTTTTGGCATTAAGATAATCCGTAAGAGCTACGTGGTTTTGTTCGAGGTGAGGTGGCCTTTGTTTTGCATCATTTTTGTTTCCTGCAGCAGGTGGGAGGACCAAGGCAAGACGTGGGCTTTTCACGGCTGGTGTCGGTTGTTCGTGTGTGAACTCCAGAAAATAGGTGTGCGTTTTGGCCGCTGGAGTTTTTGGCCGCTTGCATCCGGTGCCAAGGATCACACACGCGGCGTACGTGGCGAGACAAATGAGACACACAAGAGCAGAAAAAGCTTTCAGCTAACACGTTGAAAAATTTCTCACAATCATTCAACCCCCTCCTCTGATTGCGGTATTCGATCCTACAATAAGATATTCCTTTGTGTAACTCTGATTGTGGGTTCATTCGTAGGAGGCAAGCTTGGCGTCAATGAGTAGCCAAGTTTCTACAGATATTGCTAAGCTCATGTTGAGTAGCCAAATTTCTACATGACTGCAAATTGCAATGGTTATTGTAGAATCTAAATGTTGGAGTCTATTTAGTTTATATGAAAGGTTCTTGATTATGCTTTTGCAAGATAGTTCTTGATTGATGTAATCATGTAATGCTCATATCAGGAAATAAGTGGTAACATTTGGCTCTATTTTTTTGGAATGTTAGGAAAAAGTTAGATTTAAGGAACTATTGATGTCGTGATTGTTTCAAATGATGAATTATTTCTAGAACGTGATTGCCTTCTAGTACTTAGCCTTGACATGGATGCTCAGAGGGTCGATCCTAATGATCCAAAGGATCATTAGGCCGTGGCAAAGACAATCAAAGGGTCGACCCTTAACCCCTTCTTAAGCCCCGGGTCTCATGGGGCAAAGCTGGTCGATCAGACGACCCACTCCCACCCTTAGGCTTGGGGTAGGGAGAGAGGATGCGAAGGGCTAGGGGCTCGGGGTGGGGAGGGGTGACTGGTTATGTGTAATGGAAAATGGTGGGTAATTTTATCTCAACTCTAGGGATAATTGTGTAACTGGTGGGTAGATTCTTGTGGGGAGCAACTCTAACCTCGCTCCAAGAAAATGAACTATAGGTTGCTCCACTCCTCGAGTGCTCCTGATTCTAAAAATTGAGGAGCCGGGGTGTTTGGCTGGGCTCCCGTTGCTCCAGTTGAGAATCCGGGAGAAGGAACCCTACCAAACAGGCCCTTAGTTTCCATTTCTTTTAATTAATTTTCGGTTTTTGTTTATTAGTGCTAAGTTCTATTGGTGGTAATTTTCTTTTTAGTATTTCATGATTGTGAATTTCTGCTAGGTAGAGTTGTTCCTAGCAGTAGAGATTATCAATTTGTTGGTTGTTGTAGTAGTTAGTTGTCTGAGTGTTTGTGTTTATGCCGTAGCTAGTCGTCGACCGTTTCCCCTCCTTTCCTTCTTTCTCTCCCTCCGTGCTTCTCGACTCGCACATTTCTTTCTCTCTTCAGCTTTCTTGTGCATCATCTCACGGCTGGTAGTTAGGTTGTCGATCGTAAGTCATATCATGTTGGTTTGTTGTTTGCGTAGTCATTTGTTTAGTTGGTCCATCATGTGATAGTTCATTTGTTCGTGTAACCATTGTTACTCTTTTTTAGTTCTCATTTTTTCTTTAGTCCTTTAGTGTCTTGTGTGGTCGTGTGAGTAGTTAGTCGTGCGTCTAGTCGTTTTGTTGCCATTTTAGGTTTTAAGTTTAGATTCACATTTTGTCCCTTGATAATTCGTTATATCTAGCTTTGACTAAGCAATCGATAGACACTAAGGAGAACATGACATCTCGCCACTATTGCGGTGGCACCGCATACTTGCGAGTCGCTTGGTATAATCAAGGTCGAACCTCACATTTGGAAGAGTTTGAAAATCATGTGGAATCATGTTCTCATCCACCTGATATGTCCTGTCTACCAATAATTATTTGTTGCTTTTAATGTTAAAATCCCTAAGGGATGATTTCATTCATAAACATGAAATTTTAGAGAGTTTGCCATAAGAGGCAGATTAGAAAGAAAAGCTAGTATCAGCTAGTGTCCAACATGAGAAGCATTCTAACATTACTGTAGTCTACTCTTGATTGTCCAATTAATGAGGTATCTAGGCTATCCTATCTGCTTCATGATTATGTTGTCTTAGAATATAATTAAGAGAAAATTCCTTATTTGCCATCTAAATTTACCACATTTCCTTGATATGCCATTGAAAATTTGCTCTTTCCTCCAATGCCACTGACTCATTTTTCTCTACCCTTTTGTGTCATTGTCATCTCTTGACCATGAGTTAGGTGTTAGTTGCCAAATGGCAAAATTTAGAACAAGTACCGAGGCAAATGATAATAATATGGGACGAGTAAAGCATATAAAATAAGCACCAATAGTTGGAGCCATGCAAGGGGAAGCCGAGGGCAAGCCAGGAAGCAAGCTTGTGGCGCCAGTTTGGTGGTGCATGCAAGCCAAAAGGAGAAGGTTTTGAAACCAAAGTCAATTAGGAAAGGATACTCCACGTGGGAACTATGGAAGTCCCAATTGGATTCAATTCCAAATTATTCGGATGATTCAATTCTGAAATCTTTATTTGTTGTTTTTATCTCTTAATTTTCGAAAGTTAGAATCCTAGTGGAATTCTTATGCGTGAGTTGGAGTCGGCCTCGACCAAGTTGCGTGCATGTGCAAGGCTATATAATGCCTAGGGCTTCGACCATGTAAATGGAGGAAGAAGAGAAATTTTAATTCAATAAAAATACAGAAAGCTATGTTTGCTTGGTGGTGCATATGCTTGTGTGTGTGTAACTCGGGAAGAACCCATCTAGGGTTTGTGCTCAGTGCAAGGATTGGAAGGGTGGTTGTCCATCTAATCCCCGTGATCCCTTGTGGATCCAATTCATCGTTCTTTGTTCTCAAGATTGGTCGGTGAGTTCTTGCTTCGTGTGTTGCATCAATTCGGTTGAATTATTATAACACCGAACACTACCATCTATCTTGTTGTTGCTTCGGTCGAAGATCAAGGAGAGATTTTCTTGAGTTTGCTTCAACTAAAGAAGAAAGGTGCTAGCCGATCGGTTTGGAGGGGCTTTGTGCAAGAAGAGAGGAGAATTCAAGGGTTGATGTTGTGCCATGGAAGACTGGGCCACTCGCACATCAACTACACGTTGATCCATGTCACTATGTCTACAAACAATTTACTAGCATATAACAAGATTAACGCTAGTACTACAAAGAACATCATTAGATAAAAGATGCTACACATGCTAGACAACATGAACATGAAATGTAACCATAGATCAATCATATCATGCATATTCCACACATTAGGGTTTGAGTCCTCATAACGAGATGGAAGAAGAAACCAGGTTGAGGAAGAGGTCGATGTAGCGAAGATGAATCATCGAGTAGTTGCGTGGATGCGCTACCTAGAAACCAGATCGTAGGTACTCATGTAGGTCTTCAGATCACCGGCGTAGGTTCGAAGGCACTACTCTCCCTCTATCCGTTGCACGGTGGAAGAAGGGATGGAAGGACTTGGGAGGCAATGGGCGTAGTGGAAGATGGAGGAGGAGTTTATGTGTCTCCCTCACATATAGGGACATCTCCCTATATAGAGGCAAGAGGGTGCAACAACCTCCCACAAACTTGGTTCGAACTGCCTTGATCTCCATGAACCGCCTCGTGGGAACTATTATCGTGAGCCAACAGTCTAACCACACGAGAACGTGCAGCTCCCAGTCTACAACGCGACGTGACAGTCTAGGTGTTGATGATGTGGCATTAATGCACTGTAACATCCCAATTTTCAGAGTTTCAAAAATCTTTTGAGTAGTTTAGGTCCATGGAAAATTTTGCCATTTTTATTTGAATTAATAAAGCTTAATTAGTACTTTCTAAAATTTAGAACAATTTAATCTGATCAATATAAACTTCAATTAAATCAAAACCTGTGTTATTTGGTTTCCTTGTGTTTCAAGGAATTTTCTTGGATTTTTCCGAGTTTGTTTGCTATTTTATTTTGCCTCATTTTATTTTATTGCCACGTGGACACACTGCTCATCTTCCCAACCGAGCTTGTGTCCGTAAGTCGCATAAAGCGCAACCGCCTTTGGTTTCATCCTTCCTCCACGGTGCATATAAAAGCCGAAAAGCGTGTCATATCGATTGCCTCGCTCTCCTCTTCCAAACCCCAAATCGGTTTTGTCGATTTTGACTTCGTTCGCCACAATCTGCAGACAAGCCGCACCACCAAGGTCTTCTCCATCACGCCCACGCCATCCGAGCCTCCACCGAACCGTCGCACCATCAAGTTCGCCGACTCGCTTCTACGCCTAGCTTCCGCTATCGCCAAAGATCGCCGAGTCACTACCGACCTTGTCGAGCCATGACACTGAAACCGTTTCTTCGTGTTCCCCACTTCTCCAGTGAGTTTCTCCAAAATCCATTCACGTCATCATGTATCCTGATGAGAACATCCCTACCATATATACAACCGCGCCTACACACAACTCACCCACAACAAGTATTACAAGGACCACTTACTTGAGCTCATACTCGCTAACTTAATTACCAGGTGAATTTGTTCCTAGATTTATATATTACTGAGAATAGACCGCTACCTAATGCAAGTGATTTAATTATAATTAGGAACATAGGAAAGGACCAAGGAGAGGCACGTGGAGTCATATACATGCATGAAAGCCATAATGGAGGTCACCACGTCACTTTGGGTTTGAATCAAGCACGAGTTCGAGTTGGGCTCGTTCTGGATTCGGATTCAGACTGCTGCGATAGCACTAAGTTTAAACGGTCGTAATTTCTTCATATGGACTTCATTTGGGACGTTCTTGGACTTCATTAAAATCTTATCAAGTCTACTTTCTAACGGATCCAACCTCATCTTCAAATTCCATCCAA
Organism: Ampelocalamus luodianensis; assembly: GCA_036346255.1. NCBI lineage: Eukaryota > Viridiplantae > Streptophyta > Magnoliopsida > Poales > Poaceae > Ampelocalamus > Ampelocalamus luodianensis. Next base: position 46,498,960 of record CM070634.1, on the reverse strand, counting down.
GTCAGCCATAATCATCAAAACAGTCCACATTTATTTCTGAGAACGGTGTTGCACCACCTGAACTTGGGCGAAAGGGCCTTGTATTAAGTCGAGCCCAATTGGGACGTGTCGCTAGGATTAGAGGACGTCCTCTACTCCTTTAAATACACCCCTTAGCCATCACAAACAGATTGGATTTCGTTGAATTTAGGTTTAACCATTATACAAACTTTTGTTCTTCAGTTGTGTCGGACGACCACCTGTCAAAATAGCTTTAGGGATCCCACCTTTATTTTTCAATACCATCTACATTACAATCTTATTTGTAATATCAGATTGCCTACATCTTATTCTTGCTAGTTCTTCGATTGCTCACAGAATTGAACTCGTGTTCAAAGTTGACCACGCTTCGAGCAAGATCAATAACGTCTCGGAGTTGGTTCAATGATTGCCAAGGGGCAAACGTTGTCATACAGTTTTAGTCAGATCGCGAGAGTCACCTCTACTAAAATCGATATTTATCAATCTCATCGAAAGATCAGACACCTCGCTTGCATCAAGTCCCTCGTCCTGATCTACATTTCCCATCCTTCAATTTCAAGTTTCATCAACGGTGTGTGGAGTTCTTTCCTTTCTCTCTCCTCTTTGGTCGCCCTCCTTCTCCGACCAAATACGCCACAACCATTGAGCTCCCGCCTTCATCTTTACCACCGTTGGGTTCACGTCATTACGTTCTACACCATGCTCCCCTCCCTTTTCCCAAAACATTGCCGGAAGTACTGTGCCACTGTGAAGCCGCCGCCACGGCCGCGTTTTCCCTCGCTGCCAGTGATTGCCACCGTTTCTCACCGTCTGGACCGCCTCATTGTCAGCATTCCATTTTGCCCATTGGCTGAAGTCGCCTCACCGCCGACTGCCGACGCCACCATGCGCCAGAACCAGTTGCAAGCCTCTATTCTCTGTTCTTCTGTGGACCAATGTAGGCTTCTGTTGCTTCTCTCTATCTCTCTTTCTCTCTCTGTTGAGTGGAACCCTTATGTCATTCAATCAAGCTAAACCATATATATCTACCTCTCTCACTTCCATGCGGACCCCACCTGTTAGTCAAACCTTGGTCAACACTAGCTTCATGAGATTGGTCCACTATGGACTAGCATCTCTCTGTGGACCTAATCTATAGAATAGTGGCCCACATGTCAATCTCTAATCTTATTTTTCAAAATTATTTTAATTCTAGAAATTCATAAAAATCAGTAGGTCCCACATATCACACACTTAGCCATTTTCTAATATTTCTAAAATAGAATATTTTGAGAATATTCGAGGACTCCACATGTCGCTTCTCTCTCCTTTTCCTTTTCAAAGATTTCTCTTTTCGATCAAACTTTTGAGAGCTCGTTCTTTCTCATACGAACTCCGACTGAACCCATTCAAGTTTCTAAATTCATCTAAATTCAAGCTCTACCTTTCTGAGTTTTTTTTAAAATTTTTGGAGTTTTTTTTATCTCTCTGTTATTTTTTATTTTATTTATTTACTTTCGTTTGGGAGTAGACATTGATACTTCGAGGAATTTTGAGGGAGGAGTTGATCAAGCTCAAAATCAGTACCAAGACTTGTTTCAAGGCAAGTTGTACCTTTGACAATGTTGAACCTAGTTTTCCTAAATTATTTTGATTCAATTACTGCATTCTACTTTAAGTTTTTTTTTTAAATGCTCTGGGAGTAGTTATATACCAAATTGTTTATATCCACTTTGTCTATTGTAATATCATGATCTTTTGTCACCCTACCTTGGTTTATTATTAGTTGGTAATATCCTAGCACCAACGTGGGTTGGTTAGATACTATTAGTCTACTTAGCCATGCAACGAGTTATTGACATTATTTGAGTTGCAAATATAAACGTGACTAAGTGATTATGGAACTTTGTGTAGAACCGTGTGTTATGTGTTATTACTCGTTGATGGCATGTGTTGCACTTAACCAATAGGGTGGAAAAAGATTTAGCCTGAGGCGTGTGGATGGTACTGTGTGATATGGTGGCTCTATGATTAGGTTATTTGAATCAGGGTATTGTAGTTAGAAATGGGCAGTCTCACCTTGGTCAATTAAGGACTTAACTTTTTACGCCATTGAACCGAGCCATAACTGTACGACCACATGCTTGGTATGGGATGGGCCTAACTTAGTAAGTTATGGAATCTTAGCATTGACTACTCAGGCATATAGGATAGACTGTGTGCTAGGGTGGAGATGTGTACTGCTATGTCAAAGTCACATTTATGAGTGGTCTACCATCTTCAGGTCCAACGGTGTGTGTCGTACCAAAACGTTGTGTTCTGGTTGGTATGACAGTAAAACACATCGGGAGGGTCAATCGTCGAGATGAAGTTTCAGTAAGGTTTTGTTGTGATCATCTTCGTACAAGTTGATTGTATTTTGTAGGTAAAGTGTATAACCTCTGCAAAGTGTTAATCAATCTATTAGAATAGCCGCGTCCGAGGTCATGGACATGCTCGGGGATTTCACACGAGGGGTAGGTCTTCATTAAAAAATGGAAGAGGCAGCTGTGCGATTTAATTCATATGGCTGTGTGAAAGAAAATGATTAGTCTATGTGTCTTTGTGAAAAAAAATTGTTAAATTATTATTGTTTTTTTTTCACGTTTTCAATCTATTACTTGTATTCAATTGTAAATGCTGCTTTATTGCAAAATAACCACAAAATCCATATTCTTTGTAATAAGCCATCATCTATAATTGCATTCTATGGTACAACTTGTTGAGTACTCGGAGTACTCATTCTTGCTGCAATCATTCAGCTTGAAGTGGAGAAATCGTCACCTACCTTCGAGGAGTTGTACATGGATGGTGATCATTATATCTTGATCCCAGTCGGTTGCCTGTTGCAAGTCGATGGGTACCCGCTGGAGTTGCTCTCATTCCACTACCGTTTATTTATTTAGTGTCAATTCTACGTGGCTTAATAATTGTAAACTCGACTATAAGGTCAAAATTATTATTTGTTAATCAAATTAATCGTTTATTCTTATATTCGTCTTGTGTGAAATGATATTCATCTATGTTGACACTGTGTGCACTAGCGAGATTTTGGACTAGTGCAGTATACACAGAGGGTCTAAAATTACATTTTTGGGTCCCGACATGCACGTGTGAAAAAAGGATGTATACATACTACAGCACGTCACAATCGTGCGTAGTCGCTCGTCACAAGTCACGTGTCAAACACACGAATAAACATGTGCGTGTGTATGTCCCCACAGCCCAAGCCTTGTGTGTACACATAGCCTAGGCCCTCATGCCGCATATTCTAGGAGGACCACAAGAGCCTATCTTATATGTTGGTCTCCACCCATCTAGATTGGCAAGGTGGTACTAAACTTCATACCTGCAATCTCTACGCCGCTATGACTTCTCCATATGAATTAAAGTGAATTGGGGTCTGTTTGGTTTGTTACCAGCGTGAACCAAACTAAATTTTGGTAACGTCAATAAAAAATTAGCTATCGTTTGATTTGCTACCAATATTTGGTAACATTCATGAAAATTTGGTAGCGCCAATGAAATCCAATGTCACATGTGAGAAACCCGAAAGGGAGAAAATCGCTTACTAAAATTTGACTTAGCCACAATCCAAACAATATTTATGTTACCAAATTTTAGTTTGGCTCGTCGAGACCATGAACCAAACAGCCCCTTAACTCCAATAGGATCATCCTCCATCAGTATACAGCAGAAGCCCCTTAACTCCAATAGGATCATCCTCCATCAGTGTACAGCAGAACACAACATATTATCTTGTTTCTTTTCGCGGCATGCGCCCTGCATACCAGGATCAGTACGCGTGCATGCGTTCCTGATTTCACGGAACAAATCCAGGCCTTCGGCAGTTGGGCTTTGCGGGATGCAATCTTCGGCCACGGTTAAGGTGACGGGCCTAAATAAGGCCAGCTGCCGTGCGACTCCAACGCCGGCGCGTGAGCAATACTTCTGCCTGTCAACTGTTAAAGCACCCCGCGTCAAAAAAATAAAAAAGTTGTTAAAGCACCCACCCATATAGGAATAAGTGGTAAATAATGCTAGATTACTCCCCTGGAAAGACATACAAAAAGAAAGAGAGTGATGAAGTGCAGCAGCAGGGGAAAAAATGTGGAGCAGAGCTGCAGATTGCATGAAAGGGCACGCCAGTATGCAATGCATACACCGGACCCGGATCAGAGTGTACCCTGAAAAATAATGTAGAAACAGTGAACTTCTGGAAAATAATGTAAAAACAGTGAACTTCACCGTAGCAATTTTATTGTGTTCTTGGATACTATAGCAACAAGTTTACCAAGTTTACTGTGTTCTTAGGTACTATAGCAACGTGGAGAACAGCAGCTAATGCGTGTCATACTGTTCTCTGTATTAACCCATGCTAATACCGATGATCCACTTCCGCATACACTGGCCCATTATTACTACTAGCATACTAGGTAGATCACCAGTACTGCACAAAACCTGTTGGAATTAAGGGCAGGGGTGCCAAGCCAAGCTATTGAACATAAGTTAAAGGAATATAGTAGGCATTGATTGCAACGGCTGCTCGATCAAAAGATGTAAAAACACTGCCAATGATATGCTACGGAAACAATTTCTAGTACTGTAAATAACATGTCTTCTGTCCGTGGCAATCGATCTGGATCATTATCCTTTTTTAGGAAACATCCGATCAATTGAAAAGCATACATCTTGTTCCGTGACAGGCAGTGGACCAAAGTGTGTGGCCCACTGCAAGCAGCAATCTTGATGCTGTTCCCGGTTCCCTGGGATTCGGGATGGACATAGCAATGTCAGCATCATCACAGCAGGCAAATTGCTTCGGATTAGAGGTGGGACTCGGGCCGGGCTTCTTTGGGCTAGCCCGAAGCACGGCCGGCACGGCCCGGCCCAAGCACGGTCCGGCCCGACAGATGGCGGGCCGTGCCGGCCCGGCACGAAAAGTGGGCCGTGCTGGGCCTACATATTCGACACGATGGGCGGCACGCGGCGCGGCGGCGCGGCGTCGCGTGCCGGCCGGCCGGCTTTGGTGTGAGCACGGCCAAGACGGGGCACGCCCGCGACGGTGAGCACACCCGCCGGGGCACGGCCAGCACGGTGGCACCGCGGCCACGCTCTCCGTCGCCTCCCAAGTCCCACCGCCCCATTCTCGCCCAATCCCATTCGGCCATTCCCACAACCACAAGCGCACACACATCACACTGAGCGGCGAGAGGAGGAGCAAAGAGAGGGAAGGACCGAACTCACCAAGGTGGCCACCGTGGGAGCCGGGCGCCCGGCGACGCAGCGCCCGCCATGGGTGATGTAGTCGGCGCGCGATGGCCGCTGAAGCATGCCCGCCACGAGTCAGAGCGCGCATCTCCGCCTCGCCGGCGAGGCATCACCCGTGGCGTGGTGCTGCGGCGAGCGATGAGCGGCCGGCGCTGGAGTTCGGACGCCGGCGGAGCCGGTGTCGCGCGCAAGCGAGCGGAAGGGAGGCGGGAGGGCGGGAGGAGAGGCGGCGTGGAGCCGGAGCGGAGGAGCGCGGGAGGCGCCGAGGAGGCGCCGGGAGGGAGGCGGGAGGGGAGCGGCGGGGAGGAGCGGGGTGGGGGGAGCGGCGGGAGAGGCGGGGGAGGCCGAGGGGATGGGGCCGAGGAGAGGAGGGGCCGGAGGGGGAGGCCGGCCGCCGAGCTCGAGGAGCGAGGCGCGCGGGGGAAGCGGATTCGGAAGCCAGACCGAGGCGTGCTGCGTGGGGCCCGGAGGGAGGGAGGGAATAAAGGGGTGGCCGGGGCCGGGGCCCGGTGGGGCGACCGACGGGGCCACGGGGCACGGGGTGACCGGGATTTGACGCAGGCGGCCAGCGTCGAGCGACGTGGCGACGGGAATGCTTGGACGGTGGGAAAAAAATGGAGGAGGCGCTACGGACAGATAAAAGAGCAAGATGATGTGAAAAAGTTGATTCTACACGTAAGACTAACGTTTGCATGCAACATTTAAAAATAACGATCGAAACGCTTAGAAAATAACGATCGTAAGAGTAACGCTCGTAAAGTAACGTTCGATTTTTCCTTATAAGTTCACTTCCTCCGCTCGCATCTTCCCAAAGATAATCGCATTGCTTCATTCTTCACTCCTCCGCTCGCAATTTCTTCCGAGCATCACAGTTCTGGGATATTTATTGTTCCGAGCATCACAAAGAATTTCTTCACTCCTTTATTTATTTATTTATTACTCTCCCCATTTATTCACCATCTATCCATTATGTCGCCAAGAGTCGAGCACCAAGGAGCTCCCGAGCGGTATGCTACCGAGGAGTCGAAGCACTGAAAAGGACAAAGAGGCGACTTAGTGTAAGCTCGCCGCCGCTCCCCTAGTCCTCCTCCCGCCCGACTCCGCTGATGCTCGCCGATTGTCGCCAAGCATGGGAGACTACGGCATGGATGATCGCCATATGGACGGTGACGGAGGGCTACGAGGAGTACCGTGGCGGTTCGAGCCAATGGGGACTCCAGAGTTCTCCCGCGTCCACGACGGCAACATTGGCGGTCCGACGGCGAAGGCGAATCGTTGGAAACACATGACTGGAGCCAGAAATCCATGACGCCAAACGGTAGATATCGCAACATGTAATTATTGTCAAGCTAAATTATTCGCTCAGATGCAGTGCGAGGACGTGGCACTTGAACCGCACTACAAGGCATGCTTGCGCAAGATCGGGCGCAGAGCCGAGGGAGAAGTACAAACGCAGCTAAACTTCGAGGCCGATGGCTCTGTAAGTACCAAGTATACAACCCGCTTTCTGCCCGTGAGGAAATCGCTAGATATATTGTTGCGGAAGATCAACCGATTAGGATGGGTGAAAGCCGCGCGTTCGAAAAAATGATCCAACGCGGTTTTTGCCCACAGTACCAACATGTTAGTAGGAGAACCACTACATGTGATATTTTACGAATGTATCATAAGCAACAAGCAGAGCTAAAAGAACAATTCCTACAAGTTCAGTTCTCTTTTGCTATAACTTCAGACATTTGGACATCATCACACCAGAGAAGTGCCTACCTTAGTGTTGTAGCCCATTATTTAGACGATAATTACAAATTGAACAAGAGAGTCATAGGGTTTAAGCCAATTAACGAATTACACACAGGAGAGGCTATTGCTGAGCGTATACTACACGTACTTGATGATTTTAAGATAGATAATAAGATTGTTTCTATCACTCTTGATAACGCATCAGCGAACACTACTGCTATGAACACCCTCACCCTAAGATTGCGACGATATTGGTGGTTATGTTCTCCACCGAGATGTATGCCATATCTTGAACCTTGTTGTTCAAGATGGTATGGAAGCGATTGGCGGATATTTGAACAATGTCCGCGACGCCATTCGCTACCTCACAAATTCCACAAGTGATAGCCGGTTCATGAGTATCGCAAACCAATGGGAAGGAGCCAAGAAAATTCGGTCTTGACATGAAGGTGAGGTGGAACTCGACCTACATCATGTTAAAGAAGGTACAAGGGCAATGAACATATTATATCTGCTTTTTTCAATGCTAACTTCAAAAATGAATTGGTAGTTACCAATTCATATTGGCGCATTGCTAGTCATTTTCGACAGTTTTACAACCTTTTATAAAGCAACAAAGATGTTATCCGTGTTTATTACCCTACCTCTTGCTTAGTTATAGAATTTATTTGGTTAATTGCAGACAAGATTGCCAAATCTAGGAATGATCCTTTTTAAATCATCTTTGTCGCACTAATGGAGACAAAATTTACTAAATATTTTGAGTCTATTTCACATGTGTATTGCTTTGCTATCATTTTCGATCCTACAAAAAGTTGTCGTTTGCAGATCGGTATGAAGGAATAGGTGAATGTCTTGATCTTGATTACTCTAAGCTTTTGCACATGTCAAAGAGGAACTTTTTCGTGTTTTCCGTATGTATTATGACAAATTCGCGAAGGCGCTGGATCGGAGGCCTCACAACAAACACAACAAGGAAAGAAAAGCTTGACATCCCACTTGTGGAAGAAACTAAAGGGCAAGTCCGCTTCTTCGTCCTCTCACCTCAAAGCGACTTTCAACCGAATTCTGTCTCGAGCTAAACCACCGCTCGAGCATGATTTTGCAAACATCGATCCTGACCTTTCCGGTGGAAAGATAGACTTGCTCGAGTGGTGGAAGAACAACAAGCGGATATTTCTGTACTATCACATTTCGCACGAGATGTTCTGTTGGTGCCGGTGTCCACTGTATCTTCAGAAGCAACGTTCAGCATGGCAGGAAGAATAATTGAAGAAAGAAGAACATCCCTCACGCCTAGGATGATGGAGGCAATCACATGCGCCAAGGATTGAGAATTGGCTAAAGAGCGACAACAACATCAACTGGAGGATCTTGAGATCGCGCAGGCGTACGCTGACCTTGAACGCATGAACGATCTCGATATTGATGAGTAGTCAGTATGTACACATGTTGTTACTGTACTCTTTTCCTTACTCGGGGAACCCCACTCTGGGGCGTAAGGTTTTTAACGAGGCAGTAACATTGTATTTGTAAAATATTAAGAAAATTTCACCTTTTCCCCGAAATATTTTTGTGCCCATGTTTTTACGCAATTAATTCAATTTTAACTAGGTTTTTAATGAGGCGAGCACGACCGCACGAGAGGAATGAAGATGACGGTCGCTGCCGCTCTCGCCACAATAGTTACTTAGGGTCGGGCTTGGCTAGCACGAAAGACGACCCTAGTACGACGCTTTGGGCCATACTGGCCCGGCCGAATGCGAGGTGGGCGACGCGACGGCGAGGTGACCGGCCGAGCCAAGACGACGACGATGCGCCCGGCACGCACGGTGGGCCTAGGCGCGCTGCCCGCCCGCCCAATTCCAGCTCTACTCGGATGGTAAACTCTAAACTGCACAAAAAAAGACTGAAATTTCATCTTTGACCAATCTAATAATAAACCATTCTTTTTCAAGATCGAGGGTCAGAGAATCTAATTGGTTCTTGGTGTCATCCACATCTCTCTTTTTCCACTCTTTATTTTGTTCTTCCTTGGTCAAATAATCCAACATTATTCCTCAAAAAAAAATTGACCGAACCCTTTTTTTCACATTTAGTCAGCCCTATCAGGTCGCCACCATGTGCATTCAGGCAAGAAGGATCTGTCTAACCATCTGCTTCCATGTGTGGCTGCATTTTCTCCATGTGTTTCATGCAATCCTGGGCAGCGCCAGCTCAATTTTCTCCCTTTGAAAGTGTGCAAATCTGCATCATACTCAAATCAAAACTAAACATGGAAGCCAGATCACTATGGACCATAACTCTCCTTTGATGCGTACTTGAATCAAAATAACGTATCCAAACAAACAATTTACGGAGCTGACTTCAACAACAGTAGCAACACGGGGAGGATCAAGCAACAGCTCAAAGTGATATTGAGCAAGGCATTACCACCAAAACACGCAATTTGATACTCAGCGCCATCCAAAAAATCCTACTCCCTGTACTTGTTCTACAATTTTTACACATTGCTGGGACCAATGCCCTTCACCTGAATAACAGTCCACAACTTGGAAAATCAAGCACTACAACTCACTAAATTCCTTACCAGGGAAAGCCACAACCATGCATCTTCCAGAAAGCTTAGTTGAAGCAGTCGGGTATTGGAGTCTCCTACTGGTCAGCTTCAAAGTCAACTGCTGGTGAGTGGCCTGGGAAATGGCCAAACTTTTAGAAAACTGAGGTGGTCCATTTCATTGAACATTCTAAATGCAAGATTAAGAATATTCCGCTATTCATACACCGTGTGTAAAACGTCATGGCAAAAGGGGAAGCAGCACAAATGGGAGAAACTTCAGAAATCATTCAGGTCCATGTCAACGAGTCAGTGGAGTAGAATAGTTCTCCATAGAAACATGAGTGAGTGACAATTGACATGTACCGTGTCACTCCAACACGGTATCCAGAAAAAAAGAATATCAAAACTCAGGAATATCAAAAAGAATATCAAAACATGAGTGAGTTTACTTCAGGTAAATCATGCTAAACCTCATAATATATCATATGCAGGATAACTTGCATAAGAGACGAATAACTCAACTCAGATCGCAGCCACAACCAAAACATATGTTCGGAACAGACAAAAGATAATCTGCTGAATGTTGCTCACTACCAAAAACAGCATGCAACAAAACAAACAGAAGAATCAAACCCATCAATTGAATCCAACAGCGAAATATTTGGATTGAAAACAACACTCAATTAACTTATTTAATACATAATAGAGAGGTGAGATCAGGATGCTGACATTCTACAAATCACCCAGGGATATTTTGTTAAATAAGTAGTCCTATTTCAACAGATGAGGATGCAACCAAAATCTGTGACGGTCATACATGTTAATTTGAGTATTTGCACACTAGATGTGTACATAGTACTCTTATTTATTCATGTTTGTTAATTTTTTGTACATTGTTTCAAAAGACACTTGTAATTGTATTCCACCAACGTACCAAAAATAGACATTCTCCATGGAATCCAACTCTCCTAAAATCTAGGGATCAACATGAACATATAAGTGTCCCCATTAGTGAAGCGGAAATGAGGAATCAATTTCCATCCCGCTGTTGACATCCCGAATGAGAGTGGAGGCACCACGTCCCCCCCATGATAACCACAAAACTCATGTAAAGAATATAAAGAGGAGATTCTATCTGGGCTCAGTTTTGTCATGCATAGTAAGTAATTAAATAGAAAAGAGAGATCTAGATGACTTTCCGAAAAGAGATTTGACCCAAAGGCACCTCTCTTCAAAATCCTATTCTCAGCTGTTGTACTATGTAGGTATTGTTGATTTCTAATCATAATTATTTATTGAGTAAAGTACACATGGGTCCTTAAACTTGTCACGTGGGTTCACTTGGTCCCCGAACTTCAAAAGTGTCCAATCGGATACCTAATCTATTTAAGTGGGGCATCGGAGGTCCAAAATAGCCCAGGCTGGCCTTGACCGTTGACGTGGCTGGTTGACCGTGACGTGGCCTCTCCACATCGGCCTTCTTCCCCATTCATCCCCATCCAGCGTGGCCTTCTTCCCCGTTCCTTCTCCACTCCTCTCCCATTTCTCCTTCTCCACTCCACCGGCTTCTTGCGCCCATCGGCTTCCCCATGCATCCCCATCCGGCGGGCCTTCTTCTCCCACCGCCTCCTCCCTCCACCTCTCGAGCCGCCACAACCTCCCCCTCGTCCTCCCCTGCCGCCACCTCCTCCCCCGGATCCGCGCCGCCGCCCCACCTCCTCCCGCGCCGCCTTCTCCTCCCACCGCCACCCCTCCTCCTCCTCCTCCTCCCGACCCCCTTCTTCTCCTCCCCGCGCGCCACCGCCTCTCCTCCCCACGCGCCACCACCCCTTCTCCTCCCCGCCGCTCCTCGCCCTCACCTCGAAGCTCAGCGACCTCCTCCGCGACCAGCTCGCGCCCTCCCCTAACGAGGCCCCCGCCATCACCCACCAAGTTAGACGGATCCATAGTGCCCGCCTCCTCCTCAACCGCCAGCAAGAAACGCGCGCGCACTGGTGAGATGGTCCGTGTCACCAACCTTGGTCTAGCGGACCACCTCCACTTCCGCTCCTCGTGCACCACGCCGCACCACCTTCGAGGTGTTCCACGGAATCTATCGCCGCCAGCGCGAGGCCGACTCTGCCGACGTCCACCACCGCGTCGACCTGCGCGCCGCCAGCAAGATGCTCTCTGAGGGCCTCTGGCTCCACCGCAACCTCCGCATCGTCGGCGCCATCCCCGGTGTCCTCGTCGGCGATGCCTTCTACTACCACGCCAGCTCTGCGCTGTCGCCCTCCACACCGCGCGACAGTCGACATAGGCTACATCCTGCGCCACCGTCGCGAGGCCACCCCATCGCCACCAGCATCGTCTCCTCCGGCGGATACCTCGATGACGAGGACGAGGGCGCTAGATCCGGGCCAGGCAAAGAGTGGAGAAGGAATGGGGAAGAAGGCCACGCTGGATGGGGATGAATGGGGAAGAAGGCCGACGTGGAGAGGCCACGTCAACGGTCAAGGACAGCTTGGGCTATTTGGGACCTCCGATGCCCCACTTAAATAGATTAAGTACCTGATTGGACACTTTTGAAGTTCAGGGACCTAAGTGAACCCATGTGACAAGTTTAAGGACCCATAGTGTACTTTACTCTTATTTATTCCTCCTATAGTTTGAAGTAAATAAACATTTTGCTTGTGCAGATCATAGATACCAACATGCAAAATTAAGATAAAATTTTGACCATATTGCTAGCTTCCCATACCTTATTGTTCAATTCAAAAAATTGATTATACAAATATTACATTTTGCAATTGCATGGATCTCCGCTACTACGACGAGCAAGAACAAACAACAAGTATCCTCTAAACAGACTGCCTGACAACATAAACTGAATTTTCTATCAGCAATAAAGAAGAACAGCATGGCACCATCCAGAAAGACAAAACATCGATCACAACAAACAACATCAATTAATTTAACATACAAACATGAAAGAATCAAAGGGCTAAAGGAGCAACCATAGCACCCAATTCTCGCAACTCATGAGTTATAGCAGCTTCCATTTGGACGCCCGAACATGGAAACAGACAAGCTCCTTGACATCAAAGCTCCCATTCTTGCTTTCCATCGTGACGGCCTACCACTGCTGCCACACGAAAGGTCAGGGACCCCTATCTGATCATCCAAATCATCTGGTACCACATCGCTCCCAGCATTCTCCAGTGCACCACTCTCATCCGCGCTCCTAGCATCCTGCAATTCACCAGCACCACCTGGTATCTCAAAATTCACAGCAAGGGCTCCATGTCGGCTAGCCCGAAGCCGCTCAGCACACTCAAGCGTCACTCCCCGGCACTTCTTAACCTTCACCTTGACAAGGCGTGGGCAGCCTTCAGCGAGCTTATCCATCCCAGCGTCGGACACAGGGCATGCCTTGATGCACAGCTTCCGCAGAGCAGCACATTTCGTAGCCACGCAAGAGATCTCTACATCCCCAAACGTGTCAGACCCGCACAGTGCAAGCCGCTCAAGGGTGGGACAGTTGGCGGCAATCAATTCAAGACTAGCAGATGTCAAATTCACACCAATGAGAACCAACTCCTGCAAAGTGGCGCACTTTTGTGCCACAGCCTTGAGCCCACGGTCACCAATCCTGTTCGCCTTCCATCCATCCACATGCAGCTTGCGTAGGCGTGGCGACTTGGCGGCAATTGCAGCCAACCCAACATCTGTGACCTCCGGCGCCTTGGCAAGGTACAGGACCTCCAGCCCACATAGAGCAGCGACTCCACGGTCGCTGACCTGCAGCTTCGAGGTGGAGCTCGGCCAGCAAGGCCTCCTGCGGGACCGCCTGGAGCACCGGATCCCAGTCGCCGGAGCACCGGATGATCTTAAGTGTTTTGAGGTTAGGGGACTGGGTGATTAAACAGGAGAAGCACTGCCCGTTGTAGAGCTCTTTGAGGGACAGAGACTGGAGGCGGACGCCAGAAACGTCGATGGGCTCCGAGTCGGCGAGGCCGCGGAGGCGCTTGATGGAGAGCTCCTCGATTTGGAGGCAGGAGCGGAGGACGGCCTCGATCCCCTTGGCGCCGAAGGCGCATGACCCGACGGAGAGCTTGCGGAGGTTAGTGGCGGAGGCGGCAGCGCGGCGACGCCGTCGTCGGTGACGGCGCGGAGGAGCGGAGCTTGAGGCGGCGTAAGCCCGGGCCGAGGCGGTCGGCGACGAGCGCGAGCGCGGGGTCGCCGACGCTCTCTGCGCGGCGGTCGCACTTGAGCGCGAGCTTCGATACAGCGGGGAAGCGCGCGAGGATCCTCGGGGCCACGGCAAGGAGCGGCGCCCGCGCGTCGAGCGCGAGTCGGAGGCGCGAGGCGGCCTCGACGGTGAGCCAGCGGCGGCAGACGAGGGAGCAGCGCTTGCGGTCGCCGGACCCCAATAGGCCAAACACCACGGCGAGGAGCTCCTCGGGGAGGTCGGCGGTGTGGTCCTCCGCGGCGGCGTCCTCGGCCGAGGCGGCGGGAGGAGGCGACGCCGTCTGCGCGGAGGGGGGCGGCAGCGGCGGCGTCTTGCGGTGTTGGTGGTGGTGGGAGGCGGAGGGGCACTGGCCCATGAGGGGGTGGCGGTGGTGGATCTGGGGGGGGTGGAAGGACGGAGGAGTTGGGGTGGGAGGGAGGGAGGTTGGGGAAGGAAGGGACGCTGCGCTGCGGACGCGAGGGGGAGGGGAAAGTGGGCTTAAATCCGGTTGAGTGCTCTGCTTTTTCTCTGCGATTTTTTCTTTCGGGCAATGATACAGCTCCTGCGTTCGGAGCGACACTTTTTTCTGGACGCCTTGGACGCTACGGCTCACGTGGCCTGACCACTCGCTAATAGGCTGACTCTACCCCTACTTTTGTTATACATTCCTCATTTTTAGTCGCTACTCTTTTTCTCCAGATGTCTCTATTGCTCCTCTCTCTCTCTCTCTCCAAGCATATCGGCCTCTAAGAAGCTCCGACTGGATCTCCACCTTATGCCGCAACGACGGGGCATCGAGGCCTCCCAAGGTGGTGGTGGATCTCCATGACAGGGCAGCGAGGCATCCTGAGTTTCATGGCGTGGCGGCAGGGGCGGCGGCAGGGGGGTGCCCGTGGTGCACGGGCACCCCCAAAAAACATTGTAATTTTTTTTTTATTATGTATATGTATCAATAGTTGACACCAATTTCAGTCTAATCCCCAATTCATCCCACCAACAACACGCTCCATCTCTAGATCAGGGCCTCATGGAGTCAGGAGTCCTTGGAGCTTGCTTCTCCTCCTACTGACGCCGCCTGCCTCCCCTCCTTGCTTCTCCTCCTGGATCCTCCTCCGCCCTCCGCCATCCGTCGCGCACACCGCCTCCTCCTCGGATCCTCCGCCACCATCCGCTGCCGAGGACGCCACCTCCTTCTTCCCCTCCGCGCCACCGCCTCCTCCCGGACCTCCTCCGTGGCTCCGCTAGTCCAACGCCGAGGATGCCGCCGGTCAAGAGGCCATTGCTCGCCTCGCCGCCTTCGGGCATCGCGAGCGCCGATGGTTCCCACTGAGCCACCAACACCGCAACACCGCTACCAAGGTAGGGCGTGGCGGCAGCCTCCTGCTTCTCTTCTTGACCTCCTCCTCCGGCTCGGACGGCAGACTCTCCGCCAACCGCCGCCGTGGGCGCTCTTCTGGGATCCGGATTGGATATTTGGATTTTGGGAGGCGGCGCAGCGGGCTAGGGCGCTAGGCCGCAGAGGAGGAGCGCCGAGCGACACCGGCCAGCGAGGCGCCAGAGGCCGAGCGGCCGAAAGGCGCGCGCGGCGCAGAGGACCGAGGAGCCAGCGCCAAGCTGTTGGTGGCTCCATTGACACCCCATGGCCCGAAAGGCAAGAGCAAGAGATGAAGAGAATTAGGAAACTAAGAGCAAGAACCCTTGTGGCCTTGTTTTATACCGATACACTAACACTACACGTAAAATAGCGATGGATGAAGTAAAGCTTGAGGATTGCATTTTATCGAAGTTCGAACAACTTTTGTAGTTTATACATAGCCAATCTAATTATCTAAATGTCATTATGCCATCAATGCATGCGATCTTGAATGTCTCCTATCTTCGACTTTTGTTCTTGAAAATAGCAAGAGATGATATAATCAAGTGTTTTCAAGGAATGAGATCGCGTCGTATGGTATTGTGATTTCCATTAGCTATTTAGGACTTTTTTTATTCATGTAAGATTTTATTTGAACTATTTGTATTGCACTATTAACTAATTTTGAACTTTTTATGTAATTGTGTTGAACTTGTAAAATTACTTATATGTCGTACAAGATTTTTTTTAATCCTTGAAGTGTGCACCCCCATCATAAAATTCCTGGCTCCGCCACTGCGTGGCGGTGAGAAATTTGGGTCTATCGGTAGCGAGGCGTTCGATCGGTCACGTCCTACTCCTACTGCTAGCTCGCCCTTTTCCGCTGTTGTCTTCATCTTATCCACTAAATTTTGTAGAGTTTCATGTTTTGATTGTCACTACAATTTTGAGATGTTGAAAAAGGTTGCATCTGTTAGCCCCTAAGTTTTTTTTTTACTACGACCGTTGAAAAAAAAAATTGTAAAATCAATCCCTTTTACTGTTAAAAACGTTCTTCTACATCTGAGATTTTGTGAGATGATCTTCTTTGAAATGTTGCATCTGGTTTCTTTGATATGTTGTATTCTCCCCGTCACCTCTTCTTTGACGAACAAGTCCTTTTTGTTACGACTATTGAAAAAAATATTGCATGTGATGAAAAAATATTGCACACGATGAAAAAAATATTGTATCAGAGCGTACGACGGGAAATCTCCCATCGTATGTTTGCACGGTAATCTTCCATCGTATGTCTGCACGGTAGTTGCTTCCTTTTCTTTTTGATGTCTCGCTAGTTTGAAGGGTTCCTTTCCTGGGGATATTACCGATTGGTTTATTGATTACCCGTTGAAAAAGTACTACTCCCTAGTTCAAAAACTAAGTTATTTTTAGTATCGATATAGTCTCTAAAATATATCTTCGATCACTAATTATTATTATTATTATATATCAGTAAAACCTAATCAAATTATAGTATTATGAAAGTGTTTTTCGAGACGAATCTACACATGATTTTCATGTATCTAATCTAAATACTTAGAAATATATTGATAGTCAAAGTTTACAAAGTTTGATTGCATGAATTCAAAAATGACTTATTTTTTTGAACCGGGAGGAGTACTAATTCAGTTGTAGTTGTGAACGAAGGAGGAAGTGATTTTGGTATTAAAAAAAGAGTTTAGTGATACATCACGTGGATAGGAGTTTACTAGTGCCTTCACCTCGTGTCTCGTATCGACAGCGATTGAGTCCTACTCCGTTTTTCTTACGTTTATAGTCACAGCCCTTCCTTTGTGATTGTTTCCCTCCCCCGAACGGCCGACGTTCTGGCGACTCCCGTGTAGGGCTTGGCCTGCGCCGCCTACCGCTCGTCCCGTTCGTTATATAGTCACAGCCCTTCCCTTGTGATTTTACCCCTCCCCAAAACGATCGACTTTTGGGCGACTCCCGTGTAGGGCTTGGCCCGCGCCGCCCACCACTCGCCCCCGTTGTTTATACAGTTAGATCACTTCCCTTGTGATTTTTCCCATCCCCCGAACGACCGACGTTCTAGTAACTCCTGTGTAGGTCTTGACCTGCACCACCCGCCACTTGTCCCCGCACCCAGCGCTGGCACCGGTGGACCGGTCCTCCCCGAGCCTGACCTTCGTCCACCCCGTCCTCGTCCGCGACATTCATCGGCTCCATGACCTCAGCACTCCATCTAGATCTCCACTGTCGCGCCTCCGTGACCTCTGCCTCCATCACAGCCACCGTACTCCCTTCCCCCGAGCCGACGTCGTCCTCCTACCCCAAGCACTCCTCCCAGCGTCTATCGCCACCAATGTCGTTCTCGTCCCTGCGCCAGTTGCCTTTGCCAACGTACTCCTTCTTGCGTCCGTCATTGCCGGCACTATACTCCTCCCCCGATCTCGACACGATTCTTTGATCGCATGACCTATGCCTTCACTCATCCCCGTAATTTTCACTTTTGATGAAAAAAAAAGTCCATAAACATTCATATCAATGTTCAATCAACACATACTCATAATTTCAAGGGTATTTTAGACATTTCAACAATAAGCTATAACTAAGAAGCCAACTAATCCAGCTTGTCTTTAAAGCTAGGAAAAATTAGATATATGTCATCGCAAAGTGCAAGGTTTTGAAATATGCCACTGAAGAGTTTCTTCTTTGAAATATGTCATTGAAGAGTGGTCATGTTTGGAATTATGTCATTACGTACCCTTTACATCACTTTTGTATGTATTCAAATCCCGTACTTGACAACATATTTTCGTATGGACAAAAATATCCACACATGCCCTGTCCATTACTATCGACTGAACCAAGTCTTAACATCTATGGTCATAACTAACAGTATACCATGCTATCTTCAGAACATTGAACCATGCAAAATTGTCGAACCCGAGAGCGAAGGATCCCGAATTCTCTGTGTTTATACACTAGTCCAGGATTTCTAGTGTACACAGTCAAACAAAAGTGATAGCACAATCATATCACGATTTTATTAATAATAACTCGTAGTTTATTACAAAAGGGCACGAGGCCAAATAAATAAATAACACAATGAAAGCAACATAGTACACTACTACGAAAAAGCCATCACGGGCGGTTGGGCGTCATCACGCACGGTTTTCGAACCGCCTCGAAAAATAGGTTTGTGATAACGGTGGTTATCGCAGGCGGTCAAGAAACCGTCGTGATATGAATATCATGCACGGTTTTATCAACAACCGCTGCAGGAAGACGAGTATCACTGACGGTTATGGTCACAAAACGTCGCAGAAGTCGAATATCACGAGCGGTTCTATGTAAAACCGCTCAGCGATACTCGTCTTCACGCGATTATTTACACGAACCGCTCAGCGAAGTCGATATCACGAGCGGTTCGTTGTTAAAACCGCTCATGATACTCTTAGTTCACGACGCTTTTTACTTAGAACCGCTCGTGATACTCGAGTTCACGACGCTTTTTACTTAGAACCGTATGTGATACTCGTCTTCACTGCATCGTTTTTATAAAAACCACTCGTGATAATTCATTAAACTAACTACATTTTTCACGATTTTTGGCTAGCCTCGTGAATTGCTAGCCATGCCCTCAAAACAAGCATACAAAAAAACAGATAAATCACAGATAATCAATTGTCAACAAACTGAATCGATCATTACTCAAAATAAATTACAAAAGATCACATTTGTTCAAGTATTGTTACAAAATAAATTGGATTACAATTGAGTCAATTGTTTGCGTGTGGTTGAGAAGTGCCTGTGGTGATGCGCTTCTCAGCGTGAGTGAAATTCTCCTGTCCTTAATTATCTCGATATGATAAAGCCGCAGAGCTTCCTCGAATGTCCTTGATCTCATTATCAACGAGTCCATCTAATTCTATATTCAAGCCCCGCCGCTAGCAAGAGTAAAGTGTTATGCATATATATTTAATTTTATAATTAGAAAATAATTATTTGAAGATTCACAAACCTCGGGATCCTTCTTCCTAGCTCTAATGATTCGGTCCATATGATGACAAACGTAAATTGCACATAACTCATCATTTTTTCTTTGGCACCTTTGCAAAAATAGAATTACATATATCAGTTCGAGATGCGTTATTATGAAGTAGGATATAGGATTATCGTATTATAGCGCGTACCGGAAATTTTATCGTGTGTGTTAGTTGGGCGCTCTTGCCATCGTATATTCCTTTGTTGGCAACATAGTCGATGAACGACCTATATGATTCCAAAAATTTATCCTCGACCATTTCAAACTAATGAAGACTAAAATAGAGTTATGTATGAAGGAAATGAGCGTACTGCCGAGTATTCCTCCTAGAATGTCAAGTCGTGGTTGTTATGGATTAGGGAATCAAGGTATATCACATGGTTCCTCTTTGGTATGATGACTAAAAGGATCCAGTGGTACCTACTCATGTATGTCACTATAGTCATTAAACCCGAGTTCGTGCTTGCGTATAAAGTAGAGCAAGTAGTGACACTTACCCTGGTTGTAGGGCACCACGATGTACTTCGTGTTCTCACGACAAGCAATGCCTATGTTATGTATTTCTCGACGAAGGGCGAGTCCTGCTTGGATGGTTTGCAATGATACCACATGTGGGTCGAGAAACCCACCTGTTCTTTCCACCGGACATTTTTCATCATGTATCCGTACATAAGAAATGAGTTGTGATATTTATCGGTATTACGTGAATGTAGAACTTGATTGTATGCACTTACGATTGTCCAACATCGTAGAAGCGGGCGCCAAGGCCAACGAGGTTGAATAGGTCATATAGGTCGTTGAAGCCCACGACGAAGTGGTTCGTCCCGTTGAAGAAATGCTTATCCTCGATATCGACGGTGATTCCAAAGATCGCACCCTCCTTTTGGGTCCTATCCAAGTACGGGCATGCAAAGCCCGACAAGCATATCCAAAGACGCCCTAATCTGCGGGGAGCACAACGGTTTTCAAGGATGTACTTAGCGGATATTCCCGACTTGCCGGACTTGAGGGGCGCCGATTTGGTCTTAAGCATTGGCGTCTTCTTGCGAGACGACTCGGGACCCGACATTTGACACGCTTTTCTTGTTCCTTCGATGTCTTCTCCAAGGGAACCGAAAAGGTGGCCTTCGAGGCGAAATATGAGGTGGAGTCATGGAGGTCCGTTGGAGAGGAATGGTCGTGTTGAGATCGCGGCATCGCTGGGTCAGGGCGATGTCCTTCTTGGGCCATCGGATAAAACTATGCACGGCATGCCCTAGTGTTGTGATCTCTTCGTTGCGACTCTCGGTGACGCCATGAAATGTTCATGTACCATGTCCACTTCCACCTGGGCGTAACCTCGCGCCACCGGACACCGTCTTTGCATCGCCCCTCCCGGTATGGATGCACCATCCCCGTGCCTCAATAGAAATGGACCCAACTAACCTCACTACGAGCTTGCAGGCGTGGCTCCTACAAAACGATACGCAATTAGCTAAAGTGTCCTATAGGTCTATCTTTGCCGCATTCCATACATGTACATTACCTTGATCTCGTCTATCGGTAATTGGACATCGTCATGTCCGAATTATGCGTGGGCGCGCCGCCATACTCGATGTCGAGCAGATCGGTGTATGACCCCAAGTTTATAAACAAGAATAATAAAATGTTTTATGAACAAAGAATGAGGTATTGTTCATAGCATTACTGCTTCATGTTTACACTTTGGGCAACATGTTACCAATTAAAACCCGCTTTCTAGCCAAAATCCTAAAGAACCATTCAAAGTCTTAAAGGAATACAAGATAGAACTTGTATTATGACCGGAAGCATTTTTTATTAAAGCCTAGATAAATTATCTTGGCTAAAAGTATTTTTGTTGCATTTTAGAAATTATTTGGGCTTAAAGAAAATTTATTGTCTTTAAATAAATATTCTCGATGCAAATGAATATTTATGTATTTTACAAAGTGAAAATGTGGTTTATAAAATTTATCTGGGAAATATATCATCCCAAGAGCTTACAAGAAAAGTTTCATGATTTTACAAATTTATTTGCCATTTTAAAAGCCTACCAAACCTTAAAGCATTTGAATAAGGTTTGGTCAACTAAACCGGTCCAAATCCAAACTCAACATCAGTAGCGACCGGTCTCATGTGATTTGGTCCAACCGAATCAAATTGGTCTCGCCCGATCCACGTTGGGCGCGAGCCCGACATCCACGCGTGATGCGAGCCGTCGATCTTCAATCGACGGCGCGCTCACGGTATCCGCGAGACGCCCACGTATACTTTAATCTCCACCGTTGGATCTTGATCTAATGAGCGAGATCGATGTATGCAATCGGACAACTCCGATCCCTATTCAATCTCCACCGCTCGTTCTCGATCCAACAACGCACCTCTTTTCATTTTAAACTTAAAGGCTCGCTTTATCCGAGCCGTTAGATTTAAATCCTACGGCTATTCCTTTTACCGCGTGTTTTAAAGCCCGCCTCCTCGGGCGTTAGATCTTCATCGTGTGGTCCGATTAGTGTATGCATTCGGACGACTCGGATCCCCTCACGATCGCAGCCGCTCATTCTTGATCTAACGACGTCGCTTATTTCAATTTGAAATCGAGGCGCGCGATTATATGGGCCCTTGGATTTAAATCCTCGGCTCCTTTTTGACCGTGGGCCTTTAAAGCCCAAATTCGGTTGATCGTTGGATTTCAATCGTAAGGTCTATATGAGTGTATGCAATCGGACCATCCGGTTCAATTCTCCATCCCGACCGTAGAAATCAAATCCAATCTGTTGTGCTATCGCATTTAAACGGGCGGCGTGTATTCTTTTAGCCGATCGTTGGATTTTAATCCAACGCTCTCTTGAAAGCGAGCCGGAGCCTTCGATTTCGTTTAGATCTCGATCGATCGATCTAGATCGTGCGGTCCATATTAAATGATACCGATTCAAATCATTTAATCTCTCTATTTATCACACCACCCATTTCCAATCGGACGGTGACATTCGTTGAGCATTTGTGAAGCACGTGCGGTGAGAATGACAATGGGACCCACATGTAAGAGTATGCTTATCTTCTTCCTCTCTCTCACACATTGATTTCTCAGAACAGAGGAGAGGATTTATCCCAAAGTTTTTGCAACTAATTTTTGGGATAATTAGCCCTAAATGGACACCTCATCAACTCTAGATCATTCCTCTTGATCCGAGCTCAACATCCATATATAAACCCTAGCTCTTTGGAGTCACAGCCATTGTTGACCACTCAAGCTCACTTTCTTCTTTCTTTGTCCAAAGGAGTTCTTGCTCCTATCCTTTGCTTACCCATCCTTAAGACTGGTTTTACCTCGCATTAAAGATTTGGTATCTTTTGCGAGTTAAATCGACTTGATCTCTCTGTTGATCAACCTCAAATTTTCGAGTTCTTGGTATCTTTCCATACCGTAAGCCAAAACCCTAGTTTCGACATCTTGAGCATCTTAAGAACCTTAGAAGTGCCAGAATCATTCTTTTAAGCATCGTGGCTTGATCTTGCTTCAAACCGAAAGTCATATTCTAGCTTTTCGGTCTTTTGTGTCATTTTTAAGACCTAGGGTTTCTCCCGTCGACTTGTTATCCCAGATTAGGTCTAAATTAAACCCTAGTAGCTTAACAAGTTGTTCTTTTCATTCTTGTATCATCTCTTTAGATTGTTAACAGAGGTTTGCCTCTATTCTTTATTGTCGGTTTGCACAATACAAATCTTCTTTAGTTTTGGTAGTCTAACCGATTTAGGTTAGATTGGGTTTAACTTAGGATGTTAATTATCCTAAAAGATCTTCTTGAGTTTCATTTTTGAATCTTTGCATGATCTCAGTTTCCTTTTTCCCAAAATCTAGAACTCGTCTGTTTCTATTATTTTCAAAATCAAAAACTAGAACTTTGAACTAAACCCTAGTTTCGCTTTTCAAAACCGTAGGTTCTAAAATGGGTTATTATCACTATTAGGGTAAATATAACTTAAGCATCTTGTTAATCATGCATTTCTTTATTGATCATGTCATTTCGATAATTTATACTAGTTGTCGTTTTTGGTATTTATTGGATTTTATTGCTTCTTTTAGAATCTGGTTCCATCAAGCTTTTGATCATACTTAGAACAACCCGAGCACAATGTGGGTCTATTACTATCAAGGCAAGCATCCTCTTTGCACCATATTGAACCCAGCATTTTGTACAATAGCTTTTACAAATCCAAATGATATCTCGGCATGCTATTTGTCCGAAAATACAAAATGTGACTTGTAATAGCTAGCTATAACTGACATGGTGGATTACCTTAATTATGACCATACACTCAACTCTAGTGTAGTATCTTGTATACTATATGGTCTATTTTCAGATTTGGCTTAGATATGCGCCTAGAGATTTTAGAGTTTGACAAGCATATCTTGTCAAACATGGGAATCACAATCAACCCTTGTTATTTTAAACTCTTTGTCCAGCTTTCTTTAAATCAGTCTTGTATTTGAAATTCAAATTGATCCGGACAAGAGGAAGCTAGTGATGGTGTTTGTTGTACGAGATTGGGTTTTGTGGTGGACTTGTCCGGGTTAATTAAGGACCGAACTCGACTATTCGGTTCAAGTCCCCACGTGCTTCCACATGCAAAGTGTGTGGGCGCTGCTTGGTTAAGTAAAATGTTGAGACTATTGAGTTGGAAACAGAGAGTAAGGATATGTGTATTGACCTTGTATGGCATAGATGCTTAGGTCCGAGGATCGCTTTATGCCATGTGAGCTTTGTATGTCAAGATCGGATGTTCTTAGGAGGGTGAGGGCGATATGTGCCTCGTCGCATATACGATACCTTAATGGTGCCGATAGCATTCTACTATGGGTAGGGAACCCAATTCGCATTAAATTGTTTGGATCGGCATTCGACGCAACATGTGTGCCGGTTAGGCGGATGCTATCGATCGTTGTTTAAGCGGGATCGGTTCACACATGGGGTCCAACTCAATAGTGTTGGCTTGTTGAAAATACCAAATCTTAGTTTCCCGGCCGGCATACCAAAGGAAGTGTGTCATCATTCGAGGCATCCAAGACAACGGGCTAGCTAAGTCATGTGGGTAAAGATGTACACCCCGCAGTGGTATAAACTGCTCAATAGCGTGTCCACTGGTCATGGACGATAACTTGAATTGATGTCACCTGTATAGAATTTTTGATTTTCAAAAATCTGGTTTTGGTTTATTTTCGTTTGCATGAGGGAATCATGCAATGTACTGTTTACTTTTATGTCATTTACTTACTTGTTTTAAGCAAACTTTGATTTATTAAATTGCTTTATCAAAAGTTAGCCTTTGTAGGTTAAGATGTATCGCTTTATGCAAATTTGAACCTTTATACCTTCCTGTTGTAACCTTATGCATATAACAATTCTATTCCTTTGGTTAGGCTCTAATCAACACTTTATTTTAATAGTTTGTGTAAGACTTGCTGAGTACCTTCCGTACTCAAGGTGCTATCACCTATGGTTGCAGGTGAGGACGACTTTCTTTATGAAGTACCGTTAGCGCCGATCGTGTTGACGCCAACGAGTAACGCTACTTCTTTCCTCCACGCAATTGCTGCGGGTGGATGAGGCCATTGGTGGACATTTTCCGCTTATTTTGCTTCCACAGATATCGTTAGAGTGACCAAGTCACTTAATATTGTGGTACTAACGTAATGATGTAACCTTATGTTTAATTATATCAATGTATGACTTGTATGTGTTTGATGCAATGTTGATGAAGGATATATATGCAATGGTCGTTGATCCCGGGAACCATTGTGAATCATATATATCCGAATCACATTTCTTCGGATTCGCACTTGTTAAATTTATATCTTTAGCATGGTTTTTAATAAAGGGGCGATCTTGCTCCTTCATTAACAATTGTGCTACAAAGATGAATTTAATTAGTAACATTTCCAATAACCGGGGTCCTCACAGCGTTGGTATCGAGCATACGTTGTCTGTAGGTTAGAAGTAGCATGGCCGGTTGTTAGAGAGTCTTCTAATAAAACTATTTTCAAGCAAAGAGTATAATTTTGAAAGTTTAAGTATGACATTTTTATTTCTTATCCTCCTTAATGTCACTTCTTGCCCAACTTTCTGTTGGTTTATCTAAAAGCTAATTGTTTCTTATCTTGTCTTTTGGCCTATAGATGAGCGGTTGGTACTTGGTCAAGGAGACTCAGTGAAGATGTTGATGGGTTCCCACCTTACTTGACATGATGTGGCGCCCAATTTCACCTATCACCGGAGTATGCCATTTATCGATTTAGATCGAGGACCGTGGATGGAGGAGTACCGTGCCTTCATCAAGGTCATTGCTAGGCATGTAGTCGCAGTTGTTCCCATCGTGTTCAAGCACTTGCCACCTCACGAGGCTATGGCGGTTCAGTAGTCGCGAGTAGGATGATGAGCCTTCTTCGTCATGATTTGACGGAATTGTCTCAACCACCCTACGACCACTTCCCGAATCAAGGTCCTACCTCCGAAGTGAGCATGTTCACTGAGATACAGTTTGGCGAAGACCCTCAGGTGCGACAGTTGGCGAGGATGGTCCGCATCATGGACCAAATCCATCGCTGTCTTGTGAGGGAGCTGTGGGAAACTCGGCATCGCCTTAATGAGGCCCAGGAGTACCTGCTTCTTGGAGTCAACATGAACCGCGTTCCTCGTAACGCGCTTTATGGTGACAACGAGACCTCCCCCGCTGCTGCTGCACCACCTCTTTACCGACTTCCAGAAGTGGCCGGGTGCGTACTGCTTATGGACAAGTGCGCAAGCCCGGATGATCGCAGAGCTTTCTCGCACTCGCGATCGCACCTCCGGAGGTCATCACCATCGTTGTTTCCCGAGGCGCCTCGTTAGCCCGTTGATCTCGTTGATACTGGTTCCCCTGGAGCTCATCTTTTGAATGAGTTTCCGGTGAACTTTAACCGGGATCTTTACGCTAGCACTTCGACGATGAACCCTCGTGGTTGAGTGTCTTTCAATCTAGTAGTTGTCCATCAATAAATAAATGTAATAGGGCAGTAGCATTTTGTACAGAGTATGTAAGTTTGACTTTTGGATTGTAAGATGGTTGTTTCGGCCAACTCCTATATGGTAGAATCGAAACTTTTGTCTGCTTATATGAAGTTTCACACAGGTGTTAACTTGAATGCATGACATGACATGATGCATTATATGTACAATATTTGTTTCTTTCTCGATTGTGACCTTGTTTGCTTTTGCCGAGTTTGTCCTTGTTATATTGTTAACCATGGTTTGGTAACAGATGACAGACCTACCACTCGTGCTCAAGCGCAACAAGGAAGAGTATTTCATCTTGGTGCCCCATTCTCGTGAGGCCAACCGAACCATCCAGCTCCTGTGGCCCGCAAGGTGGTCCTCAAGAAGAGGAGCTTCCCCACCACCTTAATGGCCGACGTGCTCATGCAAATTGAGCGCAACCGATGGACCAGACGCGCATCTTGAGCAGCGGTGCGCGCAATACTTCTTCTCCTATTGCACCAATCGCCGAGCCGAGGCCACCATGTGCGTGGCGCGCTTGTCGATTTTCAACGACTAACCCGCCGGTGTTCTCCAGTTCTCAGATCCTATGGAAGCTGAGGATTGGCTTCGGACCATTGAGAAGAAGCTTTTGATTGCTCAGTGTTCCGAGAGAGAAAAGGTTCTTTTTGCCAGTTATCAGCTTGATGGGCCGGCTAATATATGGTGGGATAATCTTCTTGCCATTCAGCCTGCTGGACATATCCCTACTTGGGATGAGTTCGTGGAGGCTTTTCGCGAAGCTCATATTCCTGAGGGAGTAATCATGATCAAGCAACAAGAATTTCTCGCTCTCAAGCAAGGGCGAAAGTCTGTGACCGAGTATCTGCATGAGTTCAACTTCTTAGCCAGATATGCCCCTGATGATGTTTCGACTGACCTTCGTCGTCGAAACCGGTTCTTGAATGGGCTATCTGAGGAGTTGCAGATGGCTGTAGCTTTGCATGACTTCCGGAATTTCTCTCAATTGGTCAACAAATCAATTGTGGCCGAGAGCAAGAGCAAGGCATTGGAGGAGTCACGCAGCGGCAGCGACTTCACGCTTTGCTCTGTAGCGAATCACCAAGGCCTCGCATGTGGTTGCCTAGACCATCGCGAGCACCACCCATTTTCACCAAGGCGGCGGTGTTTGCCTCGCCCATCCTCCCACGGGTCGATCGAGGATCGGTGAAATCAGCCTCGCCGTAACAATGTTAATCCCGGGTTATCTGCTTTCATTGTGGTCGTCCGGACATTATGCCAACAATTGTGTGGCAAGCGGCAAGGATTGCCTCTGCTCGACCATATCCAACCTGTTCGCCAGCCCCTTCGCAGGCCACCTATCAAAGCGGTCCGCTCCGGTCCGTGGGCATGTGAACCGAGATCAACTGCAAGAGGCGTAGATGCACTGGTTGTTATGGGTATGCTCCTAGTTAATTTCAGTCCACTCTTTGCTTTATTTGACTCAAGCATCTCATTCTTTTATTAGCAATCATTTTGCTGTTCAACACCGATTAGACATGCATACCCTCCAACCACCTTTTATTATTCAATCACACGGGTCGGTCTTTAAACCGATCGATCTGTAATAAGGTCAACATAACAATCCTTGGGGTAAAGTTTTTAGCAAATCTAATTGTGATTGACTCTAAAGGGTTGGACGTTATTTTGGGTATGGATTGGCTGTCCAAGAACCAGGGTCAAATCAATTGTTCCCAACGGTCTATTTCTATGACCAATGCAGACGGCATTCAAGTTGTTTACCATTCCAAAACAGCTGGCTCTCATCTTTGTGCTCACCAAGTTGATACCACTCCTCCTTTGGAGTTAGTACCAATTGTCTGTGAGTATGTTGATGTATTTCCTGAAGACCTTCCCGAAGATGAGACTTTTGCCCTCGCTTTTAACCAGGCTAGGGAACGCGGGTCTGTGACATCAGGAAACGCGTTGTCCTCCGCCGCCGCCCATTCATCATATTTTCCTGCGTATCCAGCGGTGCCGAGTCCGTGCGGATGAGTGTTTCGTGTCCGAGAGCTTTGTGTGCCGCACTTTGCTCGTTAAATTCGGCGTCGTCTTCATAGCAACAAAGGCGCCCCATGTTTCGCGTCAAGAATCTGTGACTTGCGAAGGCGTCGACCGTGTTCACGCATTTCGTGACAAGAATGCTCTTGAACGACCTCCACGATTTATCGATCGTGAGCATCGCCGTCCGCTCCACGCGTGCCATATGCCGCTTCGATAGTGAACTTTGTAATAGTTCGTCCCACGGCGCGCCTCTCGCTTCTTTTCGTCGATCCTTCCACCTTGGTGTGGTGATGGGGACCGTTGCCTTGCAAGTATCCCGCACATGGTCCGGACCTCGCGCCGAGCTCTTGGGACGCAGAGGGACCCCAAACCGACTAACCTCCGTGATGACCGGGCCGCCCACAGCATCTTCGATTCTCCTCGCCATCTCGCTTTCATGTCATTGTCGTCTGCGGCGGCGACGGCGGGAAGATGGTGCCTCGCAATCGCGGCGTCGGCGGGCGGGAAGATGGTGCCTCTGCAATGCGCAAGGCGTCGGCGACGGCGGGGAAGATGGTGCCTCTGCCATCTCGCTTACTTGCTATCTATATAATTAGTTTGAGATATATTATTACCCAGGCCAGGGCCGAGGGTTAAAATATATATAGTATGCGTATGAATGGTGATTGGCTAGGACATAAATATTTAGCTTTCGATCCACCCTGGAGTGTATCCAAATTTGGAATGTACAACAAATTGCTCATAAGAGGAATTGTTTCCTAGCTCAGGTGAGAGGCCTGAATTGTGCAGGTAGCTACCTCAATTATAGAGCTCAAAAGACTGAATTAATTATTGAAACAATTATCAGAATATGGCTATGAACATCACAGAGCAAAACCGAATCACTCATTTCTTTGCAATATCTTCCAGCTAGTCTCAAATATCATTAGACATATTACATCAAGGGCAGCCAATGAAATGCAAAAGGAGGCTACAAATGTT
Source organism: Ampelocalamus luodianensis (assembly GCA_036346255.1). NCBI lineage: Eukaryota > Viridiplantae > Streptophyta > Magnoliopsida > Poales > Poaceae > Ampelocalamus > Ampelocalamus luodianensis. Next base: position 46,469,680 of record CM070634.1, on the reverse strand, counting down.
TAGCCTACTCCTATTATACCCTAGCATAGGATATACGTATGTCATATCTAAAATTTTCATACAACAAATATCATTAGACATAGTCCCATGTCCACTCTAACCGACAATCAAGATCCTAGATGGTAGGAAACAAAGTAATGGCTCAACCAAGATCATTTGGGTGCTATGTAAATAAAGCTATTAAACAACTAAGAAGCCTAGGTTTTGCTAGTTGTCAAAACCAAATGAACATATTACCTTGCCACCACATAAGAAATTTTCTTTGGAATTGGGTCGAGATCCCTTGGGATTCGCCCTCCCAAACAAGCCCTAAGGGAGGAGGAGTTTACAAGGCCCAAAATATGTACAGAGAAAGAGATGATGAACTACAACCGTGCTCAATACGATACGGAACCGCTTATGCCATCTACAACACGGCCGAGGATGTCTTGCGAATTACAGAGCTTACAAGAGACATCAAGCCCAAACATTTAATAACTTGTGGAGATGCATCGCACTTCGACTAATCGACCAAGACCTAACTTAAAACACCAAGTCAAGTGGAGTCAAACTACACGCCTCTCCACGGACTCGACTTGGTAAGGCTCCCGAGCTTCCAAGATCCTAACCTTGCCCTCCCACCCGGCCAACCCCTTCCTCCCTTTCTCGACCCACATCATTTTTAGATACTCACTTAGCTAACCAAAGGAAGTTTTACCAAAGCCGAGGTCGGGAGCGCGGCGCTGCGGAAGAGGCGCCGAGGCTCGGGCGGCGATGTCGAGGCCGGGGCGCCGAGGTCGGGAGCAGCAGTGTTGGGGCGGCGAGGTCGGGCCGCAGACGAGGCCTCGAGGCGGCGGTGAACGGAGCCCTAGAGGAGGCAAAGGAGCGCGATAAACTCGAAGTGCGGGAGAGGAAGGGACGAGTGAGGAAAACCTAGCGTTCCCACCTTATAAGAGGCTATCACGAGCGGTTCTTTACTAAAACCGTCTTTGATAAGTAATCATAGACGGCTCTATCTAATAACCGTCTGTGATACGTTCCATATCACAGACGGCGGTATTTAAACCGTCTGTGATAAACTCATATCACAGACGGTTTGTGTATTAAACCGTCTGTGATTAGCTTTTATCACAGATTACCTATTGGTTTTGTCGGGATATCACAGACGGTTATCAAATAGAACCGTCTGAGATAATCTCATATCACAGACGGTTCTATTATAGAACCGTCTGTGATTCATTATCACGATTTGTTATATTATAGAACCGCTCGTGATAGATCCAAACAATTATCAAATACAATGAACACGTGACAACTATATATGAATTACAATGAACATCCACATTCACATCAATATCAAAATATATGAGAGATGACAAAACTCGTGACAAGTATATATGAAGACAAGCTCATAACACATTTTACTTCAAAACCAATTGTCGATTCGATGAACGCCCACATTGACATCAATATCAAAATATATGAGAGATTACAAGTCCACAACACATGATGTTATAGAATAAATTAATTACAATGGATTAAATTCTTAATTAAAATATAGCCCTTCATGATGATCGGCGCATACAACATTAGCTTCCTCACTGGGTTCTTCGAAAGGAGGCAACTCGTCAAATTGATTGTATTCTTCCTCGCCCACTACATTCTCAACTCCGACAATCCTTCTTTTTCCATGAAGAACTACGTGGCGTTTCTTATTTGCGGGTCGGTTACATAGAATACTTGAACAACTTGATTAGCCAAGATGCGAATGGTTCGTCTTTGTATCCGACACGCTCAAGGTCCACGGTAGTGACGCCGCACTTGTCAACCTTCACCGTGGGAGATGGACCCAACGGCACGAAATAGGGGATCTTGAAAAACACGTAGTCGAGCTCCCATATCTCCTCTATTTGCCCATAGTACGAGCTCCTCACCCCATCGATCGAATGCATCTATGCGGACACCGCTGATTCCTCGGTATCAGCTCTTCCTATCCCGAGTCATGTCAGATAAAATGTGTACCCATTTATGTCATATCCTTGCCATGTGACAATTGTAAATTGTGGCCCTTGTGCCAACCATAGCAATGTATCATCACTTGATGACCTCCCGCTGATTCGCACCTTTAACCATCCGTTGAACCGACGGTTGTGCTCTCTCATGATCCAAACCTCCGACCGGTTTGGATTACATTGGCGTACCATGTCTTTGTGCTCGTCGATGTACGGGACACTTGGGTCATGTGTTGCAAGACCATGAAATGGGCTTGAGCGTATGTATCGGATCGGAGTGATTGATTTCCTTCCGATGGTCCCGATACCATCAAGTCTCCCCTCATGACGAGATAGAGGCACACCTATCGGATCCACTCGAGCCATATAGTCGGCGCAGAACTCAATGACCTCTTCCGTTGCATAACCTTCGATGATCTTGCCCTCGGTCGAGATTGATTCCGCGTGAGGACTTGAGAATTCCATGTACCTCTCGAGCGGGTACATATAACGTAGGAACACAGGCCGCATATCTTTATCTCTTTCACAAGGTGAACAATGAGATGCACCATGATATCGAAAAATGACGGAGGGAAATACATCTCAAGATGACATAGAGTCGTCACCACTTCGGCTGTAGAGCATCTAGTCCTTGGGGATCGATGACCTTACGAGCAATTGAGTTGAAGAAATAACACACCTCAAGATTGCTACTCGGACCTTGTTCGGCAAGATACTCCTAATTGCAACAGAAGCATTTGTGTCATCGGCACATGACAATCATGCGACTTCATACCAATTAATTTCAAATCTTGCATAGAAACAAGTTTCTTAATGTTAGCAGAGTAACGAGACGGGACTTTCACACCATGCAAGCTCGCACGCTTCATATCTCTCGGCCTTGGGCAGAGTGTAGCAAGTCGGGGGAGGTACGTTCGTCTCAGTATCGCCTCTTGCGGTGCTAACTTTCGGTCCTTATGTTCATATCGACCAAGTCTCTCCGTGCGTTAACACCATCCTTTGTTTTGCCACTAATGTTCATAAGAGACCAATCAAGCTATCACATACATTCTTCTCCACATGCATGGCGTCGATGCGATGGCGAACTTCTAAGTGCTCCCAATAAGGCAAGTCCCAAAAATTGACCGCTTCTTCCGGATGTTCTTCTCGACGGGTTCTTAATTGGCGTCCCTTCCCAAGCACAACATCGATATCCTTAACCATATCATAGACATCTTTCCCTCTAAAAGCCCTTGGAGCTGAACCGTCCTCCTTATTTCCGTCGAATTGTTTCTTCATCTTCCTGATGGGTGACTCACGGGAAGGAACCTACGGTGACGCGTATACGATTTTGCGTGAGTTGTTTAGCCATATACTCTCTGTAGCATCTAAGCGGTGCGGACAAGCTTTGGCTCCTTTTGTCTGAAGCTTGACAGTTACGAGGTAGGAAAATCATTGATGGTGCGAGAACAACATGGCGTGTAAAGTGAAGTTCTCTCGTTTGTACGCATCCCATACCTGCACCCCCTCGTTCCACAATGTCACAAGATCTTCCAAAATGGTGCTAGGTACACATCAATATCATTCCCAGTTGTTTGGCCCTTGGATAAGTAGTGACATCAAAATGTACTTCCGCTTCATACACGGCCAAGGAGGAAGGTTGTACATGCATAGATTCACGAGCCAGTGCTATGTCGATTTGCTCATGTTACCGAAAGGATTCATTCCATCAGTGCTCAACCCTAACCTTATGTTCCTTGGTTACTGCGAACTCTTGAACCTCCGATCGAAGTTTCTCCACCGAAAGCGAGAATCAGCAGGTGTCTTAGCTTTCCATCTTTCTTACGGTCCTCTCGAGTGCCAACGCACCAATCTTGCCTCTTTGAGTTCGCAAATAAACACTTCAAACGTGGGATCACGGCGGATACCACAACATCTTAGCAGAGGTCCTTGCTTCAACCTAGCGATATTCGACTCTTGTATCGGGATGCTTTGCACACAGGACATACATGCATGTCTGCATACTCTTTACGATAGAGGATACAATCGTTCGGACATGCATGTATTCTTTCTACTTCCATTCCCAATGGACAAAGAACCTTCTTTGCTTGGTAGGCGGTGTTGGGCAACACGTTTCCCTCGGAAGAATGTCCGCTAGAGACCTAACAACGCCGTGAAACTCTTATCGGACCAACCATTGCTTGCTTTTAATTTAAGTAGTTCAATCACGGTTGACAACCTTGTATATTCCGCTTGCGGCCGAGGAACAAAGGTCTCACCGAGTCCTCCATTAAGCGCTCGAATTTACAAAACTCTCTCATCTTTGTAGTTCTCTTACGCATCGGTAGCATCGATCCGCATTGTCATCGTGTGACCTATCCTCATCAAAAGCACGATCTACATCCGGCATATCGTTGACATCAGGCATATCGTTGACTTCCTCAGTGATGTCGTTATTACTAACTTCGTCGCTCTTCACCGTGGATGGTCCAACATGTATACCTTTTTGAAACCCCGAAATCAAGTGTGCTTCTATCTGCACGGGTTGGTAAACATCTTCATATTATCGCAATCAATGCATGGACAAGTATATATATTTTATCCCTTTTTCAACATATCACCTTTCGCGGCTCTTCTAAAAGCAACCACGCCATTAATGTACTCTTGACTCACACTGTTCACACCATACATCCATTTGGTCCATCTACGCTACACATGTAACAAAATATATAGTGTCAAATTAGATTAATAAAATCTCTCTCAACCGCTCTCTCTCTCCATTTCCTTCCCTCACGAACTTTAATATTATTCCAACTACCAAATGAAAAATATTATTCTATTCCTTACATCGGATACAAAAGTTTACTCCCACTTCGACTCTTATACGCGATGCTTAGCATATTCTACCATATCTCAATTGGGTTATAAAGAATGTTACCCTCGAGCTCACGACGAAAATACCAAATCGATCTATTCCGATTCTTTGTCTCCTCCCTTTCTCCTCTCCTTCTCCCTCCCTTTCTCCTCTCCTTCTCCTCCCTCTCTCTCTGCCGGTGGCGCAGTGGGTTTTTATCCGGGTGGTGGCTCAAATGGGAATGGGCGGGGTACTCAAGGTATTTATAGCGCGAGATATCACAGACGGTTCAAAATATGAACTATGCAGTGATAGCATATATCACGACGGTTTATAAATAAAACCGCTCGTGATATATCCTGACAGCTCTATTAATCAACAAATGCGTGATATGGGGATTATCACGAGCGGTTTATGTCAAGAACCGCTCAGAAAATATCACAAAGCGCTCTATTTATAAACCGCTGCATTTTATGAGGATTATCACATACGGTTCATAAATAGAATCTATGCATGACATATCCTGACGACTCTATTAATCAAATGCGTGATATGGGGATTATCACGAGCGGTTTATGTCAAGAACCGTCAGGAAATATCACGAAAGCGCTCTATTTATAAACCGCTACATTTTTATGAGGATTATCACAGCGGTTCATAAATAGAAGCTGCGTGATATTTCCTGACGGTTGATATATAAGCGTGCTCGTGATAATCATATATCACGAGACGGTTACTAGTAAGAACCGTCTGTGATAGGCCGGCAAAGCAAATGCTACGCCCAACAGACCCAACACAGACGGACTCAAATTAACCCGTCTGTGATGGGGTGTCTTCTATAGCCTGTTTTGTAGTAGTGGTAGTAGACCACAGGACTTGCCACAGGCAATCGTCTGGGGACGTAGCTTAGTCGTCAAGATCCTCACCGTCCTGATAGAGATCTTCTCCTGAATAAAGATTATTCAGCAAGAGGAAGCACAACTGCCGTGCTTGCAAGTTACACCCAATATTGAAATTTAATGCATGCATAAGGTAAACAAAGGATAATGGCTTGGTTATTTTGCATAAGCAATATTTTCAGGTTAAATACCAATAATAATTTCTAAGGCTAGTTTTTATATTATAACTAAAATTAGTGTTTAAAATGACAATTAATAGTGGATAACCTCCATTATATGAATGGTGAAGGATACCCTCCTATCACTTGGCTAACCTCCAAATTTTTACCATAGGATTAACCATCCTAAAAACATCTGTTGAAATCATTTTATAAACCAAAAACAAATCTAACTTAGAGTGACTTTGCTAGCATGTCCATGACCGCGGACGCGGCTATTCGAATAGTTTCTACTCTGCAGAGTTTGTGTTGCGGTGAGGGCAGTGGGTGGTGGCGTTGTGTTGCGGTGAGGGAGGCGCTCCCGACACCCCTATTTATAGGACGCGGGCTTGGCCGAGGCAGCGTATCGCCCAAGAAGGTCCGCGCGGCACGGCAGAGCGAAATCAGGGATTTGCGGCGAGGAAAAGGGAAGAAAAGGTCGTGATGGACGCGGCGTGATGCAGGGATCTTAATGCGTGCGACGATTTCGAAGATGCGGCCGGATTTGAGCGTATATGGATGGTTTTCGAAAGTGGCAATGGCAGACGCGCGGGCGAGAAAAGGAAAGAGGGGAGGAAGAAGAAGGAAAGGATGACAATGACTTCGGTGCTTCCGATTTTAATCCAACGGTGGACGAGGGTGGAGCGAATCGGTAAGTGTGGGTTGGGCGCAGCCGTTGGATTTTAATCCAACGGCCGCAATAGATCGAGAGGAAAGAGTTAAATCTCTGATGCTCGTGAACCATTGGATCTAGATCGGACAGTCCACACGCGTGGGGATGTTCGGGGTTCCGAACGTCTCGCGAAAGGTGGCCGTTGGATTTTGATCCAACGGCTGATGAGGGTTGATGCGGCACGAGTGAGAGAAAGAGAGGGAGAGGCTGACAGGTGGGCCTCGCTGTCAGTGAGAGAGAGGAGAGGCGGCGCGGCTGGGCTGGCGCGGGCCGCGCGCGCGGGAAAAAGGACTGGGCCGGAGTAGGTTTCGACCCAAACACTGTTTGAGGATTTTCTTTTGATTTCTTAATTAATTTAATTCTGGTAATTCAATTAGGCTTTAGAATATAGCAAATTAAGTCCAAAATTTTTGAGAAAATTCACAGAAATTCTCTGGAGCATTTGGGACTTGAATAAAATATTTTCAACTATTATTTGGTAATATATTTTGCAAATAAATTTGGTTAGCTTCAAATTGATTAAGTAAAAGCTTTTAAAAATTTCAGAAAAATCCACAAAAATACTTAAACTTTATTTTTTTTCAATTGGGATTTGAAATTTGGGCTGTTACAAACCTACCTCCCTTAAAGGGAATCTTGACCCCGAGATTCAGACTTGGTTAGCAAAAAGATCAGGATAGTTGGCCTTGAGCTCTTCTTCTTTCTCCCATGTGGCTTCACTTTCTGGATGGTGACTCCACTGCACCTTGTACGATCTGATGATTCTGCTTCTGGTAACACGTTCTGCGACATCCAGAATCTTAATTGGTCGCTCTACATAGGTGAGATCTTCTTGAAGGTCACAGCTCTCCAGGAGGGTGTGATCTTCGGGCACTCGAAAGCATTTCTTTAACTGTGATACGTGGAAGACATTATGCCTCTAGCGACAAGGTTCTTTGGTAGCTCCAGCTGATAAGCTATTTCTCCTTGTCTTGCCAAGATCTTGTATGGCCCGATATATCAGGTGCGAGTTTACCTTTGTCCGAATCTCCTTACTCCTCCGAGTGGAGTAACTCGAGATAGACAAAATCTCCTACCTCAAAATTTAATTCCCTCCGACGGTTATCAGCATAACTCTTTTGTCGGGATTGAGCTACTTTCAGACGTTCCTGTATAGCATTTACTTTACTTCCAGCTTCTTTGATCAATTCAGGTCCAAAGAGCTGATGTTCTCCCACCTGATCCCAAAGGAGCAGGGTTCGTCATTTCCTACCATACAAAGCTTCGAATGGAGCCATCTGCAGACTAGCCTGGTAGCTATTATTGTACGAGAACTCTGCATATGGCAGATCCTTGTCCCAACCTTTTCCGAAATCTAAGGCACATGCTCAAAGCATATCTTCGAGAACTTGATTGATGCGTTTTGTGTGTCCATCTGTCTAGGGATGATACGTCGTGCTGAAGTTGAGTCTAGTTCCCAAGCCTTCATGCAGGCTTTTCCAGAACCGAGAAGTGAACTGAGAACCTCTGTCGGACACAATCTTCTTGGGTACTTCGTGTAGGCAGATGATCCTGGCCATGTACAATTCTGCTAACTTGCTGCTCTGGTAGGTGGTCTTGACAGGAATAAAGTGAGCCACTTTAGTTAACCTATCAATCACCACCCAGATGGAGTCATATCCCGATTGGGTCCTAGGGAGTCCGGTGATGAAATCCATACCAACTTCTTCCCACTTCCACTCGGGAATTGGTAATGGTTGCAACAGACCAGCGGGTCTTTGGTGCTCTACCTTGACTCTTTGACAGACATCACAACGAGCGACGAAATCAGCAATTTCGCGCTTCATGCTGACCCGCCAATATTTTTCTTTTAGGTCCTGATACATTTTGGTGCTCCCAGGATGAATGGAGTACGGTGATTCGTGAGCTTCTTTCAGAATCGACTCTTTTATCTCCTACTGATTGGGTACACAGATGCGGTCTCTAAACTACACTGTTCCTTGCTCATCCTCGGAAAAACCTGGGGCTTTGCCTCTTCTCACATTCTTCTTAATTTCTTGGATGTCTTCATCTTCTAATTGCTTTGTTCTGATCTGACCCTGAAGAGTTGGTTGGACTTCCAGAGCGTTCACACAACCATGGTTGACAATCTCCAGGTTCAGGTGCTTCAGTTCTTCATAAATTATGGCTGATTCTTCCGCACTAATATGATATTGCAATACTCCTTTCTACTCAGGGCATCTGCCACCACATTGGCTATGCCCGGATGATAATGGATCCCGAGGTCGTAATCCTTTATCAACTCCAACCATCTCCTCTGTCGGAGATTGAGCTCGGATTGCGTGAATATGTACTTCAGGCTTTTATGATCTGTGAAAATCTCACAGCGGTTACCAATGAGATAATGCCGCCAGATCTTCAGAGTGTGTACAATTGCTGCCAACTCAAGATCATGAGTCTGATAATTCCCTTCGTGTGGCCTCAACTGCCGGGATGCATAAGCCACAACTTTGCCTTCCTGCATCAATACACATCCGAGGCCTTGATGGGACGCGTCACAGAAGATCTCAAAATCCTTGCGAATGTCCGGTAAAATTAACACCAGTGCTGAGACTAGCCTCTTTTTCAGTTCCTGAAAGCTTTCTTCGTAGGCGTTTGACCATTCAAACTTCTTCTCCTTCTTCAGAAGTTGGGTCATTGGTCTTGCAAGCTTTGAGAAGCCTTCGATGAACCTGCGGTAATAACCCGCTAGTCCAAGGAAACTTCTTACTTCGATGACTTATCTGGGTTGCTTCCAGCCCATCACTGCCTCAACTTTGGCGGGATCTACTGCAATTCATCCTGCTGACACAATATATCCAAGAAATGCCACTTGACTTAGCCAAAATTCACTTTTGCTGAATTTGGCGTAAAGTTGGTGCTCCATGAGCTTGTCCAGGATCATCCTAAGATGCTTCTCGTGTTCTTCTTCATCTTTTGAGTAGATGAGGATGTCGTCGATGAAAACAACCACGAACTTATCCAAGAATTCTATGAACACTTTGTTCATCATATTCATGAAGTAAACAGGGGCGTTCGTCAAACCGAAGAACATTACTGTAAACTCTTACAGTCCATATCTTGTAGTGAAAGTTGTCTTCGGGATATCCTTTGGTCTGATCTTCAGCTAGTGATAGCCGGTTCTCAGATCAATTTTCGAGAAGACACTTGCTCCCTTCAGCTGGTCAAACAGATCATCAATCCTGGGCAACGAGTATTTGTTCTTGATTGTCACCTCATTGAGTGATTAATCAACACACATTCTCATACTATTGTCTTTCTTCTTGACAAATAGTACTGGAGCTCCCCAAGGTGAAGAGCTGGTTCGAATGTACCCTTTGCTTCGCAATTCTTCAATTTGCTTCTTCAGTTCTGCTAACTCGTTGGCTGGCATTCTGTAGGGCCGCTTCGAGATTGGAGCTGTCCCGGGGACTAGATCAATTAGGAACATTATGTCCCGATCCGGTGGCATGCTGGGTAGATCATCTGGAAAGACATCGGGGTACTCCCGTGCTACGGGTATGTCTTCAAGTATTACTTCCTTCAAGCTGGTGAGGATGGAACTCCCTCCGGTGCGGTTGTTGAGCTTGAATTCGACTGAAATTCCCTGCTCATTGATGAGGGTGATAGACCTATTGGCGCAGTCTATTTGTCCATAATTTTTGGCTAGCCAGTTATGAGGACCCCAGTTTATTTGGCTTGTAATGCTTAACCATCCACTTGGTCCTAGCATCACAAATCAAATAAACCAAACCTCGAGATATGTATACTTCCCAGAAATGCAGTATACACACCTCGTTACAAAATCATGCATCAATTCCATACATTCACATAGAACCGAAGCAAGCGACAAACCAGAAGACATACTTAATATAAAGTTATTACAAAAGAAAGGCCGACTGACCAAATATCATACAAGAGCTAAGTAAACAGCGGAAGCAAAAGTGCCATAAGATGGCGATAAACAAAAGCCAATCAGTGTGCCTCAAACCCACAAGGCAACCGACCGGACCGCCAAGCTAGTCGTCCCAGAAACCGTACATCTCACAAAAGTGAGACCCTTGGGGCTCACCTTCTTCCTCTGCAATGCATCATTAAGCAAAGCAAATGAGTACAAAAATTGTTTTTGTACTGCAAGACCGACGTGTAAGATAACAGAACTATAATTAACTACATGCAAGCTATATTTAAGTGGAGGAGGCTCGACTTATTTTCAAAGATAAAGCAAGTTTTATTTGCAATAAGGTAATACATTTAAAAGCAAGTTTGCAATTAATTTTTATTGTTCAAATAACAGAGAGACAATTATAACAATAGATAGATGACACAACATCCGGAAGTGGCTATCCCAATAGCCACCACAACAATAGCATGAAGTACCCTTCATACCACCCATGTCAAGTTTTAAGTTTTTAAAAGGTTGTAGTCTGGTTCTTGCACGACCTTACCAAGCAATGTCCATAACCTAGGACAAGGCTATTCGAATAGTTTTAACCCTGCAGGGGTGTACCAATGTACCCACATGATAGACCGCTTTCCACCACCACGGTTAGCATACTTCCTTTGGTATGCTGCACGGCTAAGTCTAACAAGGCGATTTCCAATGGATGATGCTAATTAAGAGCGCAGAACCCACGGAGAAGGACACATTAGACAGCCTAACCGTCCTGCTAATGCTCCTCCACACCACATACACACACACACACATTTTTAACACACCCACCGACCAGCTCATAATTAACACCTCCCAAAGTACTTAGTCAAGAGAGGTCCCATATCCTCTCGTGTGGTTAGCACGCAATAAGCGCTTGGCTTAGTGACACAAGTAACTCGGTCCTTGGGGACTTAGGCACCATTCCAATCACACCCAACATACCATTGTGCCCAAGTCAAGATATAATTTTTGTTTTCAGTTTTTTTTTATTTGCAAATTAGTAAAACACAAGGGCTGGACATAATGGAATAATATTAGCATTTGTGTGATCAAGATCACCAACTAAGTCGATGATCGCCCCATACTACCGATAACTAGGCATGGCTAAGCAATATTTATGCGTAATCTACTAAGTGACAAGAGCTCATCCAACGAACTCTAATCACAGCAAATAACCTAGGCTCAGGTAGTAGAGGATAATTATTTACCTACAGATTATGCAACTAGAGGATTAACTAATCAATTTAACCACAAATTAGCAATGCATACATACAAGTTAAACAAAATATTAGACTTTAAAAGTAATGGGATCAAATGAGAAATGATCGAACTGCTTGCCTTGCTGGAATTGCTCTTGCTGCAGAGGAGAATTCTCAGGTTCAATATAATCTTCGGAACCTAACGCAAAAATGCGATAAAACCAAATAAGAACGAAGAACACCAAACAAAACTCAACAGCAAAAGACATCCAAATCCCATGAAATTTATACAGCAGCTAGAGGATGATTTTAGACAAATTTAGAAACAAGAAACAGGTCATTTGGACTTAACATGCAAAAGTTATGGTTAAAACAAGTTTTCTCAGCCTAATAAATCCCAGATTAATTCCTATCTGTTACTGTTCATGGCACAAATTTCTAGAATGATCTAGAGTCGGAAATTTTTATGGTAGGTAGGTTAAGATATTCTAAGAACAACAAAATTGGGTTTGCACAATTTGGAGTTAAAATGAATTAGTTATGATTTTCTTAAGTTGTACAACTAGCATATTTCACTTTACAGGAACACAAATATGAACAACACCTATGCTAAGCTAAAGTACACTACCAGAGGAATTTTACAGACCTGGGTTTGCTCAAAAAGGAGTTATACACAAAAAGTTATACATTTTACAAATTTTTAAGTGATTTTCCTATCCCTTACTTCATTTAAGATTCTACTGCAAGTTTCAATAAATTCCAGACTAGAAAAGTGACCACAAATACTCTCAAATTAAAATTTATCCTACCACAAAGCTACTGCAACTTGAATCGTTCAAAAAGGAGCTACAGAGACAAACTTATGCATTTATGAAAATTGAATCTACAAAATACTTAGAAAACTGGAGCCCTTGGGAGGTCCAAAAGAACTAGAGAGCACGGGGAGGTCGTGGCCGTTAAGATCAGATCCAATGGTTACGACCAGAAGGGCTCATAGCGTACGCGAGAGGAGCTCCTCGCGCGCAAAGGAGGTCGTGGCCGTCAGATCAAGATCTGGCGGTCACGAGCACTAGGGGAGGTCCTAGAACTGCAATCCAACGGGGGAGGTCTGGACGGTCAGGATTTCTCGGGGGAGATCCCGACGGTCTAGATCTACAGGGGAGGTCCTACGGCTTAAGACCACCGAGGAGGTCCCGACGGCTAAGATCTCCCAAGGGAGGTCTTAACGGTCACGATCAAGCGAAGGAGGTCCGAACGGTAAGATCTAAGGAAGGGAGGTCGGGACGGTCAAGATCTACCGGGGAGGTCTTGAACGATCCAGATTTAATCGAGGGAGGTCCGATGCGACAGGGTTTTAGCGGGAGGAGGTTTGGACGGTTCAGATGGATCTGGGGAGGTCCTGACGGTCCAAATCGAGGCGGAGAGAGGTCCAAAGCGATAAGGTTTTACAGAGAGAGGTCTGGACGACTAAGATCTCCACGGGGAGGTCTTCAACGGTCCAGATCTGCCCAAGAGAGGTCCTGAGACTTAACGATTTTACGGAGAGAATCCAAGGGTCCAGAGTGACCCTCAGAGAGGTCCTCGACGGCTAAGATTGATCTAAGAGGTCATAAGACTAAGGATTTTTACAGAAAGCATCTAACGGCACAAATCTGACCTGGGGGTGATCTTAACGGTTGAGATTAAACAAGGGGAGGTCCAAAGGACTTAAGGTTTTCGGAAAACACCCAATGGCTCAGATCTAATCCTAGGGTGGTCTTGAACGGCTAGTATCAACCCGAGGAGGTCAAATGACCAGACAAAATCGCGACAAAGGTACAGAACGTGACGTCAAGGTCTCCGGCACATCGCCGGCGACCTAGACTACGGCGGCGCAATCCAACTAAACCCAAATGTGCACAATACTATTGCGATCCTATTGGTACCCTTCTCAACGGCGAAGCTGGCCCAGAACGCCGGCAAGCCGGAGCGAGGCGAAGGATGGTTTTCGGCAAAAACCGAAAACGACTAAAAGCTCTACCCCGCGATAAACTAGCGGGTCCTTAAGCTCTACGGGGACAAAACGAACTTACCAGGGCACCGAGGAGGTCTAAAGGAGGTCGGAGGAGGGCTGACGGCGGAGACCGACGTCGGAGATGAAGAAGACAATGCCGAAGCGGTGCTCGGAGCTGCCAGGAGTAAAAAGGGTGATCAACACGGGTTTGCGATGGTCCAGGGGTGGACCAGGACTACGAAATTCGGAAGGAGGAACTCACCGGAGATGAAGACGATGAAATCCCCCTTTTTCGGCCGCAATACTAAAATCCAAATTCAACTTGTTCCCGAGAAACAAATCGAACCTTGAGTTAATAGGAGAGCTTAAGATGACCAAGAGGTCCGAAAAAGAATTGAAATAAGGGCTCAAGAACCACTGGAGCTCCGACGATAGCGAAGAGCTCCAAGGTCCCGAAAATGGCGATTATGGTGTTGAGGGAATTTTGAGCTTGGCAAGCTGAAAATGAACTGGGGTGGGCGGTTATGAGTGAAAGAGGGCCAGGGAAGGTCCTCGGAGGTATCATGAAGCTCGGGAGCAAGGGTACAGGGAGAGGGGCCCCCGAAGAGATCTGCGAGCGGGCTCGACCGCGGCAGAGCGGGAAACAAGGGGAACAACAATAGGTGCGGCTTTGCCAGAGGCTCGGCTGCGCACACCTGCCCCCGACAGAGTAGGCGTGGACGCGGCCGTGACGGGACAAGGCCATGCCGCGCACTGTGCTGCGCACGGCGCGAGGAAGACGATGACCAGAGGAGGTCAGGGTGGTCATGGACCGTAGGATTGAACTTGATCGGCTCGGGTCACAAGGCTCCGGTGCTTTTAAAACAACAGAGGAGATCAAGCGCCCTTGGATTAGATTTGAATGGCCACGATTGAATGTCCCTGTTGGACAGTCCGAAAGTCACCCTCAAACTGGACGGTTGGATCTTGATCCAACGGTTGGAAATGGATGGGGGCTTATAACGAGGGTCCGGTGCGGTTAGTTGATTCGACCGGATCAATTGACATCGAGCCCGAGTCTGACTCGGACTCGAGGAACAGTGCAACCAGATTTAGGGTTTTAAATATGAACTGAGACTTAGAAGATTTATTTGAGGTAGCAGAAAGACTCCAAAAATTCTGAAAATTTTACAGGAGCTTGCTGACTCAAAGATTGACCTTGTGTAAAATTTTCAGAGGTTTTCATGCAGTGCATTTTTCTTCAAAAAATTCTACAAGTTTCTGATTTCAGGTTTGACTAAGAGTCAAACAGGTTTGACTGCCCTCCAAAATATTCAAACAATTTCTAAAAATTGTGAAATTTTTCAGAGGGGTCTCAGACCATATTAGGAACTTAGGAAAAATATTTTCAAAGCATGATCATAAGATTTGACTTGAATGTTTTTGGAAGACAAGGTTTTTGGATAAAAGGACTTGTGACTTTGTATTTCCACAATTCTTGTATAAAGATTGTTGAGTACATGCAGGAAATACATAATGTAAGAAAAAGTTTTAATTTCTACATATTTTCTTACATTTGAAACACAAGTCCAAAGTTGGGATGTTACACCAGTCCATTCCAAGGATTACATCCAGACCTTGGGAGTGCAAGACTATCAAGTCAGCTAGGAAAGATACTCCGGATATCTCAAGGGTAAGATTTGGGCATAGAGAACTGGTTCTCATTTCCAAGCCCATGGAATGGATTATCATGGGAGTAGCTAAGGAGGATATCGGTAACCCATATTTTCCCACAAACTTATTTGACACGAAAGAATGTGAAGCTCCAGAATCAAATAGGACAAATGCTGGTATTGAATTAACAAGGAACGTACCAAGAACAACATCTGGCGTTGCCTGAGCTTCCTCTGCGGTGACATGGTTCACCCGACCCTTGGTGAACTGGCCTGCTAGCCTTGTGGTGCCGCCGGTGGCTGGAACTCCTGAGGTTGGCCTGGCTGGAGTCACACTTTGCTGCTTCTTCGGGCATTTGTTGGCATAATACCCCGTCTCGTTGCAATGAAAGCACGTAACTCCCGAAGCTGAGGAGGTGGAGTGCTTTTGCTGGAACTGCCCTCCAGATGAAGTGCTACGGAAGTTGGAGGTGTTGGAGCGCTGTGGCGGTGCTGGGTTTCTGGACGTGGAAGATTGAAATTTCCCACGTTGCGGAGGCTGCGGAGTGGTGAAGCGAGGTTTGGGCAGACCTCCTGCGTTGAACCTTTGAGCGGCCATCCTCCGCTTGCGGTTCTCCATTTCCAAGTGCTTGGCCTACTGACGGATCGCCTTGTCCACCAATTGCTGGAAGTCGGTGAAATTCTAAGAGATTAATTGGACAGAGATGTCATCATTTAGTCCCTCTAGGAACATCTCCTGCCGATCCTCGTCTCTGGCCACGTCAGCTGGCGCGTAGCGGGCAAGTTGATTGAATCGGTGCAGGTATTCGTTCACCGTGCGGTTGCCCTCTCGGAGCGCATGGAACTCCTTCTTCTTCAGCGATCATCATTCCCGTTGGAATGTGTGCATGGCGGAAAGCTCGCACAAAGTCGGCCCATGTGATAGATTGGGCATCATTATGGGCGATGCAGTAATTATCCCACCATTCTGATGCGGGACCATTAAGTTGGTGAGAGGCAAACAGGACCCTCTCACGATCAGTGCACTGGGTGATGTCCAGTTTCTTCCCAATGGCCTGAAGCCAGTCATCTGCGTCCATTGGTTCTGTACTGCTGGAAAAAATCGGCGGACGCATCCTCATGAACTCGGACATGGTCATCCTCTGGTTGTGCGGGGGTGGAGCGGAGCTGCTGCTGCTGCGATAGCGGCTTGAACATTCTGAGCATTTTGCAGTGATTGGGCGAGAAGGTCGATCAAATGAGTTTGATTCGCCATCATCTGGCGCCAGTCGGGTCCTTCTGCCGGGGGTGGTGGAGGCTGCGGAACGTGATTACCCTGATAGTCCGCCTGATCATTTCCTTGGCCGCTGGTGCTGCCGCTGCTTGTCCTGTGGGTATTCACCATCTGCTGGATCCTCCAAGGATTTAGAAAAGATAGCAAGAAATTCTAAGGGGGATAAATCTAAAATAGCCCAAGAACCAATAAACACACAACAAAGAATCAACTTTTCAAAACAGTTCTTTTATTCATTTATTTTATCAATTGATTATGGCTATCACAAGGGTAATTGATAGCTCATAATTCGCGACTAAAGTCCGGACTAAGGAAAACAACTATGGGGTACTGGGAGTGTAGTCTATCTCATTAGAGCTAGCCTCGCCTGCCTTGTAGCTAGCCAGCTCTGCTTCTACTGACTTGACCTTGCTTCCGCATACTCCAAGCTATCCTGGGCGGTACGCAAGTCCTCCAAGGTGTTCCCGTAGGCATAGTCCAATGCCTTCGTCAAGTCCACCTGGTGCGTCAGCTCAGGGGAATCCTCTTCTTTAGCGGAGCGGAAGGTGCTGTCGAGTCTGGTCGGAAGATGCATCGGGTAATAATGGAACCCGGTGCCATTGAGGTAGCGATCATAGGTTTGACGGAGAAGACGGACTGCCTCTCTTGCTGCATCCTAGATACCGTCGGCGAAGGTGTCGCGTCTGATCGGAGTGTGGAAAATGTGGAAGACTGTGTTTGGCGAGAGGTTGGAGTAGATTAGCACTTCCACCCTCCAGAGACGTCGTTCTCCTACTTTGTACTTGTAGCCTTGAAACGTCGGCCTCTTCTTGTACTCCAGATGTTGCATCATCTCCCAAAGAAGCTCGGCCTAGTGTCCAGCAAGAACTCCGTGAGAGGTAGCATCCGGGATCTCGGCCATCTACAATTTTTGAGAAAGGGATGAATCAGTAATCATTTTAAAGAGAAAGGTTGAGAGAGGACTCTGGATAGACTCAAAATAGTTTTAGTTTTCAAAAATAATTCCTTAGGAAAATTGTGGGGCCACGACCTACAGTCGATATGGCTCTGATACCATTTTTGTCGAACCCGGGAGCGAAGGATCCCGAATTCTCTGTGTTTATATACTAGTCCAGGATTTCTAGTGTACACAGTCAAACAAAAGTGATAGCACAATCATATCATGCATTTTATTAATAATAACTCAGAGTTTATTACAAAAGGGGCCTGAGGCCAAATAAATAAATAACACAGTGCGGAAAGCAACATAGTAGTAGACCACACAACTTGCCACAGACAATTGTCTAGGGGCGTAGCCTAGTCGTCAAGATCCTCACCGTCTTATAGAGGTATTCTCCTGAATAAAGATTATTCAACAAGAGTAAGCACAACTTCCGTGCTTGCAAGTTACACCCAATATTGAAAGTTAATGCATACATAAGGTAAACAAAGGATAATGGTAGGGTTATTTTGCATAAACATCATTTTCAGGTTAAATACCAATAATAATTTCTAAGGCCAGTTTTTATATTATAACTAAAATTAGTGTTTAAAATGACAATTAATAGTGGATAACCTCCATTATATGAATGGTGAAGGATACCATCCTATCACTTGGCTAACCGCCCAATTTTTACCATAGGATTAACCATCCTAAAAATATCTGTTGAAATCATTTTATAAACCAAAAACAAATCTAACTTAGAGTGGCTTTGCTAGCATGTCCATGACCGTGGACGCGGCTATTCGAATAGTTTCTACTCTGCAGAGTTTGTACAGCTTTACCCACACGAGATAATATGCTTTTAATGTCGGCCAAAGCACTCTTCCGAAGGCGTGTGACTAAACAATTATCGTGAGGCCTTTACAATGCAATGTCTTAATGTATTTATGCCCGCTAAGGTTTCACTACCATTGAACTAACCATCCTCCAGGAGTCCCCTCTTGCGCCAGGTGGAACTAATGTCTAACCGACGCCCACACATACAACATGGCGTAAGTAACACCTAGACGCCACAAATTACTTGGCCAAATCTGTCCCATTCCAGACATATGGTGGTACGGTAAAGCGTAGCAAAATACGCTCAAAGACCGGTCCTTAACTGACTTGGGCGACTTCCTATTAAACCCTGGGCCGCAATCCTAACCAGATTAAGCCCGTGCATAAACCTGCACCCACCATTCAATCATCTCGCCCAAGTCCAAACCCATTTTATTTTATTTAGAGCAAAAATCCTCTTTATAAACCTCTTGTGGTAAAACAATACCACAACAACAAATTTGAATCAAGTTTGTAAAAGATTTGACTAAACCTTCCCAAATTTACAAGTGTGATCTAAGCATGGCTAAGCATAAGATTAATTTTAGTAGTATTTTACCTAAGGGTGACAAGGCATTCATATTCAATAATCAATTTGGCCATACAATGGAGAGTGGAATAACTATATACAAAAACAAGGCATTCAAACAATTACATAAACATATGCATGCAATAGTAATTTAAAAACAGGAATTAAATACTTTAAAATACTAGGAACAATATGATCAATAGTGTAACTTGCCTTCATTGAAGTCTTGAAACTCTAAATCGTCAGAAGGATCTAACTCTCCGGAGTCGTCGAGGTCTATACACGAAAATACGATAAATTAACTTTAAATTCAAATAAATTCAAAAATACAATTCAAAATAACTCCAAATTGAAATATTTTGGTTTAGTTAACTAGATTATGATTTTAGACAAATTTTGCAACTTGAATCACCCAATTTGGAGTTCAGATGCAAAAGATATGAATTTTTGAAGTTTAAACCTAAATCTGCAATTTAAATGAATTTCCCGAATTATTTTTCTAAAGGAAATCTATTTACTGCGCAATGCTGACGTCAGCGAGGGATTTTCGGAATTTTAAAGGAATTAAAATAATTCCTGATGTGCGGACCCCACGTGTCATAGACACGGTCTATGTGGACCAGGCCCATGGGCTTGTGGCTCGGGAGGTTTGTGCCAACGCGGCGCCACGCGAGCGGAATTGGCGACGTGGCGCACACGTGGCCCTGAGGTGGCGCCACGGTGGCATGTGCGTGGCCAAGCCACGTAGGCCCGAGGCCGACGGTGCCCCAGTGGGTGGCTCGCCGGTGTTCTACGCCGCGGCGAGCCCTACGGGTGCGTGCAAAACAAAGAGAAGAGCAGTGCGAACTCGTGGATTACCAAAACAGCGGCGGAGCGGGACGAAAAGGTCGTCGGCGACAAGGATTTGCGGTGGCAGTTTGAGGTCGACGGCGACGAAGGTGTTCCGGCGGTTCTTCGAGGGAATGAGTGGTCGTGCGGGCTTCGCGACGACGGCGATGCCGCTGGTGTCGGAGACGAGGATGAAGCGGCTCCGGTGGCGGCGCAAACGAAGCTTGAGGTTTCCGTGGTCGCTGGTGAAGAACTTGAAGCTAGGGCACTAGGAGAGAGGAGAAGGGCAGTGGGTGGTGGCGTTGTGTTGCGGTGAGGGAGGCGCTCTCGACGCCTCTATTTATAGGACGCGGGCTTGGCCGAGGCGGCGTGTCGCCCAGGAAGTTCCGCGCGGCACGGCGGAGAGAAATCGGGGATTCGCGGCGAGGAAAAGGAAAGAAAAGGCCGTGATGGACGCGGCGTGATGCAGGGATCTTAATGCGCGCGACGATTTTGGAGATGCGGCCGGATTTGAGCGTATATGGAAGGTTTTTGAAAGTGGCAATGGCAGATGCGCGGACGAGAAAAGGAAAGAGGGGAGGAAGAAGAAGGAAAGGAGGACGATGACTCGGGTGCGTCTGATTTTAATCCAACGGTGGATGAGGGTGGAGCGAATCGGTAAGTGTGGGTTGGGCGCAGCCGTTGGATTTTAATCGAACGGTCGCGATAGATCGAGAGGAAAGAGTTAAGTCTCTGATGCTCGTGAACCATTGGATCTAGATCGGACGGTCCACACGCGTGGGGATGTTCAGGGTTTCGAACGTCTCGCGAAAGGTGGTCGTTGGATTTTGATCCAACGACTGATGAGGGTTTATGCGGCGCGAGTGAGAGAGAGAGGAGAGGTCGACGGTGGGCCCCATCACAGTGAGAGAGAGAGAGGCGTGCGGTTGGGTGCAGCCGCCGCGCATGGGGAAAAGGACTAGGCCGGAGTAGGTTTCGGCCCAAACACCGTTTGAGGATTTTCTTTTGATTTCTTAATTAATTTAATTCTGGTAATTCAATTAGGCTTTATAATATAGCAAATTAAGTCCAAAAATTTTGAGAAAATTCACAGAAATTCTTTGGAGCATTTGGGACTTGAATAAAATATTTCCAACTATTATTTGGTAATATATTTTGCAAATAAATTTGGATAGCTTCAAATTGATTAAGTAAAAGCTTTTAAAAATTTCAGAAAAATCCACAAAAATACTTAAACTTTATTTTTTTCAATTGGGATTTGAAATTTGGGTTGTTACAAAAATTGAGGCAGGGAATGAATTTGAGACCTAACGGACTAAGTCCAGTTAGTAGTAATGGACAGGGCGGATGGGGGCATTTTTGTCCATACAAAAATACATAGTCAAGTACGAATTCTAAATACGTGATCACAACTCACAAGTCTACCTTTCATAACGATCGTTCCAAACAAGGTCCTAGCTACTGCTTCATGTGTTGTACTGACTAACCAGGCCTACTACATAGCATACAAAGTGGACGACTAGAGTGACATTTGCCAAATTTCCGTCCATTTGTATTGCCATACCTTCCACTGGCACGGTGACTGGCCTTGGACGCGCCACCGAGGTTGGCCTTCACAACTGGCGACCAGAGGGGCAGCACCAGCAACCCACACCACTGTGGCGGCTTGACTCGCGCACACCACATGGAAGCGTCGCTACCTCAATTGCTTGGATCTGGTAGCGCCGCTATCAACTGTCACATGAAAAGTTAGATCCTCGAAGCCAAAAGGCGCCAATCATAATTTGAAGGTTTTTGAATTTTTGTGTTGAAAGTTGTAGATTTTGTGTTAAAAAGTTGTGGATTTCGAGTTGAAAGCAACAATTTCGTCTTGAAAGTTGTGGATCTCGAGTTGAAAGTAGTATATTTTCTTTTGAAAGTTTTTGCATCTAGAGTTGAAAGTAGCAAATTTTCGTGTTGAATATTCTAGATCCCATGTTGAACGTTTTGTTCTTGCAAGTTGAAGCTTTGTGTAAATTGAAAGTATTTGTTGTAAATTGAAAGTAGCAAGTTCTAAGATTTTCTAGTTGAAAGTGTTGAAATCCCCAGTTGAAAGTTCAACTTTCAATCGAAACTCTATGAATTTTTAATTGAAAGTTCAACTTTTTAAAATTGAAAGTTTTTTCAGTGGAGTATGGGGCGACGAGCAACCGTGTTTCGAACATGGGCCATGGACTCGCTGGCGGTTGTGGATGATGGTGGTGGCAAAACCTAGGAGAGTTGGCGATGTCGGTGTCGAGTGGAAGGAGATGAGGTGTTGTGGAGACCCAAATTTGCAATCTGGAACCCTCTGTATCTATCAGTACTAGTTGCTGGATCAGTAGCTAGTGCACACAGTTACATCATTGAATATCAAATACACATCTCACAAAAGCAAAGCTATTACAGAATATTAAATAATACGTAAATAGATTGTAAGATCACTTGACTTACATACGGGCCAATCAGGCCAAATACCTTAAATGTCTACAACGGGAGTGGAAACAGAAACAACATCCAAGTGGAACTCTTAGGATATGCCCACAAGCAATTGATTTGGGATCACGACCTAGTTCTTAGCCTCTTTGACTTACGGTCCTGTCGGACACAAATAAGTACCGACAAAGTCTTCTTCATCTCATCTTACTGAAGGATAGTAATTGAGCAACACTGAGTACGAAGGTACTCAACAAGCCACCACACAATGCAATTATAATAGATACAAGGCTAAACAGGGGAAGGCTTAGGGTTCTTTTATTTGCAGAAAGCCACATTTCAATTAGATTAAAGAGAAGGCATGAGACCTAGCATTTCGAGTAAACCAGCCTGAATGAAATTGAGTAATGTTGTATAATACTAGCGAAAGTTCCATCCACCTCCTAGTGGAGAATGGTTCCTAAAGGTTCTGTCCATCCACGAGTAGAAAATGGTTTCCTCCACCATATGCTATATCATTTTCTAGGGTTATCTCTACCGGACAATTTTATCTCACCCACAAATGATTTTTATAAAAACCAAGATTAAGCAAGAAAGTTCTCACGCATCACCCATGACTGTAGGCACGGCTGTTCAGACAGTTTTCAATATGCAGAGGTTGTAAAACTTTACCCACAAGAGTCGATTGTCTTGTAATGTCAACACGCTACCATAGGCATGAGACTAAGAAAATCATCACAAGGCCTTTACAATGCATCACCCCAACGCAAATTATGCCCGCAAAGGTTTCAACCGCTGGGGGGAGGGGGTTCCTCCATCCGAGCCGAAGGCTCCCTCTTGCGTTGTACAAAAAGGTCTACCTCCAACGCAGTTCCCATATTCCACTGGATCGCATAACCAATGCTGAGACAATGTAAATTAGTTGGTCAGGTCTACACCATTATAGATTTGTGGTTGCACTATTAGTGTCCGGAAGGCCATCACAAGATTCGATCCTTAATTGACTTAGACGGACTACCAAAATACCAACTCTGTTACTCCCTTCGCACCTGCCTCACCATCTACCTAAGTCTAAAACAGTGTTTGAGTTTTTTTTGTTTGGAAAATATTCTGTAAGTTCAACATATCAGCCATTTCCATCCAATGGCTACTCAAATCAACTTTTGATGATTGAAATGATGTTGGGGCAAATTAATACCCACATGTCAATGTATCTAAGCAAGGCTAAGTATGACACTTAGATATAGACTTAATGACTAATTAAGTTTACCATTATTCCTATGGTAACAAAGGATAGTGTCCAATAATAAGGAATGAAATTTAATAGCTCACTGAATAGTAAGGCATTAATGACAATATAATTATAATAAAAGTATACCATACAATTGCACTAAAAATACAAGAGCAATATGATCAAAGTGATGACTTGCATTGCTCAATGTTTTGATAACATTGGTCTTGTTCTTGTTCTTGCTCTTGCTTGGATTGTTGCTCCTTCAGGACTTCAAATTATAATTACGTGAAATATGATTGAATTCAACAATGCCTGAATACAACCCAAATGAAACCAAGTAAATCCAAAGGCACTCGAACCAAGGGAAAAGAATTCGATCCAACACAAATAAATCCCAAAATTCATACATTTGCTATAAAGGGTATATATTTGGATTTTAGATGAATTTGGAATCAGGAATTATTTAATTCGAAATTAGGACGAGATAGATCGAGCTCTCAGAATATCTGTTAGTGGAGAAATTATAGATAGAGGGAGAATATTTCTAGGAATACTCCTCTTAGGCCCTTTGGATGGGAGAGATTACGTTAACAGGTAGGCTATACCGATCTTTATTCATTTTACGAATTGTTCTCCTATTCGAAATGAACAACAGTGGGTGATAGATGAAATCAACTTGACTTTGATTTGTTTTTGAATTACTATTGTTTCATCGAGAACATCTCATCTCGACTCACGCATGAGGTCTAGTTCATTTAATGATTTCCTTTATTAATTCATATCTATCAAGGAAGTTCCCTGAGAGTTAGGCAAGACCCACGAACAATTACAAGGGTCCACATGATATAGTGAGCATCGCTTAGTTAAATATTATTATTTATAAATTACGGTGCGGACTCTACATGTCATTTGCTTTCCTACTAAACAATCCTAATGGTCTTGCGTTGACAAATTAGCGACTCACTAGCTAAGCAATTAGTTTAAACAAAAAAATGATGGGAGGGCCCACTTGCAGGTGGCTATCCAACTTCCTATTTAATTGTTATTTCTAAATTACTAATGGTTTCATGTGTCATACTAATAGATATTAACTAAATATTATCTTTACAAATTAATAAGTGGTCCCTAGGTGTTAGTGACATATCATTGAGTTAATATTCAACTAACATAATTACTTATGTGGCCATGCATATACTAAAGTGCACCTATTATATTAGGTTAAATTTCAACTATAATACATACTAATGACTTAGGGTCTACTGTTGAATGTGACACTAATTTTTTAATTGTTTTACCTGATCACTAACTACTAAGTGCCTACTTGTAAGGGTGTGCTCCTGCTATTTATTATGGTTATTATTATTATTTTACTAATATGCTTGATGTGGGTAAACTTAGTAAAATATACCAAGGGGATCAAATTGACAATGATATACTTTGGGGCTTAATTTACCATTTTACAAATTAATCATTCGACTACTTTTAGTTATTAGTGGGGTTCAATTATCATCGGGAGAATTGTATTCAAATAATTTAAATATACTCCAAAAATTCATATTTTTTATACTATCAGGTAGGGTTTGAATTTAAAAATAAAAATCATCGAGTTTGGAGTTAAAACGAGAGTGAACGAGCTCTCCAAAGTTTAAATTCAGAAAAAATCTAAAAAATAAATACAAGAGCTTTCATTGACAGTTGGGCCCACTGATTTTTATTTTATTTTTCAACTAGAATTATTTTTTCCAATTTATTTTCTAATTGAAAAAGGCTACCATCACTAACAGGTGGGGCCACTAGGATTTTTATTTTCTATTTTAATTATTTTCTTAAAAAAATTAACGAGTCACTAATAGATGGGCCATGATCCACGTGGACTTGGTCTACGAAAATAGTGCATGGGTTGCTTCCCCACAGGTCAGTGTTAGTGGCCCATTGTCGGACACCAAATTTGTCACTTACGTGTTAGTGGCCCATTGGCTATTGCATAATATTAAACAAAACGTAAATATACCTTATGGTTTTTTACTTGCAGAATGCTCGGACAAGCCAAATACCTTTCCAAGAACAGCAGTGGAAGCAGAATCAAAGTATAACGCGTGGAACCCTCACGATATACCCACCGGTAATCAACTGAGGGCTCACGACCTAGTTCTTGGTTTTCTTGATCTTCAGTCTTGTCCAATGCTCATAATTGTCCATGTAGCCTTCTGTTATGCTTACTAATTAAAAGAATATAAAGAGCGAGCATGAGTACACAACTGTACTCACGAGCCAACACACAATGCAATTATTATATATGCAAGGCTAGGTTTATGGTTCCTTTATTTGTACAAAGCTAAGTTTGAATTAGATTATATAGTAGCAATTCCTGAGACTTAGCATTTTAACTAACACATGTTTTGTAAACTGAGTTTTATTGTAAAGTACTAGTGGAGATTCCGTCTCCTATACCATTGAGTGGCTTCGTCCACTCAATGCTTATTTCATTTCTTAGGTCGCATTCCTGTAATTATCACTGGTCCTCGACCAGGCTCTTTCAATTCTCATGGCCCCATCCCACCTTTCCAAATCCACCCACAAATGATTTTATAAAAATAAAAGCTACCTCAAGCAAGTTCTCAACGCTACTCTTGACCGTGAGCATGACTATCCAGATAGTTTTCTTACTCTGCAAAGTTTGCACACTTTACCTACAAGAGATAATCAACTTATAATGTTTGTTTAACACACTTCTATAGGTGTGTGACTAAGATGATTATCACAAGGCCTTTACAATGCCCCACCTCAACGTAACCCTACACCGGTAGGTATCACCTCCTTGGGCCTCATCTACGGGCAGGTCTCCCATTTGGGCTATTGTAACATCCCGTTTGTCTTAGAGTTCTTGTCAGATTTCAAAACTAAAAGGAACCATTCGGTTTACTGGGTTGCTCAAGCTTAACTTGGAACTTTGGAAATGTTGGAGGTTTAACTTGAACTAACCAAACATCAATTAATGTCAATTAGCTCTTTGTTCGTCGCAGGAGTTCTGTGGTGTTCTGTAACAGCCCAATTTTCAAATTTCAGAAGAAAATAAAATTTAATTATTTTTGTGGATTTTCTGAATTTTAAAAGCTTTCTGTAATTATTTTAAAGTCAAAACAAATTTATTTGCAAAATTAATTACCAAATAATAGTTAGAAATGTTTTATAAAAGTCCCAAATAACTCTAGGAATTTCTGTGAATTTTTCTAGAATTTTTGGGATTTATTTGCTATTTTCTAAAGCTTAAATGAATTAATAGGATTAGTTTAATTGGAAAAGTAATTTAAAACTTAAATCATGTTTTGGGCCGAAACCCAAAACCCCAGCCCAACCCCTTTTTCCTGCACGGCCCGAGTCGGCCCACACCCCCAACCCATACTGCACACTCTCTCTCTCACCCTTGGTCCCACCTGTCATTCTTTCACGCGCGCGCACGTTAAAACCACCTCAAAGCCCATCAGCCGTTGGATCTTAAACCACCGGTCAGATCTCGTATGATCTTCGGGCGGTCCGAACGTTCCACCCAACGTGGACCGTCCGATCAAAATTGGACGACCACGATCCTTTGTATCTTTCAGAAGGTCCAAACGTTCCTAAGCAATGTGGACCGTACGATCTAAATCCAACGGCCCAGATCCTAGAGTATCTCCCACGCGCTCTGAACGGCCCATTCATTGTGGATCCTTTGATCTTAATCGAATGGCCAATATCCAACCACATATATTTTCTTTTCTTTTCCTTTTCTTTTCTTTGGCTGCCATGTGGGCCCGCGCTACAGTGTCATCGTCCCTGTCGTCTTCATCTCCCCGAGTCAACCGCCGTTGTCGCACACGATGAGCTTCGCAAACGGTCTCATTTTCAAACCTCCCCGCTCCTCGCACGTACGTGCGCACGACCGCATCCACCTCCGCCGTATTTCCCCCACCTTCTTCCCCTTTCTCCGCGCCGGTTTCACCCACGGTCGCCGCAACCACCGCCATGATCTCCACGACCTCCACGCCGCACCAGTGCCCCCGGCTCCTATAAAAGGAGGCCCCGGGTGCGCAATCTCCCCCACAATCCAATGTTGCTACCCATTGCCACCCTCTCGCTCAGTAGCGCCCGAGATTTGGAGTTCTTCGCCGGCGGTTGAAGTGCCCTTCTTCCACGATTCTGGCAACGACAAGCCCCCTCCGTCCACCTCGACCACACCATCGTCATCACTTTGACACCGCGAAGCTGGTGCGCACCCTCGCATCGCCGGAGGACCCTTGGAGCTCCTTCCTCGTCGACAACAGAACCTCGCCGCTACCTTTTCCTCATCACCGGTCGCCTCCGTACTCCTCTCGTCGTTTGGGTGAGCGCATCACAATCCCCGCACCTTTCTCTTTCTGTTGCGCACCTCGTCGGCCACCGCCATGCAGTACACCGCCGGCGACCATAGGGCCGAGAGCCTCGCCGCCCTTTTTGCCACCGTGGCTTAGCCACATCACCGCCACGTGCATGCCACATCACCGCCATCTCACCATTTCCGCCCATGTGGCAATGACGTGCCTGGGTGGACTTGGTCCATGAGGATCGAGCCACTTACGAATGGGCCCCACACGTCAGGATTTCTTTTTTCTTTTAATCCCGAAATCCTGAGGGCTGACATCACCTTTGCGCAGTAAAATGAATTTCCTTTAGAAAAACAATTCGGAAAATCTTTTAAAACCAGATTTAGGGTTTAAACTTCTAAAATTCATATCGTTTGCATCCAAACTCTGATTGGGGTGATTCAAATTTCTAAAATTTTATAAAATTATTATCTAGCTAACAAAACTAAAATATTTCTATTTGGAGATAATTTGATCTTTATTTTTGAATTTATTTGAATTTTAATTGAATTTGTCGTATTTTCGCGTATAGACTTCGATGATTTCGGAGAGTTCGATCCTTCCGAGGACTTAGAGTTTCAGGACTTCAACGAAGGCAAGTTATACCATTGACCATGTTGATCCCATTACTTTAAAATTATTTTCAGTTTTTAAATTCTTATTGCATGCATACTTTATACAATTATTTCAATTCTCTGTCTTAAATACATAGTTATTCCAATTTCCCTTGTATGGCCAATTTGAATGTTGAGTATGAGTACCTTGTCACCATTAGACGAAATGATACTGGAAATAATCATATGCTTAGCCAATGCTTAGACCATATTTATGACTTTTGGGAGGATTTGGAGGATTTAGCCAAAATATTTACAAATTTGGTTTAAATTTTGAATATATGGTATTACTTTACCATAGAAAGTTTATAAAGATGTTTTTACTTAAAATAAAGTCAAAAATGGATTTGTACTTGGGCGAAATGGATGAATGGTGGGTGCAGGTTTATGCACGGGCTTAGTCTGGTTAAGATTAAGGCCCAGGGTTTGTTTTGAAAGACACCCAAGTTAGTTGAGGACCGGTCTTTGAGCCGCTTTTTGCTATGCCTTATCGTACTACTACATGTCCTGTATGGATAGGATTTGGCTAAATAATTTGTGATGTCTTAGTGTTATTTGCGCCATGTTGATTGAGTGGGTGTCGGGTAGATATTTATTCCCACCTAGCGCAAGAGGGGGCTTCTGGAGGACTGTTAGTCCAAAGGAAGTGGAACTTTAGCGGGCATAAGCACATTACGACAGAGCATTGTAAACGTCTCATGATAACTGCTCAGTCGCACGCCTACGGAAGCGTGTATTGGCCTACATAAAGAGCAAGTTATCTCTTGTGGGTAAAGCTGTACAAACTCTGCAGAGTAGAAACTATTCGAATAGCCGCGTCCACGGTCATGGACATGCTAGCAAAGCCACTTAAAGTTAGACTTTGTTTTTGGTTTCAAAATATTTTAACAAATGATTTAAGGATGGTTAATCCTTGTGGAAAATTGGACGGTCAGCCATGTGATAGGAGGGTATCCTTCACCATTTCATATGGAGGTTATCCATACTATAAAGTTGTCATATTAAAATCTGATTTTAGATATATTATAAAAATGGCCTTGGAAAATTAATATGAGTATTTAAACTAAAAATACTGCTTTACGCAAAATAAACCCTGCCATATTCATTTGTTTACCTTATGCATGCATCATAATTCAATATTGGGTGTAGATTGCGAGCACGGTAGTAGTGCTCACTTTCGCTGAATAACTTTTATTCAGGAGAAGACTTCTACCAGGATGGTGAGGACCCAGAAGCTTAGGCCTACGCCCCCAGACGATTGCTTATGGCGAATCGTGTGGCCTACTTCTACCGTTTATGCTTCCACTTTGATATTACTATGATATTTGTTTATTTGATCTCAGACTCGTTGTATTAAACTTTGGATTATTTAATGTTATTTAATTTCAAGTGATATGAGTGATATCAATTTTGTATGACTGTGTATACTGGAAATCCTAGACTGGTGTATGAACACAGAGAATTCGGGATCCTTCGTTCCCGGGTTCGACAAAAGTGGTATCAGAGCCATATCGACTGTAGGTCGTAGCCTTAGGTAGAAATGGCAAAACCATTAAGGACTATTTTCAAAATTTAAAAGTATTTGCTTGTCTTCCCAGAGTCTTATTCATCCTTTTATCTCTTAAAAGATTTCTAAACTCTTGTCTTTTTCAAACTTGTAGATGGCTGAGAGACCCACTCGCATCTCCCACGGAGTCTTCACCGGAGAATGGGCCGACGTACTATGGAAGATAATGCAGCATTTGGACTTTAAGAAGAGGCCTACATATCAGGGCTATAAGTACATAGTGGGATGTCAAGAATGCTGGAGGGTAGAGGTGATCCTCTACTCCAATCTGGCACACGACACAGTGTTCCATATCTTTGACGCCTCAATGCGTCGGGACACCTTCTATGATGGCATCCAAGACACAGCGAGGGAGGCAGTTCACAGGCTTCGATATACGTACGACCACCGCCTCCAGGGCACCGGGTTCCACTACTACCCAATGCACATTCCGACCCGACTGGGCAATGCCTTCTGCTCAGCTAGTGATGGGGATTCCCTTGAGATCACCCATCAGGTGGAACTAGCTAAGGCGATGGACTACGCCTATGGCAACACCTTGGATGAGCTGTACCTCATCCAGGGAGATTGGAAGCTGCGGAGGAGAAGCTGAAGGCTGCTGAGGAAGAGCTGGCTCTCTACAAAGCAGGCCAAGCTAGTAAAAGCAACTCCCCATACTACACCCCAGCCACCCCATAGATTTTTCCCTTAGTTTCGTTCATTAGATGCGAATTATGAGCTACTAACCCTTTGTGGTAGCCATAATCAATGAATAAAATAAAGAACTACTTTGAAAAAGAAAAATTTGTTATTTGTCTTGTGTTTGTGTGTTTTTGGGCTATTTTAAATTTATCCCCCTTAGTGCTATCTTTCTTCTTTTCTCTCTTCTAAATCTTTGGAAGATCCAGCAGATGGTGACCACCCGCACCAGCAGTGGCAGTGCCAGAGGCCAAGGCAATGAAAATGCTGACTGTTAGGAGAACCCCACTTAGCATCCTCCCCTACCGCCAGCGGAAGGACCTGATTGGCGCCAGATGATGGCCAATCAGACACACCTGATTGACTTGCGACCCACCACCAAGAACTCACGAATGTGCGAGCCACAACAAAGAGCCACGCCGCAACTCACGCACCACCTCAACCTCCACAAAGAGTGACAATGTTGGAGTTCATGCGCATGCGTCCCCCGACTTTCTCCAGCAGTACAGAACCCATGGACGCTGACGATTGACTCCTCGCCATCGGGAAGAAGTTTGACATAGCTCAGTGCACCGACCGTGAGAGAGTCCTGTTTGCCTCTCACCGACTCCATGGTCCCGCATCGAATGGTGGGATAACTTCTGCATCTCCCATGCCAATGCACAAGCTATCACTTGGACCGAGTTTGTGCGAGATTTTCGCCACGCACACATCCCCGCTGGGATGATGACTCTGAAGAAGAAGGAGTTTCACGTGCTCCGTCAGGGCAACCGCTCGATGAGCGAGTATCTACACATGTTCAACTAGCTTGCTCGCTATGTTCCAGCAGACGTAGCCAGGGATGAAGATAGACAAGAGAGATTCCTAGAAGGGCTGAATGATGAGATCTTAGTTCAACTGATTTTCCAAGACTTCACTGACTTCCAACAGATGGTGGACAAGGCAATCCATCAGGAGGCCAAGCACCAGGAGATGGAAAACCGCAAGCGGAGGATGGCCGCTCAGAGGTTAACCTCAGGATGTCTTCCCAAGCCTCGTTTCACTCAGCCTCAGCCACCGCAGCGTGGAAGGTTCCAGTCCTCTACGGCCAGAGCTCCAGCACCGACACAACGCCCCAACACCTTCAGCTCCCGCAACACTACATCTGGAGGCCAGTTCCAGCAGAAGAACCCGACTTCTTCAGCAACAGGAGTGACCTGTTTCCACTGCAATGAGACGAGGCACTATGCCAACAGGTGCCCGAAGAAACGGCAAGCAGCAGCACCTGCCAAGCCAGCATCAGTATGTGAGGACCCGTATTTAACTAGTAATACTTAACCTCCACGTGGTTCTAGTATTACTAATCAAATATCCTAAGCCTCGATGGACATGTGCTTCTCAAAATTGCAGCACACATACATCTTTACAAAATCATGCATCATTTTCATACATCATACAATGCTAAGTCTAGCAAAAGACATACAAAATATAGAGTTATTACAAAAGAGCTGACCGGCCAAAAGACATCGAAGTGACATATAACAGCGGAAGCAAAAGCGCCAAGAGATGGCTATAAACAAAAGTCAACCGGTTAGCCATAACCCACAAGGCAACCGACTGGGCCGCCAAGCTAGTCACACCCGCAAAGAAAACTCACGTAAGTCGATCCCTTGGGGATCCACTTCCTCCTTTGCAACAACAAAGTAATGCAGTTGAGTACAAAAATGTACTCGCAAGACTTACGACTAACAAGCGTATACATAGCTATATGAAAGCTGAAACAAAGGAGATGGTTAATTGGTTAATTGGACGCATAAAGCAATTTTCATTTTCAATATTGTAATAGATTGAAGGTAATTTATCAAATCTGTTTTTAATCATTGAAATAACAGCGAGGTAACGATAAGTAACATAAATAACAACTTAGATGTGACTAACCCAATAGCCACCACATCATAGCACGAATCCCCGATTCGTACCACCCATTAAGTTTTGGTTAAAAAGGTGTAGTCTAATTCTCACGGGGCGTATCCGAGCGTGTCCATAAACTAGGACGAGGCTATTCGAATAGATTTAACTCTGCAGGGGTGTACCAATGTACCCACACTTCATACTGCCTTTTTGCCAAAAGAAACAAGCACACTTCCGAAGGTATGCCGGCACGGCTAAGTCCTATAAGACGTTTTCCAATATTGTGTATTAACTACGAGCCGCTCGTTTGGATAGAAACATATACGCTTCATTGTAAAGCCGAAAGATAACTACCCACTCAGGGTAAATCTTTCGGATAACTACAATGCTCCCAAACATCTGCCTCCTACAACCTCCTGCGACTCGGAGCTAACACACGCCAAAGTACTAAGTTAAGAGAGGTCCCATTTCCCTCTAGTGTGGTTAGCACGCAAATTGCTCAGTACGGTGGTGCAAGTAATTCGGTCCTTGTTGACTCGGGCACCATTCCAGTCACACCCAAAAGCACACTATCTTACCATTGTGCCCAAGTCTAAAATATTTTATTTTCAGTTTTAGTTTTCTCAATTAAACATAGCATAAGGTGCTGATCATAAAGCCATAATAAGTTTTTGTGTGATCAAGGTTATCGACTAAGTCGACAACCGCCCAAGTCTACCGGTAGCTAAGCATGACTAAGCAACATTAACTCGTAAACTACTAAGTGACAAGGGCCCATCCGACGAACCCTAAATCACAGCAAGATACTCCTAGGCTCAGTAGTAAAGGATAAATATTTACCTACAGATTATGCATCTAATGGGTCAACTAATCAACAATAGTTTAACAACAAAATAGCAATGCATACGTAGAATTTGCAAACAACATATTAGGCTTTGAAAATAATAAGAGCAATATGATCAAATGATGCTACATCTGCTTGCCTTGCTGGAAGTCCTCTTGCTGCAGAGGTTCACTCTCGGGCTCAACAAATACTTCGGAACCTAATGCAAGAACGTGAAAATCCAATAAGAACGAAGAACACCGAAAGAAACTCAAAATCCAAAGTCATCCAAATTCCATGAAATTTCCACAGCAGCAAGGTCATGATTTTAAATGAATTTAGCAACAAGAATCATTCAATTTGGGCTAAGCATACAAAAGTTATGACCTAAACACTTTCTTTCAACTAGACAATTTAATTTAAATTAATTTCGGGTACTATTCATGGCACAATTTTCAATAAAGTTTTAGAACCTAAAATTTTTATGGTAGGTAGAATATGGCATTCTAAGAACATCAAAACTGGATTTACTTCATTTGGAGTTAAAATGAATTACTTATAATTTTTCTAAGTTGTAAAACTAGGGCATGTCATTTGTCAAAGGCATAGACATGAACAAAACCTATTCTATATTAAAGTGCATTATCAGAGGGATTTAACAAATTTTAGTTTGCTCAATTTCGAGCTACAAAGAATTACTTATGCATTTTTCAAGTTTTAACTGAATTTCTAGACAATATTAATACCTAAGCAAGTTAATTCAACCTATATAATTTTCTGGTATAGAATCAGTGCCTACACACATTTTTGGATTAAAGTTTAGTTAAATAGAAATTTAACACAATTGGAATCATCTAAAATGGAGCTAAAATGAATTAGTTATGAATTTTTGAAGTTTAATACCATTTTCAGATAACAAATAAAGGCTTACCAGAATTTAATCAAACTTATCAAAAGGAAAAGACGTGGACAATTGTAGGCCGTAGATCGCGAATCGAACGGCCCGAACGCGAGGGCCGAACGAACGCGCGCAGCGCTGCACATCCCCAACCGTTGGATTAAATCCAACGGTCCACCGCGAGGGAGGTGCTCGGCGGTCCGAACGTTCCAACGAACGTGGGCCGCAGATCTCACGATGGGTGGCTCACAGTGAGAGTTCCGGTCGGAGGTCCGAACGCTCGTGCCATCAGAGCCGTAGATCAAGAAATGAATGGAGAAAAGAGATCGGAACGCTAAGACTTCGAAAGCGCTGAGGAGGTCTAGACCGTTGGATCTAGATCTAACGGTCCAGAGCTGATGGGAGGTCCTAAAGCTAAAGATTTTATAAGAGGTCTGAACGACCCAGATCTCCAAGGGGAGATCTTGGACGGTCAAGATTTATCCAGAGGACGTCCTAGGCGATAAGATCTACAAGAGGGGAGGTCATTTACGGCCAAGATCTACCAGAGGAGGTCCTGGACGGTCAGGATCTCCACGGGGAGGTCCTTAATGATCAGGTCTACAGAGGGGATGCCTTAAACGGCTCAGATCTCCATGGGAAGGTCTTCAAAGGTCAAGATCTACCCGGGGTGGTCTTAAATGTTAAGATCTGCGGGGGAGGGAGGTCCTGAGGTTTTCTTCACAAAAGACCAAGGGGTGGTCTTTTGCAAAGAGGACCCCCAGGGTGGTCCCGAGGGTGGTTTTTACAAAAACGACTACGGGGATGGTGTGGTGCACAGAGGTGATCCTAACGATCAAGATTAAAACCAAGGAGGTCCTTAACGGTCAGGATCAAAGCTGGGGAGGTCCTAGCAACTAAGGTTTTTACAAAGGAGATCCTACGGTTAAGAGCTATCCCCCAGAGATCTTTAATGGCTAAGATTACACCTAAGAGGTCCAGTGACTTGCCTAAGTTACGACAACAGTACATCACTTCGCGCTTTGCTCGCCAGCTCACCGCCGGCGACTCCGGTCACGACGACGCGAACCAAAAGTGGCAAAACGTTTGCAATACTATTGTAAACACTTTGAGGGTACTCTTGACGGCGGAGCTGGCCTAAAACGTCGACAAGCTAGAGAGGGGCGGAGGAGCTAATACAGCAAAAACCGAAAATGCAAAAAAGCTCTGCGGTGGTCTAATCTAGTGGTTGCTAGAGCGCTAAGGGGTTATTGCGAAAGTACCTGGGCCCAGAGGAGGTCTGAAGGAGGTCGGAGAAGTCCTGGCGGCGGAAACCGACGCCGGAATTGAGGACGAGGACGAGGACCAGAGGCTCTGCGCAAAGAGAAGGTAAAGGATGATCCAGATAGCTTCGCAATGGTCCGGAGGAGGTCCAGGAGCAAGGTATTGATGGGAGGAGGACCTTACCACAGTTAAGGACAAAAGGGAGGATTTCGGCCGCCAAGGTCCAACACTCAAATCCGGGCTATTCCTGCGAGGACAACCCAATTTCAAGTTAAGGGACTAGCTCAAGATGACCAGGAGGTCCAGGCGACATAAAAAGAAGAAATGAAGAAACATTGGAGCACCGTCGTCGACGAGGGATCCAAGGTCCAGTAATGGCGGAAACAGCGTTCTCGGTGGTTTGCGCGCAACACACTAAGAGAGGGTGGGGTGACAGAGAAGTGTGAAAGGGAAGCCAAAGGAGGAGCTCGAGGTCCTCAAATAGCTCAGGGTCAACGATTGCGCGAGGATGAGCCCTAATGGCGGACAAGACCAAAAGCTGGTCGTGGGCAGAATGGAGGCGACAGGAGCAGGTGAGGACAAAAAGGCTACTGGTCTAAACACTGACACACGCTGAAAAACAGGGCT
This sequence comes from Ampelocalamus luodianensis, assembly GCA_036346255.1. Classification (NCBI taxonomy): domain Eukaryota; kingdom Viridiplantae; phylum Streptophyta; class Magnoliopsida; order Poales; family Poaceae; genus Ampelocalamus; species Ampelocalamus luodianensis. Next base: position 46,433,436 of record CM070634.1, on the reverse strand, counting down.
CGAGCCGTTGAGGGGCCCCACGAGGTGACCAGAGCCTGCCCTGCTCTCCCCGCCATGGCGCACGCACGTACGATGCAAGGAAGAAGGAGAAGAACAGAGGAGGAGGTCGGGGAGGTCGTGGGCGATTAGATTGAGATCCAACGGCTGAGATTGATAGAGGGTCTTGGGTGGTCCGAACGGCTCCGCCAATCCGGAGCGTCCGATTAGAATCTAACGGCTGACATTGACCACACGCTAAAAGGGTTGAACCGGGTGCGGTTAGGCAACTTGGCTCGACCGAGTCAAGTGGTTGGGTCTGACTCGAGCCCGAGTCTAACTTAGCCCTAGGGTTTGAATTAAGGCAGAACTTTGAGGAATTATTTGAGGTATCAAAATAACTCTAAAAATTCCAAAATTTTTACAAGAGCTTGGTAACTTAGATATTGACCTTGTATAAAATTTTCAGAGGTTTTTATATAGTGAATTTGTCTCCAAAAATTCTGCAAGGTGCTGACCTAGGGTTTGACTCAGAGTCAAACTGGTTTGACTGACCTCTTAAAATATTCAAACAATTTCTAAAAATTGTGAAATTTTCAGAGGGGTCACACATTAACCCTAGAACTTAGGAAAAATATTTCCAGAGGATGATCACAAGATCAGACAAGAAAGTTTTTGAAAGGTCAAGATTTAGGTCAAAAGAGGCTTGTGGTTTTGTATTTTCATAATTCCTTTACAAGAATTTTTCAGAACATACATGAAACACAAGATGTAAGAAAAGTTTTTAATTTCTACATATTTTCTTTCATTTGAAACACAAGCCAATACTTGGGATGTTACACAGTAGTTCCAACCACCGGCGGCACCTCAAAGCCAACGGTCCAGTTCACCAAGGGACGTGTGAACCACGTCACCGTAGAGGAAGCCCAGGCAGCATCGGATGTCGTTCTTGGTACGTTCCTTGTTAATTCGATACCAGCATCAGTCTTATTTGATTTCGGAGCTTCACATTCCTCTGTTTCAAATAAGTTTGTGGGCAAATATGGGTTACCTATATCCTCCTTAGACAATCCTATGATAATCCATTCCCCAGGCTCAAAAATGAGAACCAGTTCTACCGTTTATGCTTTCGTTTTGATATTACTATGATATTTGTTTATTTGATCTCAGACTCGTTGTATTAAACTTTGGATTATTTAATGTTATTTAATTTCCCGTGATATGACAGTGGTATTAATTTTGTATGACTGTGTACACTGGAAATCCTAGACTAGTGTATGAACACAGAATTCGGGATCCTTCGTTCCCAGGTTCGAAATGTTCTTTGGTTTTTAGCCCTCTTTCTTGGTTTGCCCTATGTGCTCCTCAGGCTAGTTCTACATCTCCTTAGGACCTCCTCTTATTAGATCTTGGCCGCCAGGACCTCCTCTTGTTAGATCTTGGCCGCTAGGACCTCCTCTTATTAGACCTCCTCTTGTTAGATCTTGGCCGTCAGGACCTCCTCTTGTTAGATCTTGGCCGCTATGACCCCCTCTTGTTAGATCTTGGCCGTTGAGACCTCCTCTGGTCTTATATTAACAGTCAGGATCTCCATTGGGTCCATCTGCAGTTAGGACCTCCTTGGACCTCTTTTCTTGGATCTCATCCATTAGATCTTTTCCCTTTTGTATCTTGTCCGTTGAAACTCTTTTGTATCTGGACCTCCCTTAAGCCCAGATCTTGTGTGCGCCTTCCCCTCCTTAGGACCCTTAGATCTTGTTTCGATGGCCCGATTTAGAGAGGGTGTTCGCATGGTCCAAACGTACCCTTGCATTGGGTGCGTTCGATGGAGCTTGGGCGACCCGATGTAAGTGCGCATTCGCGTGCTCCGAACGTTCCTTTCCCTTTTGGACCACCCGATCAAGATCGTGTGGCCCTGGTTCATTGCGCCTTTTTCCTTTATCTTTTGGACCTCCTTCTCTTAGGACCTCCCCGGTGGTCTTTTTGCAAAGACCACTCTCTTTCGTCACGACCACCCTATGTGGTCATGACCTCTGGTCTTTTGTAAAGATCATCCTCTTTCGTCACGACCACCCTATGTGGTCATGACCTCTGGTCTTTTGCCAAGACCACCCTGGTGGAATAGAACTTCCTTTGCCTTCTGCGGAGCCTTCTCAGGACCTCCTTCCCAGGACCTCCTCCTAGGACCACCCATAGTTGGACCTCCTCTTTGGTCACGACTTTCTCCTGTTGCTTTGACTAACTTTTTTGTTTGAGCTAGCCCTATCCCCTTTCTCCTTTCTGCATACTTGCAGCAGAAAGTCTCTGGACATTTAATGTTGGTACGGCACATTAAATGTGGTCACATCTTTAGTACCTTGTTCCCTCCTTTTGATGGCATGTCTTGTCTTATCTTTGTCATGTTTTTTCACCTACTCTTGACACGTGCTCTATGTCACTTGAGTAACACCAAGAAAACCAAACTTTGGATTAGTTGAAGTGTAGCTTAGTCATTTTAAAACCCTTCAAATTCTAAAATCCTCAGGTTAAGCTTTGAATTCTCATCAAAACCAAATGGTTTTTTTATTTTAAAATTTTCAAAAAGACTATGAAAACCAAGGTGTTACAAACCTACCCCCTTAAGGGAATCTCGACCCTGAGATTCGGAAAGACTAGAATGAAGAGGTGGATAGCAAAGGGCCTTTGACTGGGATGGCAGCTCACTTGCCAACTTCACTGTCTGCTGCTGCTTTGGATATTTATTGGCATAATGTCCCAACTCTTTGCAGTAGAAGCACATGACACTTGTAATAGGAGGGAACTTCTTTCGGGGATGGCCTTGAGCAGATAACTTGGAGGTGCTAGAGCTGGCTTGATGCTTCACTGCCTCATCTTGGGGCATTGATAAGCCCAAACTTCTGTACTCTTGTACTTGCGACATAATTCTTGCATTGGCCTTTCTTCCTATAAGGGTAGCTTCTGGAATGCTGTTCGGGGTGAGTGCTTGACGTCTTCTAGGGCATCGACTGGCATAATGCCCTATATCCGAACATTTGAAGCACTGAACTTTTGCCCTTGATGTTTTTCCCTGCTGCGGTTGGCTACCACTGAGAGCCATCTTCTTTGGTGGTCGAAGTGCTGCTCCTGGAGACATAAAGGTGGTTACTGCTGGTACTTGATGGAGTTGGGGTAGCCTCTTTTGAGTTGTGAGGACCCGGAATATTTAACTAGTAACACTTAACCTCCAAATGGTTCTAGCATTACTAATTAAACATTCTAAGCCTCGATGGACATATGTTTCCCACTGCAACATATGCACATCATCACAAAATTACACATCATTTCCATACAACAAATATCACTAAGTTCAACAACGACATAAAGTAAAGTTATTACAAAAGAGAGCCGACCGCCAAATAGAACAATATACAAGAATGACAGTGAAGCAAAGCGCCATAAGATGGTCGGAACAAAAGTCGACCGGTTAGCCACACACCCACAAGGCAACCGATCGCCGCCAAGCTAGTCGCCTGCAAGCTACCACAACACAGCTCACAAAGTGAGGCCCTTCAGCTCACCTTCCTCCTCTGCAACAAAACAATTAAGCATAGCATCCGAGTACAAAGGTTGTCTTTGTACCCTTAAGATCGACGTGTGGAATAGCAGACCTATTCATAACTACATGCAAGCTTATTTAGGTGGAGGTTGTATGTCTTATTTTGCATGAAGCCAACTTTATTTGCAATAATGTAATACATTTCAAAAGCAAGTTTGCAAATGTTTAGTTATCAAAGTAATAAGTAAGTACGATACATACAAGTAACCACACGGAAGTGACTATCCCAATAGTCACCACAACATAGCACGAATCCCGATTCGTACCACCCATCAAGTTTTAATTTAAAAGGTTGTAGTCTAACTCTTGAAAGACCTTGCCAAGCGTGTCCATAACCTAGGGCGAGGCTATTCGAATAGTTTTAATACCTGCGGGTGTACCAATGTACCCACACTTGCACCGCCTTTTCGCCACCGGATGAAGCACACTACCTTTGGTATGCTGCCGCACGGCTAAGTCCTACGAGACATTTCCAATGGATTGAGCTAATCAAGAGCCGCACGTATGGGGTTAACCCTTAGTGATCTGCAGACGAAATATGGATCACAAGGACCCATCGTGGAGCGAGAGACACCGCCTCGTGGTGCTCCCCTCCCCACAAACACGTCCATGTTGCATATATTCCATATGCAACCCACCACGCGACTCATTAATTAACACCCCCATAGTACTTAGTCAAGAGAGGTCCCATTTCCTCTAGTGTGGTTAGCACGCAAGAATGCTTGGTTTAGTGTAACAAGATGTTCGGTCCTTGTTGACTTAGGCACCATTCGATCCACACCAGAATCACACCAACATACCATTGTGCCCAAGTCTAAATCATTTTGCTTTTAGTTTTAGTTTTCACAAGTAGACATGGCACAAGGTGGAAATCATAATCATAATAAGTTTTGTGTGATCAAGGTTATCGACAAGTCGATAACCGCCATTTCTACCGGCTAAGCATGGCTAAGCAATTAATTCGCAACTACTAAGTGACAAGAGCCCTCCATGAACTCTTAATCACAGCAAGTAACCTAGGCTCATGGTAGTAGAGGATAATCATTTGCTAAGGAAATGCATCTACTAGGCCAACTATTAAAACAAAGTAGCAATGCATACATAGAATTTGTAATCAACATAAATACTTAAAATATCGGGATTAACATGATCAAACTGCTTGCCTTTGTGCGTTGCTCAATTGGTTGCGGAGGATCGTTCTGGGATTACCGCAAATGTCGAATCCTAAGCGAAGAGGCAAAAGAACCAAGAACAACCAATAAGACGAGCCACAATTAAACCAATGAGCAAGCAACAATTATCCAAATACGTAAATTTATACACAAGGTAGAATACAAATATACCTAGTCATAGAAACTGGAAAAACCTAATTTGGATTTGTGGTGCAAAAGATAATGCATAAAAATACATTTTCGCCATAATTAGCACTGTAGCAAAAATATTTTCTAGAGAGATTTTGAAGCTGGAATTTTATGGCAGCTACCTACTGGTAGAGAGGTAACCCATATAAAATTTCAGGTCATTTGGAGTTAAAGTGATTTAGTTATGATTTTCTAAGATGCAAAATTGGCATAATGCACTTTCCAGAGCATAAATATGTTCAAAACTGATTTTACAGAAGTATACCAACAGAGGGTTTTCTAGAATTTATCATATATATTTTGCAGCATCTGAGAATTACTTGTGCATTTTATAAGTCTTCCGGATTTTCTAAATGTCAAAATAGGTACTAAATCATTAATCAAGGTTTACATACAATCTTGGACCTACCATCATTTTACATTAACATTGGGTTGATAACAAATTTATCAAAGTTGGAATCATTCATTTTGGATATACACGAGCAAGATATGCATTTTCTAACGTTTTATCCATTTTGGAATATTCAAAATGACGAAACCAAGTTATTCCTAGTTATACAATTTTACATCTCTTTGGAACATGCTTAAATCCATTTTTATAATAAGCTAAAGTGATAACATGATTTATTACGGTTGGGATTAACTAAAAGCGGTTAAAATGAATTAGTTATGAGTTTCTAAAGTTTTACATCATTTTCGCTTGATAAACAATTGCTTACCAAATACAGAACAACCCAATACAAAGAAAATGACGTGGACGACTCCCAACCTGGATCTAAAATCCTCGGCTCACGCGCGCGTGAAAATAGCGCACGCCGTGAAACTCACATGAAACCCACCGTTGGATCAAGATCCAACGGCTCACACGATGTATGCAACCGGACGGTGCGGTTGCTTGGGCCAATCCCACCGCGGTCGGCGGTGGGCGGCCGAACGCACCAACAACCGGATTGTCCGATTGCACACACGATCTCGACCATTGATCGCAAGATCGACGGCCCGGGCGGCGAGGAACGGATGGTCCGAACGCATGCAAGATCGGGCGCGGATCACAAAATGGACGCGCTATAGATCGAAGTTCAAAAAGAGGTACCGACGTGGGACCGCATGTCGGTGACTCACGAGTCACGACCGCAACGATTTAACCCACGTGCACGCTGCTGGCCCACAAGTCACGACCCAAAGAAGGTTTCGGACAGATTAAGTGCCGACATTTTTATTAATCAATGATTAAGCATTAATGATGTCGGAACGGTGGAGTGAAACAGAGATTGATTTAAGGAGATTGGGCCCACAGTGCTGGCTCAATAATAATGATTAAGACACAATTAACAGCTAATGATTGGTAATTAATGTGTCCTAATGATCCGACAAACGGAGCTTCTCGGTGACAAAACCCGAGTGGCTTTGCGTGGTCGCCGGCGACTCGATCGGCGGCGCCCACAAACTATCAAAATGGGTTCGCAATAGTGTTGCGGACCCAACGATGGTGACCTCGCCGGTGGAGGTTCGAACGCCACGAGCCGAAAACAAAGATGAAGGCCGACACGGCAAAACACGAAAATAGCAAATGCTCATGCGGTCAAGGAAGCGAGTGCCATGACTTCTAGGGACTATATAGGAGCTACCTTAGCGAGAGGAGCTCCAAAGATGGCAGAGGAAGACTTGAACACGATGAAGTCCACCGGAGATAGAAGAAGATGAAGTGGAAATGAGGTTCGAGCAAAATGAGTGGAACCACATCATTACCACTTCATTAAAGCTCAAAGAGGCTCAAAAGCAAGTAATTGCAAAAGAATCACTTACTGAGTGGAGAAGAAAGGGGGTGAAACCAACCGAAAATCTCCAAACTTAAAATTGAGTGATTCCTGTGAATGCAACCCAAAATCAAGTTAGGGGAAATATAAAGGAGGTTGAGGAGTTCAAAAGGGTGCAAGAAATGTTGGGGATGAACCACTGGACACCAAGGCCGCCATTGGAGCTCTACGGCCAACAATGGTGTTTTGAGGGTGAGGGGTGTTCTTGAGCTCAAACACAGAGAATAGCTAGGTGTGGTGCAAAAGAACACCAGGAGGACCTAGGGGAGCCAATTTATAGGAAGGGGATTAGGGTTTTCGAGCAAGAACATGAGCCCATGGTGAGCTCGGTTCATGGCGCGGTTGTAGACCACGAAATGATGGGAGCAAGTGAGCATGGTGACAATGGAGGAGAAAGCCTGTGCGCATTAAATGCATTGCAGAGAGACGTTGACAAAAGCAACGTGGAGGTGACACATCAACGCCGCCTGTGCCTCTCGCTCTGCCATTGCCGCCGTGCGTCAAGAAGCGAGGAGGAAGAAGAACAGAAAAACGACGGTGACCGTCGGATCGAAAATGGGCGGTCACGATTAAACAAGTTCGCCGGACGGTCCGGTTGCCCTCGGGAATGCGGGCGGTTGGATCGAGATCCAACGGTCCCAATTTGTTAATGTAACCGAGGGTCCAATGCTCACACGAGCGTGGGCCACGCGATCTGAATCAGCGGGTGATATCGCGCGGCGTTTTGAAAGGGTGGCTCGGTGCGATTAGTTGGTGGACCGAATCAATTGGCTCGAGCTCGAGTCAGACTCGACCCGAGTAACGAAGAAACCAAGTTTGACTTTGAAATAAAAAGAGACTTTGAAAGATTTATTTGAGATAGCAAATTAACTCCAAAATTTATGAAAATTTTACAGGAGCTTGCTAACTCAGATATTAACCTTGTGTAAAATTTTCAGAGGTTTTATACTGTGAATAAACCTCCCAAAATTCTGCAAGGCTCTGTTTTAATGTTTGGTGAAGTCAACCAGTTTGATGCCTCTAAAATATTCAAACAATTTCTAAAAATTGTGAAATTTTTCAGAGAGGGTCACATGCCATCAGAGACTTAGGAAAATATTTCAGGAATGATCATAAGATTTGACAAGATTGTTTTTGGAATGCCAAGATTTGGATCAACTAGACTTGTGATATTGTATTTCCATAATTCCTTGTACAAGAATTGATTGGCCCAAAAGGAAATACATCTTGTAAGAAAAAGTTTTAATTTCTACTGATTTTCTTACATTTGAAACACAAGCCCAAAATTGGGATGTTACAACTCTCCCCTTACAAGAATCTCGACCGAGATTAGTTTACTCGGAGAAGAAGGAAGGAAAATCGCACGAAGACGATCTTCTCGCTCCCAAGTTGCTTCATCTTCTGAATGGTTTGACCATCGAACCTTAAGGAACTTGATGACCGGTTCCTTGTTCTCCGTTCGATTCCTCAAGAATACGAGCAGGATGCTCGCGGTAGGTCAAATCCTCTTGCACATCGAGTTTCCAACGGAGTTTCCTCGCTTGGGACACGGAGGCACTTCTTCGTGTGTGAAACATGGAACACATCATGCACACCCTCAAGTGCACCGGTAGCTCCAATCAGACGCGATCGCTCCAACTTTCTCGATGACACGGTAAGGCCCAACATATCGAGGAGCCAACTTGCCCTTGATGCCAAAACGCCGATGGCCCTTCAAGGGTGAGACTTTGAGATACACAAAGTCATTGGGCTCAAAGCTCAACTCACGGCGGCGACGATCGCATAGCTCTTTATGCAGGTCGGGCGTGCGCAGATGCTCGCGGATCAAGCGAACTTGACTTTCGGCCTCATTGATCGAATCGGGCGAAATCGCCGCCACCGCCTACGGCCAGTTCAATGGGGTTCTCGCATCTCCTCCCATACAAAGCCTCAAATGGTGCCATGCCAAGGCGGCTGAAACTGTTGTTGTAGGAGAACTTCGGCAAATGGTAGGCACTTCTCCCACTTCTTCCCATAGGAAAGAACACAAGCACGAGCATATCTTCCAACACTTGGTTGACTCGCTCCGTCGACCATCGATCCGAGGATGAAAGGTCTTCAAATGAAGGCGGGTCCCCATAGCCTCTTGTAGACTATGCCAAAACCGCGAGGTGAAAAGTGCACCACGATCGAAATAATCGTCTTGGCACACCGTGAAGACTCACAATCCTTGAGACATAAAGTTCGCCAAAGGCCCCACAAGGTGAGTCTTGGCGGAAGGAAATGTGCCACTTTAGTCAACCTGTCGATCACGACCCAAATAGCATCATTCCCTTTGGACGAGCGGGGCAATCCGGTGATGAAGTCCATGCCAACGGAATCCCACTTCCATTCGCGCGGCAAAGGTCAAGAAGACCTGCTTGGGCGTTGATGCTCGGCCTTCACACGACAAAGACACGCCGCACTCGCAACGAACACGGCAATCTCGCGCTTCATTCGGGTCCACGAATCTCGGCGAAGATCCTGATACATCTTGGTAGCCCCGGGGTGAATAGACAAAGGAGAATCATGGGCTTCGCGGAGAATCAAATCCCGCAATTCCATGACCTTAGGGACCACAAGACGCTGTCCAAACCACACAACGCCATGCTCATCCTCTGAAAAGCACTTGGCTATTCCATCCTTGATGTTCTGCTTGATCTGGCTCACACCAACATCTGTCTGCTGTGCCGCCTTGATTTGGTCCACCAAGGTTGGTTGCACAACCAATGTAGCAAGAGAACCGTGCTCGGTCAAACCCAAATTAAGGCGCTGAAATTACGAAATGAGAGCGTGCTGCTCTTGGAGCATCAACATGTTGCAATACACCTTCCGATCGAGTGCATCCGCGACATTGGCCTTGCCGGATGGTACCGAATGCCCATGTCATAGTCCTTGATCAATTCCAACCATCTTCTTTGCACGAGGTTCGATCTGGTGGGTGAACAAGTACTTCAAGCTCTTGTGGTGGAATACACCTCACAACGGTTACCAATCGATAGTGCCGCCAAATCTTGAGTGCATGGACCACAGCAGCTAACTCCAAGTCATGAGTAGGATAGTTGAGTTCATGAGGCCTTAACTGCCGTGATGCATAGGCCACAACCTTGCCCTCCCGCATAAGAACACAACCAAGACCACGACGAAGCATCACAATAGATATCAAAACTCTTGTGAATATCGGGAGAACAAGCACTGGGTGAGGTCAACCGCTTCTTGAGTTCCCCGAAAACTCACATCACAAGCAATGGACCACTCAAACTTCTTGTCTTTCTTGAGTAGTTCGGTCATAGGCTTTGCAATCTTGGAGAAATTCTCGATGAAGCGCGATAGTAGCCACCAAACCAAGAAAACTCCGCACATCGGTGGTGACTTGGGTGACCCAAGATAGTACATCACCGACCTTGCTCGGATCCACGGCCACACCTCCCGCTGAAAGAACATGGCCTAAGAATGCCACTTCCTTCAACCGAACTCGCACTTGCTGAATTTGGCATACAACCGTGCTCACGCGACTTGCCCAACACAAGTCAAGATGCTCAAGATGCTCTTCTTCACTCTTGGAGTAGATAAGGATATCATCGATGAATACCACCACAAACCTATCCAAATACTCCATGAATACGAGTTCATTAGGTTCATGAACAAAGCGAGAGCATTAGTCAAACCAAAAGACATGACAATGTACTCGTAAAGGCCATAACGAGTAGCAAAAGCCGTCTTAGGAATATCCTCGGCCGATCGACTTGATGATAGCCCAATCTCAAGTCAATCTTGAGAAGACTCGTGCTCGGTCAATTGATCGAAAAGATCATCAATACGGGCAAAGGATACTTGTTCTTTACCGTCACCTCATTAAGCGGACGGTAATCAACACACATCGCAAGGTCTTGTCCTTCTTCTTCACAAAGATAATCTGGACAACCCCAAGGAGATGAGCTAGGGCGGATAAAACCCTTCTCTTGCAGCTCACCCGGTGCTTTGGGTCGCAGCGCGCGTGGTCGAGTCACGGCTGCGGAGGACGTGGAGTCGGCAAAGGCCTCGGCGGTGGTGCGGCCAAAGAACGGGCCACCGGTGCAGCCCAACACGGGACGAACGAGGCCGGCTGTGCGGCATCGTGGGCCTCCCACTTGCGCTTGGACTCGCCAGCGCTCTTGCCTTGTGCTCGGCGATAATGGCCTTGTCCACCAAGGTGCGGAAGTCGAAGTCCACAATAGAGAGCTTGTCTCGGCTCCTCGACAAACCCTCCATGAACTTCTCCCGCTTGGCCTCATCCGTGGCCACCTCGGCGAGGCGTACCTCGCCAAATGGTTGAACTCATGGAGGTACTCATCCGAATCTGCGCCCTGTTTGAGCGCCGGAAACTCCTCCCACGAGACCACGTGTCCGCGGTGCATGGCGAGAAATTCTCCCACCATGAGAGTGCCGCACCTCCAACCGATGGGATGCGAAAGTGCGCCTCGCTCACGGCATCGAGCAGCGTTGAGCTTCCGCTCAACGGCACGCGACCAGATCGTCTGCGTCCAAGGGATCCTCGGACCGGGAGAAGGTAGGAGGCTGAGTACGGAGGAACTCCGCAAGTCCCCCACGAGATTGGTGACCACCTCCAGATCCAGAGGCACCAGAGGGAGTGGAGGTGTTCCTGGCGATAACCTCCAACACCCTGCGGTCCTCCGAACGATTGCGTTCGATTTGCATGAGGACTTCCGCCATGGTCGGAGGAGGGGGAAGCTCCTCATCGGGACTACCCGGTTGATTCCGGCCGCTACGTGTCCCACCAGCCATCCTGATTTACTAAGACAAGTTAGACACAGTCCAAGACCGAAGAGCACAGAAATCCAAACTTAGTCAAAACGATCAAAGAGTAGCCACAAAAGAACATGAGACTGTAAATCACCGAATCAACTTCCCGAAACGACTAACCCGTATGGAAGAACGAATAATCGCTTGAGAAGACCCAAAATTTCAGAACTAATTTCCAGCTCAAAACAGTCCAAAATTCAAGGTATACCCACCTAATAGAGTATAGGCATTAGCTAATCTCATATCACTTCTTACCCTTTTTTTCCCACAAGTTTTAGTTGTATTTACCTCTCAGGCCCTACCTTAATTACTAACCACTAGCTAGCTGTCCAAATTTCTTTCTCCAAGCTCTCAGGTTCCTCCCAAGACCAAGTTAATCGATAGAGGCTAATTTTTGAAAGGAAGAGAGGAACAACTTTTTCAAAACTTAAGTGGGAGTAAGGTGAGATGAGCAAGCTAAGATAGATAAGAGTAAAATCGAGAACTTACTTAAGTTTTCATAAACTATTTGAAAGTAAGTTTTCAAAATATCCTAAAGCGACCAAGCTAGGGGTTTCTCGGTCGATATGGCTCGATACCAACTTTGTGAGGACCGGAATATTTAACTAGTAACACTTAACCTCCAAATGGTTCTAGCATTACTAATTAAACATTCTAAGCCTCGATGGACATATGTTTCCCAACTGCAACATATGCACATCATCACAAAATTACACATCATTTCCATACAACAAATATCACTAAGTTCAACAACGACATAAAGTAAAGTTATTACAAAAGAGAGCCGACCGCCAAATAGAACAATATACAAGAATGACAATGGAAGCAAAAGCACCATAAGATGGTTGGAACAAAAGTCGACCGGTTAGCCACACACCCACAAGGCAACCGACCGCCGCCATCAGCTAGTCGCCCATAGCTACCACAACACAGACTCACAAAAGTGAGGCCCTTGAGCTCACCTTCCTCCTCTGCAACAAAACAATTAAGCATAGCATCCGAGTACAAAGGTTGTCTTTGTACATAAGATCGACGTGTGGAATAGCGACCTATTCATAACTACATGCAAGCTTATTTAGGTGGAGGTTGTATGTCTTATTTTGCATGAAGCCAACTTTATTTGCAATAATGTAATACATTTCAAAAGCAAGTTTGCAAATCTGTTTAGTTATCAAAGTAGATGAAATGCGAGATACATACAAGTAACCACACGAAGTGACTATCCCAATAGTCACCACAACATAGCACGAATCCCAGATTCGTACCACCCATCAAGTTTTAATTTAAAAGGTTGTAGTCTAACTCTTGAAAGACCTTGCCAAGCGTGTCCATAACCTAGGGCGAGGCTATTCGAATAGTTTTAATACCTGCGCAGGTGTACCAATGTACCCACACTTGAGCATCGCTTTTCGCCACCGGATGAAGCACACTACCTTTGGTATGCCACACGGCTAAGTCCTGAGACATTTCCAATGGATTGAGCTAATCAAGAGCCGCACGTATGGGGTTAACCCTTAGTGATCTGCCGACGAAATATGGATCACAAGGACCCATACGTGGGCGGGAGACACCGCCTCGGCGGTGCTCCTCCCCACAAACACGTCCATGTTGCATATATTCCATATGCAACCCACCACGCGACTCATTAATTAACACCCCATAGTACTTAGTCAAGAGAGGTCCCATTTCCTCTAGTGTGGTTAGCACGCAAGAATGCTTGGTTTAGTGTAACAAGATGTTCGGTCCTTGTTGACTTAGGCACCATTCGATCACACCCGAGAATCACACCAACATACCATTGTGCCCAAGTCTAAATCATTTTGCTTTTAGTTTTAGTTTTCACAAGTAGACATGGCACAAGGTGGAAATCATAATCATAATAAGTTTTGTGTGATCAAGGTTATCGACAAGTCGATAACCGCCCATTTCTAGAAGCTAAGCATGGCTAAGCAATTAATTCGCAACTACTAAGTGACAAGAGCCCTCCATGAACTCTTAATCACAGCAAGTAACCTAGGCTCATGGTAGTAGAGGATAATCATTTGCTAAGGAAATGCATCTACTAGGCCAACTATTAAAACAAAGTAGCAATGCATACATAGAATTTGTAATCAACATAAATACTTAAAATCTTGGGATTAACATGATCAAACTGCTTGCCTTCTTGCTTGTTGCTCAATTGGTTGCGGAGGATCGTTCTCGGATTACCGCAAATGTCGAATCCTAAGCGAAGAGGCAAAAGAACCAAGAACAACCAATAAGACGAGCCACAATTAAACCAATGAGCAAGCAACAATTATCCAAATACGACGAAATTTATACACAAGGTAGAATACAAATATACCTAGTCATAGAAACTGGAAAAACCTAATTTGGATTTGTGGTGCAAAAGATAATGCATAAAAATACATTTTCTACCATAATTAGCACTGTAGCAAAAATATTTTCTAGAGAGATTTTGAAGCTGGAATTTTATGGCAGCTACCTACTGGTAGAGAGGTAACCCATATAAAATTTCAGGTCATTTGGAGTTAAAGTGATTTAGTTATGATTTTCTAAGATGCAAAATTGGCATAATGCACTTTCGGGAGCATAAATATGTTCAAAACTGATTTTACAGAAGTATACCAACAGAGGGTTTTCTAGAATTTATCATATATATTTTGCAGTTCAGAGAATTACTTGTGCATTTTATAAGTCTTCGGATTTTCTAAATCTCGAAAATAGGTACTAAATCATTAATCAAGGTTTCATACAATCTTGGACCTACCATCATTTTTACATTAACATTGGGTTGATAACAAATTTATCAAAGTTGGAATCATTCATTTTGGATATACACAGAGCAAGATATGCATTTTCTAACGTTTTATCCATTTTTCGGAATATTCAAAATGACAGAAACCAAGTTATTCCTAGTTATACAATTTTACACTCTTTGGAACATGCTTAAATCCATTTTTATAATAAGCTAAAGTGATAACATGATTTATTACGATTGGGATTAACTAAAAGCGATTAAAATGAATTAGTTATGAGTTTCTAAAGTTTTTACATCATTTTCGTTGATAAACAATTGCTTACCAAATACGAACAACCCAATACAAAGAAAATGGCGTGGGCGACTCCCAACCCCGGATCTAAAATCCTCGGCTCTCACGCGTAGAAAATAGCGCCGCGCAAACCCACATGAAACCACCGTTGGATCAAGATCCAACGGCTCACTGAGTGTATGCAGCCGGACGGTGCGGTTGCTTAGGCCAATCCACCGCGGATCGGCGGTGGACGGCCCGAGCGCACCAACAACCGGATTGTCCGATTGCACACGATCTCGACCATTGATCGCAAGATCGGCGGCCCAGACGGCGAGGGAACCGATGGTCGAACGCATGCAAGATCCGGGCGCGAGATCACAAAATGGACGGCGGCTATAGATCGAAGTTCAAAAAGAGGTGCGGCGAGTGGGACCGCATGTCGGTGACTACGAGTCACGACGCAACGATTTAACCCACGTGCCGCGGTGCTGGCCCACAAGTCGCGACCCAAAGAAGGTTTCCGACAGATTAAGTGCGACATTTTTATTAATCAATGATTAAGCATTAATGATGTCGGAGCAGTGTGGAGTGAAACAGATTGATTTAAGGAGATTGGGCCCACAGTCGGTGGCTCAATAATAATGATTAAGACACAATTAACGGCTAATGATTGGTAATTAATGTGTCCTAATGATCCAGCAGCGGAGCTTCTCGGTGACAAAACCCGAGTGGCTTTGTCGGTGGTCGCCAGCGACTCGGTCATGGCGGCGCCCTAAACTATCAAAATGGGTTCGCAATAGTGTTGCGGACCCAACGGCGGTGACCTCGCCGCGCGGTGGAAGTGCAGAGCCGGCAGCCGAAAACAAAGATGAAGGCCGACACGGCAAAACACGAAAATAGCAAAATGCTCATTTGCGGTCAAGGCGAGTGCCATGACTTCTAGGGACTATATAGGAGCTACCTTAGCCGAGAGGAGCTCCAAAGATGGCGGGAAGACTTGAACACGATGAAGTCCACCGGCCGAAGAAGATGAAGTGGGAAATGAGGTTACGAGCAAAATGAGTGGAACCACATCATTACCACAGCTTCATTAAAGCTCAAAGAGGCTCCAAAGCAAGTAATTGCAAAAGAATCACTTACCGAGCTGGAGAAGAAAGGGGTGAAACCAACTGAAAATCTCCAAACTTAAAATTGAGTGATTCTGTGAATGCAACCCAAAATCAAGTTAGGGAAATATAAAGGAGGTTGAGGAGTTCAAAGGGTGCAAGAAATGTTGGGGATGAACCACTTTGGACACCAAGGCCGCCATTGGAGCTCTGACCAACAATGGTGTTTTGAGGGTGAGGGTGTTCTTGAGCTCAAACACAGAGAATAGCTAGGTGTGGTGCAAAGAACACCGGGAGGACCTAGGGAGCCAATTTATAGGAAGGGGATTAGGGTTTTCGAGCAAGAACATGAGCCCATGGTGAGCTCGGTTCATGGCGCGGTTGTAGACCACGAAATGATGGGAGCAAGTGAGCATGGTGACAATGGAGGAGAAAGCACATGCGCATTAAATGCATTGCGAGAGACGTTGACAAAAGCAACGTGGAGTGACACATCAACGCCGCCCGTGCCCTCTCTCTCTCGCCATTGCGCCGTGCTTCGAAGAAGCGAGGAGGAAGAAGAAGAGAAGACGAACGGTGACCGCCGGATCGAAAATGGGCGGTCACGATTAAACAAGTTCGCGGACGGTCGGTTGCCCTCGGAATGCGGGCGGTTGGATCGAGATCCAACGGTCCCAATTTGTTAATGTAGCCGAGGGTCAGAATGCTCACACGAGCGTGGGCCACGCGATCTGAATCAACGGTGATATCGCACGCGCGTTTTGAAAGGGTGGCTCGGTGCGGTTAGTTGATGGACCGAATCAATTGGCTCGAGCCCAGTCCGACTCGAACCCGAGTAACAGAAAACCAAGTTTGACTTTGAAATAAAAGCAGAGACTTTGAAAGATTTATTTGAGATAGCAAATTAACTCCAAAATTTATGAAAATTTTACGGGAGCTTGCTAACTCGGATATTAACCTTGTGTAAAATTTTGAGAGGTTTTATACTGTGAATAAACCTCCCAAAATTCTGCAAGGCTCTGTTTTAATGTTTGGTGAGAGTCAACCAGTTTGATTGCCTCTAAAAATATTCAAACAATTTCTAAAAATTGTGAAATTTTTCGAGAGGGTCACATGCCATCACAGAGACTTAGGAAAAATATTTCAGGGAATGATCATAAGATTTGACAAGATTGTTTTGGAATGCCAAGATTTGGATCAACTAGACTTGTGATATTGTATTTCCATAATTCCTTGTACAAGAATTGATTGGCCCAAAAGGAAATACATGCTGTAAGAAAAGTTTTAATTTCTACTGATTTTCTTACATTTGAAACACAAGCCCAAAATTGGGATGTTACAACTCTCCCCCTTACAAGAATCTCGACCGAGATTCCGTTTACTCGGAGAAGAAGGAAGGAAAATCTGCACGAAGGCGATCTTCTCGCTCCCAAGTTGCTTCATCTTGAATGGTTTGACCATGAACCTTAAGGAACTTGATGACCCTGTTCCTTGTTCTCCGTTCAGATTCCTCAAGAATACTGAGCAGGATGCTCGCGTAGGTCAAATCCTCTTGCACATCGAGAGTTTCCAACGGAGTTTCCTCGGTTGGGACACGGAGGCACTTCTTCAGTGTGAAACATGGAACACATCATGCACACCCTCAAGTGCATTTGGTAGCTCCAATCATGCGCGATCGCTCCAACTTTCGATGACACGGTAAGGCCCAACATATCGAGGAGCCAACTTGCCCTTGATGCCAAAGCCGATGGCCCTTCAAGGGTGAGACTTTGAGATACACAAAGTCATTGGGCTCAAA
Organism: Ampelocalamus luodianensis; assembly: GCA_036346255.1. Taxonomy (NCBI): domain Eukaryota; kingdom Viridiplantae; phylum Streptophyta; class Magnoliopsida; order Poales; family Poaceae; genus Ampelocalamus; species Ampelocalamus luodianensis. The sequence goes on along the minus strand of CM070634.1, from coordinate 46,415,927 downwards.
GCTCAACTCACGCGACGACGATCCGCATAGCTCTTTTATGCGGTCGGGCCGTCGCAGATGCTCGCGGATCAAGCGAACTTGACTTTCGCCTCATTGATCGAATCTGGCCGAAAATCGCCGCCACCATCTCGACGGTTCAATGGGGTTCGCATCTCCTCCCATACAAAGCCTCAAATGGTGCCATGCCAAGACTGGCCTGAAAACTGTTGTTGTAGGAGAACTCAGCAAATGGTAGGCACTTCTCCCACTTCTTCCCATAGGAAAGAACACAAGCACGGAGCATATCTTCCAACACTTGGTTGACTCGCTCCGTCTGACCATCAGTCTGAGGATGAAAGGCTGTACTGAAATGAAGGCGGGTCCCCATAGCCTCTTGTAGACTATGCCAAAACCGCGAGGTGAAAAGTGCACCATCGATCGAAATAATCGTCTTGACACCGTGAAGACTCACAATCCTTGAGACATAAAGTTCGCCAAAGGCCCCACACGGCCGAGTCTTGACGGGAAGGAAATGTGCCACTTTAGTCAACACCGTCGATCACGACCCAAATAGCATCATTCCCTTTGACGGCGGGGCAATCCGGTGATGAAGTCCATGCCAGCGAATCCCACTTCCATTCAGCATCGCAAAGGTGAAGAAGACTGCTGGGCGTTGATGCTCGGCCTTCACACGACAAAGACACGCCGCACTCCGGCAAACGAACACAGCAATCTCGCGCTTCATTCGGGTCCACGAGAATCTCGACGAAGATCCCGATACATCTTGGTAGCCCGGGTGAATAGACAAAGGAGAATCATGGGCCGCGGAGAATCAAATCCGCAATTCCATGACCTTAGGGACCACAAGACGCCGTCCAAACCACACAACGCCATGCTCATCCTCGAAAAGCACTTGGCTATTCCATCCTTGATGTTCGCTTGATCCGCTCACACCAACATCATGCTGCATGCGCGCTTGATTTGGTCCACCAAGGTTGGTTGCACAACCAATGTAGCAAGAGAACCGTGCTCGGTCAAACCCAAATTAAGGCGCTGAAATTTAAATGAGAGCAGTCGCTGCTCTTGGAGCATCAACATGTTGCAATACACCTTCCGATCGAGTGCATCCGCAGCGACATTGGCCTTGCCCGATGGTGCTGAATGCCCATGTCATAGTCCTTGATCAATTCCAACCATCTTCTTTGCCTCGAGGTTCGATCTGTTTGGGTGAACAAGTACTTCAAGCTCTTGTGGTGAATACACCTCACAACGGTTACCAATCGAGATAGTGCCGCCAAATCGAGGGTGGCTCGGTGCGATTAGTTGATGGACCGAATCAATTGGCTCGAGCCGAGTCCGACTCGAACCCGAGTAACATAAAACCAAGTTTGACTTTGAAATAAAAGCAGAGACTTTGAAAGATTTATTTGAGATAGCAAATTAACTCCAAAATTTATGAAAATTTTACAGAGCTTGCTAACTCAGATATTAACCTTGTGTAAAATTTTCAGAGGTTTTATATCGTGAATAAACCTCCCAAAATTCTGCAAGGCTCTGTTTTAATGTTTGACTGAGAGTCAACCAGTTTGATGCCTCTAAAAATATTCAAACAATTTCTAAAATTGTGAAATTTTTCAGAGGGGTCACATGCCATCACGAGACTTAGAAAAATATTTCCAGGAATGATCATAAGATTTGACAAGATTGTTTTTGGAATGCCAAGATTTGGATCAACTAGACTTGTGATATTGTATTTCCATAATTCCTTGTACAAGAATTGATTGGCCCAAAAGGAAATACATGCTGTAAGAAAAAGTTTTAATTTCTACTGATTTTCTTACATTTGAAACACAAGCCCAAAATTGGGATGTTACATGAGTCTTGGAGTTGCAATGCTCCTGGAGACATAAAGGTGGTTACTGTTGCTCCTGGAGTTGCAATGCTCTGGACAAGGCTTGTCATTTTTCTCTTATGACCATTGTCCTGTTGACGGCAAGGAGCTTGAAGATGGAGTATCTTGGAATTGGTCTTTTTGGAACTCAGTTTCTTTTATCCTTGGATTGGCCTGGGAGTAAGATCCATAGTCCTTTCTTTCTCAGCTTGATTGGGAGTGGCTTGATGACTCGAACTTAGCTACTGGGTTGAAGCAGTCAATGTGGTCTTCAAATAACCCTTGCCTTCATGACTTAAGCAATTGGTTTCCTCTTGGTGCAATACCCCAGGTCCTTCAAATCTGTCTTCTGGTGCAGTAGGAACAGAGGCTGAGGGAGCATTGCTAGCATCCAATCGTTGTATTAATCATTGCATCAGCTGAGTTTGGGTGACCAAGAATGGATTCAAATTTTGGAGTGTCTCTGCTGTAAGACCTTGGTTCTCTTCAGCACTGACATTCTGAGGGGCATTGCTGCTTCCATCTTTAGAGTAACCAGACTTCCCCATTTGTCAGGTGCTCTAAAGGGTTAGGAAAAAGGAGTCCAAAGATAGGTAAGAGTCAAGGAGACCAAGAGGGGATAGAGCAAGAAACAACCCAATCAAAATAAACCAACTCAAAGGCTGCCAAAAGAACTAAGCAACTCTACGACATTCTAACGGTCAACACTTACCGATTAGTGAGGTGACTTGGTATAAGCTATATGGTTGGGCTGATGAGATGATTTTCAATCATCAGTCTTCAAGAAGTCTTGCTTGCTATCCTTGAAGAGCAGAAACAACGAAGCTTCACTTCCTTCAACTGGCTCTTTCAAGGGCCACTTGTCTCAACCAAGTGCTGGGTGCTAGCTGGGAGCTAGGAATCAACTTCCCCTCCAAGAAAGATCCACAACTTATCATTGAGATCCTTCATTCCACATATCTTAGAGTCACTCGAATAGGAGAATCCAATCATTCAATCAAACTCACAATCAACCGGAAAAAGCAAAATCCACAAACCTTCATTACAGAGTCTCCCAAAAGATTTCTTAGCACTCCTCCAGTTCACATACTTTTAAGTTATCCAATTAGAACTTCAGCCATCCACTCAATCTCCCAAATATTGGTAAATTAATGACAATTCACAATTCCTTCTTAGGCAAAGGTTTAGACATTTCAACAAGTCCATCAATTTGATTGGCATCCTCATTCTCTGCCCAAAGTCCAGGGGATTCTCTTTCAATCCAAAAGCTCCAAGATCACTAGGTTCAATCTTGAGCTGGAGGTTTCTCCCAAGAGACTCCTCTGGAACCACAAGTTCAATTTAATCCACCAAATTATTTAGCACTAGCTAACTAGCAACCATTTAAACCATCATCAAACTTTGAAAGTATACATCCTCATCATACTTCCCAACATCCAACCATCACCATTTCAAAATCTGATTACAACATAGCCCTAATCTAACCAAGGCTATTCCAAATTCAATTCCCTATTCCAATTGTATTCACTAATCCAACACAACCCACCTAGTCTGGTGCAAACTTCCGGTTTAAGAAATCAATCTACTCCAGATTCTGCAGCGTCCAATTTACTCCATTATTCCCAAAATTTCCTATAATTATCAGCAATTCTCAAGATCTTCGCTTCTCAAAATCATCTTAAAGATCTTTGATTCACACCCTCTGATTTAATAATTAATCCTTGAAAGCTACCTAACTTGGCACCCATACGCACTAGTTAATTCACAAGGCGACTTCGGAGCTGTGTCTTTGTGGTCGCCTGATCGCACCATCTTCACAGGGCTTCCAGTGCTAGAACACAAAGGGTTCGGTTCTATAGAATTTTCCAGATGAAAGAGGATCCATTTAGCTTTATAAAACGTTGAGGCAAGCAAAAAGATAAGAGGGAAATAGGGTAAGGAGGGATACAGAGAAGGGAATAAGAATGGAAAGATGACCCAGATGAGAAAAAGAACAAAGTATTTTTCTTGTTATAAAATAAGTTTTGAAATCTTTGCTAATGACCATTCTACTAGGTTACGACTTGTAGTCGAGAAGCTCTGATACCACTTTGTAACGCCCCGACCGGGAGGTCTCCCAAACTTAGCCGCCACAGGACCCAGGAGGTCCTGTCTCGGCCAAACCAGGAGGTCTCCAAGCCTGGTCGCACACACGGGAGGATCCCAAAAAGCCACGGCCAACTCAGGAGAGGTCGAGGGACCAAACCTGAGGAGGTCGTGGGGTTTGAGGCGACCCTAGTCCTCCCACAACCAGACCCGAGGGAGGTCAAGGAGGGCTGGGACCACCCCAAAGACCTCCCACGACCAGACCCGAGGGTGGTCGTGGTGGTCAGGGATCACCCCCATGAATATCTGTGTGAACCGAGCTAGTCCCAAGGATCAACAGCTAGCTCTTCACAGCATACAAGAGTGGTAACATGCACTTCATCAAGAGCTTTATTAATATCAACAATGTTGTTTACAAAGGGGAGGCTTACAAGCCAACAACTCAAAACACAGTGGAAGGTAAACAAGAAGGCCACCCGATACACCACAGGCAATCGGCTGGAGGGCGCAATCCTAGTCGTCGAGGACAACTTGGTCCACAGCAAGAGCTCCACAAGGCTTTCCTTTCCCTGCTCAAAAGATAATTTCAAGCAAGAGTGAGCACAACTACCGTGCTCACAAGTCACACCCGTTAATTAACAATATGACATGCATACTTGGATATCACAAGGGAGAGCTTATATGGTTGATTTGTATAAAGCCATGTTTATTTCCAATTACAAGTAATAGGTTCCAAAGCATATAACAATAATTAAGATTCATTTGCAAAGATCAATTTTACAGTTGGATAACATTCATCAACAAAGTGTGAAGGATACCCTCCTGTCACAAGGCTCCCTGCCAAACCCATTTGGATAGCAATCCAAAACCAATTTTTACAAGTCCTTTGAAAAAAACAAACCAAATATCTAACTTTGAGCAGCTTTGCTAGCATGTCCATAACCGATGACATGGCTATTCGAATAGTTTGACACTCTGCAGAGGTGTGAACCTTTACCCACAAGACATGATTTCTCTAGTTTGCTTGGCAACTGTCGATGCCACCACTCACTTCCGAAGGTAAGTGGTCTAGAGCTCACGACAAAGCCTTTACAATGCATCATTCCACCGCGGTCTACCCACTCTAAGGTTTCGCCCTGCCCTAGGGCCCCCTCTTGAGCTAGGTGGGTACAACATAGTCATCAAAAGATAGGCCATAAAGACCACCCACTGATCTGCCGGATCAACCACGGTGATAACTTTGCAAATTAATTGGCCAGGTCCCGTTCAAACAAGACATGTGGTTGCACGGTAAGGCATAGCAAAATACACTCACAGACCGATCCTTAACTGACTTGGGCGACAACCTCAACCCTAGGGCATCGGATCACACGACCCCCGTGCATAGACTTGCACAAGCCAAACAACCAGATTCGCCTAAGTCCAAACCATTTTCCATTTCATTTGCTTTTCAAACCTCCATGACACACCAATGCCATGGTTGAAACCCCCATGGCACACCAATGCCATGGTTGCAACCTCCAGGACACACCAATGTCATGGTTAAAATATTTGAGGTAAAACAGTTAGTCTGTAGTTGAAAAACTTCCCCAAAACAAGATTTTGGTCTAAGCATAACTAAGCATTTCTTTCTAAGAGGTCCTGGTCACACTAAAGTGTTAGGTAGGTTTTCATCTAGGTGACAACAGATCAGGAGTAATATCAACATTGGCCATACAAAAGGAGTTAGGTCTAAATATGAGAGCAAACACAGGTATTGAAATATTAAGTAAAATAAGCATGCGTTACTTAGCTTGAAACATAAATACATAGATTGAAATAATGGGTGCAAAATGATCAAGGGTGTAACTTGCCTCCTGCTTGAAAGGCTTTACGAGTTCACTGCCTCACCAAGCTCGGGTTCTCCAAGGACGTCGAGGTCTACACGTTAAAACAACTCAAGATCAAATAAAGACCAAAAGAGATTTAAAGAACTTCAAAGAAACTCCAACTAAGAACCACAGAAGGTCTTGGCGATTCGGAGGAGGTCCAAGGAGCTAGTCGAAGGAGGTCCAACAGTTCTGAGGGAGGTCCAAGAATTGGTCAGGAGAGCAAGAGAAAGGAGATGAGGAAAAAGGCAAAGGTGAAGAGCTTGCTCAAGCTTATAAGGCTAGAGCTGCAAAGGGTTTCCAACGACAGGCGTGCTCGAGCACAGGTGGAGCAAAAGAGACAGGGGCAGGTAAAGGAGGTGACAAAAGAGGGGAAAAGTGTACAATGAAGGTGACAACAGAAGGGAAAGATGTGCAAAAGGTGATAGCATTCAATGTGACACAACCTACATTGAATGCGTGAAGACTTCCATGGTAGCTAGGACACACGGAAGGGGGAAAAAGGTGAGCAGAACTAGACAGATGGGACAAGACAAAGCACGGGAGGTACAGAGGTCAAGGGAGGTTTTGACCCACCAGGGTGGTCTTTGCAAAAAACCAGAGGTCCTAACCACAAGGGTGATCTAACCCGCAAGGGTGGTCCATGCAAAAAGACCAAGGGTCTTGACCACAAGGGTGGTCTGACCCGCAAAGGTGGTCTTTGCAAAAAGACCAGGGGGTGGTCTTCTCGTAAAGACCAGAGGTGGTCCTGTGGACAAATGGTCCAAATGCTAAGAGATCCAAGGATAAAGAGGTCCAAGGGGCAGGGAGGTTCCGACGGTCAAGATCTCAAGGGGAGGTCCTAACGGTCAAGATCTACAATGGAAGGTCCCAACGGCTAAGATCTCTCAAGGAGAGGTCCTAACGGTCAAGATCAAAACAAGAGGAGGTCCTGACGGCTAAGATCTCATAAGGGGAGGTCCTAACGGTCATGATCAAAACAAGAGGAGGTCCTAACGGCTAAGATCTCATAAGGGGAGGTCCTAACGGTTAATATCAAAACAAGAGGAGGTCCTAACGGCTAAGATCTCACAAGGGGAGGTCCTTCCGGTCAAGATCAAAACAAGAGAAGATCCTGACGGCTAAGATATCACAAGGGGAGGTTCTAACGGTCAAGATCAAAACAAGAGGAGGTCCTGATGGCTAAGATCTCTCAAGGGGAGGTCCTACCAGTCAAGATCAAAACAAGAGGAGGTCCTGACGGCTAAGATCTCACAAGGGGAGATCCTAACGGTCATGATCAAAACAAGAGTAGGTCCTGACGGCTAAGATCTCTTAAGGGGAGATCCTACCGGTCAAGATCAAAACAAGAGGAGGTCCTGACGGCTAAGATCTCACAAGGGGGGGGGTCCTAACGGTCAAGATCAAAACAAGAGGAGGTCTGAAGGAACATAGGGGAGGTCCACGAGGACACGGGGAGGTCCAAATGAATGCAAGGAGATCCAATTCATCCCGAGGAGGTTCAAATGAACTCCAGAAGGTGAAAAAGAGTACAGGGGAATCCAGATGAACTCAAGGAGATTCGAATGGGTAGAAAGGATTCGAATGAACCCGAAGAATCTCAAGAAAGTAAGGAAGGATTCCATTGAACCTAAACAGGTTCAAATGAACAAAGAATGAAAGAAGGTTAAACAAGAGAGGGATCTAGAAGAGGGAATTCAACCCAAGATTGAATTTTTAAAGGTCAAGGATATTTGGAACACTAGCTTAAGCTTGGAACACCTTAAGATGGTTGTGACCCAAGGGAAAGGTCAACACCAAAAGGGTGGTCTGGACATAGGGGAATTCCAAAAGATAAGGTTCAAGTAGACAAAAAAGGAGAACAGCACGAGAAGTCAAATAAGAGGAAAGGTCTGGACATAATAGCATGTCCAAACAAGATGGAGGAAGAGGGATCTAGGCACAAGAGCTGGGCAAGGGAAGCGTAGATCCTACAAAGAAAAGGAGAAATTGCTCCAGAGAGCTTGAGTAACACCAAGAAAACCAAACTTTGGATTAGTTGAAGTGTAGCTTAGTCATTTTAAAACCCTTCAAATTCTAAAATCCTCCGGTTAAGCTTTGAATTCTCATCAAAACCAAATGGTTCTTTTTATTTTAAAAATTTCAAAAAGGCTCTGAAAACCAGGGTGTTACACCCCGCTAGAGAGGTCATGAATTGTGGGTAAGTTGTACACCTTTGCAGAGTGTAAAATCTATTCGAATAGCCAAGTCCTTGGTCATGGACATTGCCTGGTGATTTTTGCGCAAAGGGTAGCTTTCCAAAAAGAGGTCTTGTGTACCCTAGGGTGGTCCAAGGTGCTCTAGAATTGGTGCTCAAGGAGGTCTTGGAGCCTCAGGGTGGTCTTTGGGAACTCTGGAGTTGGTGCTCCAGGGTGGTCGTGGGGTGGTCCTGGACATGGGTGTGGCCAGGACCTCCCACGCGTGGTTTTGGGAGTGAGTTGGTGCTCACGACCTCCTTTTAATAAATTGTTCTTTTGATTGTTTGCTTTTAACTTTGGCCTGCAAATCTATATAGGTTATTTCTAGTTTAACTTTGCTTTCTGCAAACTAACCCTGTAGCTCTCCTTTGTCAATGCCAATGCATGAATATTAATTGCATAATTGTTCTCTGCGACTTGCTGAGTACATTCAACATACTCATGGCTTTGAGCCCTCTGTTTGAGCAGTGGCCGAAGATGATCCAGGTCAAGGTGGCTCAGACCTCTTCGAGGAGCAGCTCTTTGATGACCCAACTTTCTAGAGGACGTCCTCCACTCGACAGTCTGTGGGCTTGCTAGATGGCTTCACACTTTTGTTGGTTCCACTGTGAGCTTTTATTGTTGGTTTTTGTAAGCCCTAGTCGGCAATTGCTGTAAACAACCTTGGCCATAAGGCCCTTGTTTATTATAAGTTGTTCTTTAATTGTTGTTCCTGTTGTTGTACTTTGTGGTTGTGATTTCACCTTTGTGGTTATGTGCGAGCTAGCTGTTGATCCTTGAAACTAGCTTAGTGCGTAGAGGCTAGGACCTCCGGGAGGTCTTTGAGATCTCCTGGGTGGTCCTGGAGGACCTCCCTCCATAGGTATTCTTGGAGGACCTACAGGACCTTCGGGTGGTCCTGTCGGACCTCCCTAAGATGTTCTGGGAGATCTTCTTAGTACATCCCGGGGTGCTCCCGACAGCTGTGCAGTTCCCGTTGACGAGGATTAAAACCTCTATATATTATCTTTAATATATAAAAGACCATACGTCTTCGTGGTCGTAACCCCTGAGGTGCACGACCTCATTGGTCGTAGAGATTCCAGAGGTTACATAATGGGTACCCTGGTCGGACGAAGGCCTAAGCCAAGCTCTCGACCAGGAGAACTGCTCGTAAAAGGTATGAACTGATTCCAAGAATATTCTCTACCGTATGATGAATGGAACACGTGCATTTTCCATACCATACGATGTATCTTATCCAGACACAGTAACGAATAACTTCCATGCAGTTATATGTCTCATATACATATAACCGTCAAACAGTTGGTTGTTTATCAACCGTCACTTGGCTCCGACCAGACGTATCGTTTCACATCAGGCGTCTTCTCTGGAAGTAACTGCCACCTCTTCAAGGGCTATTTAAAGATGAAACCTGGACAGATCAAGGAGAGGAAAGGAAGAAGGAACACAAGCCATAGTTCCGTGTAATAGGTCTGAGATTGTAAGGGAATAAGCAGTATTCTTAGAGGATACCTTGTAAAGCCCAGTTCATATAAATAAAGAGCAGCCCCATTATTTCCTGAGATTTCCCACGTCACTTTCTCCTTTTTTATTTTCGTAAGATCGACGTCTTGATCGTCGACAGCTGGCGCCGACCGTGGGGAGCGCGGCGTGGAATCTCATAAGAATTTCTCTCGCTCATCAAATCTTTGTCCATTCCCGCTTGTGACCGCCGATGCGGTTATGGCGGAAGTTGGGATGAAGAAAATTGGTTCGACTTGGCGGACTACGCCGACTTCGACATGGATGCATGCATGCGCCATGGAAGAAAACGAATCTCTTCATCATCCTCCTCCGCCGCTCGCCAGTAGAAATCGGCGAAGTCGACCGGATGGATGAAGACACACCGCTTCAATCAGTGGCGGTTTCAGAGGAAGTGCTTCCGACCAGCCTGAACACCCCAAAGCCTCTCAAGCCTTGCCTTTCACCAAAGAAAAAGGTGACGAAAATTCAACACCGCAACCCGAGGCTCAATATACCTTTGATGCAATCATGGTTGATAGGTACTCACCGACGGCTTCTAGCAATTCCAGGAGCCAACCGACACCTGGTGACGATGTCAATGAAACCTCCCTTGGTTATAAACCAAGTGGGGATGATAAAGCTCAGCATTCGATCGGCGACTCGCCGGATCAGGTTGAGACCCTTTTGAAAACCTCGTAGAAGTGCTAATCACCGACTGCTCTCTGTCGTGGAAGCTTCGCGAAGCTCAAAGTCTCTCCATCGACACGACGGAAGCTCATCGAGGATCGCTGCCGGAAGCACGCAGGTCAATGCGATCGCACATACGGATCACAATGTCGGTACGGTCCTCCATACGCTGCCCGCCACCACGCCCTAATGGAGATGGTACGCGGTCAAGCACCAAATGCCGGAGGTGACAGAACCGTGGATGTTCACGGTTACTTACCCGATCCTTCCTAACCAATGTAAGGGACCAGGCAAGATTGACCAGAAGGTCGGAGGATGTAAGCCATCAAACACCTTCTTCTGGCAGAAACCCCTCGAGACCTTCGGTAACAATCCAAAACTCGCAATGAGTCGTGATATATTAAATACTTCTAACCCTGCCCTGGCAGAGACTCCAGGTTTTTCCCAACTCGCAGGTCAAGTATCGAAGATTATTCAACAGACGATGCAGCGCACAGAAGCATATCGGGAACGAAGGCACCCGCAAAGTCGCACCATGACTTCATCACAAAGATTCTTCCCGGCGTGGCCCGCATGGTCGTGTTGAGGATCACTTGACATCGCGACCATCTCGACGATTCCACCAACAAGTCATGAGGAAGGAGACTATTCCAGAATCTCACCTCACTTCGTCGAGAGGAGCAATCGCTGGACCGGTGATCTCCGACATCACCGAACCGTGCAAGCGGTCGGAGGCGTTCTACTAACGCTCACGAATCGACCGGACATTGAGCACCGATAATTGTTTCAGAAATCGGTCTCCAACCGATTATAATCCGCACCTTTTCAAAGAAGGCGCCACGAAACTATCACAGTCGCCGAGACTTCTCGTGAGGCCTCCAGTCGTTGGCCAAATAGGTTCCGACCGGCCAATATGGATAAATTCAATGGGACCCAAAATCCCTTAGAATTTCTCCAGATATACACCACCGCTATCAGAGTTGCTGGTGGTGATGAAAATGTAATGTCAAATTATCTTCCTACGGTATTAGAAGGATCAGCCCGATCATGGTTGCTTAACCTACCGGTCGGGTCCGTGTATACTTGGGAACGACTCTGCGACCTTTTGATTGCAAATTTTCAGGGTACGTATGATCGCCCTGGAAAAGAAGACGATCTCCATAGAATACGACAAAAATCAAACGAGACCCTCCGGCAGTACATCAAAAGATTTAGCCAAGTTCGTAACTCAATACCGGAGGTTGCAGAATCTTCCGTTATCCAAGCCTTCAAAGCGGGATTGAGAAATCGAAGGTTTACGGAGGATTTAGCTATACATCCCCCACGAACAACCATCGAGCTTTTCGACATGGCTGACAAGTATGCTACGGCCAGTGAAGCGGTCGAGTGGAACGAAGCTGTTGATCGAAAGGATAAAATTTCCCAACCTGGCTTAGATAGGAAGGAAAAGAAACAAAAGAAGACTCTCAAGAAAAAGAAGCATGGCAGAGCCAACGACAAAGTGGTTCTTGCTGTTCCTGAAAAAAAATTCAAAGGAAGAAAAGATTATACTGGTCGTAGCAAGGCCAGGGCTCCGACCAATGATTACAAGAAAAGTAAAAAATGGTGTCCTCTTCACCAGCAAGCAGGACACGACTTGCGCAATTGTCGCGCTTGGCAAAAGAAGCTGGAAGATTATTACGCAGGTAAAGGTCTACTCCCGTCGATTCAAGAACTCGGGGAAACAAGCTCCAAGAAGGACAAAGATGGTGACGAAGAAATGGAGTACCAAGAACCTCAACACACCGTCGATGTGATCTTCGATGGATCTTCTTCGTACGAGTCCAGACGTAACCTGAAAAGCCATGGAGCGAATTCAACCTTATCGAACCTTCGATCGCCAGAAACCTTCAAGGTGGTCGAAAATGATAATCTCCTTCAAAGAAAGAAGACGCCTATTCCTTCGACTCGACTGGTAGATTTTCAATTGTCGTTGAGCCTACTATTAATAACTGCAAGATTAATCGGGTCTTGATAGATGGGGGTAGTTCTTTGAATATTTTATTTGCAAGTGCTTTGGAAGACATGCAGATTCCCAAATCCAAGGTAAAACTCGTGAAATATGCCTTTCATGGCATAGTTCCCGGTCTCACCGCTAAGCCAATTGGGCACTTGTCCCTATTGGTTACGCTCGAAAGCCCGACAATTTCCTGACGTAAAAATTTCATTTGATGTAGTGAACTTCGAGATCGCATACAATGCAATTCTTGGTCGCCTAGCTTTAGCAAAGTTCCCGATAGCCACGCACTACGGTTATCGAGTTTGAAAATGCCGACCAAAGGGTGTAATCACGTCCGAGGCGATCGTAAGATAGCCTATGTATGCGATCGGAAGTGTTTAGAATGGTCGATGAACTCCCACTGTGGAACTAACACCGCAACATGCGATCAAAAATTCAAGACCGAAGATGACACCAAAACCTTCCGACCAGATAAAAGAGGTACAACTCGACGGAAGTGCTTCTCCAGAGGGTGCCAAGATACTGGTCGGAGTAGGACTCGACCTTAAATAGGAAGAGTCGCTCGTCTCCTTCCTCCGAGCTAACAAGGACGTATTCGCCGCAAAGGTCCCGACATGCCCGAGTCCCTGTGGAGGTGATTGAGCATAGGCTAGATCTACAGCCTAACAAAAAACCGGTCAAGCAGAAGCTACGGCGTTTCGCATCTAATCGAAAAGAAGCAATCCAGTCGGAGATTGACAAACTTCTCAAAGCTGGGTTCATTCGTGAGGTCGACCACCCAGAGTGGCTCGCCAATCCTGTAATGGTTAGAAAAGCCAATGGGAAATGGCGAATGTGTATTGACTTTACAGATCTTAATAAAACTTGTCCGAAAGATGACTTTCCCCTTCCTCGCATCGATCAACTTGTAGACTCTACTTCCGGGTGTGAGTTGTTAAGTTTTTTAGATGCTTATTCACGGTACCACCAGATCAATATGAGTAAACAAGATGAAGAGAAAACTTCCTTTATCACTCCATATGGTACTCACTGTTATGTAAAAATATCATTTGGTCTCAAGAATGCTGGTGCAACATTCCAAAGGTTGATGCAAAAGACTTTTAGCCCTTAGATAGGTAGGAATCTTGAAGCCTACGTTGATGATCTGGTCGTAAAGAGCATCAACGCTGGCGATCATATTCTAGATCTACAAGAGACTTTCAATAACTTAAGACGTCATAACCTTAAGTTAAATCCAGAGAAATGTGTGTTCGAGTTTCACGGAAAGCTTCTTGGGTTCCTAGTTTCGGCTAGAGGCATCGAAGCAAATCCAACGAAAATCACCGCCATCGATCGGATGCGTGATCCAACCACAAAGAAGGAAGTTCAGAAACTAACCGGTTGTATGGCAGCGTTAAGTCATTTCATAGCACGGTTAGGCGAAAAAGGGCTACCTTTCTTTAAACTTCTCCGGAAACATGAGAGTTTCGAATGGACTAAAGAAGCAAGCAGCGCCTTTGAAGAATTAAAACGGTACCTTACGATTCCCCCAATCTTAGTTTCTCCAAGATTGGGAGAAACATTGCTAATTTACGTGGCTGCAACGCCACAAACGGTTAGTGGTTTGCTGGTCGTAGAACGAGACCATGTTCAACGACCAATATATTACGTAAACGAAGTCTTGCATGGACCAAAAGGAAGTATCCGCAGGTACAAAAGTTGCTCTATGGTCTCCTTATGTCTTCAAGGAAACTAAGGCATTATTTTTAGGCCCACAAAGTGGTTGTGCCTACGGGATATCCCCTTGGTCAAGTCCTAGGAAACAGAGAGTCATCAGGACGAATATCAAAATGGGCGGTTGAGCTTGGGGCGTTCGATATCCATTTTGTCCCACGAACAGCAATCAAGTCCCAGGCAATAGCAGAATTCATTGCCGAATGGACAAACCCTGAACCCACCCAAGGGCCCAAGTACGAGCACCACGACGAGTGGACAATGTACTTCGATGGTTCCTTGATGTTGCATGGCTCGGGGGCTAGGGTCGTCTTGATTTCCCCTACTAGCGAACAAATAAAGTACACTATCCAGTTAAACTTTCCTGCTACTAACAATGTGGCAGAATATGAAGGTTTACTGGCAGGACTTCGAGCAGCCCGTTCGCTTGGGATTCACAGATTGCTAGTGAAAGGCGATTCTCAACTAGTAGCGAAACAAGTAGGGAAAGAGTATCAATACTCTAGTACCAAGATGTCATCATATCTGGCGGAAGTACGGAAACTCGAAAAGCATTTCTTTGGTTTTCAGATCCAACACATTCCTAGAAAGGAAAACTTTCTAGCAGACCAGTTGGCCCGGATGGCTTCCACAAGGGCATCCGTCCCGCCTGGAGTTTTTCTTGAGAAACTCGATTCACCCTCGGTAGTCGAGCCTTCCGAGGACATAGATGTTCGCAAGGAGGTTCTACACCTTGATTCTGCGAACATGGATGCTCCACACTCAATGATGGTTGGCGCCATCACGATCACGGTAGAGATTGGATGACATCGATCTACAATTATCTTCAGCATGACCTAATTCCAGAAGATGATGTAGAGGCTAATCGTATAGCACGAAAAGCCAAAATCATACACTCTAATTGAACGTACCTTGTACAAACGAGGATCTCACAGAGTGTTGATGAGATGCATATCTCGCTGGGATGGCATTAAATTGCTAGCCGAAATTCATGGAGGAGTCTGTGGAGCTCATCATTCCTGCGTAACTTTGTTGGTAAAGCCTTTAGGCAAGGATACTATCGCCAACCGCCTTCATGATGCAAAAGAGCTCGTGACGGCGCGCATAATGTCGCTTCATAGCCGACAAGTACATCAGCTATCTCAAGCTTTGCAAACAATTCCTCTTTCTTGGCCTTTTGCAACCTGGGGACTAGACATTCTGGGACCTTTCCTAAGAGCACCGGGCTTTGAGTTCTGTTCACATGATTGACACGCTCACTAAATGGATCGGCCGAGCCGTTGTAAAATTACAAGCAAGCCGCCAAGAGGTTCCTAACAAAAAGCGTGATTACACGGTTTGGTGTACCCAGTCGTATAATCACCGATAACGGTGCCCAGTTCTCGAGCAACAATTTTCAGGGATTCTGTGAAGAACTAGGTATCAAGATACATTTCGCTTCTGTCGCTCATCCACAGAGTAATGGAGTAGTTGAGCGAGCCAATGGTATCATAATGCAAGGAATCAAACGACGAGTGTTCGACCAGTTACTTCAACGGTCAGGGGCTTGGGTTCAAGAACTTCCTTCTGTATTATGGGTCGTTTGTACCACAACTAGTCGCGCGACCGGTGAAACACCATTCTTTATGGTTTACGGAGTTG
This sequence comes from Ampelocalamus luodianensis, assembly GCA_036346255.1. Lineage (NCBI taxonomy): Eukaryota > Viridiplantae > Streptophyta > Magnoliopsida > Poales > Poaceae > Ampelocalamus > Ampelocalamus luodianensis. The sequence goes on along the minus strand of CM070634.1, from coordinate 46,400,321 downwards.
AAGCCATGCTTCCTCTAGAACTTAAAATTGGTTCTGCTTGAACTGATTCTTTTTCCGAAAGTGATCAGTGTGAACGACGACATGGCGACATCAATTTCCTTGAAGAACGATGAAATCAAGCTTTGCTACGATCAGCAATCTACCAGCAAGCCATGCGTCGGTACCACAATGTGAAGGTGCAACCTCGTAGCCTAGTCAGAGGAGATTTGGTTCTTAGAAAATTCGTAACCAAGCAGGTCGCAACAAACTTTCACCTAAATGGGAATGTCCATACATCGTGGTCGAAGTCACCCGACCAGGATCGGTACGATTAGCTATGTCGGACGGGCAAATTTTGTCTAATTCTTGGAATATTGATCAATTGCGTAAGTTTTTTTTTGTTTAATTTACTGTATTTATTTCATTTTCATATTTCAATAAAGATGCATTTCCTTTTTCCAAAACGATAAGTATGGTTGTTTATACTTATTATTCGTTGCATCTGGTCATATGCCATTTTTGTTGCTGATTGGTCGGAGAAGACACTCATTCTCTCTGATATTCCTTTTACAAGGGATCTCACTACTCATGGTTGCTGACTTAAATGACACAGACCACACTGGTTTTAGTCGTGATCATTACTTCAAAAATGCGCACGCACAACCACATATTCTTTTCTTAAAGAAACAAATGAGTATAAGGAGTACCAATCCAGACAATTTACTCGGTTTTCGTTCTTTCATGAATTTGAAGACTGTTATTTTATTTCAACATTCTGTTCTACTCAAGTTTGGCTACTGGTCGGGACACGGAAAGCCTCCTGATCGAAGTCTCTCCTCTCTGCACGTGGTCCTGCCCACTGGAAGGAGCTTCCTAGTGACGGTCCTTTTCCTACGATCCTCGCTGCCAGTCAGATTTGAGCATGAGCACGTTTCGCGAAATATTTTACAAATCTTCAGTTCTTGAGATTCGATACGACCAGATCTGAATATTTTCTAAACAAAGGTACTTATCTCTTCATTTTCTTTTTTGCATACATTCTTAATGCATCTCTTCTTATCAGTAAATCCGGTCTTTGTTATATCTTCCGACTACAAGTGGTATTTCATAGTACTTCGATAATGGACAAGATCTAGACTAGTCGAAATCGTCAGTTGGTTCCGACCACATGATTTCCTAGTATTTACTGGATCATTGTCATACACATTATCAGAACTCCTACCATGGTCATTGTTATTACTTAATTTCTTGGTCTACTGCTTTCTTTTAGTAAGGTTCATATACTAATATAAGCAGTCGGGGGCTAGGAGATATATGAGTATTTAACAACATTGATAAGACAAAGCAGGTTCTTCGTTTATAAAAGGTAAGTTTTATTTTACATATTCTAAATATTACATCCATTTATATATTGGGACCACCAGACTGGTCGCTACGTGATGGAGATCCGATTTCCATTTCCTCAGCAACTTTCTCTCCAAAAGGTCTTACTTCCTCGAGAAGTTTTGTTGCTTCACTTTCAGAGCAGTCGAAGTCCTCTTCCACAGCTTTAAGACTAACAGAGGGGTCGAAAGCCTTTAGTTTTGCTAAAGCAACACTAACTCCATTTACAATAGCTTCCTTCATTGTCTGGGTATGGTTTTCCCTCATAGTTTTGAGCAGGCCTTTGAGATCTTCCAAAAGTTGATCAAAATAGTTCATCTTTTTCGCTGGATCTCCTAAAGAAGGCAAGCTTGATCCTGATCCCATATCAAAGATCATTTTGTTAAGAGCCATGATTTTCTCATCAAGGCCGAATACAAGGGCTGCCTTTTGGCCACGCTCAAACTCGAGAGTCTTCTCCGCTCGTTCAAGTGCTTGGGTTTTTTATGCACGAGTGGATAAAAAGAAATTAATATACTCTTTATAATTGAGTTATGGAATACTGGTTAAGTCTACGACCAGTTACCCTTGATTTTCTTCTCACAGGAGTCGAAAACCTCCTTTTGTCTGGTCATCGCATGCTCGATCGACCGGTCTTTACCATGATTTTCTTCCTTCAGTTTTATTATTATGGCCTCTTTGGCCGCGATCTCTTCTTTAATTTTCTCTAAATCTATCAATATGATAGGAAGAGAAGGTTGAGTTACAAGAGACAAATAAGGTAATAAAATTTAGGAAGTCAAACTAAAAGAGAAATATTCTTACTTCTCAGATCAGAGTGTTTCTGCTCCAAGGACATTATACGCTGGGTTAGTCCTCCGACCACAGCATATTTCTCGACCATATGCTACAAAAACAAAAATCCCTTTCTTTGATAAACTTTCAAAGCAACTTCAAAAGAAAGAGTTGTAAGGATAGTCGTAGAACACTTACCTGAATTGCCATATTCGTTATATTCGGAAAAGATTGTATTTGTACCAATCTCGGCTTGATGGTCCGATATCTTTCCCCAGGCTTCATCAAGTTCCTTATCCTCGATAAATCGGGGAGAAAAAGGGAATTTGTTAACCTGAGAAGCATTTCCAAGAGGAGGTGGAACCTGTTGAGGATCTCTGGAGATGACTACCTCCGGAGAAGGAGTAAGGATTACTAGAGGATCCTGAGCAGATGTTAAAGCCTGCTCGGGGGCCTCTTTTACTACTTCATCCTCAGCAGTCTTAGTGTAACATCCCAAATTTTGTACTTGTGTTTCAAATGTAAGAAAATGAGTAGAAATTAAAACTTTTCTTACGTCATGTATTTCCGTGTGTACTAAACAATTATTGCACTGCAGTATGGAAATACAAAGTCACAAGTCCGTTGATCATCTCCTGGGAAATATTTTTCCTAAGTTCTTGGGTTGATATGTGACCCTCTGAAAAATTTCACAATTTTCGTAAATTGTTTGAATAGTTTTATGGGCCGCCAAACTTGCTTGGCTTGTAGTCAAACCCTAAGCCCCGTCCGAGTCGACTTGGACTCGCACCTCCGGTATTGGTCACACCGAGCCGCTTAGCCGTGTCGGGCTCGGCCCAGTTGGGCGCAGTGGTCCGGGCCGTTGGATTTTAACCGACGCCAAAGACCTCCTCGGGTCTTTGTAAAGGACCTCCACCCCACGACCTCCTCCTGTTCTTTTACGAAGACAACCCTCGAGGACCTCCCAGGACCTCCTTTGCACCTTTTGCAAAGATCACCCCGCGACCTCCTCGCACTCCACGACCACCTCTAGCACTTGGGTGATCATGAGCCGCCCATCTTCAGACTCGTGGCTCGACTCTCCCGAGTGTTAGGACCTCTAATACTTAGCCCAAAATCGAGCCCTTGGATTTCAATCCAACACTCACGACCTCCTAGTGGAGCTCTGCAGGATTTTAGCCGTTGAGCTCTTTGACCTGGTCCTCTCACCGCCGGTGGGCCTGGGCATTATCAATTTTTGTGCATGGCGAGAGAGCAAAGGCCTTGTCAACTCTAGGTCGACAAACGGCTATGTGTCGCCAACATTAAATGTCCGCACCCTTTGCTCAAAAGTCTCCCGACAACCTACTCCCATCACTTCATGTGTACTATAGCCCGCACCCATAAGCTTGGCCCTCGTTCATTTTGGCGCTGCTATATATGGATTCCGAGCTTCTCCTTAAGCTTCTTTGGATCCATTCTTGCACCCCTAGTTCTTTCTTTGCTCTTGTGCTCAAGTCTCCTGAAAGCCTCGCCACCATTGCTAGACCTTGAGCCTCTCCGCGACCTTTGAGCTCCAAAGTGGTTCAATATTGCAATTTTGGCTATCCTTTGTTCTTTGGTCACCTCAAGCCTCCCTAACTTGTTTTTGTTTAAACCTTCACAGAGGTTGACAAATTGGGAGCTTGTTGCCAGGCCGTGGTGGTCGCTCCTTCGCCTCCCACGAGCACCCCCATCACCGAGCTCTTTCGCCATCCCCGACCTCCTTCACTTCTGTGTTGGTACCCTAGTGCCAAAACCTTGTTCCTAGGACCGCGTTAGTTCTTCGCTTTGTCACGCTTTGCCTCCGCGATCACCTCCGGCTAGCCACCAGATGGTGCGCTTTAGCCTATAGCCGGCACCTTTAGGTCCTCCTCCTATTTGGGACTCATCCGTGCCTTTGGATTCCGCCGATGAGATCCACGCCGCCGGCGGCAAGTCACGAGCACGCTCGGTTTTGCGGTTCAAAACCTTCCGCTGCTCATCTTTTAGGACCACTTTAATGCTCAAATCATTGCTTATCATTGGTGCATTAATTGTGTCCTAATTTGTGCCGTGGAGTCACTAACGTGTGGGCCAGGGCCTTAGTATTAAAGTCCAGAAGTCATTAAGTGTTCCTGTTAGATTCATTTATTGTCAATCATTAGATGCATTAAATTGTCTTAGCCGCCGCCGTCTGGAGGTCCTGCGCCATTAAAACCACCCCAGGACCTCCTCGGGCTAATCTTAGCCGTCCCCGACCTCTCCAAGTTTAGATCTGGGCCTTAGGATCTTTTCTCGCAAAATCCTAAGTCTCTCGACCTCCCTTGGCGGTGATCCTAGCCGCCCAGACCACCTCGTAAATCTTAGCCGTATAAGACCACCTTGTGTTTCCGCAAAAGACCTTCCCCGAGGTCCTCTTTGCAAAACACCTCCCTGTGGTCTTTTGTAAAAAGCCACCCCTAAAGACCTCCTTGAGGTCCTCTTTGCAAAAGACCACCCCTGGTCTTTTGTAAAGAAACCTTCAAAACTACTCCTTGAGGTCCTCTTTGCAAAAGACCACCTCGGTCCTTTGTGAAGAAGACCGCAAGACCTCCTCGCTTAAATCGGGCCGCTCAGACCTCCCCACTAAGATCCGAACCGCCTGCACTTCTCTATTAAACACCGCCTCATAGGACCTCCTCGTTATCTTAGCCGCTCACGACCTCCCTGGAGATCGTGACCGCCTAGGACCTCCTCGCAGCCTCGGATCGTTAGATTTAGATCTAACTGCCAGACCTCTTCACCTATTTGCAGCTCTATCGCTTTGATTCTCTCTTTGTCGCTCGCTTTAGATCTACTACCGGATCCGAGAACATTCGACCCTCCTGATGCAATCTTGATCTAGGCCGCCCACCTCAAGATCCAAGGCCCAGATTCGTTGAGGCGCTGATGGCCCGAACATCCCATCTCACTTGGGCCATTGGATCTAAATCCATCGGTGGAGTCATTGGCGCTAAGACCTCCTCAGAGATCTTAGCCGCCAAAGACCTCCTCCTTCCGATCTTAATCGCCTGCACCTCCCCCTTAGCGAGATAGCCGAGACCTCCTCGTGAGCTCGGGCCGCTGATCCGCATCCGACGGCCACGACCTCCCAGTGCGCGAGACCTTATCCGTGCGCGCTCAGGCGTGCACGTGTCGTAGCCGTTGGGTTCAATATCAACGGCTAAGACCTCTCCAGGCGCGCAAGGTCTTTGCGCCTGTGCTTGTGCAGTTTTAGCATCGAGCTCGTGGAGCCGTGCGATCCTTGATCATCGGCCCACGACCTCCCGCTTTTATTGGTTTTCCGATTTAGTTCCGAGAGCTTTTATTTGCACATATTAATTGTTTTAAACTTCAAAATTGCATATCTTTTCTCTCAGAGCTCAAAATTTAACAAACTAAAGTTCTATAAATGCATCTGTTAAAATACTTTAGCTTAGTATAGGTCTTGCAAAGAGTCTTTCATACTGAAATTAATCATGTCTTAGATTTATAACTTAGAAAAGTCATAACTAAATCATTTTAACGCCAAATGACCTGAAATTTTATATGGGTTACCACTATACCAGTAGGGTAGCTACCATAAAAATTTCAGCTTCAAAATCTTTCTAGAAAATGTTTTGCTACAGTGCTAATTATGGCCAAAAATAGGTTTTTAGAGAATATCTTTTGCACCACAAATCCAAATTAGGTTTTTCCTGCTTCTATGTCTAGGTATATTAGTATTTTACCTGTGTATAAATTTCACGTGATTTGGATAATTTTTGCATGCTCTTTCGCTTAAGTGTTGCTCGCCTTATTGGTTGTTTTCGCTCTTTCGCTTAGGCTTTCGACATTTGCGTGAACCCCAGAACCACTCCGCAACAATTTGAGCAACAAAGCAAGCGTGCAAGCGCTTGATCATTTCCCATTGATCCCATTACTTTTAAAAGTCTAATATTTTGTTTAACTTCTATGTATGCATTGCTAATTTGTTGTTAAATTGATTAGTTAATCCTCTAGTTGCATAACTGCTGGTAATGATTATCCTCTACTACCGAGCTTAGGTTATTTGTCGTGATTAGAGTTCGTTGGATGAGCTCTTGTCACTTAGTAGATTTCGAATAAATATTGCTTAGCCATGCCTAGTATCGGTAGTATTGGGCGATCATCGACTTAGTCGATGATCTTGATCACACAAATACTTATACTACTCCATTATGTCCAACCCTTGTGTTTTATTGATTTACAAATCAAAAACCAAAACAAAACTATATCTTGACTTGGGCACAATGGTATGTCGATGTGATCTGTTGGGTGTGTGGAATGGTGCCTAAGTCCCCAAGGACCGAGTTACTTGTGTCACTAAGCCAAGCGCTTATTGCGTACTAACCACACGAAGGGGATATGGAACCTCTCTGACTAAGTACTTTGGGAGGTGTTAATTATGAGCTGGTTGGTGGGTGTGTTCTGTGTGTGGTGTTTGAGGGGAGCATTAGCGCACCTGTTAGGCCGCCTAATGTGTCCTTCTCCCGTGGGTTGCGGCTCTTAATTAGCATCGCCCATTGGAAAGCGCCTTGTTAGACTTAGCCATGCTCGCATACCAAAGGAAGTGTGCTAACCGTGGTCGGTGGAAAGGCGGCCCATCGTGTGGGTACATTGGTACACCGCAGGGTTAAAACTATTCGAATAGCCTCGCCCTAGGTTATGGACATGCTTGGTAAGGTCGCAAAACTAGACTACAACCTTTAAAAACTTAAACTTGACACGGTGGTATGAAGGGTACTTCATGCTATTGTTGTGGTGACTATGGGTTAGTCACTTCTAGGTTGGTGTTGTTCTCTATCTATTGTTATTATTGTCTCTCTTTTATTTGAACAATAAAAGTTAATTGCAAACTTGCTTCGAATCTATTACCTTATTGCAAATGAAAACTTGCTTCATGCTGAAAATAAGTCCAGAGCCTCATCCACTTAAATAAAGCTTGCATGTAGTTAATTATAGTTCTGTTATCTCACACGTCAGTCTTGCGAGTACAAAAACAAGTTTTGTACTCATCTGCTTTGCTTAATATTAATTGTTGCAGAGGAAGAAGGTGAGCCCCAAGGGCCTCACTTTTGTGAGTCAGTTCTTGCGCGCTGTTTGGGACGATTAGCTTGGCGGTCCGGTTGGTTGCCTTGTGGGTAAAGGCACACCGATTGGCTTGTGTTTATCGTCATCTTATGGCCATTTTGCTTCCGCTGTTTAAATTGGTTACTTATGTGTTATTTGGCCGGTCGGCCTCTCTTTTGTAATAACTCTCTTTATATTATCTATGTCTTTCAGTTGTTGCTTTTGCTTCGGCTCTATGTGTATGAATGGAATTGATGCATGATTTTGTAACGGGTGTGTATACTGCAATTCTGGGAAGTATACATATCTCGAGGCTTGGTTTATTTGATTTGTACTGTTAGGACCAAGTGGATGGTTAAACAGTACAAGCCGAATAAACCGGGGTCCTATCACTTAGCTTTAGGAGTATCCTGATCAGGAACCTCCACGACCACTTCTTCCCTAGGAACCTTTTTCTGAGGGGTGCTCTGGTCGGACACGACTAGAACACCAGAAGATCTAAAAAAACAAAGAGAGAAGGTAAGGAAGATCCAAGGTATGTATAAATACAACCCCTTCATTTAATATATGTACCTTGTTAATTTTCTGAATTTACCCTTGTAGCGCATCGAAGCAAAGTTCGTTGCGCTGGCCTTCCTCTTCTTGTCAACTGATTTCACCGGTTCTAAACCGGAAGGGTTGACTAGATCCTGCACATCCACTGATTGAAAATCAAAAGCGATATCCGCGACTAGTTCGTCAAGGATAAGTTCCCTGATCACTGGATCAGTGGGTGTAGATTCGTCGACCTCCAAAACAGTGGCCTCAGTAGGCACTGGAGGGTCCTTAGTGACCTTGCTGGAAGGTATGACAACCGCCTGAATTCATCATCGGAGGTAGTTAGGCGATGAACATAATTTGTCCAAAATATTATTTATGTTCGGTCACCTACCTCTGGAAGGCTGACATCCTGTGTGGTCGAAGGGGAGATCGGATCATCAATTGGCTCACATCTTTCAGTGGCCTCATTGATTCTCAACCCGACCGACTGCACATCAAAGAGGATTTATGGTATACCGATCTAAAATAATATGTATAACAAATAAAACAGTGGTTGATTTTCTTACCTTAAGTCTTTCAATTCTCTCTTCGGCGGACACACCGCTAAGATTCGGGGAAAGCTAGCTTTATCGCCAGGCTCTCCGGCGCAGATCATTTTGATCCGGCTTCTAATATCATCAGAAGATAAAGCTGTAAAGGTAATATAAAAGATGATAGGTAAACTGGTCGGAATCATTATATGGCTTACCATCTTTGGAATCTCTGGTCGTATCATCACGACCAATGTACCAGAGCATCCGGTGTGCTCGGGCCTTTAGAGGGCTAACCCGGCGTGTGGAAAAATCCTTCACCACATGCAAAGATGTTAGACCTTTGACACTAAGAAGCTTGATTGCTTCAGCCCATTTTTCTACTTTTCCCTCTTTTTCTGTAGAGGAGCGCCATCTCGGATTCTCGACCGCCTTTTTACCAGAATAATAAAGGCTGTCTTTCTTCGTGATCTTCATATAGAACCAGTTTTTCTTCTACGACGACCACGAAGATTTTGAGTACATGAAAATATACTCATCGGCTTTTCCGTCATGGAGACGCAAGGTGCACTCTCCAGCGCCCCAATCGCCTTCCTGACTTTGTCATCCTCGTAGTAGTACTGAATAGATCCGGATCCGCTGAATCCCCAAGCACGCTTCGCAAAGGTAAACAAAGATGTTTGAGATTGACGATAGCATTGGGAGCAAGATTCACCAATTCAACTCCGTAATACTCCAGGACTTTAGGAAGGAAGGAGTGAATCAGTAACCTAAACCCTTATTCAATGTATGCAAGAAAAATTGGGATTTCTCCATCTTCATTACTTGGGGAATGTTCTCCGACCGCGAATCTCCAAGAAATCACATCCTTGCTGGGGAGCATCCCGATCCTCTCCAAAATCTCAAGTTTCTTCTCACTCAGTCCTGAACCACCAGCTTGATGATTTGTCCGACATGGTTGGGTTTCTTTCATGCAAAAAAGAAAAGGAGGTCGGAGGCAATTTTCACTCGGAAGATGAAGAAAGAAAGCAGGAAGTGAAAAAACCCTAATCTACAAAGGAGTTTTTATAGGCTTCATGAATTCCAACTGCAATAAGGAGTTACAAAAAAAAAGTCCAACGGACACAAAAACTTTTTAATTACCGAAGCAAGTTCTCAACTTTAAAGTGAATACAAACCGCTTCAAATGCCTTTGCATTTAAATGAGCGTCATCCCTATACGTCTTCATCGGAAGAAAGGTGTTCACACGACCTATTCATTTAAAGTTTGGGAGCTAGCTGACGAGGATTAAAACCTCTATATATTATCTTTAATATATAAAAGACCATACGTCTTCGTGGTCGTAACCCCTGAGGTGCACGACCTCACTGGTCGTAGAGATTCCAGAGGTTACATAATGGGTACCGGCCTGACGAAGGCCTAAGCCAAGCTCTCGACTAGAGAATCGCCGTAAAAGGTATGAACGATTCCAAGAATATTCTCATCAGATGATGAATGGAACACATGCATATTCCATACCATACGATGTATCTTATCCGCACACAAAGAACGAATAACCTCCATGCGGTTATATGTCTCATATACATATAACCGTCAAACGCTTGGTTGTTTATCAACCGTCACTTGGCTCCACTGGACGTATCGTTTCACATCGATCGCTTTCACATCGCGCCTTCTCGAAGTAATCGCCACCTCTTCAAGGGCTATTTAAAGATGGAACCTGGACGGATCAAGGAGAGGAAAGGAAGAAGGAACACAAGCCATAGTTCCGTAATACGTTTGAGATTGTAAGGGAATAAGCAGTATTCTTAGAGGATACCTTGTAAAATCCAGTTCATATAAATAAAGAGCAGCCCCATTATTTCTTGAGATTTCCGACGTCACTTTCTCCTTTTTATTATCGTAAGATCGACGTCTTGATCGTCGACACCCGTGGCTTCTTCCCTTTTTACCCACACCACATTCCCACCAATGGCGAAACCACGCCGATGCGAACAAATTAGTTAGCCATGTCGTACCCATTATAGACTTGTGGTTGCACTGATTTTACATAAGAGGTCATCACAAGATTTGGTCCTTAATTGATTCAGATGGTACATCCACATACCTACTTTCTCTCGTGCACCCAGCACCAGCCATTCTTTCTAGCCACCCGAGTTGAATTCTGTTTTTGAGTTTTTCTTTATTTTAAAATTACTTTTATTACAACATACCAGCTAGGCTCTAGCCTCGGTTGCCCAATTTTATTTTCAAATAGTTGAATGTTGTTGGGCAATTTACTGCCCAAATGGTAATGTATCTAAGCAAGGCTAAGCATGACACTTAAATACTGACTTATTACCTAGTATGTAAACCATTACTTCTAGGGTGACAAGGATAGTGTCAAAATTCAAGGATTGGAAGTTTATACGTAATTATTATTGAGGCATTAACTATGAGCTAGACCAATATAGTTGTATAAAACATAGCAATGCAATTTCATAATTTAAAGCAATATAATTGCAAAAATTAGGTGCAATATGATCAAAATATTTATATTTTGATAACCTCGGTCCTATTCTTGCTCAATGTTCTGATAATTATCTCGCTCAATATGTTCATAATCGCCTTGTTCAATGTTCTGACTATCTTGTTTCTACTTTGACTCGGACTACTATTCCATCATACTTCAGATTCTATCTACACGGAATACGATTGAACCCAAGAATGACTGAAAGTAACCAAATGAAATGTAATAAATCCAAAGATATTCAAACCAAATGAAACACTTCAAATGAAAGCAAACATACCTATTGGCATCTTGAAAGAAGAGAGTACTTCAGATGAGACAAAACATACTCATCTGGAGTTGATGAAGGAAATACTGCAGATGAAGTATATCCAAGGGAGTTAATGAAGGAAATACTATAGATGAATTATATTCAAAGGAGTTGATGAAGGAAATACTGTAGACGAAATGAAGTACAAATCGGTAGTTAGAATGAAGAAAATACTTCAGACCAAAGTAGATAAATCTAAACTCTATTTGTTTGGTCTAGGGTCGTGGCTTTGGGTTGATAGTCAAACATAGTCAGACTTAGGGTTAGGCAATTGTTTGATCTGGAGTGAGGGCAAGAGGGATCAGCTCTCGGGAAGTTCGTTGGTGCAAGGAGTTAGGACTCCAACGGGAGAGAGAATATTTATAGGAATATTCCTCAATAGTTACCTAGATGGAGAGTTTACCCAGCTAGATAGGATCCTTTGATCCACTTTCGGATCATGAATTGTACTTCCACGGGGAGCGGATAGTGATGGATGAAAGCTAGAGCCTAGGTGCTGCTGTTTGGAGGATGAACTTATGTCATCCACTTGGGAACACACCATCGCTGCTCACGTGGTGCCTAGCTGCTCTAATGATTCTGTTAGTTATTACTTCCTATTTACTAAGGAAGTTCTATGAAAGTCAGGTGAGACCTATGCATAAGTACGGGGTTTGCCCTGGGCAGACATAAGTCTCACCAATACATGAGACCTAGTTCACTTATTGGTTTCCTTTATGATTTTATATTTATCAAGGAAGTTCTATAATCCTTAGCTAGAACTTCCAGGCATTGGCTTGATATCAGCCTTACATTGGATTAGGGACGTCTACTGGTTTGGGTTCATCTATGAGGTGATCTATACTTAGTCTTTATTACTTGTGTGGTTTGGTAATGCACTAAAGTGAATCGACTACACTAGGGTGGATCCTTAGCTACAACACATGAAAAAAAAAACAAGAGAAGAAGAACTAACGTATCAAGGGGTAAAACTAAGCAAGTCAAGTAAGTGTATAACAAAAAACATCAGAGCAAAACAAATACAGCATCCACATATAGCAGGCGCATACGTAGTAAAACACAGATAACATGAAGCAAGAAAACAACAACGAACATGTAAATATGATTGCATAAGTGTAAAGCAACAAGGTAAACAAGAACAAGGGACATATTGTATGACAAGATTTAAACGGAATACAAACGGACCATGCTACCGCATACAGGCACTATCGAAGCATAAAAAACAAAGAACAGAGTAGAAGGATGCTTACAACGACTAGAGGAAGGCCAATAGAACCAACGAAAAGCCGACGACTCAAGAAGGAGAAAAGCCAAGGAGGAAACTTAGAAAACCAACAAGCAAGAAACAAGTTAAATAGGTCATAGAGCGTGCGACACCAAAGAAGCAGCTGCAGCGGGAAGAACAAACGACGAAGCGAAAGCCCAGAACAAAAAAATGGCAGGAAGACACATAAAGCACACGAAGAGTGGGTACTAACTAACGAAAGAAAGAAAGAGGCAAAGACGGCAGAAAAGACCTAGAGAACCGCACACAACAAAGAAAGGAAAAAAGGGAAGCGCAACCAAAGGAACCCCAATGAAAAACTAAGCTGCACAAATCAACAAAAAAACTATACTCCCTCGCAACAAAAAAAGGGGAAACGAAGCACGGACAAAAGGAGGAACATGCACAATAGCATCCCAACAAAATAGGAAAGCGGAAACCCATAGTAGTCAAGGAGAAAGAAAGGAGAAATAACAGGCAAGAGACGTGAGAAGACATAGGGAGAAGAGAGAGAGGACAAACGGGGGCCATAAGAATAAAATGAGCTGAAATAATGGAATATCCCCAGCACTACACGAAAAAGGGAGGGGAGAAGGAAGTAACAAAAAGAGAATGAAAAGCAAGGGCATAGTAAAACCAGCGAAAGCAACGTACAGAGAAGCGAGAAGAACCGAGTCAATAGATGAAGGAAGGACGAACTACGATTTGACCGCATGGAATGAAAATGTGCATATCTAGAAAGGGGAAAAAACAAGAAGGCAAAACCGCAGATCCAGAAACCAGCAGGATAAAAAAAGGGCAAAACCGAGACCACCGGCGGAGAGTAGACAACGACAGCAGTGTAAAGAGAAGTGAGAAGAACCGATGCGATAGATGAAGGAAGGACCAATGGCGATCTGGCCGCACAGAACAAAAACATGCAGATCCAGAAATAGGGAAAAAAACAAGAAGGGAAAATCAAAGATGTAGAAACGGGTAGAAAACAAGTGGCAAAATGAGACCACTAACGGAGAGCAACGGAAAGAGGTAGGAGGAAAACACGTTGATCCGGCCGAGGAGAAAGTGGACGCGTAGATATGGGGAAAAAAACAACAGCACAAAGGCGTAGACCTAAGAACTTGAGGGAAAAAGGGAAAACTAAAACGACCGGGCCGGAACAACGCAAATAGGAAGGAAGAGAATGAGACGGTCCAAGCATGGACAAGAAGAATATGTAGATGCAGAGACAGTGGAAGAAACAAGAACAGAAAGGCAAACAGTAGAAAAAACAAGAACAAAAAGCAACAGGTCCAGAAATGGGAAGAAAAATGAAGTACGAAAGAAACCGAGATAAGAAGGAAGAAAACACACTGATTCGTACACTGAGAAGGAGAACACGTAGATCCAGAAATGGCGAAGGAAACAAAAACACAAAGGTAAACGACGGAAAGAATAAGAACAAAAAGCAGCAGATCCAGGAATGGGAAGAAAACAAGGGGAGAAACCGAGACCAGTGAAAACAAGACCGAAGCGACGGACAAGCGAAGAACGAATGGTGGGAACTAAAATAGAGGGTGCAGTCAAGTGGAAGAACAAGAAGCAACCGAGAAAGAAGGTAGAAAGGAAGAGGAAGAACCGAAGCGTGCGCTGCGAGGGAGAAAACGAGGGGAGATGCACAAGAAATGAGGCAGCACCACGTGTGGCGATGGGCGTGGAAACAAAAGGCCACATCCAGCCGTCCGGGCACAAGGATGCATGCAGCATCCAATGGCGAAGTGAACAAAAGGGTGTGAGAAACAACACGGCAGATCGGACGACCGAGAAACAACGGGGCTGCATTGTACTGTAACATCCCAATTCTTGGTTGGTGTTTCAAATGTAAGAAAATAAGAAGAAATTAAAACTTTTCTTGCATCTTGAAGTTTTTGAACTTTTCTGTAATCCTTGTAAAGGAATTGTAGGAAATCAAAAACCTAAATCTCCAAATGACTAAGTCATAACCTCCTTGTTGAAAATCTTGTGATCAGCCTCTGGAATTAATTTTCCTTGGTTCTAGGGATGTTGTGTGACTCCTCTGAAAAAGTTCACAATTTTCAGAAATTATTTGAATATTTTAAGAGGACAGTCAAACCATTTTGACTTTTGGTCAAACCCTAATCAGAACCTTGAACAATTTTTAGAGAAAAATGCTCTGCATAAAAATCTCTAGAAATTTTACACAAGGTCAATCCTAGAGTCAACACTCTCTTGTAAAAATTTCAAAATTTTTGGAGTTAGTTTGCTACCTTGAATAATTCCTCAAAGTTTCAGTTCTCATTTCTAAACCTAACTTAAGTCATTGTTGGGCTCGAGTCAGACCCGAGCCCAACCACTTGACTTGGTCGAACCAAGTCATTCAACTGCTCTCGGGCGCGGCCAGTTGAGTGTGATCCTTTTGGGTCGTTGGATCTCGATTCGACGCTCCGGACCTACCCCTCGCTCTGACCACCCTCGTGTCTTTTTGCAAAGACCACCTTCTCGGCTTTAGCCAGGACCTCCCTTAACCCTTTACAAAGTCCACCCTCTGTGATCCTCATGATCACTCTCAAGTGATCTGGACTGTCCAGAACCTCCTCCCAAGTGATCTGGACTGTCCAGGACCTTCTCCCAAGTGATTTGGACCGTCCAGGACCACCCTTAGAGAATCTAAGCCATCCACGACCACTTCCAAGTAATCTGAACCGTTCATCTCCATTTCAACTATCAAGGTGTATTGGACTCGTTCCTTTTCGACTCAACCTAACCCTTTCGTTAGTTGTGACCCAAGCCACTTTGTTTTCTCGCAATGACAGGTGGGCCCCACTGGTCCTGGTCATCTTCTTCTTCGCGAGCTCATGTCCGTGCCGTGTTGTCAGAACAGCACATGGGAGTGGGTGGCAGTGTAGGGTCACCTCCTTGGAGTCCTTCAACGTCTCTTTGTCCTGTGCATTTAATGTTTGTCAACAGCTTTGCCCTAAAAGTCTCCCTTCCACCTGCTCAGCGTATCCATGGCAGAGCCATGAACTAGGACCATGACAAACCCTAGTTCTCCTTTGGTCTTGTTCCTCCGGCTATAAATAGCCTTAGAGCTCCATCTTTCTCCTTTTTCTGCACTACCATCACCTCCCACAGCTTTACTTTAGCTCCTTGAGCTCAAAATCCCGAGAATGCACCAAGGTTGCCATTATCGGCCGACAAGAGCTTGACAGCACCACCATGCTCCAATGGTTCCTTTGACCAATCTTTCGTGTCAATTTGAGCCTCTTGTCGTCTTAAGTTTTTCCCCTGACTCAATTCTTGTTGACATCCTTAGGAGTCGACAAATTTGGGGGTTGAAATGTTTCGATCAAGATTTACCCCTTTCTTCCTCAGCACCGGTAAGCACCTTTATTTTCCAATTCTTTGCTTCGGGGCCATCTCTAGGCCTTAATGCAACTAATTTTACCACCCGGTCCCTTTCTTGTTGTTCAGGCCATTTTGTCCCCGCCATCTTCTTCATCTTCAGCACTGGTCATCGTCGCCAACACACCACCGTCCATCTCTAGACCTCTCCAACACTCAGGTAACTGCTCTGTTGGACAGTGCGGAGCTACTTTAGTTTTTGCGTTTTTGTCGTGCTTGTCGTCGGCGGTCATCTCCGCCAGCCCAGAGAAAGCGTTTAACCTTGGCTTTGGTACCTCTAGGTGCACTCGCTATTTAGAACCCATTCCTCGTCCTTGGTTCACGCCGCCATGACCGAGTCGCCGGCGTGAGCTCAAGCTCAAACTCGGGTTTTGTCGTGCCTTACGCGACAATCATCGAAGCGGATGATTAGCATTTAATCTGTCCTAGGCTTAATCATTAGCCTTTAATTACAATCCTTGTCGGCAAAGCACGTGTTGGCGTTAAGTATGGGACCTCCAGTCTATGACAGGTGGACCCCGTCACTTAAGCGTCTCTGAGCACCTTGCACTTAGCTTTAGGTTTGGTCGCTGATAGGCGGGCCCGCGCTTGAGAACCCCGTTGTGTAGCACTGCGTCGCGATGAGTCTTTGGCATGTGGGCCCCACTTGTTAGTGGCCCAGCCTCTCTCTGGACGTCCGAAAGTCTCGTTGCTTTTGGGCCGTCAAGACCACCCCGTTAGTCTTTTGCAAAAACAACCCTCAAGACCTCCCTCGAGATCCTCTTTGCAGAAGACTACCCTTGGCCTTTTTGTAAAGAAAACCTCTAGGACCTCTTAGGTTAGATCTTAGTCATTAAGACCTCCGTGGAGATCTTGACCGTTAAGACCTCCCCCTGTGAGATCTTAGCCGTCAGGTCCTCCCTCCGTTTGGTTCTCTACCATTAGGACCTCCTCCAGTTCGATCTTAACCATTAAGACCTCCCCGCTGTGAAGATCTTAGCTGTTAGGATCTCCCCATTCTAGATCTTGGCCGTTCAGGACCTCCTCCGAGTAAATCTTGATCGTCTAGGATCTCCCCTTAGAGATATGAGCCGTTCAGGACCTCCTCTTGTAGATCTTTAACCTTAGGACCTCCCCTGTAGTTCTGGATCGTCAGATCTTGATCTAACGGTCTAGACCTCCTCGGCACGTTTAGGGCTCTAACGTTCCTATCCCCGTGGACCGTCCGTTTTTAGATCTGCGGCTCAGATCTGTTGAACGTTCAGACCTT
This sequence comes from Ampelocalamus luodianensis, assembly GCA_036346255.1. Classification (NCBI taxonomy): domain Eukaryota; kingdom Viridiplantae; phylum Streptophyta; class Magnoliopsida; order Poales; family Poaceae; genus Ampelocalamus; species Ampelocalamus luodianensis. The sequence continues at coordinate 46,383,274 of CM070634.1, read as the reverse complement.
CGGTTGTCCCTTTCACTCTGAGCCGTCCGTCTTTAGATCTAAGGCCCAGATCGTCGTGAACGTTCGGGCCTCCGAACGTATTCTTCGATGTGGACCGTTGGATCCAATCCAATGGTAGGCACTATTGGGCTGTGTTCACATGCGCTATGCGCCGTGCGCTTGGGCCGTTTGATTCGATTTCAACGGCCCAGGTTTTTCCACTTTGGATTGGTAATAAGTAATTCTCGAACTCCTTTATTTGTGAACTGTTAATTGCTTTAAACTTCAAAATTTCATAACTAATTCATTTTAACTCCATTTCAGATGATTCAAATTATGTTAAATTTTTGTTTAACTGAACTTCAATCTAAAAATGTGTTTAGACACTGTTCTATACCAGAAAAGTTTATAAATTGTATTAACTTACTTTAGCATTTAATTAGTGCTCTAGAAATCCTTTAAACTTGTAAAAATGCATAAGTAATTCTCTGCAGCTACAAATTTAGTAAACTAAAAAGTGTTAGGCTCCTCTGGTAATGTAATTTAATATAGAATAGGTTTTTATTATGCCCTTATTTTTTAAAAATGCCATGCCCTAGTTTCATAATTTAGAAAAATCATAAGTAATTCAATTTAACTCCAAATGAAGTAAACTCAATTTTGCTATTCTTAGGATGTCATTATCTACCCACCATAAAATTTTCATATTCAAAAGCTTTCTAGAAATTTGTGTTATGAACAGTAACAAAAAACAATTTAATTTGAATTTTCCAGCTAAAAGAAATTATTGAGGCCATAACTTTTGCATGCTTAGTCCAAATCGATTGATTCTTGTTGCTAAATTAATTTAAAATCATGATCTTCCTTTTGTGTAAATTTTATGGAATTTGGATGACTTTGATTTTTAAGTCTTTTTTGGTGTTCTCCGTTCTTATTGGATTTTCGCGTTCTTGCGATAGGTTCCGAAGAATTTGTTGAGTCTGAGAGCGATCCTCTGCAGCAAGAGAACTACCAGCAAGGCAAGCAGATGTAACATCATTGGATTATATTGCTCCTATTTTTTCAAAGTCTAATATGTTGTTTGCAAATTCTACGTATGTATTGCTATCTTGTGTTAAACTATTGTCGATTAGTTGACTCATTAGATGCATAATCTGTAGGAAAATGTTTATCATCTACTACTGAGCCTAGGATTATCTTGCTGTGATTTAGGGTTCATTGGATGAGCCCTTGTCACTTAGTAGTTTACGAGTAATGTTGCTTAGTCATGCTTAGCTACTGGTAGAATTGGACGGTTGTCGACTTAGTCGATAACCTTGATCACACAAAAACTTATATGACTTTATGTTCAGCACCTTGTGCTATGCTTAATTGAGAAAGCTAAAACTGAAAACAAAATGATTTAGACTTGGGCACAATGGTAAGATGGTGTGCTTTTGGGTGTGAATGGTTGGTGCCCGAGTCAAGAAGGACTGAATATCTTGTTACACTAAACCAAGCATTTTTGCATGCTAACCACACTAGAGGGAAATGGGACCTCTCTTGACTTACTACTTTGGCGTGTGTTAGCTTCGAGTCGTAGGAGGTTGTAGGAGGCAGATGTTGGGAGCATTGTAGTTGTCCGAAGCCTTCACCCTTATGGGATTTGTTGACTTTCGGACAAACAATGTAGCGTATGGGTTTCTATCCATACGAGTGGCTCGTAGTTAATACACAATATTGAAAACGTCTCGTAGGACTTAGTCGTGCCGGCATACCTTTGGAAGTGTGCTTAATCTAGTGGGAAAAAGGCGGTCTGAAGTGTGGTTACATTGGTATACCCCTGCAGGGTTCAAACTATTCGAATAGCCTCGTCCTAGGTTAGGGACACACTTGGGGAGGTCTTTCAAGAGTTAGACTATAACATTTTCATTAAAACTTGAACTTGGGTGGTACGAATGGGTAATTCGTGCTATGTTGTGGTGGCTATTGGGTTAGTCACCTCTAGGTTGTTATTTATGATACTCATTGTTGTCTCGCTGTTATTTCAATGATTAAAAACAGATTTGACAAATTGCTTTCAACCTATTACATTATTACAAATAAAAATTGCTTTATGCGTCCAATTAACCATATAACCATTTTCTTTGATTCAGCTCACATGTAGCTATGTATAGGCTTGTTACTCGTAAGTCTTGCGAATACATTTTTGTACTCAACTGCATTGCTTTATTGTTGCAGAGGAGGAAGTGGATCCCCAAGGGATCGACTTCTGTGAGTTTTGCTGCGGCAGGTGCGACTAGCTTGGCGGTCCGGTTAGTTGCCTTGTGGGTTATGGCTAACCGGTTGGTTTCTGTTTATAGCCATCTTATGGCGCTTTTGCTTCCGCTGTTATATGTCACTTTGATGTCATTTGGTCGGTCGGCTCTTTTGTAATAACTCTATATTGTGTATGTCTTTTGCTAGACTTGGTATTGTGAGTTGTATGGAAATGATGCATGATTTTGTAAAGATGTATGTGTGCTGCAATTCTGGGAAGCACATGTCCATCGAGGCTTAGGATATTTAATTGGTAATACTAGAACCATTTGGAGGTTAAGTATTATGAGTTAAATACCCTGGGTCCTCACCTGTACAGAGAAGCAAAAAAAAACGATGATATGGCCAGACTCGCCGTGCCCCCTTTCTGCCTCCCTTTAATTGGTAGGATTCGGTGATCAATAATCTATCTCTGGAGTAATTCGAAGTGGGCAGAGGATGAGCCAATATTTATTGTTGAAGGTTTTATGAACCAAATGGTAGGTCAACCGTTCAATTTTGTCGATTAGTCGTATGTATGTACGTTGCCTTAGCTATACATATTGATACACGAGTAATTCAAAATATTCTCAATCTCTCTCTGTGCGAGGGAATAATTTACATCTCATTCAGTGATTAATAATCTATCTCTCGAGTAATTCGAAGTAGGCATAGGACGAGCCAATATTTATTGTTGAAGGTTTTATGAACCAAAGTGGTAGGTCAACCATTCAATTTTGTCGATCAATCGTATGTATGTACGTTGCCTTAGCTATACGTATTGATACACGAGTAATTCGAAATATTCTCGCTCTCTCTCTGTGCGAGGGAATAATTTACATCTCATGCAATGATCAATAATCTATCTCTGGAGTAATTCGAAGTAGGCAGAGGACGAGCCAATATTTAATGCTGAAGGTTTTATGAATTAAAGTGGTAGGTCAACCATTCAATTTTGGAGTTTTTGGCTAATATAGCACTTTTTTCGCCCGTATTTGCAGGATTGGTAGCTGGGGCGGGCGGGGGAGCTACGTGGCGGCGGGGGAGGCATTGCCGCATGGTGGCCGTGCGGCAACGGCCGACATGGCAATAGGGGGCAGGCGAGGGAGCTACATGGCGGCAGGGGAGGCGTTACTGCACGGCGCCCGTGCGGCAACGGTGCTATATGTGCAAATACGTTCCGTGCGTGGTCAATCCTGCAAATAGAGGGTGAAAAAGTGCTACATTAGCCAAAAATTCTTCAATTTTGCCGATCAGTCGTATGTATGTATGTTGCCTTAGTTGTACGTATTGATACACGAGTAATTCAAAATATTCTCTCTGTGAGGGAATAATTCGAAATATTCGATGTTTGAATACAACGGAACACATTTTCTTTTGTTAAGAAGTACTGTGCTTCCAAATCATCAGTGAAATTCGAACTCAGCCCTATGTGAAAAATAGAGCTCTAGTGTGTCTAGAACCAGTTTTGAGGCGTTCCAAGATCTCTTCCCATGTGGAGAATGACGGTGACATATTTGCCTCCATGCATCTCCACAACAGAAAATAAGAAGGGAGTAGGTGTGACATATTTGCCTCCATGCATCTCCTCAACAAAAAATAAAAAGGGAGTAGGTCAACCATTCAATTTTGTTCTTACGCATGCCCCTTTTCACTGTCTAGCTTGAAGACTCTCAACTCTGAAGAGTTGTACATCGGTTCATTATTCCCTTCAAACAGGGGAATCGAAGTACACTAGTAGCAGCAAGTATTTCAAAAAGAAAAAAAAAACAAGTTTCTTTTTTTTTTTTTTAACTAGTAAGTAGCAGCAAGTAGCTAGCCGGCTTCCTTTGCAACATGCAGTCGTAGCTATAGCGCGTGGTGGCTACCTTTCTCCGCACTTTGCCTGGCCATTGCTTTCTTTGGTAGATCAAACTGAAAATGTGAAGTCCGTGGTCGCAACTCAGAAGTCTACCATTCCTAACCGCCGTTCCAAACAAAGTCCTAGCTACTGCTTCATATGTTGTACTGACTGACCAGGCCTACTACATAGCATACCAAGTGGACGGGGGACGGCTAGAGTGACATTTGCGAAATTTACATCCATTTGCATTGCCATACCTTCCGCCGGCATGGTGGTTGGCCTTGGGCGCACCGCCGAGGTTGGCCCTTGCAACCGGCGACCGGAGGGGCAGCACCGGCAGCCCATATCACCGCGGTGGCTTGACTCGTGCGCACCGCATGGAAGCGTCGCTGCGTCAATTGCTCGGATCTGGTAGCGTCGCCGTCAACTGCCGTGTGAAAAGCCAGATCCCCGAAGTTGAAGGTGCCAATCACGATTTGAAAGTTTTTGAAATTTTCTGTCGAAAGTTGCGGGTTTCATGTTAAAAAGTTGTGGATTTTGAGTCGAAAGCAACAATTTCTTCTTGAAAGTTATGGATCCCGAGTTGAAAGTAGTATATTTCCTTTTGAAAGTTTTTGCAAATTTCCAGGTTGAATATTCTAGATCCCATGTCGAAAGTTTTGTTTTTGCAAGTTGAAAGCTTTGTGTAAATTGAAAGTAGAAAGTATTTGTTGTAAATCAAAAGTAGCAAGTTCTAAGATTTTTAAGCTGAAGTGTTCAAATCCCCTAGTTAAAAGTTTAACTTTCAATCGAAACTCAATGAATTTTTTAATTGAAAGCTAAACTTTTTTTAGTTGAAAGTTTTTTTTTTTGAGAAGGGGTGGGGCGACCGGCTAACCGTGTTTGAAACGGAACCGGATTCTTTGCATTACCGTAGAAGGAAATCGCGTCCATAGTAAAATGAGTGCTACAGTGAATAATGCATGGCACTACACCAAGACTGTAGCAAAGCACCGATTTTATTGCAGAGGCATTTTTTACTGTAGCATATATAGTATAGCGCTAGATCTAAGCCATTAAATTCCAATCTGATGGTTGAGGGATGATCCTAATGCAGAGGGCTGTTCATCCTCTGTATTTAGTCCTCTAATGTTGAGGATCTTATTCTGTTTGGAACATGGGCCATGGACTCGCCGACGGATTGGGATCTTCGCATTGAGGTATTCCATGCAGAGGATCTCCAGTGTCATGGATCGTGACAATGTCTTTTGCTACCGCGCTTTTTGGTACAGTAAAACTGCTACAATACTATAAAGTATTGTTTCCCCTCATAAAATGCTGTCAGCGCAGTGATCCTTATAGTAATACAGAGGATCCAAATCCTTGGTCGACTGTTGTGTGGACGGTGGTGGCGGGAATACCTAAGGAGAGTTGGGAGGGGAAGGAGATGAGGTGTGGGCTTATGTTTGAAACCGTGCGCGACTTGGCTGCTGACACGCGTGTGTGAATTAGATGCCTCATACAACCGGAAAAAAAATCATATAAGACCTGGTCTACAACTTTATTGATGTGGACCAACTCTATCATGTGACACGTGTCCTTTTACGAATCTCAAAGCGTACAACCTCATAAATCACTGATGTGAATTTTCACGAATTGAATACTGAAGGCTAGCACGTCACGCTTTGAGATTCGTGAAAGGACACGTGTCATACAGTGGAGTTAGTCCACATCAATAAAGTTGTAGACCAGATCCTATAGGATTTTTTTCCCATACAACCTATAGCGTGATGGACTTTTTAATTTGGCCAGGTGAATTTTGCCGACAAATACAATCTTTGTGTAAACAAACATAGATTGAAAGAAAGAAACTTGTCAACTTTATGTCTTGTTCTGAAAGAAAGAAAAAGATAAGAGAAGAGGAAGCATACCCAAATTTGGCCCAATTCCTGTAAAGAAAAGCCTAGGCCCAGTCACATCTAGGCCCATTATATGTTCCTTAGCGGTTAAAACCCAAACCCTCCCTTGCCCTTTTTCTTGCGCTCTGCCACCGAACCAAACCATGGCCCTGGCCGCCGCCCTCGCCCGAGCGGCCACGCGCCTCCTCCGCGGCGGCCTCCCGCCGGCTCCGGTGCTCTCCCTCCGCAGCCGCCTATTCTGCAGCCTCCCCACCGTAGACGAGCCCTCCGCCCTGGGGGGCGTCGAGGCCGAGCCGTGGGAGGCGGAGATCCTCCGCGATGTCGAGCCCGTCGTGGAGCTCGTCAAGGACATCCTCCACTCCGGCAGGTCAGTTGTTGGTTTCTCTTCTTGATATGTATGCAGCTTCCGTGGCTATCGTGGTCGGTGCTTTCGCTCTGTGCAATGTGGTATGTGGGGGAATGTGTAGCAATCAACGGATGGAGTACACTGCAGATTGCGCGTTTGACTGGGGATTTCAATCCTAGGTTCTCGCATAATTTGGGGATTTAGCTTTTGTTACATGATAAAAGAACCTGCACAAACTCGGAAGTAAGTAGGGGTAAAAATGCCGCACGTTAACGGATGTGTGATGTGCTCGTTGTTATTGTTGATTGATAAGGAAAGGATGACAAAAGAAAAAAAAAAGAAAACGGATTAAGCAGGAAAATTTGATCATATACCCTCCCCTTAGATGGAAATTCAGGATTTACCCTCCTGACCCACATGTCATTGACCTATGGTGACCCCACGTGTCATTGAGGTGGGAGGGTAAATCCTGAAATCCTGAAATTCAAGGAGGGTATATGATCCAATCCCCCGATTAAGCATAGTCGGTGTAGCACTGTAGCGCCAAGTTTGGGCCTCATTGTTTTAATACCCAGTAACTAAATATGTCCATCAGCACCTGCTTCATATATTTAGTATAGGCCCATTATATGTTCCAAAGCTTGTATTTAGAGTTTTTAGAGCATATAAACAGCACATAAGGGACGAATGGGTTGAGATTTCTTCTGATGGGTGGCCAGACGCCTAAAGATAATAACTTAACATCTTTTTTTTTTAGAGTAACTTACCAACTTTCTAGCTGTTACTGAAGTGGAACTGTTTTTACCACATCTCATAACTTCATATCTTTCATATCTTGTCAGTGCCCACTGTATGTAAAATCTCACATATGCTTCAGGCATAAAGGAATGAAGTTAATTGTCTCATCATAAGTCATTGATTTTTTCTATTCACAAATTTTGTTTGCCCTGCATTTCTTGTTTCTACATGTAGCCTATCCATTGAAAAGCTTGCTTATTCTGAAACTTGTTTAACATGATCACAATAGAGGCAAATCTTTTGCGAACTATAATAAACTTACAACTTGCTAAATGCATCGAACATTGAAAACCTCATGCTGTATAATTCAACTTTTTTATGAAATAAACCATAACTTGTAACATCTTATATCCAGTGGGACTCCTCATAGACATCTTCTGTATTTTGTACAGTGTTCCCCTAGGCGCTATATGCTAGTTTGGCGGCAGACCAGCGCCTAGCGCCTAATCGCCTCCTAGGCGGGATAAATCGGTTAGGCGGGAGGGCTGCGCCTAGCACCTAGGCAGGTGCCTAGGGGAACACTGATTTCATACAGTAAAATTATCCTTCAAGTCTAGATTTACTTCGCAGAACCAAAGGAGTCCTTGAAATTTGATTTTAGTTTTGGCTTCATAGTCATCCCGGCACCTTTGTAGGCATGGGCATAATCTGCAATATCTTGAACAACATCTCTTTGGATCCACTTCTTCAATCACAACAAGAAGCTTCTTGGCCTCTTCAACTCACCTTTCTTGCTAATTACACAAGAACATTGTCCCAATCAGTGATGAGAAGATTGTTGATGTGCAAAATAACAGGCTCTAACAATTTCTCAGTTTCAACACCCATCTGAAGCAATGATCACCCCTACCATGTTCGATGTGCAAAATGATTGGCTCTAACGATTTCTCAGTTTCAGCTTTTTGTTGTTAAAGAAGAGTTCTCCACTTGCACTTTGGGGAGCAATAACCACAGAAGTTGTTGCTTGCAGCAAAAGAATATGAACTATGGTAATAAGAATTTCTTGAGATGTTGAAAAACATTCCTCTAAAGAGAAATAAACATGTATTATGTATATCATTTGCAAGGAGTAGTCATAGGATAAATTTATGGAATGTCCAAGTCTAGGATGAAAATATGAAGAGTAAAACACCCTTGCAATTTCAGCATATAAATGGCCGCAAACTTCCATACCATAAATCAGTGTGGTGGTGTTTAAACTTTAAACAAGTAAAACACTAGAAAGTCACTGGTTAAGCAACTAAAATACATGTACAATTGTCAAAGTCTCATGAATATTGTATTTATTGCATCATTCAACTGAATAATCAGAATACTAGAGTGCCACTATGGCAGTGTTTGGTTGCCTTCATTAGTCCAAACTGGCTTGATGGGGTGAACTCATTGGGTCGGGACAGGAGCATCCAAGGTTTGGTTGGTTGCATGCGGTGATACGGACTGAGTTGAGATGTTTGTTGGTTGGATGAATGACAATTAGAGGATGGATGTATTCTTGCTGGGAGCAGCGATCTCTCAATTAAATTAACACAGATGTGGTTTTTTTTATGGAAAGGGTAATCCCTTGCTGTAGCCGGATCTTGTCTTGTTACCTAGGATGAAGTTTGCAAGCTGATCTTAATGACCTTTCATCCACCTTTGTACACCCTAATAATTCTTAATTCACATCAATTGCTAATGCTAGCTTAATTCATATTCTTAAATGAGCCTTGCTCCAGAAAGAACTAACTTTGAGGTGTGTGGCAGGGCCTGGCCCAACCAACCAAAATGCATGTTCCAGGCATTTAAAATGCTGCATGAAAAATAATCTGGAGATGATGTAGCTAATAAAAAGGACACCTATGTGATAGCATGTTGATGTACTATAATACTCACAAGTTCCAATTTGCAAGGATGTACTGTTGCATGCCTACCATCAAATTTTCCTGCCTTTCTGATTGTGTGTGTTTATGACAGATACGGAGATGGTGGGCTTCTAAGCCCAGATGACGAAAAGACTGTAGTAGAAAAGCTTCTTGCTCATCACCCCCGTTCGGAAGACAAGATTGGTTGTGGACTTGATGCTATTATGGTGAGTTAGTGTTTCCTTGTATTTACTAAAAAGACATGAGCCCCTCAAACAAATATATTTTTTGTTCTATTATTTCCACAGATTTTTATTTCTTTTGTGCCAGTCATGTATGATTAAATATATTTTCTTTAGGAATTTATCATTTGTTTGTTGTTAAAACCGCCGCAGCAGCTATGTATTTGCACTACTTTTAAGCTAGGTTGCCCTGATATGGATACGGATATGCTATACACCGATACCGCATACATCGTTTTCCCAAAAACACCGGTACGGCGATACGTGTATATATATACAATAAAAATAAAAAAAGTATATAAATTAATGAATAATGAATTGCAATCATCTAGGGTTCAGCCTACTAGTGTAGAAATATAGATGATGCAAGTTGTTGTGCACAAATACTAGATCCTCGGCACATAGGGTTTAGCCTACTACAATACAATTGCAATCATATTCCGTGCAATTGGTAAAAATTAAGAAATTAAGAAAAGAAGGTTAGTATAGAACCTATTTCTCATTGAACTGTGGATCAAACAATTCAAACCTTCGGTACTCCAGTTTCTTTTAGCGCAAGATGATATTGGCTGCCCAAGTAATTTTAATGCCAGTTGCTTCGTTGTGTGCTTTGGGTCTAAATGGGCGCTATCCTCGATTGAGTCAAAGGAATTAAATCCACTTCCAAACAATGAGAAATCATCTAATTGTTGTTTGCTAAATAGATCGACTATACATTTCTGAGTTGAATAAGGGGTGTTAGGGTAGAGAGGTATCATGGAAGTATCCAAGAAATATCGAGAATTATTTTCTTTTTTCGAAAATAGGAAAACCACCGACACTTACAGGATACGTATCCGGCCGTATCGGGGCTGTATCCGTATTCGATATAGATACGCTGATTTTGGGAACTATCCGTGTAACATAGCTTTTAAGTTGTAATAAAGAGGATCTCCATTGAGTGTAATAATGAGAATTGCAGTCTCAAGTCTCGACCATTGCCCTGTTTTGTTTTGGTAACCTCCTTATTTGGACATGAATTTCTCGATAGGCCCAATCTTGTTCATCGCACTTGTAGATGGAGATTATTAACAGCATATATGTCAATGTTTGCATACATTAAATGGCTATAGTAAGCCTCACTGCTGTCGATGGTATGCATCAAACTTCATATGCTCTTAGATAGGCCAAGCAAAGAAAAAAAAAGCATCTGTCATTACTTTAAGTTGATGTGCCACAGACCTACAGCAGCCATGGTGGTGCTCCGAACTAAGGTGCTCAGTGTCAAGTAGCTAATACAACCACGTCATTAATATTTTGGCCACTAAGCTGCAAACTGCAAGTCTGAATATACCACCTCCATTCCTGATTATGTCCTTGTAGCCTTTTGTTCTTGTTTTAAAATAAGTTTTTATATATTTTCTAGGAGAATTCCATGTATTGTTTCCTTCGTACCTTTGCTTTATCCTTCAATAGCTGGTCAAAAGGCGGTTGCTTGAATGGCTTAAAAAACCATACTAAATCGTGTAGCACCAATTGTTTATGACTGTCATACGGAACTTCCTTAACTTTTGTATATTTTTAAGAATGGAATAATATTCCTTCTATGCTACGTATGCAATGATTTTCTGTTGCTTAATAATTGGTACATCACAGTCCAAAACATTTAGTTTGTTTGATCAATCCTCCCTAGAATTTGGTCCAGGAGTTTATTTTCAATTATACTCTTCATTAAGATCCACTAAGTGAAATCCCAGAGTTGATAATTCTAAAGTTGGATGAAAGGTTCTTAACATAAGATTTAGAGTGCAATAATCAGGTACGGATACAGGCATGATTTTTCCGTCAATGAATGTACTTCTTGTCTTCATGTACTATCAGTATGGGTAAATACTATGTGTTGCAACTTTTCAGGTACAAACATAACAGAATGCACTTATTCCCCCTTCGTACCAATTGTTATGTCGCCACTCTGACAGTCCCTCTATTACTTCTCACGGGGTTAAAGTGAGAACACTAGGATACCAAGAAGTTAGGATGAAAAATTGATTGCTACCCTATGGGAGAGTAATTTTGGATAGTATGCCTAGGAAATGTAATGCTTGCGGTGCATGCTTGATAGCTACATATTCCCCTTTGCGCATTTACAATTCAAAAGTGTTATTTCCTAACTTGTGCCATGCCCATCTTTGAAGGTTGACAAGCACCCTGAGTTCAAGAAGTCAAGATGCCTCTTTGTTGTTAGAACGAACGGTGACTGGGAAGATTTCTCATACCGCAAGTGTCTCCGGGCTTACATAGAAGAGACCTATCCATCCCACGCAGATAGGTTTATACAGAAACATCTCGTTAAGAGGCGGTCACAACTTGCCCGTCTTCCAAAGTAGAAAATCTTTTACATGATGTTGCCTCTGGCAGCTGGGCAACGTTAAAATCGTATTTTGCCTGCTTATCATCGTATGGTTGCATTTGCATGTATAGCACTGGTTTGACCATCTCCTTTAGCCTATGTTTGCCATGTCAGGACAGGTGTCATTTTCTAGGCTTTCTTTAATGCAATATTCAGCTCTCCATCCTTGGATGTTACAGACTACTGTCACGGTACACAAGTGAGAGAGAGCTCCTGCTAGATGTACCCCATGGTCTCCCCAAAGAAACACATTCCTCAGTATTGTATTGTCATGTTCTGCTTATCTTTGATGTGTGTTAATTTGATTGGGTCTTGCGCCATCTGTTGGTTGGATAGTTATCTTTACGTGTGTCGTAGAGCTAGCAAATTGCACCGTAGGTCCCTGATGTTTTAGCATAGGGGCGGCTGTTTCAAAAAAGTAGTATCGATATAACTAACGGACAAGTATTTCATACTAAACACCCAAATCAGTACACTTTGATGTGCGTTGAGATTAGGGACGTTTAACAATGGTATCTTTACACATCCATAAAAAATGTATTTGAGATATCATACTTTGAAAAAAAAATCATCTTCACTTTTAACTTGTTTGAGCTAGTTTTATGGTATATAATTACTATAGTTGCATTAAATTCAAAAGTGATCAAATTAATTTGAACTGAGTTTAAAACTCACTCACCACAAATATATCAAGGGTATAAAACATTTCATACTCAAACTACTAAATTTGGACCAATCATACACATGTATCAGACGGTTATGGAGTTGGGTGTCAGTCACCCACATGCCTTATTTAATGTACCTATAAGTACCTATATGTATATTGATATAACTACCAAGATTTGTTGGAACCATACTTCTTTGATACAAAATAGTGCTACATATGTAGCTTTTTGAAATAGGTTCGTAAATCTATAGTTCCTATATTCTATGCCCCTGCAAAGTTTCTGTATCCTGATATGTCATTACAAAACAAATTCTTCCTTGTATGCTGCTGCTCTTCGAAACCTTACACCTTTATGCCATTGTTGACCAAATTCCGTTAACCAAAGTCGTGATGGAGCTATGCTAAGACAATTTTATACTTGACTGTTCAATTTACTCATTTATTTGGGTAGGCCCACCTGTCACACAACACTCTCTTCTTCCATGTGTTCTTCTCAGTTGGAGAGATGGTGCCAATGTCATAGCTACAGGGATCCCAATTGCCCTCCCTGTCTCCATGAGATTTTAGCTGTCATGTCGTCCGAGGCAGAAGTAGGCAAGCACGTCCCAGTTCTTAGCTCGATGACATCTTGCAATGGTGGCCTTGACGCCCTTTTCCCCCCTCCGAGGCAGAAGTAGGCAAGCACGTCCCAGTTCTTAGCTCGATGATGTCTTGCAATGGTGGCCTTGACGCCCTCTTCCCCCTCCTACCACGAGCGCGTCATCGTCTTCCTCCTGGCAGATCCGGTCGGCGAGCAAGTAGAAGTAGGCAAGCACATCTCGGAGCGTGGAGGCCATGCATGAGATGACATTGAGGAAGAGGGTGTCTCCAGCGGTGACGTGTGTGACTTCCTTGACCTTGGCCAAGCTGCGGTCCCAGACCAGTGGCCTCCTCCCTTGGCGATGCCGCCTCCTCCTACTCCTCGGCTATGGGCATGTCACCCAAGCCGCCACCTATTAGCACTGACGACTGGGAGGCTATCCTCTCCGTCAACATGGTCGCATCCACCACCCAGCCCTAGGTGGGGGTGGATGAGCTCCTGGAGGCCGCGTTTGCGCTCTCACGCCGACCTGACAATGCGTCCATGGTGTGGAGTCTAGGAGGAGTGCATGGTGGTTGGGCAACTTCCATGGTGGGAGACATGAGTGAGGAAGGCGTGGAGGAGGAAGAAAATGAGGGTAATATAGATATTTTAGAAAATTTTGATAGGAAAAATCTAACAAAGTTGACAACAATAGCATAAATAGGTAAGATTTTTAAAAGTAGTGGCATAAGAGGGAACCTTCATTTTTGCAATGGCATTTCGGGGTCCCGAAACTTTACGATGGCATAAAAAAAAAAATAGACGCTTCTATCTATCGAACATTCATTCTACAACTATGAAGCGAATGCTTTTTTTGGCCCAAGGCCTGACTCAAGCATCTTATCCATTCAACCGACACAAACAACACACGCACATCGTCTTCTTCTTGACCCTTGAGCCCCGACACATCGTCTTCCTCTCAATGCCCCTCTCCTCCGCCGATTGCATCGGTGACGCCTCTCCTCCACTGCCTCCGCCACTCCATGCCCCTTCACCTCACTTTTTCTTCCTTTCCAATGAGCTCTATACGTCTCCACCGTCACCCCATCCCCGCCGGCCACCACCCGCGGCCAATGGCGTTGCCAGCTCGCCGCTCCACCTCTTCTCCTCCCCCACCACCCAACCCTGCCCACCCTAACTAATCATCGGGCTCGTTGCTGCCATCCTAAGCTTAACTCCCACCACCGTCGTCATAGGAGAACACAGGTTTGTAATTTTGTTGTCTGAATTTTGGATATCATATTCGATAGATAGCAAATGCCAAGCAAATTTGCCTATACCTTATTGTGTTCGACCGTCTTGTACCGTGCAACAAACAAGGACGATTTCAAGGTGGGAAAGATCACGGAATGGGCACCGGCAAACCATCAGCCGACCAGAGTTGAGGATTTCAAGTGCTGCGACCAATTTATTTGTAGGCGTTCATTCGCCGTCAATGTCGATGGCCCCGGTGGGGGCACTGCTCGACGCGTGGCGTGTCAGCTACTTTCATACTCTGTTTGGCACGTGTAATGTACTGCTTTGCTGCCTGGGCTTGTGTGTTACATTATCCATCAACATAATCCAGAACTTCGTTTTAACTTTTAAGGTCCTAAAACACCTAATTACGAACCCATGCTGCTAGAATTGTCATGACTTGAAAAGGCTACACTACCTCACAACCCACCTCCAAAATTGAACCAAGGACTCACAGTAGTTGATGTTGAACAGTCGTATAGAGATAGGATTGTGCAGTTGATAGTTTCCTAATCTCTCTCGCCAATCCCTGATTTTCTGCTAACTTTCGCATACAAGCATGTCTCTTCTGATTCTTTGTGTGTTGTGCCGTTGTACTGTGTCGTTATATAAAGCAATCGATGCCTTGTGCCGTTGTACTGTGTCGTTATATAAAGCAATCGATGTCGCTCGGTTTAGGTGCGGAGTCTCAAATCTATTCTCGTTTTTCTATATGGCATTACAGCTTCTTCCTCCAGATGACAACCTCCAGTGTTTCCTCTACCACCTCCGGCGTGATGAGTTCTTCCATGTTCGGCATACTTCCAACTCCCTCGTTCAATCACCCGATCAACACAAGTTAGGTCGGGATAATTACCTTCCTGCCTTACCTTCGAGGCCAATGACTCCTCGACTTTGTCGATGGAACCTCTGTCGCACCAAACAAGACCGTCGTTGAGACTGCTGAAGGTGGCGGTGAAGTGCAGAAACAAAACTCAGAATACAACGTCTGGATCCAACAAGATCAGATGGTTCTCAGTACTATTTTATCCTCGTTTTTCACTTGAGGTTTTGTCCCAGGTTCTTTTCTTGTCCTCGATTGCAGAGGTTTGGAAGGCTCTCGGACGTATTTTCGCCTCTCAGTCTAGGGCAAGGGTGATGCAAATTCGGAAGCAGTTGGCCACGACGCAGAAGGAGGATCTGTCGATGGCTGATTACTTCAACAAGATGAAGGGCTTTGCTGATGCTCTTGCGGCTGATGGATATGCTTTGCATGAGGAGGACATTTCCATCTACATCCTCACTGGACTGGACACGGTTCATGATCCATTGGTCACGTCCATCACTACTCGCTCGGATCCAATCACACTGAATGATCTCTATAACTATCAAGACTTGTTGGAATGAATGCGAAGGTTAAAACCCGTAGTTCTTTGATACAAAATAGTGCTACATATGTAGCTTCTTGAAATAGGTTCTTAAATATGTAGCTCCTATATTGGTATACCATAGGGAACAAAATTCTATGCCCCTGCAAAGTTTCTGGATCCCTGATATGTCATTACAAAACAAACTCTTCCTTGTATGCCACTGCTTTTCAAAACCTTACACCTTTATGTCATTGTTGACCATATTTCCGTTAGCCAAAGTTGTGATGGAGGTGTGCTAAGACAATTTTATCCTTGACTGTTCAATTTACTCATTTATTTGGATAGGCCCACGTGTCACACTCTACTCTCTTTTTGTGTTCTTCTCAGTTGGAGAGAGGGTGCCGGTGTCATAGTTAGAGATCCGCAATTGCCCTCCCTATCTCCATGAGATTTTGGCGTCGTGTCGCCTGAGGCAGAAGTAGGCAAGCGCGTCCCAATTCTTAGCTTGATGACGTCTTGCAATGGTGGCCTTGACGCCCTCTTCCCCCTCCTATCACGAGCGTGTCGTCATCTTCCTCCTGGCAGATCCGGTTGGCGAGTAGGTAGAAGTAGGCAAGCGCATCCAGGAGCGTGGAGGCCATGCACATGATGACATCGAGGAAGAGGTGTCTCCAGCGGCGACGTGTGCATCTTCCTTGACCTCGGCAAAGCTGTGGTCCCAGACTAGCCTCCTCCTCCTCCCTCAGCGATGCCACCTCCTCCTACTCCTCAGCTACGGGCACGACACCCTAGCCGCCCCTATTAGCGATGACAACTGGGAGGCCGCCCTCTCCGTCGACATGGACGCACCCACTGCCCAGCCCTAGGTGGGGGTGGGATGAGCTCCTGGAGGTGGCATCTGCGCTGTCATGCTGACCCGACAATGCGTCCATGGTGTGGAGTCTAGAAGGAGTGCATAGTGGTTAGGCTAATTCCATGGTAGGAGTCATGAGTGAGGACGGCGTGGAGGAGGAAGAAGATGAGGGTAATATAGACATTTTGGAAAATTTTGATAGGAAAAATCTAACAAAGTTGACCAAAATAGCATAAAGAGGTAAGATTTTTAAAAGTAGTGGCATACGAGGAAACCTTCATTTTTGCAGTAGCATATCGGGGATCTCGAAAGTTTATGGTGGCATAAAAAAATAGACGCTTCTATCTATCTAACATTCATTCTATAACTATGAAGCGAATGTTTTTTTTGGCCCAAGGCCCAACTCAAGCACCTTATCCATTCAACTGACACAAACAACACACAAACATCGTCTTCCTCTTGACGCCCCTCTCCTTCGCCGATTGCACCGGTGACGCCTCTCCTCCACTGCCCCTGCCACTCCGTGAAGCTCCATAAAGATGGTATTCTAATCTCATTTGATTTTGAATCATTTGAAACTTGTGAATCTTGTTTACTTAGTAAAATGACAAATGCGCCTTTCATAGGTATAGGTGAGAGGACAAGTGACTTATTGGGCCTTGTACATATGGATGTAAGTGAACCAATGAGCACTTCGGCCAGAGGTGGTTTTAAGTACTTCATAACTTTTACGGATGACTTTAGTAGATATAGTTATATCTACTTAATAAGGCATAAGTCTGAATCTTTGAGAATTTCAAGGAATTTCAGAATGAGATACAAAATCAACTTGGCAAGACAATTAAATATCTACGATTAGATCATGGAGGTGAATATTTAAGTCATGAGTTTGGTGATCATATAAAGCAATATAGAATTGTTCGACAACTTACTCCGCCAAGAATGCCTTAATGGGATGGGGTGTCTGAACGACTGAATTAGACATTATTAGACATGGCTCGGTCAATAATGAGCCAATCTAATCTTCCATTGTATTTCTGGGGATACGCTATAGAAACAACAGCTTTCACTTTACAGGGTTCCATAAAAAATGGTAGAGAAGACAACATATGAGATATGGACCAGGAAGTGTTCTGGATTATATTTTCTCAAGATATGGAGTTGTGAGGTATATGTAAAACATTTGACATCTAATAAACTCACACCCAAGTCAGATAAATACTTCTTTGTGGGGTATCCTAAGCAAACTAAAGGATATTACTTTTATAAGTGGGATGATGACAAAGCGTTTATTTTCCAAAATGGTGTCTTCTTGGAGAAAGTTTCTTTCCAAAGGAGTCAGTAGGAGCAAAGTGCAACTCGAAGAAATTCAGGAAACATCTGAAAATATTTTAACTCCTACTAAACCTCTACAGGATGAACAAAATATTGTAGAACCTGTAGATTAGGCATTAGCCCCATGTAGATCTAAAAGACCACGTAAATTGTCTATAAGGTATAGGCATGATGTTTTATTATTGAATAATGATGAGTCTAAAACTTATGAGGAAGCGATGATGGGCCCAAACTTTGAGTCAAGGCTTGAAGCCATGAGATCCAAGATAAAATCCATATATGACAATCAAGTTTAGAACTTGATCGATCCACCTGATGGTGTTAAAACCATTGAGTGCAAATGGATTTTTAAGAAAAAGATAGACATGGATGGAAATATTTACATTCATAAGGCACGACTAGTGGCAAAGGGTTTCAAACAAATTCAATGTGTTGATTATGATGAGACCTTCTTACCTGTCGCTATGCTTAAGTATATCCGGATCATTCTAGCTATTGTTGCATATTTCGGCTACGAGATATGGCAAATGGATGCCAAAACGGCTTTCCTAAATGAAAACCTAAGTGAGGATGTGTACATGACACAACCTAAGGGTTTTGTCGATTCACAAGAAGCTACAAAGATGCAAGCTTCAGAAATCCATCTATGATTAAAGCAAGCATCTCGGAATTAGAATATTCGTTTTGATGAATGGTCAAAAGGCTTGACTTTATCAAGAATGAAGAAAAACCTTGTATTTACAAGAAGGTTAGTGGGTGCAAACTTATTTTTCTGATCTTATATATGGATGACATATTACTGGTCGAAAATGATATTCATATGCTTGAATATGTTAAAACTTCATTAAGAAATAGTTTCTCCATGAAAGATTTAGAAGATGCAACATATATTTTAGGCATAAGGATCTATAGGGATAGATCTAAAAGGCTAATTGGATTAAGCCAAGATATGTATATTGGCAAGGTGCTGAAGTGGTTCAACATGCAAGATTCCTAAAGTAGTTTCTTGCACATATCACATAGAATTAGTCTTAGCAAGAGTCAGTGTCTTTCAACACCTGATGAGCGAGACAAAATGAGTAAAATTCGATATGCTTCGGCTATTGGATCTATCATGTATGTCATGCTTTATATACGAGCAGATATGTCGTATGCTCTAAGTATTACGAGAAGATATTAGTCAGATCCAGGTGAAGGTCACTGGATAGCATAAAAAATATCCTAAAGTACTTAAGAAGGACTAAGGATGCATTCCTTGTTTATGGTAGTGAGGAAGAGTTGATCATAAATTATTACACCGATGTTAGCTTCCAAACCGACAAGGATGATTTCAGATTGCAGTTTGAGTTTGTGTTTTGTCTTAATGGAGGAGCAGTGAGCTGGAAATGTTCCAAGCAAGGAACAGTTGATGATTCTACAACAGATGCTGAGTACATTGCGGCTTCCGAAGTTGCAAAAGAAGCTATGTGGATTAGGAAGTTGATCAATGAACTAGGCGTGGTTTCTAATGCTTCCAGTCCAATGGATCTCTATTGTGATAATAGTGGAGCCATTACACAAGCTAAGGAGCCTAGCTCGCATCAAAAGTCTAAACACATACTTCGACGATATCACATTTCGTGAGATTGTTGAAAAAGGTGATGTGAAGATATACAAAGTGCACACGGATTTGAATATTGCTGACCCGTTGACAAGTGGGAGACTGTTGGTGATATGCCCTAGAGGCAATCATAGAGATGATTGTATCACGTCTATGTTTATGAGTTATAAAATAAATGTCAGTATGTTTCTTAGATGAATTATCATTTATAAAGATTAACAAGTATGCGACTTGTTGGTGAAGCTCTTTAACTTATATGATATCATTCTAAATGTATCCTTGGTCGGATATCACTGGTTGAAACACTAGTGACTTATTGACCAGCACATGTATTGATTGATGACCATGTTTCACCGGTCATGGATATGGGAATATTGAATAAAAAATGTAAACATATGTTAGAGAACATGGTGTTGGATTGACCCACCATGAGATACTATTGAGATTGTAATGATTTTATGTGTCATCAGTTGGTCTCAAGTAATGATGATGTATAATCTTTAGACATGATATCAGCATAGTTTTCTACATGTGTAATAATACACTTAGGGGTTGCCAAACGCTACTCCGTAACTGGGTACTTATAAAGATAGCTTTCGTGTATGCTATGAAACATGCGGAGGGATATGAATGGTCGGATATGGGATTTACCCCTCCTAACATAACAAGAGAGATATCTCTAGGCCCCTCGATGTGGTCGGATAAAGAAAGTGCATGGCCGTGCCACTAGTGGTTGAAGAGTCAACCACATGAAGTTATCCGTCACTTGATTGAGAAAGTATTGAACAGTCCATGGATGACAAAATATCTCATGTGAAGTTCAATAAGATATCATGAGGCAAAAGGAGAATATGCAAGTAGGTCGTTCAATTCGACCAGATATGAATTGGTCGTATGGAGATACAGACTGGTGGTAAACTGGTCGGACATGATCACTAACTGGTCATAAGGAGTTACGAATTGGTCATAACTAAATATGAACTGGTTGTAAGTGATAAGGAGCTAGTCGCAGATCATGTTGCATAAGGTTTGTCCGATATAATATTTATGTGTGTTCGAAATTGTTATGTCTTGCTAGTAACCACTAAAGACTCATGGTCGGAAAGGAGTTTTTGAGTCGTAATCGATTACGCATGAAACTACAGGGTCACTCACTTAACAGGTTGGAACAAACGAGTTTAGATAGGACCCATTATGGGCTCTTTATAAGGGGTTGCATGGGGCTGTTGGGAGGTAAGAGAGTTGCTCCACCAAAACCCTAGCAGCCAGCTTCCCGAAGGCCTTGCCGTGCGTGTTGGTGCTAGCACACCGGCGTACGATGTTCCACCCCTGTACGTGTGGATACCGTAGAGGCGCTACTACAATTGTTGTTGTGCTGATAGAGGATGATCCACGACTTATGCAAGGAACATGATAGGTTGCTGGAGGAGATGATCGGTGCCAAGGACGTTGGACGATCGACTATGAACACTACATCGACACGCTCGACTTGGATTAGGTTGCTCCATCTCTTCTTTTGCTGCACTGTATGTCTAGTGGTAATAATCTATGATCTCTTGCTTGCATGGTTTCTTGGTTTACGTGGTAGAATTTTTGAATTGCCAACTAGTGTGGCCTACTTGTATCCCTTCAGATCATGCATCCATTGTAAACTGGACCCAAACAGAAATAGAGAAAGAGTTTGTCTTGTGCAAGACATGAGATAAAAAAAGTTCTTGGGGCACAAATAAGAGAACTACCAAAAGGTGCAAATGATGATTACTGCAGAACACCAGAATCCAAAAGTTTCTACAGCACTTGTGGCTAGCACTTCTATTCCTTATTGTTCTTCCCATTCTTAGATTGTTCGGCATCATCCTTCTTCTTTGGAGGCTTCTTTGCTAACGAATCCTCAATGACCTCCCAAGGAGACACCTTGCAGTACTCCAAACACAAGTTCTTGATGATCTTGGTAGAGAGGGTTGGTGGCAATGAATCACAAGAAAATGCTTATCCAAGTCTTGTGCATATAACCCTGCTTTTCAGTCCTCAATCTTGCGCTTCTTCTCACCTCAATTTCAAAAAATGGCACTACTTTCTTTACCTTCTTATGCTTGACATGCAAAGCGGAAGTACTAGAGGATGCATCTGCATCATTCTTGCATGTGAAAACTGGGTGAGAGCCAAGGAGATACCAAGGGGTTGAGCAGTGCTGTTCTCAGTACAAATAGTCTCAAATGCCACTATCTTCTCTGTCTTTGAGAGTTGTGCCCTTGTCCAGAAAACCTAATGGTTGTGATGACATAAAAGGTGTATCAATGCAATTTGTTTGCATCACAATGTCATCATTAGTTGGTTGTATTTCAAACCCATCAGTTTGAGTACTGTTTGGAGGTGCAGTCTGAGGACAACCATGCTGCTCAAAAGCAATTGGACAATGACAAGGTAATGCGAAAGACTGTCTTTTGTCTTGTTGATCCTCCATTTGATTGATTACTGACCAGACTTTAGACGACAAAATTTGTTTTGCTAAATCAAAGTTCTGAGGAGAAAGAAGCATGGCAGTAAAGAAATCAACCAATTTATCTGGAATGCTAACCACTAGCCCATTAGCTGTGCTATCCAGCGAGCAAAGAATTTGGCCCAAGCCTGCAATCCTGAAACTGAAAAAAGCCCATCTATTTTTTGAGAAGCTTGTATCTCCCGTTCAGAAGGAAGTCAATGATGAGACACCAAGACCATCTCGAGCTACATGTCTAAGTTGTCTCGACCTGGTTGGACTACCATGTTATCCCATATAACTTGGCTGCACTTTCAAATTGTTGAGCAATCCATCATCAGCAGGGGCCGACTAATTGAGATCAGGAAGTGGTGCTAGGAGTAGAGGCTAAGGGGGTGCTATCAGCATATCCAATAATTACATATCTTCTTCTTGGGCACCACCATTCGTAGAAAGATTATAAGAAGCTATGGATGGTACTTACAGAGAAGGTGTCAAGCTACTCTGAGAGGGTTGTGGTAAGTCCTGCTCCATATCTCCAGCCTGGTCCAAGTTGCCATCTTTGTTAACAATAGTAGAAAGCCAATTTTGTTCAATAGGGAGGATTGGAGCTGTTGGTGCTGCATCAGGCCAAGCACCCCAATTACCCCCATGTTGCTGCTGATGTTGTCCATTCTGATTACTACCCAAATTAGCATGTCCACCACCAAGACTTCCAAGACCACCATCACCATTTGCACCATCATCACCATGGCCATGCAGTCCAATTTGATGATTCCAATTTTGCGGTGGAGGGTGAGGGTCACCACCATCCTCCGGGATAGATCCTCATTCGGAGGACCACCACCTAAGATAGTCTGGTAGATTATTTCACATGGAACCATCCAAGACTCACTAAGAAATCCATCACCATCTGTGATTTGGATACTCTTTGGAACTTGATCCAAATCAAGGACTCTACCCTTGATGATTATGCAAGCAAGGTTGTAAAGATCCTTCGCCCATACCAGCAACTCCCCAAAGCTTTTAATAGCATCTTGGATATAGGACATACTCTAGTAATCCAAAGGAAATCCAACCAACCTGAGCCAGCACTCTCTATTAAAAGTTAACCCCTTCCAGTTTAAACCCTCATTATGCCGTTTAAAGTTAATTTCAACATCATCAAATTGATTTGGAATAGCATTGATCATAGCATCCCTGTCATGAACACAATTAAACTTCACATAAGTAGCCCCAAAAGGACATGGTTGAAGGTCCTAAACTCGAAGCCTTTGAACCCCCACTAAGAACTCAGAAAGAACCACTTCCATATTCTGGAAAGGAACATGACCTTGTGGCATTGGAGAGATTATTGCGATAGCCATGTCTTGATTGGGTGGTGGAGCTCTTTGGATATCATAACCACGCTGGAGGAAGGGGCGATGCTCTCCTTCAAAGTTCACCATGGGAGAGTAGGGCACAATTGCCTAGTTGTGATGATTAGGAGCAAGAGTTGGGGCGGTTGCTCTGAATTGGGGGAAGATGAAAGGGTAGTATGACTTTTCCTCAAGGAAGAATTGGAGGAAGTCCAAAAAAGTAAATTCCACAATCACGCAGTGTAGCAAAAATCTTAGGTTCCGAGATTCATGATGATTCAATCTTGCTCATCCTTTTGAACCAAGTTAGGAAACTCTTGTCTGGCCAATTACTATCCTTAACCACATTGGTGGATTTGAGATTGCGAACAAATCCATTGTTACCAATGACTTGAGTGCAAAATTTAGAAATATGCCTGGTTTTTTTTGCATTGATGGCAACAAATTTTACTACAACAATGATGTTTGGAATATCCTAAGGAAGGCATCAGACACAATAAAACTTGTGCCCATTAACAGCATTAGAGGCGGCTTGCAGGATGTCTGGCTTCGAAACTAGGCCCATTACCTCTGTACGCCCCTCACGGGCTAGCCTGTTTGAATTTTGAATGCTTTGCCTCTCTGATGGGGTAGTCTCTGGAAGAACACCCAAATGATCAAACACAATTTTTTTTTGGGAAAACTAATCGATTAAAAACCAAATTTGTAGATTGTTGACCCTAAGGAATCTAAAGAGAAGAACTCAATCTATTGAAAACTCAAGAGACTGGAACTGTAGTGGTCATCGAACGAGAATATGGAGGTACTTTTAACGGGAACGAATTGACTTAGTAAGAACTGGAACCTTCTTGCCAGTGAAAGTTAGGACTGATCGAACAACATCTACAAAGGATTTTTTTCTTACGATGAACTGTTGTCCATTCATTATTTTGTTCCTCAGTCCACAGGTGAAATTCTCATTCCCAATTGGCTCCTCCATTACCCCAAAGATTGAAGTAAACGACAAAATCTTTACAAGAAAAGCTTCTGAGATTGTAAATGAAGAAATCAAAAATTTTCAAAGCAACCAAAAACGTAAAGCCCGAAGAATAGAGTTGAACCACCTTGAAAGCGAAAGCATTTCCGTGAAGATAGGATTGAAGCAAAAAAACTCACCACATCCTCTGTGAGATGAAAGCGCGATCGGCCAAAGCAGGCCATCAAATAGAATTCCCGAACACCACGACCATGCGAGAAAACCACCGGGGATCCAAAATGTCTCCAGATCTCTTCTTGCAATCCCAAGCCCGAGCTATAATCAAGCCCAAAGAGATCCATTGGCTAAACCCAAAGGAATCAGAAGAAATCTCCATGAGGACGAGGGTGAAACAAGAAGAAGAGAGAATCGCCGAGGAGAGGAGAATCCATTCACAAAAACCCGACAAGCTGCTGCGACCGATTAATTTGTAGCGTTCATTTCTTGTCAATGTTCTTGGCGTTGGTGGGGGGCACTACTCGACGCATGGTGTGTCAGCTACTTTCATACTCTGTTCGACACGTGTAATGTACTGTTGTGTTGCCTGGGCTTAATGTAATACCCCAAATTTGCTTAAGTTGGAAGAACAGAATTCGGGGAGGAGATGTAATACTCTGAGTAATATTAGAGAGAATAATTATATTTAGAGAGGGACCAATTAGAATAGTGATTCATCGAAGTTTGGAGGAGTTTTCTGCAAACAGCAGGCAACCTGGGCCTGAGCTAGAGGCCCATGGGGCCTTTTGGTGGCCGGCCATAGGGGGGGGGGCGCCACTCTCCCCCTTCCTAACCCTAGCCGCCCCTCCTCTCCCCTCCAAGCCTCCACCCCATCCACCTCCTGTCCAGCACCTCCCCTTGCTGTCCATCCCCCTCCACAGATGATTTCCCCTCCATTGATGCCGGTCGAAGGAAGGAGGAAGAAGCCACAGTCTTCTTGGCCATGGTGGAAGAGGAGAAGAAGAAGAAGAGGAAGGGTCCTCGTGGATTTGATCTCGTCTTCCTGGGCTCTACAAGGGTAACGAGATGCCTTCCCGCTGTTTGATCCGTAGTAGATCGAAACCGATTAGATTTGTTGGATAAAAGTTTGGCTGCAGAAGATTCGATTCTGTCCAGTACCTTGCGTGGGTAATTTCGTGTATTTAGAGGCTGAATTTTAAGATTCCATCTCCTAGAGTTATGTGGGATCTGTCGTTATGTTTCAGTAGCCACGAAGATCACTCAATTCCGAGGTCTGAGTCAAAAGTTATGGTCGATTTAGTATCTGCTGCCAGAAATCTGACGAGAATAATCTGTCTGGGTATTTCCTAAAATATGAAAGGGAAATAGGTAGAATCTGAAAGTTCACACCACTAGGTTATTGTAGATAATTTTATAACCTTTTCAGATTGATAAAGAACGATCAATTCGGAGTTACCTATTAAAAGTTATGGTCATCTTAGTATTGCTGTTCGAACGTGTAGGCAGGTTCTGTACTGAAAGTTCAAACAATGGTTAGCCTATTATTTTGGCCGAATTGGATTATCGTGTCAACTAGAGTATTGTAGATTAGTCAGTTAAGAATCTACAGAAATTGGGTTTACCTCTTTTCGACTTCCAGTTCATGAGTTATGTCAATTACCGTGCTGCTGTCCAGAAGCGGTATATGGCAGGAAGCGTTGTTTTTCAGTTTCAGCTTTGTAATCTCGTCTTGAGTCATCGAGAGCGGTGTAGAACGCCGATTAGTAGCGCTGGGTTTATTATGTCCTTGTTGAAATTATTTTACTTGTTTAGGAGGTGAGGCCTCAGGTTTAGGAGTAACACCTTTGCGGCTAACGCGATCGCATCGTGGAAGGCAAGTACATTGCTAACCCTAATGCTTGTGATGGATGAATGCTTGTATGATCATGCAAGTAAATGTAGCGGTTGTGCTACGGTTTAACTCGTTATTCTTACTACTTGCAATATACATGTTTTCATAACTTGAAGTTATATGCCATGGTTGCATGTTTTATGGATGAGTCGTGGTAGCAAATTAATATTCATTTTTGCCATGCGTTGGAAGAGTTGTTGGTAGTCATGTGGTAATTTGCTTAATGAGCCAAATGCGGAATATGAAAATAAACTCAAGGTGGACATATTGATAATTCCTTGTGGTTATATTCATGATGATCATGTTGTGGTCTATGTGGTAGAGTTCCCTTTAGATCGATTGATTTTGATCTTGGTGAATCGGTGTGGGTTATGTGGTAATGGTCTTATGACACAATGGTATTGTGCTTAATGAGACACATGTGGATTATGAAAATATTCATGATGAGTATGTTGTTGACCTTTGTGGTTAAATTCTTGTGGTTTATGATTATCATATCATTCATGACATATCATGACATTTGCATTGTGGATGTCGCCGCTTATAGCGCGACCGTGCGGTACAACATCGTGCATTGCCGTAGCACGATGCATACTTTTACCTTGTTGGGTAAAGGTGCAGTGGAGCATAGCATACATATGCATTACATTGTGGAAAGATCATTTGCATACTTATGCAAGATATTGTGGTGAAGTTATATTACAAACAACTGCAACTTTATAGTTGTAATGTGGAATTGGCTCATGAGAGTCACTTGTGGTGTGAGGAAAGTGGCTATGGTCGTGGTTTGGGGTTCATCCTTGTGGTATGGTAGTGGTTGTGATTGTGGCATGAGATTCTACTCTCTTGTGGTAATTGTTGATAGCGATTGTGGATCGAGAAATAGTAAAGTTATGAGGTAAAACATGTTAATACTTTATTGTCATTGGTAGTGGTAGTGGTGAATAATATGAAGCGATTGATCAAGATTCAATTGTTAATATTTTACTATCATTGGTAGTAAATATGGTTGAGGCTATAATTGTGATCATTATGGAATTGGATATTGATGCTTAATATCTTTGTAGTTAAATTAACTTATAAATGAATGTGGATTCACATTATGGATGTGGACATATGGATACTTTAATGATGTTGTATTTTTGTTTGTAGTCTGAATAGCACATTAAGCAGTTGTGCTTGCTGAGATTTTTATCTCACCCTTGTTTTCCCCTCAGGTGATTGTTGAGCATTCATGGGATGGGTAGAGCGGCACCACAATAATGCACTTAGTTCATCAACTCATGTTGTAATAAAGTCGATGAAATTGTAGCCAAATGCTTAACTATTTGTGGATGATTATGTTATTTAATAAGGATGGACTTGTGAACCATTCTTTGAGTAATCTGCTAGAGGTTGTTTAATTATTGAACTTGTTACCGTTATCTTTATTCCCTTAGTTGTTTATGCTTCCGCTTAATGCTTCTTGTCTAGAGATGTTGCGAAATAATTTATCTTGAAATTATTGGCTAGTGTAAGTGGTTTAGTAGCATTCAGGTAATGTGGGTCTGGGGTGTTCACGGTTGGTATCGAGCAGGCTTTAGGTGCTGTGGTAATTAAAAATATTAAATTGACACCTGGTGCATGATGGGATGGGATGGGACAAGCATTGCATTCATGCTTTGACATGTTATATTGATGATTCATGCTTTGAGATAATCTTGTATGTTTATGATTTGTTTTCATGACTGCTTTGAGTGAGGATAGTCAATGATAAGAGGTAGGGATTGCGATTGTTGCCTTGGGCATTGCGATTTATACCCGTTAGTGAGTGCGGGGATATTGATCTGATTACCTTAGGTAACTTAGTTGCGAATGTCATGGGTAAGTTTCTTAGAAAAGTGTTATCCTCCTTGAATTGATGTTGGCGATTCTGGCCTATTACTCTCGGAGTTAGTTGTTTATTGCGTTGTTGGGTGCCAATAGGCCTCCAATTGTTCTTGAGACCAAATATTGTTTCTTTCGATTGATGGGTTGTTTCTTGCTCGTGAGCAATGCTTTTGGAGAGCTGGTATTTGTATCTTTCTCATGGAAAACATGACCCTTTTATTCGTTTGATATTTTGAAGAAAAAAATCAAAGCTTTATGTTGGAAGTTCGTTATCTGGTGGAAGCCTTGGCTCTATGCATTTCTTCTGAGTTATTTCGACTTTTGAAGTTTGATTTCTCCCTAGAAGGGAGTGTTAAAATCCCTTTATGATGTTTTGTTGTGTTTAAGTAGTAGGTGGCAATTATGTAAATAATTGATAGATTGTGAATTATCAAGTTGAAAAGTTAGTGTGGTACATCATTAATTTCTACTAACATCTTTAGAAGTGAAGTTGATTAATATGATGTTGTCCTGTTGTAGTTTCTTGAAGATTTGTGGCTAAGAATTTAGCGATACATGTGTAGAACTCATGCATTTACAAACCTATGAAAAACAATTGTTTTGATTATTGTAGTTGTTTAATTTTCCCAACTTGTTGGATAGATTGGATTGATTGATCTTAAGTAGTGTCGACCATTCGGGATGGTCAAGTAAGGAGGTGTTGGAATATTGCCTTAATAAGATTAACCTTTAATATGTCCTCTCTTTACATACTTGATGAGCATGTACAACTGTTAAATTTATGTAACTTTTACCATGCTAAATTGTTGAAATATGTATAAAGAAATGGATGAAGGTTGATGTATTGACTTGTGGAATCCCTATAAAGTTGATGTTTAAAGTTATTTTGTTTTAATATCTTAACATAAGGTGGAGTATTGAATCATGCTCTTTATTGTCTTTGTGATTGCAAAATAGAGATAAGATCATTAATGCTATCTTGATAAAAAAATTAATAATCAATTATTGGGCTATAGTGTAATTAATTTTGCTAAACTAGAGTTGAGCATCGATCAGAGATAAATGTATGAAATCTAATAAGAGACTTATACTAGCATATTTTATGAGGTTGTTATGTTCTAATATCATCTTGTTAAAGAGTTTGTTTTAATATGATGGCTTATGCACTAGGTTTTCCTAGATTAAGTAGTTGTAATCTTATTTG
This sequence comes from Ampelocalamus luodianensis, assembly GCA_036346255.1. Classification (NCBI taxonomy): domain Eukaryota; kingdom Viridiplantae; phylum Streptophyta; class Magnoliopsida; order Poales; family Poaceae; genus Ampelocalamus; species Ampelocalamus luodianensis. The sequence goes on along the minus strand of CM070634.1, from coordinate 46,354,225 downwards.
GATAATAAGAACATGATGAAGTGATTTATGGTGTTCCTTTTGGAAAAATATGAAGGAGTGAGATGATATGATGATTTTTTTTGCAAAGAATGTTTTATCTTGTTGTGAATACAATCGATAGCATGTAGTTGTGATTATGGTGTTGAATGTTTTAAAAAATAAAGTAATTTGTTAATTCCATGATACTAATTGAATGGAAGGGTGTGAGATTTGCGGTTGGGATCTTTTTGGACCTTATGACTTGTGTCATAGTCGAGGTTACTCGAGTAAAGCGGCGTGTTGATTGATCTTATTGGTTTTATTTGAATCTTGTGTTGTGGTCTTCAAGCATCCTTTGTTGGAAATGGCGGGATGTTGTAATCAAAGAAAATTGCTTCTTATTGAAAGGAAAAGTTGTACTAGAAGTATTTGAGAGTAGAGATGATCTTATCTTGTGTTTTCCAACCTCATTGCTATTTGTTATTCTTTTGGTCTTTTAGCTCTTTGTGATGATAACCATTTTACGTATGCTGAAATTTATTTCTTCTTACCTCTTCTTCTAAGAACATGGTAATTGTTGTGGGTTGAAGCCTTTTGTTGCGTGATGACAACTTAATAGTGGTAGTCTAGTGATGTTTTGTGGGAGCCTTAAATATCACAATGTTTAAGATACAATGGATAATATATTATTTCCATGGAATAATCCTTGAAGGATATGTTTTAAATAGAATGTTTATCTTGGAGCCAAGCGATTTATTGATGTTAAGAAATGAGTGTTTGTTAATTGTGTTATAGTAGGGTGTTCACTGAGGTTTTCCCTATCTTATATGGGAAGTTGGTTGTAAGAACTTGGAAGCTGAGTTTGGGCTTCACTTTTTGTTATGCTAGAATTTTTTTAGAGGCCCGTGTCTGTGATGGAATAGTGGTTGAGTAGAATCCAAATAGTGTGATGATCGGGATAGCATCCTTGAGGTGCAATAAATGAGTATGTGTGGGTGTGTTATGAATCCCGAGTTGTTATCCTTAAGGAATGAAGTGCGTTAGGAATTATTTGTCAAAATAATTTTGTTGGTCGTGGTTTTGGGATAGAGTATGATTTGTGGGGCAGTGAGAGTCTATCTACAATGGTGTAGATGATGTAATCAATTGAGCTAATTGTTGAGTTGGCCAACTTGAGATAAATGAGTTGGTGTGTTGGGCAATGACTTGAAATCCTTGGTTCAAGGAAGTTAAATTATTAAAAGAAATAGATTGGGAAATTATTGTTATCTCAAGTAGTGAGATGCTCTCTTGATTCTTGTTTATCTTTGTGTGTTTATGGCAGAGGCCATTTGCAAAATTGAATTGTGTTTATGTTGAGGCGTAGTCTTTTCCAGTTAGGAAAAGAAATTGATTGTTTTAGTGCAGTGAGTGATTTTCACTCTTAGCTTAGGTGGTGTGGTTTCTCCAATTGTCTACGGAGAGTGGAAGATGTTTTGTGGTAAATCCTTTGATTTGGATCGTGGTCTTTTGAAGGAAAACTAGTTGCTAGTGTGATGCTTGATAATCCTTTTCTCTTACATTTATTGGGTTATATTTGTAAAATATATCGTTGTGCTTCTAGTAGAATTATGTGAGTGGAATTTGTGATCAAATTCTTGAAAATGGGTATAATGTGTTATCTGAGTATATTTAATAAGAGGAAAGTGTTTTAAGAAAGAGGATGGTTTTAGAAAGTGGTCTTAATAGTTATTAGGGAATTTTTGCCAATGGCGGGACACATTGGCCGCTCGGGCTGACCAAAGAGTTATGCGGATGTTCGAGCTTAGACCAGCGTGGTGTGAACTCGCGGGCGGCGGTGAGGAAGAGGGCCATCAAGTATGTGAAGGCCCTGCTGGGCGAATCGATCAGGCGGGAGCGATGTGGAACCTTGAAGACCGGATGCATAAGAAGAGCAGAGCTCTTGAGCGAAAGTACCGTAGTTATGGTTTCCTTGGGATGCTCTATCCTTTGGTGTTTATTGGCGCCGCGACGAGTCGCCGCGGCGACAAGCCGTGGTTGCGCTTCGGATTTTGCCGTAGTAGTTTCGTTGTCGTCATTTTGTTAGGACACGATTAATACCCAATCATTAGTAGTATTAATGGTGTCTTAATCTGGCCAGATGTCTCACTGACATGTGGGCCCGTAAGCCTAAAATCGAGAACCAGAAGTCATCAGGGCTGATTTTGGGTTTATTTATTGCTAATCATTGTTAGCAATAAATGTGTCCGCCGCCGACTTATGCCACGCGCGGTGGGCCTCGCCCCTAAGTCCATCTCTGTGTAAATCGTTAGGACACTTTAATTACTAATCATCACTAATCATTGGTCATTAGTAATTAATTGCCTGTCCTAAAATATTCTTGTGTCTCGCTGCCCTGTGGACCCCGTGCACTGTGCACGTGTGTTAAAGCTCGTGTTTGTGACTCACAGTCACTGACATGCGGCCCCACGTGTCAGCGCTCCAGATTGCACTTCGATCTTGGACCGCCGTCTATTTTGCGATCTGCGGCCCAGATCTGGGATGCGTTCGGACCATCCGGTTCCCCTCTTCATTCTGGACCGTCCATCTCACGATCTGCGGCTGAGATCGTGTGTGCAATCGGACTCTCCGATTAGATATGTGCTCAGAGCCGTTCATCTTTAGATCTGCGGTCGTGGATAGTTGAGGCAACCGCACCGTCCGGTTGCATCCTTCCTCGTGAGCCGTTGGATCAAGATCCAACGGCGGGCTCCTTTTTAAGATCGCGCGCGCGTCTGACTGTTTGGCGCAGCGGGTGTGGATGTTAGATCGAGGGCTCTCGAGCGTCCACGTCGTTTATTTCCATTTGAGTTGGATTTCATTTCTGTAAGTATTTATTTATCAGCTGAAAATTGTATCAAAACTTTAGAAACTCATAACTAATTCATTTTAAATCCTTTTTAGATGTTTCCAACTGTAATAAATTCTTATGCCTCTGTAGTTTTATATAAAAATGCATTTGGGCATGTTTCTCATCTGAAAAATTTTGTAACTTAAATAACTTGATTTCGCCAATTTTGAATATCCCAAAATAGAATTTAACTTGTAAAATGCATATCTTTTCCTGTATAACTCCAAATTGTGCGAGATCAATTTTGTTAAATTCCTCTGTTAGTGTACTTTAATATGAAATAGGTTTTGAACATGTTTATGATTCTGGAAAATGTAATGTGCTAGGCTTACAACTTAGAAAAATCATAAGGAAATCATTATAGCTCCAAATTTAGTAAGCTCAACTTTGCTGTTATTAGGATGTCATAATATACCTGCTATAAAAATTTCGGACCTTAGATCATTCTAGATATTTTCGCCATGAACAGTACCTATAATTAATTTAATTGATTTATAGAGGCTGAGAAAGAGTAAATTGACTGTAACTTTTGCATCATAGATCCAAATTGCATGATTCTTGTTCATAAAATTGTATAAAATCATCCTCTAGTTGTTGTATAAATTTCTTGGGATTTGGATGTTCTTTGCTATTGAGTTTTATTTGGTGTTCTTCGTTCTTATTGGTTTTATCGTATTTTCGCGTTAGGTTCCGAAGAATATATTGAGCCTGAGAATCCTCCTCTGCAGCAAGACACATCTCAGCAAGGCAAGCAGTTTGATCATGTTAATCCCAGTATTTTAAGTATTTATGTTAATTACAAATTCTATGTATGCATTGCTACTTTGTGTTAAACTATTGTCGTTAGTTGACCTAGTAGATGCATTTCCTTAGCAAATGATTATTCTCTACTACCATGAGCCTAGGTTATTGCTGTGATTAGGGCTCGTGGATGAGCTCATGTCACTTAGTAGTTGCGAATTAATTGCTTAGCCATGCTTAGCTTCTGGTAGAAATGGGCGGTTATCGACTTGTCGATAACCTTGATCTATAAAACTTATTATGATTTATGATTTCAACCTCGTGCCATGTCTACTTATGAAAACTAAAACTGAAAACAAAATGATTTAGACTTGGGCACAATGGTATGTTGGTGTGCTTCGGTGTGTCGAATGGTGCCGGGTCATTAAGGACCGAGTTACTTAGCACCGTCTTGAGCATTTTGCGTGCTAACCACACTATAGGGTATGGGACCTCTCTTGACTTAGTACTTTGGCGTGTATTGGCTTCGGGTCGCAGGGAGTCGCAGGAGGGATGGAGGTGGGAGCATTGTAGTGTCCGAAAGGCTTCCCCCGTGATGGCTGGTTGTCTTTCGGCTTGCAATGTAAGCGTATGGATTCCGATCTATACGAGCGGCTCGTAGTCAATGCACAATATTGGAAAGCGTCTCGTAAGACTTAGCCGTGCCGGCATACCTTCGGAAGTGTACTTTGTGGCTTAAAGGCGGTCTGAAGTGTGGGTACATTGGTACACCCCTGTAGGGTTAAAACTATTCGAATAGCCTCGTCCTAGGTTATGGACACGCTCGGATACGCCCCGTGAGAACTAGACTACAACCTTTTAATTAAAACTTGATGGGTGGTACGAATCGGGGATTCGTGCTATGTTGTGGTGGCTATTGGGATAGTCACTTCTAGGTGGTTACTTGTATGTATCTTTATTTCGCTGTTATTTTGACAACAAAACAGATTTACAAACTTGCTCTTAAATGTATTACATTATTGCAAATAAAGTTGGCTTTGTGCAAAATGAGACATACAACCTCCACCTAAATAAGCTTGCATGTAGTTTATGAATAGGTCTGCTATTCCACACGTCAGTCTTGCGAGTACCTTTGTGTACTCAGTTATCTTGCTTAAATGTATTTGTTGCAGAGGAAGAAGGTGAGCTGGAGGGGCCTCACTTCTGTGAGTTGTACTGTGGTAGCCTTAGAGGCGACTAGCTTGGCGGCCCGGTCGGTTGCCTTGTGGGTTGTGTGGCTAACCGGTCGACTTTTGTTCTAGCCATCTTATGGCACCTTTTGCTTCCGCTGTCATTCTTGTATATTGTGTTATTTGGCCGGTCGGCTCTTTTGTAATAACTTTACTTTATGTATGTCGTTGTTGAACTTAGTATTAATTGTGGTATGGAAATGATGTATGATTTTGTGATGATGAGCGTGTGCCACAATTCTGGGAAGCACATGTCCATCGAGGCTTTGGATATTTGATTAGTAATGCTAGAACCATATGGAGGTTAAGTATTACTAGTTAAATACCCGGGTCCTCACAAACCTTCTTGCCAGTGAAAGTTGGGACTGATCGAACAACATCTGCAAAGGATTTTTTTTCTTACGATGAACTGTTGTCCATTCATTATTTTGTTCCTCAGTCCACAGATGAAATTCTCATTCCCAATTGGCTCCTCCATTACCCCAAAGATTGAAGTAAACGACAAAATCTTTACAAGAAAAGCTTCTGAGATTGTAAATGAAGAAATCAAAATTTTTCGAAGCAACCAAAAACTTAAAGCCCGAAGAATAGAGTTGAACCACCTTGAAAGCGAAAGCATTTCCGTGAAGACAGGATTGAAGCAAAAAACTCACCACATCCTCTGTGAGATGAAAGCGCGATCGGCCAAAGCAGGCCATCAAATAGAATTCCCAAACACCACGACCATGCGAGAAAACCACCGGGGATCCAAAATGTCTCTAGATCTCTTCTTGCAAAACCACCGGGGATCCAAAATGTCTCTAGATCTCTTCTTGCAATCCCAAACCCGAGCTATAATCAAGCCCAAAGAGATCCATTGGCTAAACCCAAAGGAATCAGAAGAAATCTCCATGAGGACGAGGGTGAAACAAGGAGAAGAGAGAATCGCCAGGGGAGAGGGAGAATCCATTCACAAAAACCCAGCAACTGCTGCGACCGATTAATTTGTAAGCGTTCATTTGCTGTCAATGTTGCTGGCGTTGGTGGGGGGCACTACTTGACGCATGGTGTGTCAGCTACTTTCATACTCTGTTCGACACGTGTAATGTACTGTTGTGTTGCCTGGGCTTGGGTGTTACATTATGCATCAATAGAATCTAGAACTTTGTTTTAACTTTTAAGGTTCTAAAAAAAAATCTAATTACGTACCCATGCTGCTAGAATTATCATGACTTGAAAAAGCTACACTACTTCACAATCCACCTCCAAAATTCAACTAAGGACTCACAGTACTTGATTTTAAACAGTCGTATAGAGATAGGGTTGTACAGTTGATAGTTTCCTAATCTCTCTTGCTAATCCCTGATTTTTTGCTAACTTTCATATACAAACATACCTCTTCTGATTCTTTGCGCGTTGTGCCACTATATTGTGTCGTTATATAAAGCAATCGATGTCGCTTGGTTTAGGTGCGAAGTCTCAAACCTATTCTCGCTTTTCTATATGGTATGAGAGCAATCTTCTTCTTCCTCCAGATGACAACCTCTAGTGTTTCCTCTACCACCTCCGACGTGATGAGTTCTTCCACGACCGACATATATACTTCCAACTCCCTCATTCAATCACCTGATTAACATCAAGTTAGGTCGGGATAATTACCTCCTCTGGAAAGCACATATCCTGCCTTACCTTCGAGGCCAATGACACCTCGACTTTGTCAATGGAACCTCTGTTGCACCAGACAACACAGTCGTTGAGACTACTGAAGGTGGTGGTGAAGTGCAGAAACCAAACCCAGAGTACAATGTCTGGATCAGGGTTAACAATTTCGGCAAAATTTCACCGAAATGTCCAAAATTTTGTCTGTTTCGCCGCTAGACGAAAGAAAATGCTTTCGTTCAAAAAATTTGGTGAGTTCAAAAACTCCAAGTGGCGACAGCGACGCCGACACAACAGGGAGCACCGGAGCAGGCCTTCTTGGCTTCGACTCTGAGCCTCCGACCTCGATCCGCCTCATCTCCTTTCGCTCCTCTCCCTTTTCCTCTCCAGGCGACGGCAGCGCTACAGCAGGGAGTAGGGACCAGGGAGCAGGTGTTCGACCTCCGACCTCCAAGCGACGGCGGCTTCGACCTCTGAGACTCCGACACCCAAGTAGCTCTGAAATTTTTATGTTGATATGATATTTTGATATATAGCCTGTTGATGTGTATTATGATAGATCAGAAATTCTCACTTGCGCATTATTTCCCTCTTTTTCGGTCCAAATTCGGTCCAATCTCGCCCAGATTTCGAACGTCGAATTGACCACTACGCCAAAGTATTCAACCGAAATACCGAAATTTCGGTCATTTCGGTGGTTTCACCCAAGAGCGAATTTTTCTAAAATAAAAAATGTTTTCCTTGGTCTGGATCCAACAAGATCAGATGGTTCTCAGTACTCTTTTATCCTCGTTTTCACTTGAGGTTTTGTCCCATGTTTCTTGTCCTCGACTACAGAGGTTTAGAAGGCTCTCGAAGGTATTTTTGCCTCTCAATCTAGGGCAAAGGTGATGCAAATTCGGAATGTAACATCCTAGCCCAACACTGAGCCTGAAATTCAGAATGCAAGCACAATAGTAAGCAATGAACAATGCTTAATCAGTAGTACACAATATTATCATCAACATTAATTGTTCTCTTTTCTTTATTCTCGTGCTCAATCATTCAATTATCGTCCTTTATTCACATCCACAATCATCAACTACCTTTCATTCCATGCATCTCTACACTACATGTCCACATACACTTCTTTTGCGTATACCGGTATAGCATGAGTGTTCACCTGTTAATCATACACTCTCAAGCCCGTCCTCTTGAAGGATCAAGGACGTCCTCCACTCCCGTGAGTTGTGATCAACATAATCACCTTCTCATATACAATAATACTTATGAATGCACAAATATTCATAGTTTCATCAACATTATCATTATCCAACAATATCATATCCAACCATAAGGAAGAAATAATGACAATTAAAATTACTTGCAATTACATAAGTAAACGTATAGCAATATAATGGCAATAAATGGTAAAGCATATAGTGATCAACCAATGACCATTGTCTACCATGCACTTGCCTCCTTATCCTTGTGACGTCAGAGAGCAAAATGGCGGTAATGCACATGAGACCACACTCCCTAGACAAACAATTCAGAACACAACTCAAAATCATACATTACAGCACCTACACTCACTCGAACCGTCAACGCACGCCTATGCCGACCTGACCCTTTTTAACCTGAAACTACCGGGCACACTACCCGTTGTCCCAGTAGAAAACGGTCCTATCTTACTCATCTGAACTCCACATTCAGCCATCCAAGACTTTTTGGAGTCTCCATGAAACAACCTACATTTTTCTAGTTATGATGAAACTCCGATTCTACCATTTTCTACCCTATTTCTTTACCCGAAGACAGATATGTCATCTTCTGGGCAACATGTTTACTATTTTCATAACTTCTGTGCTACCCAACTAAAATTCGTGTTCTTGGACTCTCTAAAACCCTAATGTGTCCATTTAGTAATTTTAAATTTACAAATTACCAAGATGCTGTCAAAAGATGACCACTCTTTAGACAACAGGCTTACAAAATTCGTAATTCAAAATCTAATCATCCGATCGACATGATTAATTTCTGTTATGTGGAGCTACATGAGTTTAAATAAATATCATCTATCTATTTTGGTTGGCTTAAATAAATAAAGTGATCAAAATAAATTTATTAAGAGCCTAAGTATCTATTAAGGAAAATATGGACTTGGATGTTAATCTGTGTAGAGGTATGTTTGGAATCTATCTATAATTATAGGACGGGATAGGATTCCATACTAAAAGACTATAAATAAGGGTGAAGTCCTCTCAGCACGGTAACTCATGCCATACCACCTATCCCCATCTGTAGTTAGAGTTTGTGGCTTACCTCTTGCTGAGAAAGACCAAACCCTAGGTAGATTGAACAACTATCCATATACTGTTTCAAATCATCCCTATGACGAACAATGGCATCATCATCAGGGATGCTTTCACTTTTACAGATTTTATGGTTATTGCAATTAACTGCATATGAGATTCTGTTAAATTCTATCAATTGGTATCAGAGTACTGTATGTGTGTTTTACAACTTGTTGTGGAGGTTTTTCCTTCAGATCAATCTTTGCCTCTTCTGCTGCGTATCTTTCCCCTTGGCTAGATCATTTTTCTGATCTGTTCTATTCTTTCGCTTTCGCTGCTGTGGAGAAACAGGGGACGCACGCTTACCGTGGACGAAGATCGGGATTTGGCTTCTTCGGATGCTGATACAGGAGCGGAATGCGACGTTGGCTGCGATCTAGGTGGATAGCCAGGCAGCGATTTGGAGAAAACATCTTGACACCGCTGCACGTGTCGCCTTGGCTTCGGACGACAGGGAGACAACATTAAATTGCTTCGGCTGCTCCATTGCTTCTACTTCGCTTTTCCACAATCTGATCACGTGGCAAGATGTTGGGTTTTTTCGCTTTTCCACAATCTGATCACGTGGCAAGATGTTGGGTTTTTTCTTTGTTTTCCCTTCACGGCTCGTTGTTGCATGCACCGTGCGTCCTCCGGTTTCTAACGTCGCGTGCGCCCTCAAGCTTCGTTGCTTCCGCTGCTTTCTCTACCTCTGCTGCTTTTCGAATCTAGCATGCCATCACCGCCGTCGCCAAGCGACCTATCAGGCTTTCGCCGCCTCCCCGTGCGGCTGAGGGCCCTCTGGCTGTCGCCGATCTCTTCTAGCACCGAGCGGCATCAAGCAAGCGCCGTCGCCGCGCGACCTTCGGTTTTCATGCCGCCTACGTGAGCGCCGAGCGCCCTCCAGCTTCTGCGCCGCCTCCGTGACCGCCGCGTGACCTCCGGTCTCAGCATAGCCGAGCGCATCTTTCCCTGGCGAGTCCGCTATGGTGAGCTGTGCCACCTGTGCCACATGTGAGACCCCGGTTTATTTAGTTTGTAATACATAGCCTTCTATTGGCTTTAGCATCACAAACAAAATAACCTGTGTCTCGATGGACATATGCTTCCTAGAAATGCAGCACACATACATTTTTACAAAAGTATGCATCAATTCCATACATCCTAATATAACAAGTCTAGCAAAAGACATACATAATATAATGTTATTACAAAAGAGCCGACTGGCCAAAAGGCATCAAAGTATCAATAATAACGAAAGCAAAAGGTGTCATAAGATGGCTTTAACCAAAATATGACCGGTTAGTCATAACCCACAAGGCAACCGAGCAGGCCGCCAAACTAGTCGTCCATACCGCAGCAAAGATCAACTTTTAAGTTGATCCCTTGGGGATCAACCTTCTTCCTCTACAACAATTAAGCAAAGCAAATAAGTACAAAAAAGTACTCGCAAAACTTACGAGTAACAAACCTAGTTACTACTACATGCGGGCTTTAATCAAAGGAAAAGGCTCAATGTTAATTTTCAGCATAAAACAAGTTTTATTTGCAATAGATAATAATTTGAAGGCAATTTTGACAATCTAAATTTTAATTGCATAAATAACAGCGATACAATAAGTAATAACATATCAACAACCTGAAGATGACTAACCCAATAGTCATAACAACAATAGCACGAATTACCCATTCGTACCACCCATGTCAAGTTTTTAATTTAAAAGGTTGTAGTCTAGTTCTTACGGGGCGTATCCGAGCGTGTCCATAACCTAGGATGAGGCTATTCGAATAGTTCAAAACCCTGCAGGGGTGTACCAATGTACCCACACTTCAGACCGTCTTTTTGCCAAGCTATTAAGCACACTTCCTTTGGTATGCCGGCACGGCTAAGTCCTACAAGACGTTTCCAATATTGTGCATTAACTACGAGCCGCTCGTATGGATCGAAACCCATACGCTTACATTGCAAGTCGAAAGAGAACCGATCCATCACGGGGGAAATCTTTCGGACACTACAATGCTCCCATCACCATCCCTCCTGCGACTCCCTGCGATTTGGAGCCAATACACGCCACAGTCCTACGAGACATTTCCAATGAATGATGCTAATTAAGAGTCGCGACAACCAGAAGAGTAGGATACATCCGCCCATGGCTCAAGTCGCTGCAGATGCTCCCCCTTTATAAAAACAGTTTTAACCACCTGCGACCCGTAATTAACACCTCCCAAAGTACTTAGTCAAGAGAGGTCCTATACCCTCTAGCGTGGTCAGCACGCAAAAATGCTCAGTACAGTGGCGCAAGTAACTCGGTCCTTAATGACCCGAGCACCATTCCAGTCACACCCAAAAGCACACCATCTTACCATTGTGCCCAAGTCCAAATCATTTTGTTTTTATTGTTAGTTTTCACAAATAAACATAGCACAAAGGTTGAAACATAGAGTCATAATAAGTTTGTGTGATCAAGGTTATCGACTAAGTCGATATCCACCCAATTCTACCGGTAACTAAGCATTGCTAAGCATTATATCGCAAAGACAATAAAAAGACCATAAATCATTCACCGGGCTCTAATTCACCAGTGAGGATAATAACCTATGGCAGTGGCAGGGGTGAATAATTTCAGGGCAACAATGCAATGGGATTAACTACCTCTAATCGACAAAATAAATCTTGACACAAAGAAGCATGCATACTTAGGTTTTGCAAACAAGATATTAGACTTTTAAAAGTAATAGGAGCAATATGATCAAATGATGTTACACTACTTGCCTTGATAGAGATCACTTTCTTGCTGCAGAGGATCACTCACGCAATCAATAATTTTTTCGGAACCAAACGCAAAAATGCGATAAAACCAATAAGGATGGAAAACACCAAAAGAAATCCAAAAGCAAAAGTTATCCAAATCTCATAAAATTTACACAGCAGCAAGGGTATGATTTTAAATGAATTTAGAAATAAGAATCAAGTTATTTGGACTAAGTATGCAAAAGTTATAGCTAAAACAATTTTCCTCAGCCTGTTAATTCCAATGAAATTAATTACTGGTACTGTTCATGGCATAAATTTCCAGAATGATCTATGGTCTGAAATTTTATGCTAGGTAGATAATGGCATCCTAAGGTCAGCAAAGTTGGGTTTACTCAATTTAGTGTTAAAATGATTTACTTATGATTTCTTCAAGTTGTAAAACTAGCACATACTCCCTCCGTTCATTAATAAATGACGTTCACTAGTAAGCATTTGCACTAGGTGGCGTCAACTAATAAAATACGGAGGTAGTATCATTTTCAGAAATAAAACTATGATCAAAACCTATTTCATAATAAAGTATGCTAACAGAGGAATTTAACAAGATTGAGTTTGCACATTTTGGAGGTATACAGAAAAAGATATGCATTTTACAAGGTTTAAATCAATTTCTGGAATATTCTAAAATAGCTGAAATCAAGTTAATATTATTTACAAAATTTTCTGTTACAGGAACATGTCTAAATGCATTTTTATATTAAAATTTAGTAAACCATGAATTTAATACAGTTGAAATCATCTAAAAAGGGTTTAAAATGAATTAGATATGAGTTTCTAAAGTTTTAATACAATTTTTAGTTGACAAATAAAGACTTACCGAAATATAATCAGACTTAACAAAAATAAAACGACGTGGACGAACGTGGGCCCTTGATTTGGAATCCAACGACCCACGCGCTGGAGAAATAGCGCACGCGGGTAATCCTAAAGAGACTCACCGTTGGATCTAGATCCAATGGTCCACGTGGATTGGGCTATTCGGGCGACGTGAACGCCACGATCAACCACAACCGTAGATCTCAAGATGAAGGGCTCTGAGTGCGGTGCCCTTCGGGTAACCCGAACGACACACTCATCTCAGCCGCTCATCACGAGATGGACCGCCCGCACGATTTGGGAGCCTGGTGGTCCGAACGTCACCGCGATCTGGGCCGTAGATCTAAAAATGGGCGGTCCAGAGTGACTTGGAACGTTTAGGGACCCGAAAGTCCCCGAAGATCTGGGCCGTTGATCTTGAGATCGACGGTCCACGATCTCCGCAGTGCTACACTTTCACGCATGAGAGATTTTAAGCGCACTGAGAGGATTTTAATAATGCGGGCCCACATGTAAGTGACACAGGGCTATTTTAAGACAGCCAATAATTACTAAATCCAATGATTAGTAATTAATGTGTCCTAAAAATTTCGCACAGAGAGGGTTTTAAGCGGGTGGAGGCCCACATGACAACGGCTCATTTTGTCAGCTTAAGACGCATTAATTGCTAACCAATGATTAGTAATTAATGACCCCAGATTTTGTCCTAATGAACTCGTGACTACGATTTAAGGCCTACGGGCCCACATGGCAGTGACCCAAATGGTCATTTTAAGACAGTCACTTAATGCTAAACACTAATTATCAATGATTAACATTAATTGACTAATGATTAGCAACTAAATGACCGAATCAATGTATGAATACGACACGACACAGAGATGAACTCGGGCCGACAAAACACCAGTGGCTTCCACGGCTTGTCGCCGGCGATAGGAACTAAGTCGGCGCCGGCCAAATACCAAAATGGAAACGCAATAGTCTTGCGGACCCGATGGTGATGATCTCGACGGCGGCGACGGCCTAGAACGCCGGCGAGCCGGAGTTCAAAGACGGTGACCAAAACGGCCGAAAGCGAAAATGGCTAAAAAGCTCCGCATTGTCCAAAGAAGCGTGTGCCACAGCGTCTAGGGACTAATAAGAAGCTACCTTAACGAAGATGAGCTTCAAAGATGGCCGGAGGAGCTTGGACAGCAGAGAATCCAGCCGGAGTTGGAGAAGACAAAGTGAAAATGATGTTCTGAGCAAAATGAGTGAGAACAGATCGTCACTAAAGCTTCATTATAGCTCAGAGAAGCTCCAAGAACAATTAATTGAGAAAAGAAGCCATTACCGGAGCTAGAGAAGAAAGGGGGTAAAATCGGCTGAGATGATTCCAAACTCAAAATTGGTCAATTCCTGTAAATGAAACCTAAAATTGAGTTAGGGGAAGTGCATAGGGGGTTAAGGAGTTCAAAAGGGTACAAGAAGAATTGAAGATGAACCACTGGAGCACCCAAGTCCACAAAGGAGCTTCATGGCAGAAAATGGAGGCTTTGTTATTTTTCGGTGTTTTGAGCTCCATTGGCAAAGAAGGAGCTAGGGGTGGTGTAAAGGAATACCAGGAGGGGCTTTGGGGAGCTTTATAAAGCTAGAAAGTTAAGGTTTGGGCAAAAACGAGCTCCTTGGGTGAGCTTGGTTCACAGCATAACCATGGACCGAAAAAGAGAAATGATGGGGGGGGGGTAGGAGTAGGGCATGGCTATGGCCGAAAGTGAGCCGCATGCACTAAATGCCCGACCAGAGAGAGGTTGACGAGGGAGCAGGACTTGTCCAGGCCATGCCTCCCTCTATTCACGCACGGCTCGAGGAAGAAGATGACCAGAAAAGGGCTAGGGCTGATGGGTGAGCTTGGTTCACAGCATAACCATGGACCTAAAAGAGAAATGATGGGGGTAGGAGTAGGGCATGGCTATGGCCGAAAGTGAGCCGCATGCACTAAATGCCCGACCAGAGAGAGGTTGACGAGGGAGCAGGACTTGTCCAGGACATGCCTCCCTCTGTTCACGCACGGCTCGAGGAAGAAGATGACCAGAAAAGGGCTAGGGCTGATGTGGGCGGTCCGATTTTAATCCAGCGGTTGAGATTTTCCCAAGGCCCCAAAGGTTTAAAACAAAGGAGGAGATCGAGTGCGTTGGATCTAAAATGGACGGTCACGATTGGAGGTGACAACCGGGTGACCCGAACAGCCCAATTCATCTGGACGGTTGAATCTTGATCTAACGGCCCAAACGAGTTGGCGCGATCGCGAGGTCCGAACGTTCTCACGAACGAGGGCCGAGCGATACAGATCCAAAGGTTGGGATTGAATGCTGCGTTTTAAAGTGAGCCTAGGTGCAGTTAGTTGGTTAAGCCAAGTCAAGTGGCTCGAGCCCGAGTCTGACTCGAACCCAATCGGTTTGACTTAGGGTTTTAAACTGAGCTGGACTTTGGGGATTTATTTGAGATAGCAAATAAACTCCAAAAATTCTGAAATTGTTACAGGAGCTTGCTAACGTAGATATTAACCTTGTGTAAATTTTTCAGAGGTTGTTATGCAGTGCATTTTTCTCCAAAAATTCTGCAAGGTTCTAGTTTAGGGTTTGACTGCCCTCTAAAAATATTCAAACAATTTCTAAAAATTGTGAAATTTTTCAGAGGGGTCACATACCATCCCTAGAACTTGGAAAAAATATTTCCAAGAGATGATCACAAGATTGTTTTTGGAAGACAATGTTTTGGATCAAAAGACTTGTGACTTTGTATTTCCATAATTCTTGTACAATAATTGTTTAGAACATACAAGAAATACATGATGTAAGAAAAAGTTTTACTTTCTACTCATTTTCTTACATTTGAAACACAAGTTCAAACTTGGGATGTTACACCACCCCTCTGGGATTCTGTCGCCTCCGTGCAACCTCCGGTCTGCCGCCGCCTCCCCGCTGCTACGATGCTCCTCTGATTTTCCGCTGCTTCTGCTTGGGTGCCGTGTTCTGCACGCCCTCTGAATTCCACCGCAGCCACGTGCGCTGCATGCCCTCTGGGTGCCGCGCTGCGGTGCTTGCTCCTGGACGCCACCACCTGCGCCGTCGCATCAGCTTCAATAAATCCTCCTGGATTAGCCCTTGAAGTTTTAAGCTAATTTTGGTATTAAACTTTTGCTTTATTACTTATTCCTGAGAATTCAGTTCATCTCAGTTCTGGGTTAATTTTGTTTCCTGTTGTTTCTGGTATCCATTGGAGATTATTTGCGATCAACCTCAGATTAGTGTAATACCTCAGCCCAACATGAGCCTAGAGTGCTACCAACTAACATTGTATCCATTTAAAACAAAGGTGTCGTATTAAATTTCAATAGAACCCCTCGTATAGTAAACTATACCGGAGGTCCGAATAGTCACTTATAACATATTTAATCATTACAGCATCCAACATAATCAATAGACATCCGAAATTACGCTTATCATCACTATTTCATCTATAGCATGCTAAACAACTAAAATATAATCCAAAGGGCATCCATAGTCCACCAATCAATTTTTATTACCATTTTATTCCAAGCAAGGAAAAATTTGTAAAGAATTTAAGGGTGGAGATCTCGCCCGTAGTCGATTAAGGACTGAAGCCAACAAATCCGGGACTAAGATCTAATCGTACAACCGTATGTGCTAGAGTGGGGTAGCCGTAGCTAACTAAGTTATTGAATTTTAGGCTTGGATGATAGTAGGCAGGAGCGGTGCGAGCAATTTCTATTGCCGACACAACTGCGAATGGCTCACTCCCATAGGTTTCTATCTGGGTGAATTGAAAGAATCACCTAACGGGTTTCTATCCGTCAAGTGAGGGACTCCTTATCGCTTTCTATCTGGTAAGTGAGGACTCCTTGTAATATGGGTTTCTATCCAAGTAATTGGGGATAATCGTTCGCAGGGCTAGTGCAAGGTTAGAGCTAGATAATGTAAAGGCTGCATGGCGAACTCTAGGCTACTTATCTTCGGTAGTGAACAGTGATATAGAGATATTCCAGGCAATTGGAATACCGCGTACTATGTGTAACGTCCCGTTTGCCTTAAAGTTCTTGCAGTTTCCAGTTCCCAAAAGAGGACCATTTGGTTTGCTAAGTTGTTCAAGCTGAACTTGATATTTTGGAAATCTGGATCTTAACTTGACCTAAACCCAACTTTAACTAAATCCTTTTTCGGTTTGGACTCCTGTCTTTTTGAAGCTCTTTAGTGTTATGGCTTTATTTCTTTCTTCTTTGTCGCCTTGAGTGCTCTTGGTTTAGTTGTACTCCTCTAGACCTCCCCTCTGCTGGTTTGATTCCCTTGAGGTTTAAACCTCCCTCTCTGTTTAATTTTTACCTTCGTTTCTGGACCTCCTCTGTGCCTTTGGATCTCCCTTTGTTTGGGGTTGAAAGGTTCGGCACCTTCTTTGCTTTGGACCTCCTTCAAAAGTTCCAGCTCAGGTTCATGTTTCAAATGTTTTTGGTATCTGAAACTCAAATTCGGGCTGCCCTCCCCCTCTCTTGGACCTCTCTTGAACTTTCCTTTTTGGACCTCCTTCGTGCCCAATCGAACCTCCTACTCGGTCTTGGCTTTCACCGCTTGTGAACCGCCCGATTCGTGTTGGGTAGCTTGATCTTGTCGGCGTGTTCGGTTAAGCCCGAACGTCCCTATTGTTCTCAGCCGCCCGTTTTCGGGTCAGTGTTCTGGATTTGCTGGAACATTCGGACCTCCAAACGTTTCCCTTCTTTTTGGATCACCCGATCCAGTTGAACGGCTGGGATCGAGTTGCAGCTTCGGAGAGCATGAACGACCCGTTTGATCGTAATCCAACCGCCCCTATTCCTCCGCACCTTATCTTGCTATCACTCACCTCCCCTTTGGAGATCTTACCCACCAGGACCTCCCTTGTAGATCTTAACCGTTGAGAACTCCCCTTGCAGATCTTAGCCGTTAGGACCTCTCCTTTGGAGATCTTACCCGCTAAGACCTCCCTTGTAGATCTTAACCATTGAGACCTCCCCTTGCAGATCTTAGCCGTTAGGACCTCCCCTTTGGAGATCTTACCCGCCAGGACCTCCCTTGTAGATCTTAACCGTTGAGACCTCCCCTTGCAGATCTTAGCCGTTAGGACCTCCTCTTTGGAGATCTTACCCGCCAGGACCTCCCTAGTAGATCTTAACCGTTGAGACCTCCCTTTGCCTTCTAATCTTGACCGTTGGACCTCCTTTCGTGAGATCTAACCGTTAGGACCTCCCTTTGCTTTTTGATCTTGACCGTTGGACCTCCTTTCGTGAGATCTAACCGTCAGGACCTCCGTTTGCCTTCTGATCTTGACCGTTGGACCTCCTTTCGTGATATCTAACCGTCAGGACCTCCCTTTGCCTTCTGATCTTGACCGTTGGACCTCCTTTCGTGAGATCTAACCGTCAGGATCTCCCTTTGCCTTCCGATCTTGACCGTTGGACCTCCTTTCGTGAGATCTAACCGCCAGGACCTCCCTTTGCCTTCTGATCTTGACCGTTGGACCTCCTTTCGTGAGATCTAACCGTCAGGACCAACCTTTGCCTTCTGATCTTGACCGTTGGGCCTCCTTTTGTGAGATCTAACCGCTAGGACCCCCTTTAGTGTTTTGGACCTCCTGTCCAGGACCTCTTCGTGGTATTTTTGCAAAGACCACCCTTAGCGGGCGAGGCCGCCCATGGCTGATGCGTCTACCGAGTTTGACTGACCCCACTTGTCAGCCCCAGCTCTTTTTCCTTAGTTCCTCCGCCCCAAGAGTCCGTGCACATTTAATGTGTGTTGCGTCACATTAAATGTGGTCACCTCTAAGGTACTTTGTTTCCTCCTTTTATGGCAATGCTTGGTCAAATCCTTGTCCTTTGGACGCTGATCATTGACACGTTGCTGAGCCACCCTCATTGTTTCTCCCTCCAGCTTTGGCTAACTAACCCGGGCAGGACTCCTTTCGGCACCTTTGCTTATTTCTAACTTCTTGGTTCCCTTTTTTCCTGACTTCCCCATGCTCAAGTTCTCCCCAGGAGCTCTCCGGAGTTGTGCTGGGTTCCTTGTTTCCCCTGGTCTCCCGAGTTGGTTTGGGTTCTCTAAGCCTCCTTTGTAGTTCTTTTGTTAAGCTGTTTGCTCATTGTGATTTTCTTTGCGAACGTGTAGATTCTGAGGTTGAGGAGTTCTTGGATCCGACAATATCAACCGAAGGTTCACCACTGCTTGACAAAGGCAAGTCGCAGACCCCATTTGATCATGTTGAACCTATCTTTCCAAACATATTTTGGTTTTACTTTATCATGCATGGCTAGTTTTATAAGAAATGTTTGGGCAGTAGCTATTTCCTCCTATTTGATATTATGCTTTCTTTGTAACTTGTACTCAACATGTTATCATGATCACCTTGCAATCCTTAGTTTGGGGTATTTATGTTGGTACTGCTTGCTATTGCCAACATGGGTACGTAGGTTTCTTTCAACTAATATTCTTGACAATTTGAACTAGAACCTATGGTTGGTGCCACTGTTAAGCAACCTTGGTGAGATGCCATTGTTGTGTTGACTATGGTGTGAGGCCACGTTTCCTTTTTGTTTGTGCCAAAGGCTAGGTGGTCTTTTGGCAGTGTTTATCACCCAAAATGGTTTTATGCTTGGGCAAGAAGGCAGGGAGTGAGTAGTGGGTGCTTTTCACTTTGGGCTGTGGATGTCTTGCCTGAGCAGCGTTAAGGACTTAACTTTGTGTTATGTTGATCTGGGCCTTTGAGTCCAACCACAAGATCACTTTATGGGGGTGGTCTGGGTTGATGAATTAGCAAAGTTATGACCTGTTTCTGTTGTGGTGGTGCGTGCTGATTCGCATGGAGCAAGAGGGGGCCAAGTTCCTTTTGTGGACGACGAAACCTTAGCGGGCAGGTCAGGTCATGATGGAGCTTTGTAAAAGCCTTGTCACGCTCTCTAGACTGCTCACCTTCGGAAGTGAGCAAGGGTTTCGACGGGAACCCGACCCGCTAGAGAGATCATGAATTGTGGGCAAAGATGTACACTTCTGCAGAGTAACAATCTATTCAAATAGCTAAGTCCTTGGTCATGGACAATGCCTGGTGAAATGGTTCAAAGGGGTAGTTTTGTCAAAACTCAGGGTTGGCTGTGGATATCGGCGAGTATTATGGGTGGCTCCGAGTGCTTGTGATGCCCATGGTTAGCCGTGAAGGTTTGGTGGACCCTAGGGTGGCTCAAGGTGCTCCTGACTTGGTGCTCAGAAGGAGTTTTGGAGCCCTAGGGTGGTTGTGAGCTCTGGAGTGGGTGCTCTAGAGTGGCCTTGGAGGAGGTCTTGGTTGTTAGTGCAACCAGACCTTCCCCAAGTGGTTTGGGAGTGAGTTAGTGCTCACTCTCTCTTTGCAAAAATAAAATTAAAAGTATTTAGGTATTAATGTTTTTAACTTGCTGTCTTTCCAATCTATATGCTAGCTATTGTTAAATATAGCTTTGTGCAAACTAACCATACAACTCCCACTTGGTAAGCCAGGGCATGAATATTATGTGCATAATTGTTCCCCGCGATTTGCTGAATACATTCAACAGTACTTATGGCTTTTAGCCCTGTGTCAAAGCAGTGTGTGAAGATGATCAGGAGCAGGGAGGCTCAGGCCTCTTTGAAGAGGAGTTCTTTGTTGATCCAGCCGCCTAGGACGTCCTCCACTCGATAGCTTGTGGTGGGCTTGCCGAATGGCCCCATGCGTTTTATGCCTTCTACTGTATTAGGTTTTGCTTTTATCGGTTTTGTAAGCCCAGTTGGCAAACCTTTGTAAACAAGCTTCGATCCTAAGGTCATGTTTATTATATTGCTTATTGTCGCCTTTCTGTTTCTTCTTTTGTGTGACCTTGAAGTTGTGATCTTACCTAAGTGTATCTTTGTGAGAACTAGCATCGGGTATCCTTGGACTAGTTCGGTACACAGATGCAGGAGCTCTAGGTGGTCCTTTGGGATATCGCCTGGGAGCTCCTGGCGAGTCCTCCTTAGGGGTACACCACCGGGCACCCTCACGATAGTACCAGTCAAAAAAATGGTCCTCCGGACTTCCTGGTGTGCTCCGAAGGAGGGGGGATGCTACAAGGGTGGTATTATAGCTCTTGGGTCGACTGTAGGATGTGGCCATAGGTAGAAGGGTCGTTTTAGCCTTGATTCAAAAGTTATTTTCTAAAGCAAATCAACTTCACAATTCATGTAATGGTTCTTTCCTTGTTCGGATTCTATGCTGTTTTTACTTGGTCTAAATCTTTCTTATCTCTTTCCTTAGCTTTGCTATCCTACCTCCTCTGGAACTTTGTTTTTCGAATATAACTTGATCTTCTTACTATTGCAACCTCTATAAGGCTAACTTTGTAAGGTTAAGTTTGTAGTGGTCCCTTTTTAGTTTCACTTCGCTTGGTTATTAGGACCTCTGTTTGTGGTCTTATTGCCTCTCTTGGCCTTTTGGCCTTTTGCTCGGGTTTAACCAGGTCACCCCTACTAGCATAATCCCTCTCCCTCCCTTGCTCTATCTGATCTTAGTGCTTTCTTTTTTTTTACCCAAGAGATTTTGTGCAGATGGTTCAAACTCGTCAATCAACAAGTCAGAATGAGCCCTCTTAACAGTTGCCTTCACCCCCTCCTCCTCCGATGACAGTAGCAGACCCAGGGTTGGGGCAGTTTATGGCAGCTCAAGCACAAATGATGAGTTCTATGACGCAAAACATGAACCAAAATAGACCAGCAAAGCTAGACCACCAATGCTTTGCTTGCAATGATGAGCCAAAATAGCCAAGCAGCAGCAGTTGTACCTCCTCCACCTTCTATGCATCAACAATCCCGGTTGGCCGAGTTCATGAAGACCCGCCCAACTACTTTTTCAAGCTCCCCGAAACCTCTTGATGCTGATGATTGGCTGAGATCAACGGAGAAGAAGCTTGATATTGCTCGTTGTGAAGATAGAGAAAAGGTCTTATTTGCATCCCACCAATTAGAAGGTGCTGCAGCTGAATGGTGGGATACCTTCTGTGCCTCCCATGCTGATTCCCAGAGGATCACTTGGGCTGAGTTTTCAGCAGCTTTTCGCCATTCCCATGTCCCTGATGGGAAAGTAGAAACGAAGAAGAATGAATTCCGAGACCTCAAGCAGGGCAGCATGACAGTGGGTGAGTATCTTACCAAATTCACCCAATTATCACGCTATGCTCGTGAAGATGTGGCTACTGATGAAGCACGACAGAAACGCTTCAAGCGAGGCCTCCATCCTAGCCTAAAAGTTCAGGTTGTGGGCAACGATTATCCTAATTTTCAGCATATGGTGAACAAAGCTATACTCATCGAAGAATCTCATAGGGAGCTCTTTGAGTCTTTCAAGAGGAAGATGCCACCCTCCAATGCTCAACAAAGACCTCCCCAGCGTATCAAAACTTCTGTACATCACTCTTACCGACGCGAAGGACCTCCAGGACCCTCCAGGACCTCTGCCAAGACCTCCCGTCCAGCTGCCCCAAGTCAACATCACATCACCAGTGGCAGCAACCAACCCTCAAAGACCTCCTCAGCAGCTGGGGTCACTTGCTTTAAGTGCCACCAAGTGGGACATTTTGCTAATCAATGCCCACAAAAGACTGGACAAGCCACAGGGACCTCTCAAGCAGCCAGACCTCCTCAAGCTAATACCTCTCAACCCTTTGGAAGAGTTCGTGTTAATCATGTTGCAGTGGAGGAAGCCCAAACCTCCCCAGATGTTGTACTAGGTATGTTCCTAGTAAATTCAGTGCCACCTGCAGTTCTGTTTGATTCTGGGGCTTCTCACTCGTTCATTTCCCAAAGATTTGTTGCCAAGCACCAGTTTCCAGTTGTTGCCCTTAAGTCTACCTTGTTGGTACAATCCCCCGGTTCAGAGTTAAGCACGAACCAGGGTTGTCCACAAGTTTCTCTGGTCATAGGGGGAGTAGAATTTCTGGCCAACCTCATTCTACTAGACACCAAGTCCCTGAATGTGATTTTAGGAATGGATTGGCTGGCAGCCCACCATGCAATGTTGGATTGTAGAGGTAAAAGCATTTCTTTGACCAGCCCTAGTGGTGTCGCAGTGAAATTCGAAGCCTCCTCGGAGAAGCTTATTGGAGCTCTAGCCTGTAGTGCTCAAGTTCAAGCTTTGAAAGATGTCCCTGTGGTCCAAACGTTTGCAGATGTATTCCCTGATGAGCTCCCAGGAATACCTCCTGATAGAGACCTCGAGTTTGTGATAAATTTTATTCCAGAGACCTCCCCTATCTCCAAAAGGCCTTATAGGCTACATGTGGATGATCAAGTAGAACTAAAGCAGCAAATTGAAGACATGCTAAGAAAGGGTTTCATTAGACCCAGCTCCTCACCTTGGGGAGCTCTAGTGATTTTTGTTGCTAAAAAGGATGGCATACAAAGAATGTGTGTGGATTACAGAGCTCTGAACGAAGTCACCATCAAAAACAAGTATCTTTTGCCAATAATTGATGATTTGTTTGATCAATTAAAGGGAGCTGCAGTATTCTCAAAGATAGACTTGAGATCGGGATACCATCAACTCAAAATCCTCAAAGAAGACATTCCAAAGGCAGCCTTCTCCACTAGGTATGGGCTATTTGAATTCACTATTATGTCATTTGGGCTGACCAATGCCCATGCTTATTTCATGAACCTAATGAATAGAGTGTTCATGGAGTACCTGGACAAGTTTGTCATTGTCTTTTATTGATGACATCCTTGTGTATTCCAAAAGTGAGGATGAGCATACAAACTATCTCCACTCGGTTTTGGGGAAGCTAAGAGCCCACCAACTCTTTGCTAAGTTTAGCAAATGTGAATTTTGGTTGAAGGAAGTAGTTTTCTTGGGTCATGTCTTGTCCGAAAATGGGGTCTCAGTTAATCCCAGCAAGGTTCAAGATGTGCTCAATTGGGAGTCTCCAAAGTCTGTGCCTCAGGTCCGAAACTTTTGGGTATGGCAGGGTACTATAGAAGGTTTTTTGAAGGTTTTTCTCGTATAGCAAGACCTCTAACTCAACTTCTAAAAAAAGAAAAGTTCTCATGGACCCCTGATTGTGACCAAAGCTTTCAAGAGCTCAAGAAAAGGTTGACCTCTACACCAGTTTGGGTGTTGCCAGACGTTAGAAAGGATTTTGAAGTCTATTGTGATGCCTCTAAACAAGGTTTGGGCTGTGTCCTAATGCAAGAGAGAAGGGTGGTAGCCTATGCCTCAAGGCAGTTAAAACCACATGAAGCCAATTATCCCACTCATGATCTGGAGCTGGCTGCAGTTGTTCACGCTTTAAAGATTTGGCACCATTACCTCATTGGAAACCGATGTGAAGTCTACATAGACCACAAGAGCTTAAAGTATATATTTACTCAAACTGATTTGTACATGAGGCTGACAAGGTTGTTAGAGCTAATTAAAGACTACAATTTGGGAATTCATTATCACCCCAAAAGCCAACATGGTAGCTGATGCTTTGAGTAGGAAAGTTTATAGCAACACATTGATGATCAAAGAGAACCAACCCACTTTGTATGAAGAATTTCATAAGGTTAGGCTAGAAATAGTTGAAGAAGGATCTTTGGCAGCTCTAGAAGTGTAACCAACCTTACAAAATCATATTAGGGCAGCTCAAGTTGAAGATTTTGGCATCCAAGAAATTAGGGCCAATATGAGGAAAGGAATGTTTGTAAGGTTTTCAGAAGATGAACATAGTACGATATGGTTTGACAAAAGGCTCTGTGTGCCAGATAACATAGAGCTCAAGAGGATGATACTTAAAGAAGCACATGAAGCATTGTATTCCATTCATCCTGGAGCTACAAAGTTGTATCAAGACATCAAAGAAATGTATTGGTGGCCGAGTATGAAGCGAGAGATGGCAGATTTTGTAGCCAAGTGTAATACTTGTCAAAGGGTTAAGGCTGTGCACCAGAGACCTGGAGGTCTTTTGGTGCCTTTACCCGTACCGAAGTGGAAATGGGAAGAGGTTGGAATGGACTTTATAACTGGTCTGCCCCGTACCTAAGCCGGTTTTGACTCTATTTGGGTCATTGTGGACAGATTAACCAAGATGGCTCACTTTATCCCTGTGAAGACTACCTATACTGGAGACAAATTGGCGGAAATCTACATGGCAAAAGTTGTGTGTCCGTGGCTCACTTTATTTTTAGCCTTGCCTAGAACCGTGGGTATTATTAATTTTGTTTCTTTCAACTAATATTATTGACAATTTGAACTGGAACCTGTGGTTGGTGCCACTGTTAAGCAACCTTGGTGAGATGCCATTGTTGTGTTGACTATGGTGTGAGGCCACGTTTCCTTTTTGTTTGTGCCAAAGGCTAGGTGGTCTTTTGGTAGTGTTTATCACCCAAAATGGTTTTATGCTTGGGCAAGAAGGCAGGGAGTGAGTAGTGGGTGCTTTGCACTTTGGGCTGTGGATGTCTTGCCTGAGCAGCGTTAAGGATTTAACTTTGTGTTCTGTTGATCTGGGCCTTTGAGTCCAACCACAAGATCACTTTATGGGGGTGGTCTGGGCTGATGAATTAGCAAAGTTATGACCTGTTTCTGTTGTGGTGGTGCGTGCTGATTCGCATAGCGCAAGAGGGGGCCGGGTTCCTTTTGTGGACGGCGAAACCTTAGCGGGCAGGTCAGGTCATGACAGAGCTTTGTAAAAGCCTTGTCGCGCTCTCTAGACTGCTCACCTTCAAAGTGAGCAAGGGTTTCGATGGGAACCCGACCCGCTAGAGAGATCGTGAATTATGGGTAAAGTTGTACACCTCTGCAGAGTAACAATCTATTCGAATAGCCAAGTCCTTGGTCATGGACAATGCCTGGTGAAATGGTTCAAAGGGGTAGTTTTGTTAAAACTCAGGGTTGGCTGTGGATATCGGCGAGTATTCTGGGTGGCTCCGAGTGCTCGTGATGCCCATGGTTAGCCGTGAAGGTTTGGTGGATCCTAGGGTGGCTCAAGGTGCTCCTGAGTTGGTGCTCAGAAGGAGTTTTGGAGCCCTAGGGTGGTTGTGAGCTCTGGAGTGGGTGCTCTAGAGTGGCCTTGGAGGAGGTCCTGGTTGTTGGTGCAACCAGACCTTCTCCAAGTGGTTTGGGAGTGAGTGGTGCTCACTTTCTCTTTGCAAAAATAAAACCAAAAGTATTTAGGTATTAATGTTTTTAACTTGTTGTCTTTCCAATCTATATGCTAGCTATTGTTAAATATAGCTTTGTGCAAACTAACCATACAGCTCCCACTTGGTAAGCCAGTGCATGAATATTATGTGCATAACTATTCCCCGCGATTTGCTGAGTACATTCAAAAGTACTTATGGCTTTTAGCCCTGTGTCAAAGTACACTACTACAAAACAAGGATATAGTAACACCAAATTGTGTTACTATAGGTTGGAAAAAGTGTTACTAGCGCTCTTAGTAACACATTTTTTTTGTGTTCCAATTGGCCATGTTACTATAGACTGGTTGATTGTAACACATTTTTTTGTCTACAGAACATTTGTCTAGTGCTACAATGATTTTTTGTCAGAACACGTTTTTGCTCTAGTAACACTTCACATTATGGTAGAATGCATAGTTTGTAACACATTAACTAATCTATCGGAACATTTGTCTAGTGTTACAGTTGATTGTTTGTCAGTAACATTGTTTTTATTTCTAGTAACACTTCTACATTGTGGTAGAGCACGGTATGGAACAAAGGAACACATGGTTTGTAACACTTGTTTATATCTATTGTAACATATTCATATTATGAAACAAATATTTATTTTGCTTATACATGTGGCACAGATTATTATAGAATCACACAAACATGACACATTGCAAAATCACATAAACCACAAATTTCAATAATCATAGCAAGATCCACATATCGTAGCACGATTTCAAACATAGTGCTTGTTCATATCAAATCATAGTATATGTACATGAGGATGTGGCTCTAGAGAGCAAACACACATTGTCCATACTAGAAAGAAAAATTCAAGAACTAGTATTCATAAATTCCATTGCTTCTTCTTCTTCCATTCTTTGTACACATCGATGTAGGACTTTAACCATTAATCATTTCAACTCGCAAAGAAAATGTAAGTTGTAACATTACAAATTAGGCCAAATATGTACATTGACGAGAGTTAAGAAAGTCGCTAGTTTGAACATACAAACATCGAAGGCTAAGCAATTGGGACTCCTTTGGCTTGGGCATCACCAATATTGTTGCACCTGGCATGGGCCTCGCTAATGGCTCATCTTTTGCTATAGGATGATTGATACGCAATTTGTAGAATTGACTTCCTGTCTTAACTCCACCAACAATGGCTTCTGGATCAGTGCTCAAGAGATTTGCAAAGGCCACATTAGCCTTATTAGGATATTTTGAAGTCATTAGTAGCACCATGGACCTAACCTACATTAATTTGACATAATCTCTTAGTGACCAACAACCCTTAGTTGTACATCAAGATCATGCAATTAGAACAAGTGATATTATGTTCGTCTACCTTCATTAGAGGATGTTGTTTATGTGTTTGACGCTTGTGGCATGTAGCCTTGTCACGAGCCACCTCCCGTGTGCAATGGTTGTAGTCTCTCCAAGCCTCCGTGATGACCCTTACACATAAAATGAAGTATGAAATAATAAGACAAAATTTTACTATAATTACAGCAAAGTGTGGTTCATAGATACCTTTTGTTTCTTTGTTATTGTACTTGTGGTGGAACTCCTTTGAGAGGAATCAAACGAAAGGAAGAGAAAGATAATTGTATTTATACATTGTTACAATATTACACATCTTGAATAACGGCATTACAAGTCTAATATATTTTATTCAATGGTATATTGAAAAAGTGTACCTCTGTTCGTCTAGAATCATTATCGAGGCATCGTTGAATTATTGCATGTCCTTCTCGCTTCTTGTATTTCCTTGTCATTATTGTCACTTTGGCAATCGATTCCAATTCAAATTCATTCAAATGATAATTACTAGTTAAAAATATTAACATGTAATAAACTAAGAGTATACTATTATTCTTAAATACAAGAAACTAGTTGATAACCTTTTCCCAAGATAAAAGTAGATTGTCATCGCACTAAATTCAGACTCACATGTCTCTTTATTCTAGTAAAGAGAAAAAGATAGTAGCATTAGTTATTATAAAAATCCTTTGTGGATAAATAAATATTAAATTCACAAGCAAGTGACTTTACCAATTCATCCTGTGTTTAAGTAATCCCTCATTCTCGTTGGGTGCATCACATTGAACTCTCTAAAAATTTGAAACAATATTAAAACCACAAGACTAGATTAGTTGAAAACATGAAAAATAGAGCAAATACCTTTCTTTTAGAATGCACCGCTTGATTCTGAGAATTGTTATGATCACTCCTAGCACAATTTTCCTAGAAAAGATATAAAGTTTGAGTAACACATTTCAATATGGAGTTACAAATTAAAATGTACATTGTTACCATTGTTGCTTCTTTGTTCTCATGGTGTCTTTGATTGTTTTTTTAGTTCTGCAATAACTTTGTCTTGCATTCTAGAATGCTCTTTGAGTTGCCTTATTTCCTCCAACATGTGAGTCTCTATATCAGATGATGAGCCATCTATTGAAACTATATTAATGTCCTTAAAATGGTGTGTTCTTCGACCATAAACTTGTTTAGGAACTAGAAGCAATCCCATGCCGTGCACTTGTCCAGCTTTCTCTTCTCCCAACACCTGATGTAATGCATCACCTTCCCATGCAACTCCTCCTCACTATTTTGTGCTAACTCGTTTTGTGTCTAGGAGATTTTCCAATTGAACCTACAAGCAGAAATCCACACATTAGAAAATAGAAATAATTTTAAATTGGCAAAAATTATCATGTGCATGTCGATACCACTGCTCATTTTTCCTTTTCCCTTTTCCTGTGAGTTGCTAGGTAAACCTTTGCTCTATGTGGCTGTTTTTTCAGATCACTTGCCTCAAAAAAATAGCAAGAAAGGAAAAGTAAGAGGAATCATATATAAATTTTTAAACAGAAGATGACTCACCATGTCCTCGCACCAACGAGCATAACTCTTTGTACCCATTGTATGTGTTGTCTTCTTCATTTCACGACTTATTTTGTTCTTCTCACTAAGGATCTACAACAAAGGAAACTAATAAATAATGAACCATTATACATATAGAAATCAACAATAGTATAGATAGTGATAGTAAAAATGCCAAATAGCGTAAATAATGGTGCCTTACTTTTCCTTCATTGGACTTCCAATATTTTACTAGGGCCTTCCAATCATCTTCATCAATATCATCCGACAACGCCTATTCAAAATGCATCTTTTCTTCTTTGGATTAAATAGTGTCTTTTTAATGTTACCTTGTATTTTCTCCAATCTCTTCCAATTGATTTGAATATCCATTTCTCACATGAAGGAGGATACAAGAACTTTGTCTAAAATAAGAAAGTCACTAATGAATGAATTTGACTTCATGACATGATAACAAGCATATATATACTTAAATTGACAACATTATGTCTTGTAAAATTGAGCTAACTGCATTTAATTGAATTATGGTTTCGCATTGTTTTTCTTAACTTCTCTCCAATCTTTGGCACCAACCGGACAGTAACCACCATTTCTTGCTATGGTGCCCAAAAATTGGCCTAAAAGGCCACCTTCTTTTCCAATGGGTTGTCCAAGCATATTACATTTTACTACTATCCGATCTCCTTCAAGTAGATCCCAAACATGTGTTAAAACAATTCCTTTCGCTTATTACGTACTTCATCACCATCACCTATTAAAAACAGAATGATAGTGATAGTAACTAGTTAAGATGCAGTCCATATGAATGAGATTGATCTAACTACATTTGTACTTGATGTGTTCTGGTTCTCATCATCGTGTTTGCTCAACCTCGTTAGCATATAGTGCTTCAAAGATGCATTACATTTAATCCTTTCTTTTTCTTTGTACCTCCTCTTCCCGCTAAACAAATGTTGGGGACATGAACACGTGTTTATAGTAAATATAATAAAACCATATGTAATCTTTTATTAAACTAAATATTTGTATTAGACTATTAAGATTGTATTTATTAAGTCACATACCGTGTGAAGGCGAATAGGCTAATCTTGGATGAAAATAAATCATTGATGACTACCATGACTTGGAATAGTTAAGTTGTACTTGAATAATCAGATATACATATAGAAGAGTAAATTATATGTTCATTCTAATACCTTTAGTTTTATTTGGTTTATATTTGGATGGTTCTTTGTTGGACTTGGTAGGCGCTAAAGTGGCCAGTGTCTACTTCGTCACATACAAGCTAACCATCTTTTTGCTCTCACACTCGTTAAGCATTTCCATCACTTCAGGATCTTGTTCTATTACAACCAAGCTATCTTTTCTCCTGTAGTATAGATAGTCGACTGATGTGTACCCATAATCCTTGATCAAATCAATCAAGTTGAAGTAGCATATCTCATCTCTATCCATTTCCATTTGCACATGTTTCTGTCCTTCAGCTGCCCCATCGCATTCAAGATTTATAGTCCAAACATCCACCGCCATGGTAGCACAATCTAAATAAAATTTAGCACCAATAGAAAAATAAGAATAAAGCATAGGATAATCCACTGCTATTGTTTTGCTTGACTGAAAATTAACTTTATATACAGTAGTGTTCAGTTAGCTTGAATAAAATAAACGGGCTGGCATACCATGACACTAGTGAAACAATCAAGCATGTATCTAGCCCTATATGCCAACATGATGTATATGTATGAAACCTCAACAACAGATTAACTATACATACACCACTTTGTTGCATATGAATAAACTACTAAAACCATGGATGCATGCATACTGGACAATACATCTTTCTCGGGATACTTCAATTAAATTTTCATAGCAATTAAATATTCATAGCAATGCATCCCTAACATAGTAAATCATGTAAACAGAAGCATTATGATATAACTGCAGTCATAATATGCAAACATCAACACCTCTAAGGTCATCTCAACATCACTTCCACATGGCAACAATAAATATTACACAACTCAATCATGACATGCAACAGAAATTCCATTTAACCCGAATACTTGCCTCAACCGTGCGAAAACAGCGGACGCGAAGTGGGTGCTGCCCTTGGGATCTCGCTGCCACCTGGACAAGAAGATAACCCCAAACTAAGACTAGCATACTGGACCAAAATCATACATAACATCACAATCGAAATCGCTAACCTCTTATCATTTCTAACTTTTTCTAATTTCTAGCGATCGGTCACTGCTGACAGCAGACTTCAAAAATTCATAACTTTCTGCTCAGGAGTCCAAATAGGATGATCTTGGACTTCCTGGAAAGATAATTAAGTTGCCTACATAAACCTAGTTGGGGTGACCCTATGATTCGGCCATCTTCTAGTCCTACCAATCCATTTAATCAGAGCAAACATTTCACGTCGGGTTTCTGGACAGCGACAAAGAAACTATCATAACTTTCTCTACGTTCGTCCGAATTTAGTGATCTTTAGCTTTCCTGAAAGCTAAGAGGATTAGCCTCGTTTTTCGTTATGGTGAGACCCTCTGGAAACTCCTCTAACAGCAAGTTTAAAACAGGTTAAGCAGACACTGTCAAATCTGGTTTAGCAAAATACTAATGGTCATTTCCATGATTACCAAAACTGCTCTCAACAAAATCTGACAAAAACTTTCTGGGATATTACAAGTGGATGTATCACCATTAAACTAATCAACTACTAATCAACTACTAATTGATCCAAACAGTGGATGCATCACCATTAAATAATCACCATTACCTATTGTACGACAACAGCAGCAGCCCAAATGGCAAGAGCTTCCACGCGGCTGCATTGGAACGTGTTGGTGCTGAGCGATGCGGCAACCACGCGAAGGCAATGCGCAGCAGGAGAACGTCGTCCACGCGGCAGCAGTCGTGCGGCCACGGCGGTGGCGCTCGGGAACAATGACACGAGGCGCCACGCGACAAAGCGGTTGGCTACGCGCAGCAGGGCGCTGGCCGGAGGAAAACGCAGCGTGGAGAAAAGAAACGATGGCGGCGCACGGGAAAAATAAAACAACAGACAGCTAGGGTTTTTGGCATCCACTTTCCCCACTATTTGATAGAAAATTTGAGTTAGATGGGTTCCTTGGAGGAAAATTTGGTGGGAAATATTTTGGTCATAGTTTCGGAGGGAAACTAAGATTCTGCTTTAGGTGGAAAACACGTACATATCATTTTTACAAGAATAATGTACTTGATCAAATTAGCTTGGCGTGGGATAAAATATTGGAAGATACTAACACCACTCCAATTAAACATTCATACTAGTATGCCATGTCCCAACATTAGTCATCCGATGCATGTAGATCCCAATAAAAAAAATCCTAGGAGTGCATCCATCACAAATGTACTACTATGCAAGACTAATTGTTTAATGCTAGCACTAGCAATGTCGCCACGAGACTTACTTGTTCGGCCGGACTTGTTCGGCTCTGAGACAGCAGCCGCTCCACGCGCCAGCGGTGGCGTCACGCGATCGTGGCATCAGCGAACAGGCACGGCGGTAGGAGATTGGCGGGGCGGCAAGGCATCTACGCGCTACCGGCAGCGAACAAGGCACAGCAGAGAGATTGGCGGTGGCGTCGCGATCACGCGATCGAGGCAGCTAGGGTTTTGGCATCCATTTTCCCACTATTTGATAGAAAATTTGAGTTAGATGGGTTCCTTGGAGGAAACTTTGGTGGAAATACTTTCGGTCATAGTTTCGGAGGAAGCTAAGATTCTGCTTTAGGTGGAAAACACGTACATATCATTTTTACAAGAATAATATACTCGATCAAATTAGCTTATGGGATAAAATATTGGAAGATAAATTCAATGATGTCCTATACATTCTAAATTAACTTTAGGAAACCGAATTATTTCATTTTTTCAAAAAATAAAAGGACATATCCAAATCGATTTCCATTATTTTTGTGTATTCCGATTCAAATTAAAAAAATGGAATGGATATCCGATACTATCTATATCTCTAGAAGGCACTATGTGACAAGTGACTAATTGTATTGATTTTGTAACATTAATAATGTATAAAGAAAATATAATTAATTTCTAAATAACTAACTGAAACCGATTTAACACTTCTAATTAAGTTAATATAACCAATGACAATGATAAATAATATTGTATAACCAATGACAATGAAAAAGTTGTCAACTACAAAGTTGCATAACTTTTCGAGATATAGAACTTTTGTTTTGGTTATGTCTCCATCCGAGATACTTAACTACCACTACACACTCACTTATGACTATAGAGCATATGGATTCCTTTGGTATTAACTTCTATAAAATCTTGTGAATCAAATACTTCCGCATCAAAATGACTTCAAATAAAAAAGTTATAATTTCTATGTATTTAGTAAACACCAGTTTCCATACATTTAGTAAAATCAATCGCTACACCTCTAGTAAAAATCAACCGCTACACATTGAGTGAAAAGAAAAAACTTATAATGTTAGTCCTGAGTGATAATAATAGACTCAAAGTTGCAACTTCCACATCCTAAACCTACAATTGCCCCTGCCCTTCTTCCTCACCCCTGCCCTTCTTCCTCACGACAACCCACCGCCTCGTCTCCTCCTCCCCACCCTCTTTCGGTTCAACCACGTCGCCCTTATTATATCTAAAAACTCCCTTTTACCCCTTATTCATTTTTGAAAAAATCAGCAATCCACCGAAGGCCTCCCTGCCCATCTCTCCCCCCCCATTCTCTTCTCCATCCAGCACACCCCCAGCCGCACCCTCTCCTCCCCTTTTGCCCCCTTCCTCCACCCGAGCCCTTTCTCGCCCCCAGCACAGCCCTCCACCACCGAGGCCTTCCAGCTCCAGCTCGCCTCGGCTCCCCCCTCACCTCCGGTGCCGCCGCCACCCTCTGGAGCAGCCTCCCCTCGGCTCCCCGGTTGCCGCCCTGGTGTACATATCTTGGTCACAACATGGTCGTTTGTGGAGATCAGTTTAGAGACCGGGTACGCTCTGAAGCACGGACACTTGGAAAAATTGTCGTATCCGTGTCAAACGACGTGTCGGACACGGACACGTGTCGGATACGTCTCCGATACGTGTCGACGGAGTATCGGCGATTTTTATAATAAATTTTTAATTTTTAAAATTCCCGATACGTGTCGAACACGTTGTGACCGCGTGTCCGACACATATGAGGACACGGCCCGGCCCAGATATGCTAGATTGCTAGGTTTTCTTGCTGCCTCCTCCGATCCGCATCCGCACTGCGAAGCCATCGCGGCGCGCCTCCCGCGCTGCGTGAAGCTCGCGCTCGTCGGCCTCTCCTCGCCGCCCGGCTCGCGCGCCGCGGATCGAGCTCGGGAGGGTCGCGCCACCGGATCCAGCTCCGGTCCTCCCTCGCGCGACCTCCAGCCCGGCAGCTCCTTGCCTCATCCTCCCTCGCGCGACCGGCGGCAGCTCCTCCCTCGCGCGACCTCCAGCCCGGCAGCTCCTCGCCTCATCCTCCCTCGCGCGACCGGCGGCAGCGCCTCCCTCGCGCGACCTCCAGCCCGGCAGCTCCTCGCCTCATCCTCCCTCGTGCGACCGGCGACAGCTCCTCCTCCCTCGCGCGACCGGCGGCAGCTCCTCCTCCCTCGCGCGACCTCCAGCTCGGCGGCAGCTCCTCCACCCTCGCGCGACCTCCAACTCGGTGGCAGCTCCTCCTTCCTCGCGCGACCAGTCGACCTCCAGCTCGGTGGCACCTCCTCCTCCTTCGCTGCCGCCAGATCCAGCTCCGGGCGAAGTCGCGTGGCCGGCTTCGGTCCTCTCCCGCCTCGCGCCGCCAGCTCCGGACGAGATCGCACGGCCGACTTCGGTCCTCCCTCACCTCGCGCTGCCAGCTCCGGTCGAGGTCGCGCGGCCGGCTCTGGTCCTCCCTCGCCTCGCGCCGCCCGCTCCGTACCTCCAGTGCTCCTTCGCGCCGCAGGCCCGCAGCTCCAGCCTCAGGCCCTCAGGTGAGTTATGAACTACTGATGGAGATGGTGAATTGGTATTTGGTGATGCACTGATGCTTTAAGCCTTGCACTGATGCACTGATGCAATGATACGGTAATAGATCAACCCATTCTGTTCATCAAACAAAATTATATTCCAAGTTCGACCAACCAATTCCTCGAACCAAATGCCTCGTAAGTAACAAACATGGTTAGGCCATTATGTTCTTCGGTCGATCTTATGAGCAATGTTTCTGATATAGGTGTTTCTTAATTTTCACAAAAGGGAAAAAAATGTTTACAGGTTATCACATTTGTGCGGCATTTAACTGATTAGGGACAACGTGAACTTGTGACGAGGAGGAATTAAGAATACAGGGATAGTTTGGGAGCATTTGATATATATATTGTCATTCTTACAAAACTTGTATTTTAATCGGTGAGATATCCGATGGCAAATGACCATGATTCCACGTTGCCCAAGAGCTAATTCACCAAGTTCAGGGTGCACCTGGTCAAATGCCACACAGACACGATGCCTTGCAGCCAATTTCAGTGCAAAGAATATGTTTTTGCCACTTTAATCAAGATAATCCTCTTGGCAATGATTAGAGTAGTAAGTAGGACACGAGGCCACAGGCCAGGGGACCTATCTCAATCAAGAAATCCAATAGATGTCAATAAAGCAAGCTTTTCCTCCACCAGCCGGGTGCCTAATCTCAAAAGAGAAATCATGCTATACATCAATCGAAATCCAAATTGTAAGGCTCCTAAATTTCCAGGGTTAATGCCAATGAAATGCATTGTAAACTAAAAATTGAGATGGGCTGTGATCTCTCCAGGGTATAGACTGATGGTGAATTGGTGATGCTTTGGCTTTGCTTGTGATAGATTGAGTGAGTGACAGACTTAGTAGTTAGTAATTACTAATTAGTATGTATGCTGGTCCAGAATGGAGGATTGGAGGCTGCACCTGCATGTGTACTGATGCTTTGCTTAATTGCTTGTGACTTGTGATACACTGAGACAGTGAGACTTAGTAATTAGTATGTATTGATGCTATGCTTGTGATACATAAATGAATTGATGCATTGATGCATCAATGCATCAATTCATTTATGTGTCACAAGCATAGCATCAATACATAAATGATGCATTGATGCATCATGCATGTTCTCATCATCTCATGTTAATATGTTAATATGTCAATTGTAGTTGCTCTGCTCTATTGCTTTGAGCCTTTAATTGTTCATAAATCAAGTATATATGTTATCTTTATATTCTTGTAACTTTTGCTGATCATGTTACTTCTTTTTTCAGGTTTATGGAATTATGATTTCTGAAAATGGTATTCATATGAACAATTGAATATATCATGATTCATGAATTGACTGCAAGAAGAATGAAGAGGCAAGGGTCGTCTTTGAGAGGTACATATTCCGAGTTTATTTTACACTTTGCAAAATTTCAGTTCGACAACGACAAGCATGAAAAAACATAAAAAAATGATACATATGTGTAATTTATTCTTATTATTTAAATATATATAGCTGTGTCGCCGTATCGGTATTTTTAGGAAAATGACGAATTCCCGTGTCGGTGTCGTGTCGTGTCGTGTCGACGTATCCGTGTCTGTGCATCATAGCGGGTACGTACGTTGAATATCAGTGATGAAACATAGTTGGATGCAAACATTTTGCAAGAACATTGCCCAAATTTGTAGAAACTATTACAAATATTTTGACTATTACAAATTTGTAAAAATAAAATTGACATACATGTCTGGTTTCTCAAAAAATTGTCATAACTCATAGATATCTCATATATTTTTCCTCATAGTTGATATGAAATATCTTGCTTGAGTCCACTTTATGTAAAATCATAGCTTTTATGTATTTCCAACATTCATCCTAGATCTTGAAGTACCACATAAGCGATGCAATGATAGTATTTCTTGTTTTAGTGAATTAATGGACTTAAGTGCTATTAAGAGGTTGTTGCAATCCAAAAGACCAAGTGATGACTACATAGTGGGGTAGAAGGTTTTATTAAGTTTGCATACAGATGGGAAAAGGTCTCATGCAAAGATTCGATGTCCGTGTGTCAAATGTGTCAACAGTGCGATTCTGATGCAAGAAAAAGTGTATGAGCACTTAGTGTGTAATGGAATGCTACGTGGATACACTATATGGGGTTGTCATGGGAAACGAAGATCTTATATCTCTGCTAACAAAGATTCAGAGCCACCATGTCCAACTTTAAACACTAATATGCGCTAAGTAGTTCAAGAAGCCTTTGGATATATAGAGAGTAGACATCACACAAATGGACCAGATCTGAAATGTAAGCTTTCTTTGATTTGCTTAGGGCAGCTGATGAACCTTTATGGGAAGGATGTGAGCTATCAAAACTTTCTTTCCTTGTCTTATTGTTTCATGTGAAATCGACCAACAAGTGGAGCAATAAATCAATTAATGATCTACTTCAAATTTTACAGACTAGCTCTCCCAAATGGTTCAAATATACCTAGAACATTTGTGGAGGCTCGAAAGATCATTGCAAAGCTTGGCCTTAAATATGAGAAGATTCATGTATGCCCAAATAATTGTCACTCTATCGGAAAGACAAGAAAGATGATGACTTTTGTTCAAAATGCGAAGCTTCAAGATGGAAAAATAAGCCGATAAAACATCATTGACAAAAAGGAAAGAAGAAAGGCAACCCCAAATAAGGTATTGCGTTACTTTCCAATCAAACCTAGACTTAAAAGGCTTTTTATGAACAAGGAAACAACCAAGTTAACTAGATGGCATGACGAGGCGTACAAAGGATGGTGCTTTGCGCCATCCTGCTGATCAGAGGTTTGGAAAATCATGATTCCCTCCACCTCACATTGCATCGATTCTCGAAACATGAAGTTTGGAATAGCAACAGATGGTTTTAACCCATATGGAAATGCAATTCTACCCATAGTTGTTGGCGATTGTATTAGTACCATACAACCTTCCGCCATGGTTATGCATGAAAGCTTCTTC
This sequence comes from Ampelocalamus luodianensis, assembly GCA_036346255.1. NCBI lineage: Eukaryota > Viridiplantae > Streptophyta > Magnoliopsida > Poales > Poaceae > Ampelocalamus > Ampelocalamus luodianensis. The sequence continues at coordinate 46,316,683 of CM070634.1, read as the reverse complement.
TCTTATGCTCACTCTAATAATTCTGGTTACCTGAAAGGACTTCCATACATTTATGCAAACGGTTTATGATGAGCTAAATGAGTTGTTTGACAATGGTATGTCTACATATGATGCATCTCGAGATGAGAGATTTCAACTTTATGCTACAATATTGCATCTCGTGGAGTGACTACTGGGGCAGGATATTGGCACAAGATGCAGTGTTATGGGACAGTTGGGTTGTGTGTCTTGTGAAGATGAAACAAGTTCAAGACGCTTGAAGCATGGCTACAAGCAATGTTTCATGGGACACCGACGATTTCTACCACCGCCATGAGTTTCGATATGATGCTAGTTCATTTGATGGAACCAAGAGCATCGGTGAGACCTATTTCTTATTCGAGTATCTCTTTTGCAAAGGATAAAATCAATTAATGACTTTCGAAGTCCAAAACTTGGAAGGGTGTTAGTGGCCTATTTTGTTTGTCTTCTCGAAGTATAATTTGCTCTGACACAATCTTGACTTTATGCATATAGAGAAGAATGTGTGTGAAAATATATTTGGGACACTTTTAGAAATGGATGCCAAATCAAAGGACAATCTGTGTAAGGAAGACTTGCAAGAAATGAACATCAGTCGATCTACATCCACAAAAAAGGCTAATGGTAAGTATTACTTGCCTCCCGCTTTGTATAACATGTCTAAAGAGGAGAAGCAACAGATTCAGAAAGTCCTTCGTGACATAAAAGTTCCAAATGGTTATTCTAGTAACATCTCTAGATGTGTAAATGTTGGTCAAGCAAAAATTTCAGGCCTAAAAGTCATGATGCCACATACTAATGCAACAACTTATGCCACTTGCTTTGAGAGGTCTTCTCCTGGATGAAGTTACATCTGTCTTATTTGATCTATGTGGGTATTTTAGAGAATCTGAATGCAAAAGTTCTCCACATGAATGAACTTGACAAGTTAGAGGAACGAATCATAATGACGTTATGTCGGATGGAGATGATATTCCACTTTGGGTTTTTCACTATCATGGTGCATCTAGTTCTTCACTTAGCAACAGAGGCAAAAATAGGTGGTCCTGTATGTTATCGGTCAATGTATTTTGTTGAAAGGTATGTATTTCTTATAAAAATTAAGAGCCATGTTTGGTACCTTCTCTTTGCATGCTTAATTATAGTTTTTATTAATATATACTAGTTTGTGTAGGTACCTTGGTGATTTGAAGTCAAACGTGAGAAATAAAGCTCGTCCAGAGGGTGCATTGCGAAATCGGTTTTAAAAGAGGCTATGCAATTTTGTTCAACATTTCTTGATGGTTTTGGACATTGTCTAATAGGCTTTGCGGAATGATGATAATGATGAGTCACTTGGATGTTCCACTAGACATGCATCAACTCTTTTCCTCATCTGAAACCACTTGGGAAGCCAAGTAGTTATGTCTGAGAGGTTTGGCTAAAGTACAAGCACATAGATATGTGCTATTCAATTGTTCGATGTCGATCCATACCTTAGGTAATATCTCAAACTTGTAAACATAAATTTTTTCCTCCCATAAATTTTCTTACGTGTAAATTGTAGGGCTCATCTTTGAAGAGATCATTGGAAAAGGTATTGGACGTAGAGCCACTCATAGAGATGTTGAGAAAATCCAAAATGAGAAGTTCCATCAATGGTTTAGAAGTCATGTAAGTACCTTAACTCAAAATGCTTACATGTAGCACTAAGGTATAACACTAAACTTGTATAATTGTACAGATAATGCAGTTAGAGAGGGAAAATGGCATTTATGGTGTTAAAGATGACATTAGATGGCTAGCTCGTGGCCCAGTAGAAGCTGCAAAAAGGTACCGTGCTTTCAATAGTCGAGGTTTCCGTTTTAGGCCCAAACGGTTGGATGGGGTGACACAAAATAGTGGTGTAGTGCTAACTGCAAAAACATCAAGTTATGCCAGTGCAAGTGACGGCAGGCCAGTTTTAGGTGATGTGACTTACTATGGGAGGATAATTGATATTATTGAGCTAAACTACTCTGGGAATTTTTCTGTGGTACTTTTCAAATGTGAATGGGTTGATGTTCTTTCTAAAAGAGGAATAAAGAAGGACAAGTATGGCTACACACTTGTTAATTTCTCACACCTATACATACGGGAGAAAAGATTGGTCATGAACCGTACATTTTCCTAACCAAGCCGAAAGGTGTTTTTATGTCAAGACAAAGACAAAGAAAACTCTGGGTGGTCTGTAGTCATGAAGATGAAACCAAGAGATATATATGACACAGGTTGTGATGAATGGGAAGATGATGTAGAAAATGAGCCATTCCATGTCACACACCTTGGAGATATGTTCAATAATGCAAATGTAAGGCATCGATGGGCTAGAAGAGACATTGAGGGAACCACAGTGGATGCTAGTGATATTGTGGATGCTAGTGACAATGGATTGAATGACCAATCATAGTTCATGAGGTGCGATACCATGACTCTTTATTGTGGAAGTTCATTTATTCAATGGTTTGTGTTCCTCTCCTTTTTTTAATGTGTAATTGTACAAGTTCTTCTCATTTTTATTGAATTTCTACTATAATGACGATTTATATCTGTGAACTTTATTGGTGTGGTCAATGGTGTGATTGTAACAATATACGTTACACCTATATGATATGATAATGAATATGTATAAAGAAACAAATAATTGTAGGTGATCTCATGGTTAACCATGTTTCTTTTTTTTTTCTTCTAATTTTGAGTCGGCATATGACTAGACAAGAGAGACATTGAGGCAATTTGCTCTAGTTCACTTTTGGTGAATAGTCGCATCATATTGTCACAAGATTCATAATCAATCGGGCATGACATATATTGAATGTCTTAGTTTTAAAAGCTTTATTATTGTTTTCCCAATTAAAGTATAGAAACATTCTTACACTATTTCCTTTTAGGAATTGCAGGTTACTAATGTTATGTGGCATCCCTAGTCACCTTGTTCAAGCCTAAAGTATGATGGATGCATGGTCGTGAAGTTGGAGAGCATACATTTTTTTTTATTGTCGAACCTTTTCGTAATTCACATTACGTATGTAAATGTTCTAGCTAGATGATGGTTCATGATATTCTGAATATTACCACAAAACATGTTGGAGGCTGTTTTCAAATTTCCTATTTCATTTGTGATGACACTTGTTTCATATTGCCTCAAATATCATTTAAAGGCCAGACTGAAATGCCTTCTTTTGTGGCCTTTCTATGCATTTTATAACATTGAGACAATTTTTTCTTGGGTGATTACTTATTTCATTTAACCTTTTGTGGCTGCCATACATGACTGTTTTTGCATAGCCTTTTTGTTTGACTTAAAACCACAAAAAAACGTTTGCACTCAGGTTTTGAGCATTGAAAACAATATTACATGACAATGTGTTGTAAATTTGACTAGTATTCTTGTGGACCAAAAAGATGAAATTCTTGATCAACCTATACAGTGGCAGGTTAGTGGGTTCGCGCAACAACGTCAAAAACATCTATATTACTCACATTTAATTTCACATTTTTTGTTTTTCAGTTTTTTTCCTTCCCCGTTGTACTTGTTCTTCTTGTGATCTGGCTCCATCTAGAGTGTCTTGAGCTTGGCCTAATAAATTGACAACAGGCTCTGGCATCGAACTAACCTTTTTAATCGCCTACTCATTGTTCTCATGTGATGACCACGATGTGATTGCCAAACAGCCTTGACGACAGCTAGGTGCGATGTCCGTGTCGCCTATATGAATAGGAAGGTCCACATGTATATGTTTCTTTACAACACTTGGACTGTAACATTATTTTGTGTTACTACAGGGCATATATTTGTAACACATTGTATATGTTCCATTTATGTGTTACAACACGATGAATTGTTGTATCATTTTGCTTGTAACATTAATTTTGTGTTACTATAATTATTGTCAGTAACACATTTTTATAAAAAAAGTGTTTTGTGTTACAACCTCAGTCTGTAACACACTATTTTGTGTTACTATGAAATTTCACTGGAACACATTGATGAATATGTTACAAGAAAGTGTAACAATATCCTTGTTTTGTAGTAGTGGTAGTGTGTGAAGATGATCAGGAGCAGGGAGGCTTAGGCCTCTTTGAAGAGGAGTTCTTTGTTGATCCAGCCGCCTAGAACGTCCTCCACTCGACAACCTGTGGGCTTGCCGAATGGCCCCATGCGTTTTATGCCTTCTGCTGTATTAGGTTTTGCTTTTGTCGGTTTTGTAAGCCCAGTTGGCAAACCTTTGTTAACAAGCTTCGACCCTAAGGTCCTGTTTATTATATTGCTTATTGTCGCCTTTCTGTTTCTTCTTTTGTGTGACCTTGAAGTTGTGATCTTACCTAAGTGTATCTTTGTGAGAACTAGCATCGGGTATCCTGGGACTAGTTCGGTACATAGAGGCAGGAGCTCTAGGTGGTCTTTTGGGATATCGCCTGGGAGCTCCTGGCGAGTCCTCCTCAGGGGTACACCACCGGGCACCCTCACGGTAGTACCGGTAAAAAAAACGGTCCTCCGGGACTTCCCGGTGTGCTCCGAAGGAGGGGGGATGCTACACTATGGGTAAAGTTGTATACCTCTACAGAGTGATAAACTATTCGAATAGCCGCGCTCACGGTCATGAGCATGCTTAGTGGAGCTGGTATGGCGGTAGTCTTGTTTTTCCAAAACTGTTTTGTCACAAAACTTGGGTAATGACATGGGGTTTTTCATTTGTTGATTTAACTGCCATTTCTATGGCTATGTTGCTATGTCTATAGTGAAAGTGTCATTTCTATGACTGATTGGCTATTTCTATAGCAAGACCGCCATTTCTATGCTTGCACATGAACTTGTCAATGCCATTTCTATGGCTAAACATGATTATATTTTTGCTTGCAACTGATTAGGGTTGTAGGCGTTGTTATTACTTGTTTCAATATCTTACTTACTGTCTTGTACTTATTTGTGCTGCTTCTTTCAAATTTTGTTACAAATTATTACATATGAATATTACAAATAAAAATGGCTTTGAGCAAAATAACTTGTAGACTAGAGCCATTCATTTGACAGCCTTGCATCTAATATAATCTTTGTGATACACTACAAGTCTTGCTGAGTACACAAGTACTCAATCTTGCTATTGTTGTTGGTTTAGAGTTTGCAGAGGAGCCGACTCCAGACGACGAGTTCTTCGCCTCCGACTGAAGGGTTCGGTGACGGGTCTACCTAGGCCTTTGTTCTTTGTCGGTTGCCTGCGGGATCAGATGGGCAATGCCGCTGGACTTTTGCTACTACTATATATCTTCCGCTACTATATGTTTTCCTCTGATGATTGCTTTTATTTAGCCAGTCGGTTGTTGATGTAATAATTTGTAATAGCTTAAGTAGAGTACTCTTTTTCTTTACTCGTAGCTGTGATTGTATGGATGTGATTGCCAACTATTGTGAATGTGTGTGCTAGCCTTTAATCCTGGGACTAGCACAGAATACATAGAGTCTTCGGGTATTTCATGCCCGGGGGTCCGACATCTTCCGCAGAAAAGATTTCCAGAATAGAAGGTGATCCTTTATCTTCAAAAGAAGCAACGAAGTACCAAAGTCTGGTTGGAGCACTCCAGTATTTAACATTGACGAGGCCTGATATATCTTAGTCAGTTAATCGAGTATGCCAATTTCTTCAGGCTCCTACAACAGTACGTTGGACTGATGCCAAGCACATTTTAAGATACTTGAAGTTTACTTCAGGTGTTGGTTTGAGGATCAGGAAATCTAGCTCAACACTAGTAAGTACTTTTTCTGATGCCGATTAGGCTGGATGTCCGGATGATAGAAGGTCAACCAGTGGATTTGTCATGTTCTTTGGGTCGAATCTCATTTCATGTAGTTCAAGAAGGAAGCCACTGTGTGAAGATCAAGTACCGAGTCAGAGTACAAAGCTCTAGCCAATGCTACGGCAGAGATTGTATCGATACAATCACTTCATGATGAGCTCGGGATATTTCAAGAGCTCCTTGTCTATGGTGTGTTAATCTCGGAGCTACATATCTCTCGGCGAATCTGGTTTTTCATGCCCGGACGAAATGGACTTACAAAACCATTGAGCGCACAACAGTTAATATTGCTAAGGAACAATCTGAATCTATTCGGTTGTGATTGAAGAGGCATGTTAAACAGTCCTATAGACATAGGATTGTGCAGTTGATAGTTTCCCAATCTCTCTCCCTGATTTTCTGTTAACTTTTGTATACAAGTAGATCTCTTCTGATTCTTTGCACGTTGTGCCATTGTACTGTGTCGTTATATAAATCAATGGATGCCGCCCGGTTTAGGTGCGGAGTCTCAAACCTATTCTCGTTTTTCTATAGTTGTTTTTTTTAAGGAAATGATGAGAGTGCCGCTATTGCATTAAAAAGAGGGAAACGTAACAAAAAGGTTACAAAGAGAAAACAAAAAACAAAAACAAAAACAAAAACCAAAACAGAAAAGTTGCCGCTCCTACACCGGCACGCAGCTAAAAATCGGGCTTATGTTTCTACTATAGGCTGGGTTTCATTCCCACCTGGCAAGTAGGCTTGAAGCTTGGTTGCCCTACTGAGCGCCCATGCCTAGGCTTCCTCCTTGATGATGGTCAGCAATCCGACTGGTGTCTCTCTGTGATACTGAAAGGTTCTTCTATTTCTTTCTTTCCAAATGTAGTTGAAAGCTCAAGAAATATTAGAATTACGAATTTTGGCCACAAACAGCATTAGAATCGGTGTTCCAGAATGGTTGGGAACAGACCGGTTACCCGAAATCCCGATCGATGGGGAGCGAGATTTCTACACCCGGTTTCTCAAAAGCAACGATTTTTCACACCGTTATCCCAAACTTTAAACCGGGTTTTCACGGGCTCTTACCGATTAATTTACTTGGATGTGTTTCATAATATATTTCGTACAGAATCGCTGCTAACAGTAAAAAAAGTCGCTCCTTGACCGATCAAATAACAAGATTTGTAGGGTTTGTGTCTGGTTCCTGGCCAAGTTCTAGCCAACTTGTAGCCGATTTGGGACAGTTTTTGTAACATTTTGGGTTTGGATTTCATTCCATACTGGTTTATGCCGGCAACCGACCATAATCCGTTACTAACCCTAGCGAGAGTCAGTCCGGAAACGGAATTTGAAACCTTAGCCTAAGCACTACAATTGTAACATCATCATCACAATACTTGCCCTCAGCCCCAGAAATCTGGCCTTGTGCAGAAATATGAACTATAGGAACCCAAACCCAAACCCTCCTACAAACCATTTTCACATCCCGAGGTACATCAATCGTATACCCAAAACCATCAGATGAGCATTACATTTACACCTCAACTCAAATTTTCGGTAACTTGGCTGAAGGAACGGTGAATCTTCGTCAAAACTCTCTTATCTTATTTTAATTAATAAAAGAAGTTTACTCCCCTAGCAGGAGAATCGTCCCACCCCTACGTACATAAAAAAGCCAACGAAACTCTCGCACACTGGGACCACCGTGTCAGCCACTTCGCGTCCCTAACGTGGCCGCTCCTTGCATCTGCACACCATCGCCACCCCGCTCTTCTTCCTCCGATCCCCCCATCCGCCCTGCCTCGCACCCACATCGGCTCCACCCACCTCGTTGTTGCCAGAACCACCCTCACCACCGACTGTCCGTGTGCGTCCTCCGTCTCTCGGCGCTTGCAGAGCCCCACACATCACATTCCCTTCTCCCTCCCACTCTCGCCCTAGGCTCCGTCGCCGCCGCTCCACCCAGTACCCCATCCCCATATCCTCCCTCACTTTCCCATCTCGTGTAAAGTTTATGTTTCTGTTGCAACACACGGGCACTGTGCTAGTAAGACACGATAAGTTAGCTGCAGTTGTGAGCTCCTTGCGGTCTGTGGTTAGCTGTAACCTCTTACCTCTGTACAAAGTCACATAGGACATAGTGCACAGAAGGCCAAAAAAGGGAGTCGAGTTGAGTTACAGTGGAATTTACAATGCTGCTTCAGCCGATTACATCTCTTGGGCATAACGCTCTTGCGGCAAACGCGGTTACCCTTCGCCCTTGGCCCCTGTCAAACATCACATGCAAAAACTAACAGGGATACCAAATTTCATGAAGCTCTCAGGGCCTGAGAACGTCGTGCAACGAAAAAGCCCAAGACTTGAGAAGCAGGAACTGCCCCCCACGCCGCCAAGAACAGTGCCAGGAACCCTACAAAACAACAAGCAAAAACATCCTTGGTGAGTCACTACTGTGCAGCATATGGCTTGCTCGAGAGCCTATACGCTTGGCTTGTATCGCTTGAGCACAGAAGCCAGATTCTCCTTCCCTTTGGGAAAAGCAATGGCTCCTGCTGCAGTTCCGCTTCGACCCTTGCGTCCAGAGATGGTTTGCTCCACATCTTGATCGCCTCCAAGATCACAGCTGCATTGGTGATGGTGCCAGAAATGGGCTTGGCAACCGGACCTACTTTCTAATGGCACGTGCACCAGTATTCAGAATTTCGGCTAAAAATCGGACATTTCACCCATACCGGTGGGGCCGGAAATCATTGATCCTGCATTTTCCAAGCGCTGGAAACCTCACCAAACCTCGTGCCGCCACTGGCCCCGAGGTTTCCAACATCGGTGCAGGGTTTGACGAGGTTACCGGCGAGGTTTCGACGTGGCTCGAGGCGGTGTGGTGGGTTGTGGCGAGGTGTGGCTCGCCGGCCGAACAGATGGGAGAGAGAGGAGAGGAGAAAGGAGGGGAGGAAAGGGGAAGGGAGAGAAAGGGAGGGTTTTTTTTGCAAAAAAAAATGTAGCACAAATTTTGGAGCACTTCAACGGTGAGGATAGCGCGTGAGATCACATGTACATTTGGCTTTGATTTATCTGGGAAAAATACATGTTATAGGTTGCTGCAAAATAGATAAGACAAAAGGATCACCTGAAGACGGTTGAGCACGTAAGTGTACTTCCCCCAAAGTTCAGGTCTACTTTCCACAAGGGATAGGTCTAGTACCCAACAGATACACCAGACACGTACCAAAACTAACAACCGGGAAGGCTGCCAAACACAATCATCGACATAGTTGGGTAGTCTGTTGTTGTGGACGCCTTTGCTGGGAACACGTATCAGAGACGGTGGCGCAAAGCAGCCATAGCTCCTTTGGCTCGGGCACTGTTACCGTGTCGAACTTGGGCACAGTTGCCGAGTCGGTTACTGTTGCCGATATGGTAACAGAGAATTCGGCAAGGGGAGAAGCTCAAGCTGATTAAGAGATAGAGTTAGTTCTCCTTAAGAGATAAGATAGAGTTAGTTTCTCCTTCAGAGATTGAGTTAGAGAATAGGTTAGTTTTGCTATCCAATTCGGTTTGTGCTTTTCTTATTGCAATTTTCGAAAATTCTGCATGCTGACACTATAAAAGGAGCAGATGTAAAGAGGGAGACTTAATCAAGAAATAAACTAAGTTTTGCCTCACCTAGTTTTCGGAAAAGATCAGAGCCTCGACCAACCAGAGCAAGTCCAGTCGACCAGAGGGCGATCCCCACCTTCACCAACTATCCTCGCCTTTGCATCTTCACCCTCATCTATCCCATGCCGCCTTCACCACCACCCTTCACCATGGAAAGCAACAAAATCCTAGATGATGCGTTCCAGTAGCTCGCCATCATGATGACAGAGATCTGCGGCATCAAGATTTAGCAAGCCGCGCATGATCATGTGACCACCAATTGGAAGGCAAGTGGCTTGGCAACATCCCCCACGTTCGGCGGCAAGCTGTGGGATTCATGCCCAGGGGAAGCCACCCAACATCAGGGCACACAACAATGACGACCGACGCACCACCCCTTGCTTCCACAAGCTTTATTTTCCAACCTACGATGGCGAAGAAGATCCTCCTCCGTGGCTCAAATTGGTGTGAGCAATTTTTCTGAAGGCAGCACACCATGGAAGAAGAGAAGGTTTGGTTGGTGCCCTATCACTTGATTGGCACCACCCAGCAATGGTACTACCAACTCGAACGAGACGAAGGCATGATGTCATGGGTGCGCTTCACGGACTTCGTCAACATGCGGTTTGGACCACCCATCTGCAGCAATTCCCTCAAGGAATTAGCGCAATTCTGACGGACGACTACAATGGATGCATATCAAAAGAAGTTATTGGCATTTCTATGCAGCACTAAGCTGCTCTCATCATTGCAACAAGTACAACTTTTCACAGTCAGGCTCGGAAAACCATTGCAGATGGACGTCGAGCTCCAACACCCCACTCACATTCAGACTGCCATGAGTCTATGAAGGGTGTACGAGCAACGCCTGGAGGACTCACTGGTGGAGTCGAAGCCACCATTAAAACTAGGGGTGAAAACGGATCGGAAACGGACGGATAATGGCTTTGCCATATTTGTTTTCATATTATTTTTCGGATCCGGATACGAATCACGAATACCGGATCTGAATACGAATCTGAGATAGTATCGAATACGAATACGGGCGAATACGAATCAAAGCGAATACGGTCCACGATATATTTTTGAACATGAAAACCCCTTAAATTGTATGCGAAATTAACGAAAACATATAACTAATTTATTTGATGTAAATATTCATGAATTGTTTTTTTTAGCAACCACACATAACATTGGCACTAGTAAGTTACATTAACTAGTTCATCACAAATACAACACTTAGTTTACCATATTTAGCTCATAAGTCATAACTTACAAAGTCATCATGCATTCACACTTAGTTCATCATATACATAAAATTTAGTTCACACTAACATCGATTAGACTGGATGGTTAATCTATCACATAAATGATGTAACATCCCAAAGTATGTTACCAAAAATAAAATTAATAAAGTTATTATTTTATTGGATTTTCTAAGATTTAAAAGAGTTTTTCTGGTTAAAAAGGGAAAAAACAATAAAATAAAGTCAATTATTTATTTTTCTACTTTTTAATGTAAAAAATAAAATTTATTGAGTTATCTGAGATTTTATTGAATTTAAAGTGAAAAAGAAAATTTTAATTAATTTATTGAATTTTTTGGATTTTAAAAAGGGTTTCCCTATTTTTAGAAATTTAAAATAATTTATATACAAAAATAAGAACCAACTTTAAGTTAGAATTAATTTTATTAAGTTAAAAATAATTCAACGAATTTCTATGATTTTTTATAGGATTTTTGAACTCTATTTGTTATTTTCTAAAATACTATTTGATTTGTTGCATTTTCTGAAATTGAAAAATCAATTAAAATCTCCTTTTCTCTTTTGGGCTGAAATCCACTTTTGGGCCGAAATCCGGATATCCGGACTCCGTCTTATCCGGATAATCCGTATTCGTTTTCGTATCCGCCGGATAGCATGCCTACCGTATTCGTTTCCGTTTCCGACAAAAAAATCCGAATCCGTTGCCGATCCGAAAACTATCCGATAAAAATCCGATCCGAGACATTCCGAATCCGTTTTTGTCCGGATCGGTCGGAAACTATCCGATCCGTTTTCACCCCTAATTAAAACTCCTTGACGCCATGTTTCTTGTCTGCGCCTGTGGTGGCTAGGCCTAGTACACCAATGCATGGCGTCGATAGCCGGATCACGGTAGAAACCATGCTGGCAACCAGAGCGACTTCTAGCGCGGTGTCCAACCCGGCATCACACTTCCAACTTCTGTCCATTAAGGATATGTCCGATCGTTGTGCAAAAGGATTGTGCTACAATGTCTCGAGAAGTTTTCACGAAACCATCGCTATTCAATGAAAGGCATATTTCTTGTGGGGACCCCGGGTTATCTCTGTAAGACCGAGACTAAGCATGGTCTTAAAGGCATAACTCTGGATCTCCGGTAAATAGATTCCAACTTAATTCAATCTAAATGAGAGGCTTGACTGAAAACTAGAGCCCCGACGATCGCGCCGCTCCTCTGCGAGCACTACATGATTATCGGTTCTCCAACAAGTCAAGCACTACACTTAGTGAGTTAAATAGGAAGCCATGATCAGCGAGTATGACTTATATTGGCTCCCAAGATCAGCGACCAATATAACCATACTCTCATACAACGTTGATCACATCCATACATCACTCATACATAAATAGTACAAAAGGCATACATCAAAGTTCCAAGTTTACAACTAATACAAATGGCCGACTGGCCAAATTCAAATAAGAGTATTAAGTAGCAGCAGAAACAAGTAAATAAACCAAAAGACCAGCAGTGGTATGCCCCATAACCCATCGGCAACCGACTGGGAGTTAAAAGATAGCACTACTCATCAGTGTCGCCTAAATCGGCACTGACAAGCTCGTCGGGCTCGATATCTTCCTCACCTGTAAGAGCCAGCAAACATCTAGCTGAGTACAAAAGAGTACTCGCAACTCTTACACAAACAAAAATTAGTTATGCATAAGGCTGTTCCAAGGGATGGCTCATATTGGCTTAGTTTTGCAAAAGAGACGCAACAAGGTACAACCTACACATACTAGTTTTTCAAGTGCCATTTCAAAATCAGATTTGAAGTAGAAGTAAAGTATGTGAACAAGTAATGAATTCGATAACAAATAAATCATACAAAGGGCAAAGTGGTTGTCCACTTTGATACAACAACAAGCATGAACATCCCATTCATGACAATACCAAGTTATAACCACAATTTTAATTCCAAGTCTAACAATAGTAACTCCCGAACTCAAGCGGTTGTCTATAACCGTGGACACGGCTATTCGAATATATTTATACCCTGCAGGGGTGTACTACTTTACCCACAGCTCGTGCACAAAGCACCATCACTAACCAACACTTGTCCAGACCAAAAGCTTATTTAAAATGACAAAATTTAACTCATAGAACAGATACGAAGATTTGAAACAACGGTATATAATGAAAGTTGTGTTTATCCCATAATTGTCGGGTTATTCCCGACAATCAGACTACCGTTTCTAGACTTACATGGCTAAGCAAACCCGAACAATATAATTTCACATATCCTATCATAAGCATTTCAGTACTGGAATAATTCATGGATAGCCACAATGACAAGATAATAGGATGTGTCAAACTATTCATCACAAAAAGAGCGACATTATCAAAATAGCATGCAAGCAATTATCATTGCACTAACTTAACAAAAACTGGGATCAAATATGATGCAAAAGAAAGTTCAAATGATGCTTGCCTTGCTGGTAGAGTAATTGTTCGCTCTCGGTGGCGTAGGAGTCAATATCAAAAGGCTCGGAATCTATATAAGTACAATACCGAATAAACATAGAGAAATACTCCAAAAATCAAGATGCTCAAAAATGCATTATTTTTCTACCGTAGCTAAGTCATGAGTTTAGATGATTTTTGGTGAAAGAATTATTTCATTTTGATTTAGTATATGAAAGTTATGGTGGTTTGAATTTCAGATTTCAATACGCCTTCATTCATGTAACTTAATTATGAGATGAAAATTTGTAGAGCAGTGGTGAGTACATGGATTACATGGATAAATAGGCAATATTATTAAAAGTTCAAAACAGTTGAGTTTGCTTCAATTGGAGTTTTCATGATTTAGTTATTGATCTCTAAAGTTATCAGCATTAATAGTGTAAAAATAATGCCCTTTTGGATCATTTTCCTCAAACTATAGTTTCGGAGATAGAGGTAAGTTTGAAACCACTTTTATAATTAAGTTTATTTGAAATAGAAATTATCAAAACTGATTTCACTGTTTTTGGAGTTTCCAAGAATTACTTATGAATCTTTAAAGTTATCAGCCTTTTTCTATTGTAAAAATAATAGTGTTAAAGGGTCAATTTTCAAAATCATACTCTCTGCTTTAGAGAAAAGTTTGAAACCAATTTTAATATAAAGTTCATCAAGAATTAAATTTATCAGAAGTGGTTTCACTCATTTTGGAGTTAAAATGAATTAGTTATGTATTTTCAAAGTTATACATATTTTTCAGCTTACAAATAAATGGATTTCGAATTTTATATGTCATTTTAACCTTTTTCTCACCGAGCCACGCGCTAGCCGAGGTCACTGACCAGCGGGACCCGGATAACAGTGTTGACTCGGTCGACCTTGACCAAATTTCCAGTCGAGTACAAGCCGAAAGCGTATTTCTCAAAAACGTCTTCTAGGTAGGAAAACATATTTTCGATCTTTCTACTGAGAAATTACGTTTTCTCTAAACAGAAAGTGTAAACTTTAACTTACGCAACCAATTAACATGGCATAAGGGCCCACGTGTAAGTGACTCCTCTATTAGCTAATACAACACTTAACACTTAACCACGTCATTAGGTTTTCTAATCGCCTGGCTACAGGGCGTTGCCGGACGGCCCGACAACAGCCACGCCGGCCGCGCTTGCCCGACGGTTGGCCAACGCTGTGGCCTACGACCACGTGAACTAAGAGCCAGGATGGGACCACAATAGTCCGACGGTCCTAGCGGTGGCCGAAATTTGGCTGGCGACGAACCACAGCGGCGGCGCGGCAAGAACAGGCGGCGGTGCAAATACGGCAAAAGAAGCTACGCCGATTGGAACACGCGCTAAGTAGAAGAACGCATGCTTATGCTCCTAGGGGACATAAGGAAGCTACCTGAGTTGAAAAGAGAGGACCGAGGGAACCTGGAGCTTCTTGGCGGCGTGTGACCGAAAAGCAGCAACTATGGCTCCACGACAACAAGGTAACCAGAGCAATTAAACACACAATAGGTGGTCGGACTAGGTAAGGTAGGTACATAAGATGCTCATACTAAAAGGAATCGAGAAATGGCTCACCTAGCCGGAGATGGAGACGAAAGGGGCGAAGTCAGCCGGAAAACGTAAAACTTCAAAATCCGACAATCCTGTTAAGCCATTGCGGCATAAAGATGAGGGGTTTTACTCCTTATAACCTAGCACACGAAGTGACGCGCAAAGAAATGGGAAAAGAGCTCACCGAGGTGAAAATGGCAGAACAAGGTCCTTCGGTGCACGCTCTGGGTTCGCCGAGAGCGCCGGTGGTGGTTCGGGAGCTACAAAGAGAATCAAGAGCTCGCATAAGCCAAAATGGAAACGACATACAAGGTAGGAGTTGAGAGCACCGGAGGTGAGAAGTTTACCAGAATTGAGCTCAAGGGAGCTTCCCTCTCCTCGACGACCAGAGGAGAAGTGAAGGCAACGTGAGGTGAGGAGGGGGTATTATCCCCGGGAAACGATGGAGATGGAGGCGGTTGCGTGCCGAAGCTCCAGGAGTGGTGGATGGAGGCGGTGGATTGACGGCGTGAGCATCGCCGTTCTGAGTGCGTCGGGAGTGCACGGCCGCGTGGCGCATGCGCTCTGAACCCACAACGGGAGGTAGGGGATGACCCTGACATGCGGGCCCGGTGTGGCAGTGACTCAAAGCGAGAGGAGGCGATGTGGAATACGGTCCATTGGATTGGAAATGGATGGCTAGGATTAGAAAAGGGGCGCTCGGGCCGTGACGAAGGGGTACGCGATCTGGGCCATCGAGTTTTAATCGGACGGTCCAAGTGTGGTGCAGCTAGAGGGTTGGGTCAAGCCAGTTCGCCGATTGACTCGGGTCGGACTCGAGCCGGTCCAACAGTGCTCGAATTTGAGTTTAGGGTTTGACTGAGAACTAAACCAGTTTCCCTACTTTGACCAAGGTGCTAAACATAGAAATAAAATTCCTAAAATTATGAAATAATTCCTGGGGGTTCCTGGGATAGCCTAGTGTCCATAAAAATTATTTAACCCTATTGTTCATGATATAAAGTGTATAATTTAAATTCAAACATAATGTTGGTCTTTAAATTGTGTTTAAATTTTCATAGGGTTCAAACTAGTCTCGAAAATTTGAGAAAAATTATATTAATTCATGATAATTAATATAGTGTGTGAATAAATTATTTTCAGAGGAACTTTAGTAGCATTTGTTTCAGTTTTTAGTTTGGAGTTCAAATTAAAGTGTATGTTTCATATGTATTTTGAGATTTTCCAAGTACAATATTTAAATAAAAAGTTTCAAAACATGATGCATGCTAATGAGATGCATAATAAACCTCTTTATTAATTTAGGGATGTGACATTTCTCTTGGAGCTCGATGACACAGCTGATAGGGAAGACAACAACAATCATTTGGAGATTTCCTTGCATGCTCTTACCGGCATCTGTACTGGCCGCACAATGTGCCTTCTAGTGGAGATCAATGGCTAGGAGTTGCTCGCCTTGGTGGACTCGAGTTCCACCCACACTTTTATGGTTGAAGCCGTGGCGCACTGTCTCAGCTTCTCACCAACCCCATGGCCGAGCATGGGAGCCAAAGTCGATATTTGCACCAATACCTACTTTGTGATTGAGCGTGAATAATTCTTCTCAGATTGCTACGTCATTCCACACGATGGGTTCGATGTGGTCCTTAGCGTTCAATGGCTCTGGACTCTAGGACCCATCCTTTGGGATTTCATGAACCTTACAATGTCATTTTGGTGAGACGACCACCGTGTCACTTGGACCGGCCTTGATCCATAGCCATCCGGTAGTCACGTCTGCACCATCATCGGTTAGGACTGATGACCAACCTCCTGAATGAATTTTCGGATGTCTTTGAGGAACCCGGGGACTTCTGCCATGCCAACGACATGATCACCACATTCATCTCCTTTCGGATGCAATGCCTATGTCTGTTCGGCCGTAACGCTACACTAAACACTTGAAGGATGAGATGGAATAGTAGTGTGATGATATGCTCGCACAAGGCATTATTCGGGAAAGCATTTCGGCATTCTCCTCTCCTGTTTGTTTGTTAAAAATAGGACAGTTCATGGTGTTTTTCTATGGACTATCGTGCAGTCAATGATAAGACCATCAAGGATAAATTTCCCATCCCAGTTGTCAATGAGCTTTTGGATGAGCTTAATGGTGCTCGTTTCTTCACAAAACTAGATTTGCACAGTGACTATCATCAGGTCTTGATGCACAATCTTGATGTTGGGAAGACGGCTTTTCGTACACATCGTGGTCACTTTGAGTTCTTGGTTATGTCGTTTGGCCTTGCTAATGCCCAGCGACATTACAAGCTCTTATGAATGGCATCCTCAAGCCTTTTATTCGCTGTTTTGTGCTTGTTTTCTTTAATGATATTTTGGTCTATAGTTTGTCATGGGCAGAACATCTTCAACAAGTTTGTACGGTCCTCCAACTCGTATGTCATCACAAGCTTGCTCCCAAGAAGTCCAAGTGCCTCTTTGGTGAGGAGTCAGTGGTTTATCACGACATTATTGTGAGACCCAATTTATTTAGCTTGTAATACATAGCCTTCCATTGACCCTAGCATCACAAACAAAATAACCCGTGCCTCAATGGACATGTGCTTCCCAGAAATGCAGCACACATACATCTTTACAAAAGCATGCATCAATTCCATACATCATGTTATAACCAGTCAACAAACGACATATATAATATAAAGTTATTACAAAAGAGCCGACCGGCCAAATGACATTAAGTATCAAATAACAGCGGAAGCAAAAGGTGCTATAAGATGGGTTTAACCAAAAGACGACCGGTTAGCCACATAACCACAGGGCAACCGACCGGGCCGCCAAGCTAGTCGTCCCACACACTGCCACACAGCACAACTCACAAAAGTGATGCCCTTTGGGCTCACCTTCTTCCTCTGCACACAACAAGCAATGCAGATGAGTACAATACTGTACTCGCAAGACTTACGAGTAACAAGCCTATACATAGCTACATGTGAGCTGAATTCAAAGGAAATGGTCATATGGTTATTTGGACGCATAAAGTAAGTTTCATTTGCAATAATGTAATAGATTGAAAGCAATTTAACAATTCAGTTTTTAATCATTGAAATAACAGCGGGTAACAATAAATAACAAGTAACCACCTAGAGGTGACTAACCCAATAGCCACCACAACATAGCATGAATCCCTGATTCATACCACCCATCAAGTTTTAATTAAAATGTTGTAGTCTAACTCTTGAAAGACTTCCCCAAGCGTGTCCATAACCTAGGACGAGGCTATTCGAATAGTTTTAACCCTACAGGGGTGTACCAATGTACCCACACTTCAGACCGCCTTTAAGCCACAAGATTAGCACACTTCCAAAGGTATACCGGCACGGTTAAATCCTACGAGACCTTTCCAATATTATGAATCAACTACGAGTCGCTCGTATGGATAGAAACCAATACGCTTACATTGTAAAGCCGAAAAGACAACTACCCCATAGGGTAAAGCTCTTTGGACAACTACAATGCTCCCAACACATAAACCATCTCATTTTACCACAACACAACACACACACGCCCTCCTGCGACTCGTAGCCAACCCACGCCAAGGTACTAAGTCAAGAGAGGTCCCATACCCTCTAGTGTGATTAGCACACAAGAATGCTTAGTTTAGTGTAACAAGATGTTCGGTCCTTGTTGACCCGGGCACCATTCCAGTCACACAAAAAATCACACCATCTTACCATTGTGCCCAAGTCTAAATTGTTTTGTTTTCATTTTCAGTTTTTACAATTTGAACATAGCACAAAGCTGAAACAAAGAGATCATAATAAGTTTGTGTGATCAAGGTTATCGACAAGTCAATATCCGCCCATTTCTACCGATAGCTAAGGCATGACTAAGCATTTCAACTCGTACTACTAAGTGATAAAGGCTCATCCAACGAACTCAAAATCACAGCAAAATAGACCTAGGCTTAGTAGTAGAGGATAAATATTTTTCTATAGATTATGCATCTAATAGGTCAACTAATCGACAATAGTTTAAAACAAGATAGCAATGCATACGTAGAATTTGCAAACAACATATTAGAATTTGAAAATAATAGGAACAACATGATCAAATGAATGCTACATCTACTTGGCTTGCTGGAGGGCAGAGTCTGGCTGCTGTGGGTCAGATTCGAGATAAACAGTCTCTTCGGAACCTAACGCGAAAAGGCGATAAAACCAATAAGAACAAAGAACACCAAACAAAACTCAACAACAAAACTCAACCAAATCTTATGAAATTTATACAGAAGCAAGGGCATGATTTTATATAATTTTAGGAACAAAAATCAAGTCATTTGGATTAAGTATGAAAAAGTTATAGCTAAAACAATTTCCCTCAGCCTGTTAATTTCAATGAAATTAATTACTGGTACTGTTCATGGCATAAATTTCTAGAATGATCTAGAGTCTGAAATTTTTATGGTAGGTAGATAATGACATCCTAAGATCAGCAAGGTTGAGTTTACTCAATTTGGAGTTAGAATGAATTAATTATGATTTTTCTAAGTTGTAAATCTAGCACAAGTTACTTTTTAGAAATGAAATCATGATCAAAATCTATTTCATATTAAAGTATGCTAACAGAGGAATTTTACAAATTTGAGTTTGCTCAGTTTAGAGTTACACAGAAAAAGTTATGCATTATACAAGGTTCAATTCAATCTCTGGAATATTCTAAAATGGCTGAAAACAAGTTAATATTGTTTACAAAATTTTCTGGCACAGAACAATGTCTAAATGCATTTTTATATTAAACTTTAGTTAATCATAAATTTATCCTAGTTGGAAATCATCTAAAAATGATTTAAAATGAATTAGTTATGAGTTTCTAAAGTTTTAATACAATTTTCAGTTGATAAATAAAGACTTACAGAAATATAATCAAACTTATCAAAAATAAAACGACGTGGACGAGCGTGGGCCCTTGATTCGAGGTTTAACGGCTTACGCGCGCTGGGGATAGCGCATGTGCGCGGTCCAAAAGGAGCCCACCGTTGGATCAAGATCCAACGATCCACGTAGATCAGGGCATCCGGGGTCCGAATGCTCCAATCATCCATGACCGTAGATCTTAAGATGGAGGATGAGATTGAAGTTACAATCGGAGGTCCGAATGCACTCGCGCTCTCAGTCGCAGATCGCGAGATGGACGACCCACATCGATTGAGACGACAGGGGGTTTGAATGCTCTCCCAGATCTGGGCCGTTGATCTAAAAATCGACGGTCCACGATCTACACAGTGCTACGCTCTCACGCACGTGAGGTTAAAGTGCACCAAGAGGGTTTTAATGGTGCAGGCCCACATGTAAGTGATACAAGGGACCAATTAGGACAGCTGATTAATTACAAATCCAATGATTAGCGATTAATTATGTCCTAAAGATTCCGCACAGAGGGGGTTTACGTGGGCGGGGGCCCACATGGCAGTGGCACAATAGACCCTTACGGACAGCCATTAATTGCTAACAATGATTAGCAATTAATTAAACCCAAACTTTGTCCTAACGACTTTGATACTGCGATTTAGGCCTATGGGCCCACATGTCAGTGACTCATGGAGTCATTTTAAGACAGTCACTTAATGCTAAACAGTAATTATCAATGATTAACATTAATTAACTAATGATTAGCAACTTAAATGACCGAATCAATGTCTGATTACGGCACGGCACAGAGATGAACTCGGGCCGACAAAAACACTAGTGGCTTCCACGGCTTGTCGCCGGCGATAGGAACTAAGTCGGCGCCGGCCAAAGGCCAAAATGGAAACGCAATAGCCTTGTGGACCCGATGGTGATGATCACGACGGCGACAACGGCCTAGAACACCGGCGAGCCGAAGATCAAAGATGGCGACCAAAACGGTCGAAAGCGAAAATGGCTAAAAAGCTCCGCATTGTCCAAAGAAGCGGGTGCCACAGCGTCTAAAGACTAATAAGAAGCTACCTTAACCAATAAGAGCTTCAAAGTTGGTCGGAGAAGCTTTGACGGTGGAGGAGCTCGTCGGAGCCGAGGAAGATGATGACAAAAATGCGACCTGAGCCAAAATGAACATGACCGCGTGGTCACAATAGCTCCATGAGCAAGTAATTGCTAAACGAACCACTTACCGGAGCTGAGGAAGAAAAGGGTGAATTCGTCCGAAAAGGATCCAAACTCAAAATTGGTCAATTCTTGTGAATGAAACTCAAAATTGAGTTAGGGGAAATGATTAGGGTATTAAGAGGCTCGAAATGGTACAAAAATAAGGGAAGAAGAACCACTGGAGCACCAAGATCCACAATGAAGCTTCACGGTCAAAAATGGTGGTTTGGGTGTTCTTCGGTGTTTTGAGCTCTACAAGCTATGGGGAGCTAAGTGGTGTTGCGAAGAAGCTCAAGGAATGGTTTAGGGAGCTTCATATAGATGGAGAGCTAGGGTTTGCTAAAATGAAGCCCTTGGGGTAGCTCAAAGGTGGGCGTGGCTCTCTGCACAACCGTGGACCACAGGAAAGGATGGAGAACAGGAAGGAGCACGATCGTGCCGAAAGCAAGCCGCGCGCATTAAAGCCCCGACCGGAGCGACGTTGACGAGGAGCTAGAAAAGACCCACCATGCCTGGGCTCTGTTCATGCACAACACAAGGAAGAAGATGTAACACCCCAGGACCCACATTACCCTGGAATGC
Source organism: Ampelocalamus luodianensis (assembly GCA_036346255.1). Classification (NCBI taxonomy): domain Eukaryota; kingdom Viridiplantae; phylum Streptophyta; class Magnoliopsida; order Poales; family Poaceae; genus Ampelocalamus; species Ampelocalamus luodianensis. Next base: position 46,295,223 of record CM070634.1, on the reverse strand, counting down.
TACTAAACCACTCTACAGCTAGCCAATAATTTCAAGATAAATTATTTCGCAACATCTTTAGACAAGAAGCATTAGCGAAGCATAAACAACTAAGGAATAAAGATAACGGTAACAAGTTCAATAATTAAACAACCCCTAGCAGATTAATCAAAGAATGGTTCACAAGTCCATCCTTATTAAATAACATAATCATCCACAAATAGTTAAGCATTTGGCTAGAATTTCATCGACTTTATTACAACATGAGTTGATGAACCAAGTGCATTATTGTGGTGCCGCTCTACCCATCCCATGAATGCTCAACAATCACCTGTAGGGGGGGAAAACAAGGGTGAGATAAAAATCTCAGCAAACAAACTGTTCAACAGGCTATTCATACTACAAACAAATATGCAACATCATTAAAGTATCCATATGTCCACATCCATAATGTGAATCCACATTCATTTACAAGCTAATTAAACTACAAAGATATTAAGCATCAATATCCAATTCCCATAATGATCACAATTATAGCCTCAACCATATTTACTACCAATGATAGTAAAATATTAACAATTGAATCTTGATCAACTGCTTCATATTATTCACCACTACCACTACCAATGACAATAAAATATTAACATGTTTTACCTCATAACTTTACTATTTCTCGCATCCACAACTGCTATCAACAATTACCACAAGAGAGAAGAATCTCATGCCACAATCACAACCTCTACCATACCACAAGGGATGAACCACATTCCACAACCACAACCACATTACTCATACCACAAGAGACTCTCATGAGCCAATTTCCACATTGCAACTATGAAGTTGCGTTTGTTTGCAAAAATAACTTCACCACAATATCTTGCATAAGTATGCAAATGATCTTTCCACAATGTAATGCATATGTATGCTATGCTCCACTGCACCTTTACCCAACAAGGTAAAAGTATGCATCGTGCTACGGCAATGCACGATGTTGTACCGAACTGATCGCGACTATAAGCGCGACATCCACAATGCAAATGTCATGATATGTCATGAATGATATGATAATCATAAACCACAAGAATTTAACCACGAAGGTCAACAACATACTCATCATGAATATTTTCTCATAATCCACATGTGTCTCATTAAGCACAATACCATTGTGTCATAAGACCATTACCACATAACCCACACCGATTCACCAAGATCAAAATCAATCGATCTAAATGGAACTCTACCACATAGACCACAACATGATCATCATGAATATAACCACAAGGAATTATCAATATGTCCACCTTGAGTTTATTTTCATATTCGCATTTGGCTCATTAAGCAAATTACCACATGACTACCAACAACTCTTCCAACGCATGGCAAAAATGAATATTAATTTGCTACCACGACCTCATCCATAAAACATGCAACCATGGCATATAACTTCAAGTTATGAAAAACATGTATATTGCAAGTAGTAAGAATAACGAGTTAAACCGTAGCACAACCGCTACATTTACTTGCCTCTCACCGGCTAAGCGCAATCACGCATTTCGATCGGAGCAAAACCACCTAACCTTGGGGATCACCCTCTTTTTCTTCTCCTCTTCCTCTCTTCCTTCCTTCCTTCTCTTCTCCTTCTCCTTCTTCTCCTTCTTCTCCTTTGCACCAATGGCGGCACCCATGGGGAAGGGAGGGGAGGTGGCGGTTGTGAAAGGGAAAGGGAAGGAGGGGCTGCGAAAATAGGGGAGGAAAAGAGGTGGGGCGCTAGGGTTGGAGGGTGGTTTGGCCACCCTTGGGCCTCCGCCCAAGGTGGAAGGCCCACCCTCCCGCCCGTCGAAAAGGATTTATTTAAATAAAAAGAATACATTCTTTTCTATATTTCTTTCACTTTATGCTAATTCCAAAAAAATATTTCTTCCTTCCCGCTTTAAAAACCGGGCGACTCTGCGATTAATTTAAATGTCAAACGACGCGTTGGTATTACAGAAGACGACCAGAGAAACTAGGGTGATCGTGGGCGGTTCGATTTTAATCCAACGGTTGCGATTTGCCCAAGGCTCCTGAGGTTTTAAACGGAAGAGGAGCTCATGAGCGTTGGATTTTAACCCAACGGCTCAGATCAAGCAAAACAATCAGAGGTCCGATTGCAACAAGCCACGCAGGCGGTTTGATAAAAAAAAAAAGAACAACTCAGATTTAAGTGGACAGTAAGGAGGTCCAAACGTTCTTACGAACGAGGGCCGTCCGATCGATATCCAACGGCTGAGATTGACGCGCGCCTAAAGTGAGCCCGGGTGCAGTTAGTTGACTGAGCCAAGTCAAGTGGCTCGAGCCCGAGACTGGTCCGCACCCGAGGAACAGTGAAACCCAGTTTAGGGTTTTTAATTTGAGCTGAAACTTTGAGAGATTTTTAGAGATAGCTAAACAACTCCAAACATTCTAAAATTTTTACAGAAACTTGCTAACTTAGATATTAAGCTTGTGTAAAATTTTCAGAGGTTTTTGTGCAGTGCATTTTTCTCCAAAAATTCTGCAAGGTTCTGGAATAAGGTTTTGACTGAAAGTCAAACAAGTTTGACTGACCTCCAAATGCATTCAAACAATTTCTAAAAATTGTGAAATTTTTCAGAGGGGTCACACACCAACCCTAGAACTTAGGAAAAATATTTCCAGGAGATGATCACAAAATTTGACAAGAATGTTTTTGGAAGATAAGGTTTTGGATCAAAAGACTTGTGACTTTGTATTTCCATAATTCTTGTAAAAGAATTGTTTAGTACATACAGGAAACACACGATGTAAGAAAACAATTTAATTTCTACTCATTTTTTACATTTGAAATATAAGTCCAAAATTGGGATATTACAATTATCTTTGCCCAAGGCGTGGCCATGGATTCTGGCAAAGTGGACGTAGTACGAGCATGTCTGAAACCCCGCTTTGTTCGTGTGCTTCGTGGGTTTCTCGGTCTCACCGGCTATTACCAAAAATTCATCAAAGAATGTGGCTCTGTTGCAGCGCCTCTCACCAAATTTATCAAGGAGGCCTTTTCTTGGACATCTGATGCCGACACAACATTTACAACTTTAAAAGCGGCTCTTGTTTCTGCTTTGGTTCTTCATCTTCTGGATTTCTCCAAGGCATTCACAGTGGATTGTGATGCTTCTGGAGCGGGCATCGGTGTAGTTTTTGTAACATCCCAAAAATACCTAAATACAAAAATATGATATTTTCAAAAACTTTTATGTGATAACCATTGCCATCCTTTTTGCTTGCAGTTTTTAGACTTATTTGAACAACTTTTTCTATTTTGCCGACACGAGTGATGTAAAAACAAAAACCCTAAAGACATAAAATCATAAAGCATAAAGCATAAATATGGAAACCCTAGAAACATATATTGTAAAAGTAAAATAATCAGATACAAATTAAATCGTCATAACAAAGTTAACCTAAAATGTTGCCCTATTAAATATTACTGAAGTATAAACCCTAAGGTCGAGAGCATAAAACTCAAAACCTAATTCAGCAAATGATCAAAAGCCCAATTAGAATTATGTTGTAAATATCAAATTTTGTCTATTACTACATGGGAAATTCTTAAAACAAATTCCAAAATGTTAGCAAGCCTAAAATTCTATTCTTTTTCCTATTTCCATTCTCTTTTCCCAAATCAAATACTAAAAATAGAAAATTAAAATAATTTTTGAGAAAAATACAAAGCAAATAAAATTCCAAAACATTTACATAATAATATACATTGTGTCGTAAACCTTCCCAAATATTTTCATAATTTTTGGAGCTCGGCACCTATATTTAAAAATTCACTTAATCCGTCAACCATTTTCTGAAATCTAGAAAACCCATTTTCTTTCTTCCTCTCGCTGACTGCTGGACCCCACGTGCAGTCTTTCTCCTCCATGCAGCCAGCCCTCAACGCCATGCATGCTGCCACACCATCGTCACCCTCTCTTACCCATGCCGCCGGCCGCTATCAGCCCCTCCACCCTCTCCTAGCTATAAAGCCATCGCCCCAGGCCAGCCGAAAGCTCCTCTTCACCAGCCTACCTCCCCCATCACTTCTCCACTGAGCCAAGGGCAAAAATCACGCGGCCCCAGCTATGTCCGCGTCAGCCGCTGCCCTGGCATCGATGTTCTGGTCACCTCGGTGATCTCCTCTCCCCGCCGGTCGTGTCACTCCATGTTCCACCACTCCCGGAGCAAAAACCCTCAAGCAATTGAAGGATTTCCCCACCGGAACTCGGCGCTAGCCATGTCTTCCCCATCCATGGCCAACTCCACCCCTACGACCTCTTCACCCCCACATGGTGAGCTTCTCGTCGATTCTTCCCCAAGGGAGCACCCGTCTCGTCTCCTCTACCTCTCAATCGTGCCGTCCCCCACCCGAGCACCACCCCCACGGTGTCCTCGTCACGTCATTGTCGGCCCACGTCACTGGGCCATCTTGAACCTCCTCTTCCCCGGCCAACCGCATCGATGTGCTCCCCTTAGCACCCTCGTGCCCGTGCTCCCCCTAGATCCTCCCCTCTCCCTCTCCGGCGCTACCTCGCCTTTTCCCCTTCACGGCCGTCCGTCGCACAACGCCGCTCGATCGCCACCCGCCACCTCGGGCCGCGACGCCAGCGTCCCTGGGCTCGCTACCTCTCAGTGGTTCCGTTTTTGGTACTCACGGCCGCCGCCGGTGTCCCTCTCGCCGTCGACGAAGCCTTGCCCGAGCCGCTCCTGGCTTCCTCTGTTTGCCTTCACTGCCATGTGATGTCTCTCTGTGATCCTCTCTGTGTATGTTGTGTATGGGGGCTGATAGTTGGGACCCTTTGTCAGGGTAAATGAGCAGTAGTGCCTTGAGGAATTAGTATCTGGCAGTGAGCCCCCTTATCAGTACATGTTAATTAGAAGTCAATTAGTAGGATTAGTAGCTACTGAATGTTTTCAATTAGCAACCCATGTAGTGGTGTAATTAGTAGCTAATAAAAAAGGCAATCTTGATTAGAGGATGGATTAACCATAAGTTAGTAAGCCTAAATTAGTGCTTCAATAGTTTATGACAATAGGTCCTCCCCTAGTAAGTGATTTAGTGTTAAGTAGCAGGGATTAGCAATTCGCTTAGTATAGTTAGGTAATTAAGGGCTAATTGATGTTAATTGAGAATAGTCAGAAGTCTGTTGTCAGTATGATGCAAAGGCAAGTCTGAATTAGGGGTCATACCCAAATGATAATAGCTACAATAGCAATGGGTTAAGATAAATCAATATATCATTGTATGGAAATGTTAGTTAGTAATATAAGATGACAAGTTAGGCAATCAAAGTATGATTAGCAGGAGCATGATTAAATCAGTTAGTTAGTGAATGTCTGTTAGAGGATTAATTAGGTAGTAAATATTCAAGTAGTAAACCACATGCTCAAATGGTGTTAACTAATGAACATGTCAGTGATTATTTAAAATGTGTCAACTGTAGATAATTTAAATGTTATTCCATAACTTGACCCGCTAAATTGCTTCCTAATCAAAGTAGTTAGTACCTAAGCCTTTAACTTGAAAGATAAGAGTGACAGTAGGCCCATTGGATTAGATTAGTGTATACACATTTTTGTTAGGATGATTACTGATTAATATAAGTAATTAGCCTAAGAGTACTAGAAGGTTAATTAGTTTGAAGATATTCAACTAACAGATTGCACTTTCAGATAATGACAATAGGTCAAGTAACTAAATGGATAATTAAATGATTAGTTTGAATGGGATAGTATAATCAGATAAGTAAATGTCAAATGACTAAACAACTCGAAAGCAAATTAGGTGACCATTAGTAGTTGGCTGTCAATAGGCCACCAAGTCAACAGATAATTAATTAAGAAAGTGAATCAGTTAGAGGTATTGTAATGTAAATGAGCACTGACAGTAAGGACCTACAGATCAGCGAGTATCGCAGTTAACAATACATAGTTAGAGTTTAATTGAACAACTAGCTTAGTTAAATACTTTGTTACAGTATAAGTTGTGTTTAAAACTTTGATAGCAGTAGAGTACATCTGCCATTAGAAATGACGTCGAGTTAATCGGGAATTAACTAGTGGTTAAAGGTTGACTGGGAATGGTCAGTGAACTAGTATCAAAGACCTAATTAATTAGGAGATGTTAGTGACTCATCTAGTCACTACAATCCAAAGTGAGTTAATTGGTAATTACACCAAAGACAGGCAATTAGGTAGCTGACAGTCCATTTAGTCATGGCAACACCGGGTGAGTAAAATCGTAAGTAAGTGGAGCTAACTAGTGGTTGAATGCAGGTAAATAACTTAGGCTATCCGAGGTTGTGTAGTAACTTAACTACAGTGTAAAACTAAAGTAATCAGTTCAAGTAGCTAGAACCTAGAATGATGGTTATGTTTAGACATATACATACACGTATGATCCAACACTAGTGAATCCTAGACAATTGTTGTAACAATAAAGATAATGTAACAATAAAGATAAACTCAGGATTGTTACTAGGTCATGGCATACAGGGTATAGATAATAGTTGAGGAATAGTACTACTAGACAGTCACGAAGATTAGCGGTAGCTATGTCTCGGCCTCCTACTAGTTGATCCAAACCAAAGCTAATAAAGTAAATCATTGAACAAGAAATAGATAGATGAAGACACATAAGACCGTATGTAGCAGTAACCTATTTAATTAAAAGTAGTCATTAGTAGATGACATAGTTAAAGATCAACCTAGTATGAAAAGTTTACATTAGTACATGTTAAGCCACACAAGTAATAAGGCTAACCAAGATTACTTCAAAAATGAAACCCAAATCTAATCTATAGACATCCCTGATCTAGAGTTTGGCTTGCTTGGAAGTTCCAGCTAAGACTCATGGAACTTCCTTGATAAATATGAATCATAAAAGAAATCCTTAAGCAAAATAGGTCCTAGGTGTCGGTGAGACATATGTCTACCCTATGCGAACCCCGCACTTATGCATATATCTCACCTAACTAGCATAGAACTTCCTCAGTAAATAGGAAGTAATAACTAAAATAAACATTAGAGCAGCCAGGCGCCGCGTGAGCAGCGGTGGTACATTACCAAGTGAGCGATAGTAGTTCAACCACCAATCAACATTGTCTAGGCTCTAGTTATCATTCATCAACTTCTCCTGGTTATACTTCGTCTGAAGTATTTCCTTCATCAACTCCTGTGGTTATACTTCATCTCAAGTATTTCCTTCATTAACTTCCTTGGATATACTTCGTTTGCAGTATTTCCTTTATCAACTCAAATGAGTATGTTTTGGTCTCATCTGAAGTCCTTCCGTCTTTTAAGGTATAGTTAGATCTGTTTACTTTCATTTAAAGTGTTTCCTTTTGTTTTAATGTATTTGGATTTATTGGATTTCATTTGAATGCTTTCAGTCGTCTTGGGTTTGATTGTATTATGCGTAGATAGAATCTGAAGATATAATGGAACAGCAACCCCAGCAAGAATGAGGCCATAATCAAGATTATCAAAACATTGAACAGAATGATTATCAGCATATTGAGCATGATGATTATTAGAACATTGAGCGGGATAATTATTAGGACCGAGATTATCATAATATTGAGCAAGGTGAGTCAATACTTTGATCATATTACACCTACCTTTTTGCAATTATATTGTTTTAAATATCAAATTGCATTGCTATGATTTATAGAAATATATTGGTCAAGCTCGTAGTTAATGTAATATCCTGAAATTAACCCTTAAGGGTCTACGTGTAATTAGACGGAAGGGGATATATATATAAAAGAAATATTTTAGAGTTTTTAGGGGGAGTTGGCTCGTGCTGGTATAAAAGAATCATGAGGGGGAGGAGTTTAGAAACCCTAGCGTTCCTTTCTTTTTCTCCGGGCGCCGCCACCTCTTCGTTTTCTTTTCCCTTGCCTGCAAGTGGAGGCCAGCACCAGGTCACTGCTTGCCTTTGACGCTCGCCGTGTGGGCGCCAGTAGTCGCGCTGCTGCGCTGCTCCGTTTTATTGCCGACAGCGGGGCGTCCCAGGCAGCGTGCGCATGAAGGCCTCGAAGCTGCCAGCCGCCTGCGTGAGTCTCTGGCCGTGTTTTGCTTTTCTGGTTGCTGTAGATTTGTCCTTTGCCGTTCTTTGCTACGATTGGTTCTGTGTCTTGCATGCATTCCATGGCATTAGTAATTAAATATTAGGGCTGTAGTTGAATAGATTGTGGCCAGATTATTTAATTGGGGTTACTTTGATTATTTAATTGAATAGTTGGGAGATATTGCTGGCTGCATGCACATTACATGATTTGGAGAATTAGGAGAGAGAGAGATCAACTATAGGGCTGCACCTTTTTCATCCACTATTTTGATTATTTAATTGCTAGGGTTGTTACGTGATGAGTTAATGTCATGCCTTAGGCTTCTAGTGTTACTACTAGAAAAGATGTAAGCTTGCGGCTGTAAATTATTTAGTAGTTTGGCGAAGCTTTGTTTGCATGTTTGTGGTTGTGGCGCCGCCAACAGATCCAAATAGGGATGCACGCATCGGCTGTTTTAGTGGTTGGGACAAGTTAGTGATGTACAATTTGATTTAGCAATATCGGTAATTAGGCCTATTTAGGATAGTTTGTGTTAGACCGGTGTTTTGATATGCTTGAAGGCGGAATCAGTCCTGGACATCTCCTAGAGTATTGTAGAGGACGTCGCCACCTTTCGATGAAGTGCTAGATCGCGTTATTTGGACCTCTGTAGCAGAAGTTATGAATTAATTAGTGTGACTATTTTGCGAATCTGTCAGTATTCTGACATGTTTTACTAATCTAACTTGTGCGATCGGTTAAATGGATAATTAGAGGACCTCAGTATAACGAAAGTTGTAGATAATTGTCATAGCTTTCAGGGAAGCACAAGAACGCAACATTTGGATAAACGAGCTGAAAGTTATGATAGTTTTAGTGCTCTGTCCAGAAAGTCTGACGTGAAATCGATGTTTTGTTAATCAGCTTAAAAAAGATTTTAGATGGCCGAATCAGGGAGGCTCACCAACTAGGTTTAGTTGGGGAATTTGATAATATTTCAATGAAGCCCGAGAACACCTAATTTGGACCCCTGTACAAAAAGATATGAATTTTTGATCATGACGGTTTACAGAAGGCACAAATCAGCATTTAGGGATTTGGAGTCGGGATCGTGTTGCAAGCTATCGCTAGGTTGTGTTTGCTTTTATAATTTATGTGGTTCATTACTATGGTCTTAGTTTATGTTCTTAATGATTTAGGTGGGGGACTGGTACCGGAGGCAGCACCGTCTTCACGTCCTCCGTTCTCACGCGATTGAGGCAAGTGCATTGGTTGTTACTTGGTTGTGATTGATTGGCCATGTTTGTGTGATTTCGATATATGATAGTGTAGCAAGAATGCTAGCATGATGATTGTTCCAAGAATTGATGGTTGCACCAAGTATGACTATGCTCTATTTTTGCATGATGTTGTTGTCTTTTGGTAAATTGATGATGAATAAAAGATGAGCATATGCATATTGAAATCATGTTGAGGCTTGGTCCTGTGGTGACCAAGCATGCTTTCCTTTGAGATCCCCGTCATGAATGTGACGGGCCTGAGATCCCCACACTCGTGGAGTGTGGGCTTGAGGTCCCCATTACTTGCGGAGTAATGGGCAATTGGTCCCTGTGCTTGCGAGCACAGGCATGGGTATGCAGCGACGGTTGCATACTTTGCATTACCGGTAAAATGCAAAAAGAGATAAAGAGAATGGATCCTTGAGCATTGCATTTGCATGTGATATATTTTATTGATGTGTTTCTATCTTTGGATGCTGATGTTATTAGTTTTATTTTGTACTTGCTGAGTCTGTGGACTCACTCTTGCTTTTATTGTTGTTTTAGGTACCCGATCCAAGAATGACATGCATGGAGGGAAGTAGTCTGATAGTCACACACACACCACCATGAACCAAATAAAGTTGAATGAACTTCAGACAGTATTTATTAATAATTGGGCGAGTTGCTCAAAGGTTTATTATGTCTTGTCTCATGTAGTGGTTTAAGTGTAATAATGATGAGTAGTGGAACTTTATACTTCATTAAGGTTGCTAGTATTTAGCATGTTTTTTTTTAATATCTATTGATGTCTCTGGATGATAGATTAGTTAATTATGAATTATCTGTATGTTGGAGCCTCCGTGTAATTAACTTTACAAGGGAGGTTCTGCCGAAATTTACTAAAATTGACTTGGTTAGAATTATTAGGGTTTGTTCAGTAGCATTCCAGGCTCAAGTCGGGCTAGGGTGTTACAGTTGGTATCAGAGCGGGTTATAGGTCCGTGGTATTTAAAAACATAAAATTTGACACACTATGCACAGTAGGTGGGGATGGGTCAATGCATTGCACTACGCTACCGTTGAATTTATGATTACTCTTGTGTTGTAGTTACTAGTTAAACTTGTACTTTTGGTGCTAGTTACTGCAAGTGCTTATTGATTGCTTGTTCTTGTTGTGATGTTTAGAGATGGCAAGGGGTGGAGGCCGCGGTCGTGGTCGTGGCGGCAGGTGCTTGGCGAGGCCAGCAACGCCCCGCGAAGTTCGAACTCGTGGCTGGGAGCTAGTCCTGCGGGGTCAGAAGAAGAGGTTGCTTCAGTAGTAGATGAGAATCAGGCCCCACAAGTTGTGCCTGTTGTTGCTCCTATGGTGGCCCCTACAGCGGCCCCTGCGGTGGCTGCCATGGGACTACATCAGTGGAACGCTTTGAGGCTGGACACCTTTGACGGGTCAGGCACGCCGGTTGATGCAGCTAACTGGCTGCGACACATGGAGAGGCACTTCGGAGCTCTGGGGATGACTTCAGAGATGAGGGCTCAGTTTGTGGCTTTTCAATTAAAGGGGCAGGCGGATATCTGGTGGGAAGGAGTCCTGATGGCCAGGACCGCAGCTCATGGACTAGTTACCTGGGAACAGTTTGTTGAGTATTTCAGGAAGAGGTTTTATCCGGCTTCATATGTGGAGAGAATGGAAGTCTCTTTACAAAACTACAAGCAGGGTAAGATGACAGTGACAGAGTATGAAGCGGGTTTTAATAACCTGGTCCGTTTTGTTCCAGCTGTGGCCACGAATGATGAAGAAAAAGCTAAGAGATTTCGTAGAGGGCTCAGGCAAGAGTTCCGTCAGGTGTTGGGGGCATTGGAGTTGCGGGATTTTAGATCCCTGGTTGAACAAGCCAGGGGCATGGAGCTGGAGATGCAGCTTGGTGAGGAACTGCCAGGAGCGGAAGGCGCTGTGGTTTCTGAAGGTGTAGGTGGCAGCCAGAAGAGGGGTTTTGGCAGTGGGGGTGGGACCTTCCAGAAGCCCACTTCTAAGAAGTTCAAAGGGCCACAGAAATCATTCAAGACTAAGTTCACAGGGGCACAGTCTTCCTCCACCTCGCGAGCGTCAGCGGGTGCTCCTAAGCTACGTCCGGTTCCAGGGCAGGGCATGAAGTGCTTCAAGTGTGGCAGCGAGCATCGGGCTTCAAAGTGTAGTTGGTTTGGGGCTTGCCGCCATTGTGGTCAGGAGGGCCATAAGGCATTGGTCTGTCGGCGGAATCCTGCCAGCATCATCAAGTGGGAGCTTGTTCCAGTGTCAGCGCCAGCGCCAGCTGCTTCTTCCCGAGGGTCGGTGCAGATGTTAGCAATTACTCCTACCCAGACTTGGGCACCGCCTCAGCCATACCTTCCTGCTCCTGGAGGAGTCCCACCGCCAGGGTACTTTTGGCCGTCCCCTCCCATGGCCCCATTTCCAGTTGTGGCGCCTTCAGCACCTCCGGCAGTTGCCGCACCATCATACCAGGGTGTTGGAGCTCCTACCGCCCCAGCAGCAGTTTCCTATGCCATGCCGACGGCAGAGTCGGCGGGTCGTCCCGATGTGGTGACAGGTACACTCTTAGTGGACTCAGTGGAGGCACTTGTTCTTTTTGATTCAGGAGCTACCTTTTCTTTTGCATCACTAGATTTTGTTAGTAGGGCGAATTTGAGTATGCAGCCTATAGCTCAGTCAGTTCTAGTTAATTCTCCTAGGGGAATTCTTTCTAGCTCCACCGTTTGTCCTGGTTGTGTGATTTCGATAGATGGAAAAGAATTTATTGCTAATCTGATGGTTATGAAGATGGAGCTGTTTGATGTTATCTTGGGGATGGACTGGTTGCATAACTACCGTGCTGTCATCTCTTGTTTTTGGAAGACAATATCCTTGCAAGCTCCGTCTGGGCAAGAGATAGTATTCCAATGTAGCGCCCCGTTGTAAGATCGAGGTGGCCGACTAGAGGGGGGTGAATAGGCGTTTTAAAACTTTTATGCGCTAAAACCGATTTCTAATGCGGAAGCTTATAATCAAATACGGTTTTGCACAATTAAAGTCTAAATCAACTAGGTTCAACTAAGTGCACCAACAATACAAGTCAATTGAAGAATATTGCAATTAAGCAAGGACTTGTAAGCTATTCAATTCTAGCAATGTAAATAGCACAAAGCATGACAAGCATTTATACACAATGAATAAGCAATTTAATACAAGAAATATAAATTACACAATGTAAAGTAATAGAATCCAAACCATAATGACACGGCGATGTTTTACCGTGGTGTTCGGAGACTTGCCGGTCTCCCCTAGTCCACATTGAGGGAAACCAAAACCAATTGGGCCGGCTCCACAAATTAAGCCTTCCTCCGAGGTATCAACACCTCGCTCCACTAGGATTGCTCTTACTCCACTCCGGAGATGGCGAGCACCAAGCCACTCACAAACCGCTCGGGTCTTCTCACAAGCCTTCTTTGAGAAGATCATCGACGCACGACGCCTCCACGCCGTCTAGGTGTCGGCAAACACCAAGAGTAATAAGCCAAGCCCCTTGCTTGACTCTCACCAAGTGCAACACATGCACAATTGAATGCTCAATCCAATTCTAGTTGCAACACATGCAACTAGACCCTCTCCCTTGCTCACAAGGTGCAACACATGCACAATAGAGAGGAGAAGCTCACACTAGCTCAAAAGAATGAAATGGGATGCCAAGAGTTGCCCCCCAACCGACCAAGGTGGATATTTATAGCCCACACACAAAAACTAGCCGTTGGAGGAGAATCTGCTGAAAATCAGGGAAACCCGGTCACCGCAGCATAGGGCGGTCGGTCAGACTCGATTAGCAACGGCTATAAAAATAGCCGTTAGAGACATTTCCCGGTCAGTCCGCCCTCACAGGGTCCGGTCGACCGGACCCCGATCAGTCCGGGCCTTCCGAGGTAAAACCAAAAACATGCTCTCTGGAAAAAGCTGACCGGCCTTACAAGGGCGGTCAGTCCGCAGGCAAATGGGCGGTCAGTCCGGGCTTTCAACTGCGGTCAGTCCGCACCTGAATTTCAGCACAGGCGACACTCGGAAAAACGATCATAACTTTTGACTCCGATGTCAGAATTGAGTGATCTTGGACTCTATTGAAAGCTTATTTAGAGGGCTACACAACCCACCTATTTGATTTGATATCAAACAAATTTTATCAAATCAAAAAGCACAATTCCAAAGAGCCACCATCATGGTCTAAGTCCAAATAATTAGCAACAAGCAATCTTAGACCATGTCAAGGGAAAATACATGAATCCCAACAATTTGCAAAACATATTTGCAAACTTAGATCATGCCACAAGGAGTAGGTACATGGACTTCAACCATTTGCAAAACACATTTGCAAAGTATAGTCACATGCTACAAGGATTAGACGCATGAGCCTCAACTATTTGCAAAACACATTCGCAAATAATAGCATCATGCCACGGTGAGCTAGAGCAAGCAAGATTGAGCTATCAACACATGATGAGACTCAAGCTACTAGACAAGACCCCTCTTAATAGTACGACAACCTATACTAGCAATCCGGTCTTCCAACCAAACACCAAGACCGGTAAAAGACTAGGAACACATCCTTAGCTCTAGCTAGTCATACCTTTACCTTGAGCATCTTCTTGAAGCTTGATGACGCACATCTTCACTTCAAGTCCGGGTCCTTGACTCGATGATCATCAACACATGATGATTTCCTTTACTTCGGGATCTTGGCTTGATGCTCATCAACACATGATGATATCCTTCATCCCGAGTCTTCATATGCATCAACACATGATGCATTCTTCACTTGATGTCCATCAACACATGATGGGTCTTCTTTTAACTTGATGATCAACTCATGATCATCTCCTCTTCTTGAACATCATCAACACATGATAACTTCCTTTTCTTGAACCTTGACTTGATGACCATCATCTCATGATGCCATCCAAAGTCTTCATCGTCATGGAACATAACCTATTTATCCAACTCATAGAAAATATTAGTCCCACAATGTGATTGTCATTAATTACCACAACATACCATTAACTCATAATGGTTGGGACAAGACACTACAATCTTTCCCTCTTTGGTAATTGATGATAATAACTTCAATTGCAAGTAATTGAATAGAGATAAACATGAGTATATATCAACTACACAAGTTATATATATACTCACGTATAAGTATATATGAACTACAAAAGTTATATATACTAAGAGTATATACGAACTACACAAGTTGTATATACTAAATATGAATATATTAACTACACAAGTCAAATATATTCAAGGATAGATGAGCATATATGAACTACACAAGTCTCATATGCTCTCATATATTCATATGAATATATTAACTACACAAGTTTAATATATTCAAGGATATGTTTCAAAGTAAATATCCTTAATATGTGGAAAGGGAATATAGATCAATACTAATGAAACCACAAAACATAGAGTGAACTCCCCTAAATGTGTGTATGCACAAATGTGTGTTAAGAACATATGCACATATTCAAGTTAGACTTTTGGTGGAGTTCATCCTATATTTTGGATCCGAGGAATGCAACAATATATATAAATATGAAGTAGAATGCATACCTTTTGTGTTTTTCACCTTTATATCCAAATGAGACTAAACAATAGGTAATCAATAAAAGTGTTAGTCTCACAAATAGATTTGTTATTTTGAATGCATACCTGTTTGGATTTTTTCCTTTTATATCCAAGCTGAGACTAATCATGGTATAACAATAAGAGTGTTAGTCTCATAAATAGGTTTGTCATTAATCACCAAAATACTCCATTAACGCATAATGATGAGTCTAGATACTTCACCCGTCTCACTCTCTTTTTGTGTTAGCTAGCTTGTTTCCTAGTGGCCGTGGCAGCGAAGAGTGGGTTTCTTTTGTCTCTAGTGGGGAAGCCAAGTTTGTCTTTAACAACAGAAGATATTCCGGTTGTTCGAGAATTCCTGGATGTATTTCCAGCAGAGCTACTAGGGATGCCCCCATCTCGTCTCGTGGAGTTCAGAATTGATTTGGTACCAGGCGCTCGACCTGTCTCCTTAACCCCTTACCGTTTGGCCCGTCCGTTCTAGGAGGAACTAAAGAAGCAGTTGGACGATTTAAAAGCGAAGGATCTTATTCGTCCCAGTGTGTCTCCGTGGGGAGCTCCTGTTCTTTTTACTAAGAAGAAGGATGGTAGTTGGCACATGTGTATTGATTACCGTGCTCTCAACGAGCTAACCATCAAGAATAAATATCCTCTGCCACGTATAGAAGATTTATTTGATCAGTTGAGAGGGACCAAGGTATTTTCAAAGATTGACCTTCAGTCAGGTTATAATCAAATCCTGGTCCGAAAGGAGGATATTGAGAAGACGGCCTTCTCCACAAGGTATGGGCATTTTGAATTTAAAGTTATGTCTTTTGGACTAACAAACGCCCCTGCTGCTTTCATGGAGACAACGAACAGGATGTTACATGAATACCTGGATGATTTTGTTGTTGTCTTTATTGATGATATTTTGATATACTCAAAGACTGAAGCTGATCATAGGCGACACTTGAGGCTTGTGTTGGAGATGCTAAGAGAGAATAAGTTTTATGCCAAACTGAAAAAGTGCAAGTTTTGGATATCTGAAGTGGGATTTCTGGGGCATGTCATTAACGATAAGGGAATCTCGGTTGATCCAAGTAAGATTTCCACAGTGGTGGAATGGGAGAGGCCAACCAATGTCAAAGAAGTGAGAAGCTTCCTCGGCATGGCAGGATATTATCGGCGTTTTGTGTAGGATTTCTCCATTATTGCTAAGCCCTTATCCAGACTCACACAAAAGGATGTGAAGTTTAAGTGGGATGATGACTGCGAGCGTAGCTTCCAAACCCTTAAAGAAAAACTGGTGACCTCTCCTGTCCTTACTCTTCCCGAGCCCGAAGCGATTCTGATGTACTCCGTCGTCTCGGATTGGGTTGGGTTGTGTCCTTATGCAGGAGGGAAAGGTGATAGCCTATGCATCGAGATAGTTGAAGAAGCATGAGCAAAACTATCCAACACATGACCAAGAGTTGGCCGCCGTGGTGTTTGCCCTGAAACTCTGGAGACACTATCTGTATGGTGAGGGTTGTGATGTTTATACAGATCACAAGAGTCTTAAGTATATTTTCACACAGAAAGATTTGAATTTAAGGCAGCGCATGTGAGGACCCCGGTTTATTCGGCTTGTACTGCTTAACCACCCACTTGGTCCTAGCAGCACAAATCAAATAAACCAAGCCTCGAGATATGTATACTTCCCAGAAATGCAGTATACACACCCCGTTACAAAATTATGCATCAATCCCATCCATACACATAGAGCCGAAGCTAAAGCAACAACTGAAAGACATAGATAATATAAAGAGAGTTATTACAAAAGAGAGGCCAACCGGCCAAATAACACATAAGTAACTAATTTAAACAGCGGAAGCAAAAGGGCCATAAGATGGTAATAAACAAAAGCCAATCGGTGTGCCTTTACCCACAAGGTAACCAACCGGACCGCCAAGCTAATCGCTCCAGACACCGCCACAACAAATCTCACAAAAGTGAGGCCCCTCGAGCTCACCTTCTTCCTCTGCAACAAAACAATTAAGCATAACATCTGAGTACAAAAATTGTTTTTGTACTCGAAAGACTGATGTGTAAGATAACAGAACTATAATTAACTACATGCAAGCTTTATTTAAGTGGAGGAGGCTCTGGACTTATTTTCAGCATAAAGCAAGTTTTCTTTGCAATAAGGTAATACGTTTAAAAGCAAGTTTGCAATTAATTCTTATTGTTCAAATAAAAGTGAGACGAGTATAACAATAGATAGAGAACAACAATGTCCTGGAAGTGACTAACCCAATAGTCACCACAACAATAGCATGAAGTACCCCTTCATACCACCCATGTCAAGTTTTAAGTTTTTAAAATGTTGTAGTCTAGTTCTTGTGGGAAATAACCAAGCGTGTCCATAACCTAGGACGAGGCTATTCGAATAGTTTTAACCTGCAGGTGTACCAATGTACCCACACGATAGACCACCTTTCCACCAGCCACGGTTAGCATACTTCCTTTGGTATGCAGGCACGGCTAAGTCTAACAAGACACTTTCCAATGGACGATGCTAATTAAGAGCCGCAACCCACGGGGATAAGGACACATTAGACAGCCTAACCGGACTGCTAATGCTCCCCTCCCACACCACACACACACACACACACATGAACACACCCACCGACCAGCTCATAATTAACACCTCCCAAAGTACTTAGTCAAGAGAGGTTCCATATCCCCCTCGTATGGTTAGCACGCAACAATTGCTTGGATCAATGGCACAAGTAACTCGGTCCTTAGGGACTTAGGTACCATTCCATTCACACCCAACAGATCACACCAACATACCATTGTGCCCAAGTCAAGATATAATTTTTGTTTTAAGTTTTTGATTTGCAAATTAGTAAAACACAAGGATTGGACATAATGGAATAATATAAGTATTTGTGTGATCAAGACCATCGACTAAGTCGATGATCGCCCAATACTACCGATAACTAGGCATGGCTAAGCAATATTTATTCGAAATCTACTAAGTGACAAGAGCTCATCCAACGAACTCTAATCACAGCAAATAACCTAGGCTCAGGTAGTAAAGGATAATTATTTGCCTACAGATTATGCAACTAGAGGATTAACTAATTAATTTAACAACAAAATAGCAATGCATACATAGAAGTTAAACAAAATATTAGACTTTAAAAGTAATGGGATCAAATGGGAAATGATCAAACTGCTTGCCTGGCTGCTGTTGCTCACTATGCTGCAGAGGATCACTCTCAAGGACGACACAATCGTCGGAACCTACCGAAAGAGCGAAAAAGAACCGATAAGAACAAAGAAAACGAAAAAGACTCTAAAACCAAAATGCTCCAAATGCTCTGAAAATTTCACAGCAGCAAGAGCATGATTTAAAATGAATTTAGAAACAAGAACCAACTGATTTGGACTCTTAATGCAAAAGATATGATCAAAACAATTTTGCTCAGCTGGAAAAATTGCAATCATTCTATCGTCACATAATTAAATTGTTTGGTGAAAATTTCTAGAAAGGTGGTGTAGCTGAAATTTTTATGGTAGGTAGCTACTGACATTCTAAGGCTAACACAAGTGGTTTCATCTTAATTGGAGTTAAAATGATTTAGTTATGATTTTTCTAAGTTATAAATCTAAGGCATGTTTAATTTCGGGATTAAAGACTACTGTAAAACCTATACTATGCTAAAGTACTTTAACAGATGCAATTATAGAGCTTTAGTTTGCTAAATTTGGAACTACAGAGAAAAAGATATGTATTTTTGAAGTTTAAAACAATTAATATGTGCAAATAAAAGCTCTCGAAAACTAACTCTGGAAAACCAACGAAAACTGGGGTGGTCGTGGGCCGTTGATCAAAAATCACACGGCACACGAGCTCCCGCGCGAACTCCACCACGAGCACCTGGGCGCCAAGACCTCATCGCGCCTAGGGAGGTCTTAGCCGTTGATATTGAATCCAACGGCCCGACCACCGGATGCACAAAGACACGCGAAGGAACTCCTCGCGCACTAGGGAGGTCGTGGCCGTCAGATCTGGATCTGGCGGTCCCGAGCTCCACGAGGAGGTCCTACGGCTATCTAACTAAGGGGGAGGTCTGGACGGTTAAGATCTCCCGAGGGGAGGTCTTAACGGTCTAGATCTGAGGTGGGGGAGGTCCTAAAGCCACGGATCTAAAGGAGGAGGTCCTAGACGGTCAAGATCTCTAGAAGGAGGTCCTGAACGGCTAAGATGAAGCGAGGGAGGTCCTAGACGGTCAAGATCTCCAAGGGGAGGTCGTGACGGCTAAGATCTCACGGGGGAGGTCATGGATGGCCATGATCTTCGCGGGGAGGTCCTGAGCGACAGGTGTTTAACATAGAGAGGTCTGGACGGTTCAGATCTCCGCGGGGAGGTCCTGGACGGTCCAGATCTGAGCGGGGAGGTCCTGAGGCTTCTTTACAAGGACCAGAAGTGGTCTTTTACAAAGAGCACCTCAGGGGGTAGTTTTGAAGGTTTTCTTTACAAAAGACCAGGGGGTGGCCTTTTGCAAAGAGGACCTCGGGGAAGGTCTTTAGGGGTGGTTTTACAAAAGACCACAGGGAGGTGTTTTGCAAAGAGGACCTCGGGGAAGGTCCTTTGCGGAAACACAGAGGTGGTCTTATACGGCTAAGATTTAACAGGGGTGGTCCTATACGGCTAGGATCACTGCCAAGGGGAGGTCCAGAGACTTAGGATTTTTCGGAAATGATCCTAAGGCCCAGATCTAAACTTGGAGAGGTCGTGAACGGCTAAGATTAGCCCGAGGAGGTCCAAGAGTGGATTCAATGGCGCAGGACCTCCGGACAACGACAAAAGGTGGCAGCTAAGACAAATTAAAAGCATCTAATGATTGACAATAAATGAATCCAACAGGAGCACTTAAAGACTTCCAGACTTTAATTCTAAACCCATGGCCCACACGTCAGTGACTCCACAACACAGAATAAGACACCATTAACGCACCAATTGATAAGCAATGATTTGAGCATTAAAGTCGTCCAAGAACATGGCGACAACGGAGGTCTTGGCCGACAAAACCGGCGTGTTCCACGACTTGCCGCCGCGACGTGGACCTCGTCGGCGAAACCAAGAACACGGATGAGTCCCAAATAGGAGAAGAACCTAAAGGTGTCAACGGCTAGGGCTAGGCGCACCTCACGGCCTGGCGGAGATGACCGAAGGAGGCTAAATACGGCAAAACGAAAAGCTACCGAGGTTCAAAACAACCGGGCTTCAACACTAAGGTACTCACCAGGAACGAAGGTGGCCCAAGAATGGTTCAGGAGCTCCGTGATCGTGGAGGTCGCGGAGGTGAAGAAGACGAAGCTCCCGCCACGAGCAAAGAAGCTCCCACCTTGTCAACCTCTGTGAAGGTTTAAACAAAGCAAATTAGGGAGATTTGGAGGTGACCAAGAGAACAAATGACAGCCAACAACTGCAATATTGAACCACTGGAGCTCGGAGGTCGCCGGAGAGCTCCAAAGTTCAAGAATGGTGGCAGAGACTTTCGGGTGTTTTGAGCACCCGAGCAGTGAGAGGAGCTAGGGTTGAAAAGGAGTGTCTAAATAAACTTAGATAGAAAGCTTGGGCTACTAATATAGCTGGTGGGAAAAATGGCAAAGTCGATCGGTGCCTTGAGCCAAAGTACACATGAAATGATGGGAGTAGGTTGTCGAGAGACTTTTGAGCAAAAAGGGCCGCGGACATTTAATGTTGGCACACATAGCCGCTTGTCACCCTAGAGTTGACAAGGCACTGTTCTCTTGCCATGCACAAAAATTGATAATGCCGTGCCCACCCGACGGTGAGAGAAATGGGGAAAATGGTCAAATGAACTCAACGGCTAAATCAGTGAGCTCCACCGGGAGGTTGTGAGTCGTTGGATTGAAATCAAGGGCTCAGATTTTGAGCTAAGTATTAGAGGTCCTAACACTTAGGGAGGTCTGGCCACATATCTCAAGATGGACGCCCACGATCACCCAAGTGCTAGGGGTGGTCGTGGAGGGTCGAGGAGGTCGCCTGGTGGTCTTTGCAAAGGTGCAAAGGAGGTCCTAGGGAGGTCCTCGAGGTTGTCTTTGCAAAGAGAACAGGAGGAGGTCGTGCGGTGGGAGGTCTTTTACAAAGACCCGAGGAGGTCCTTGATCGTTGGATTTGAAATCCAACGCACTGCACACCTGCGCCCAACCCGCCGAGCCCGACACGGCTTAAGTGGCTTGGTGCGACCAAGACTGAAGGTCGGACACAGGTTTGAGTCTAAGTTTGACTCGGACGGGTTTAGAGTTTTAATTTGAATTGAGATTTTGAAGGGGTCTTAAGAGATAGAACTAGCTCCAAATTTTATGAAATTTTGTGATGGCTTGCTAACCTTGAGATGGACCTTGTATAAAATTTCCAGAGGTTTTATCTTGAGCACTTTTCTCTAGAAATTATACAATGCTTTGAGCTAGGGTTTGACTACAAGTCAAACAAGTTTGATCGACCTTTAAAATATTCGAACAATTTCTAAAAATTGTGAAATTTTTCAGAGGGTCACAAACCATCCCAAGAACTTAGGAAAAATATTTCCGAGAAGGATCACAAGATTGGACAAGATTATTTTGGAGGATCAAGATTTGGATCAACAGACTTGTGACTTTGTATTTCCATACTCTTGTACAATAATTGTTTAGTACACACAGGAAATATATGATGTAAGAAAAAGTTTTAATTTCTACTCATTTTCTTACATTTGAAACACAAGTACAGAATTTGGGATGTTACAGCGCAGGTGGCTGGAGCTGATTAAGGATTATGACCTCTCTATTCAGTACCATTCTGGCAAGGCAAATGTAGTGGCTGATGCCCTTAGTCGCAAGGCGACGCCTGCAATGTTGGATTATCTCATTGCTGATTTTGACCATATGGGTATATCATTTTGCTATGCGGGGACCGCATGCGTTGAAACACAGTTGATCTTGGAGTCGGCCATTCCAGAGCGGGTGCGGGAAGCACAATAGGATGATCGGTTTTTGCAGAGGGTCCGAAAGCGTTTGGACATGGGCAAAGGCGGGGATTTCAGTTTGGATGGGTCTGGTGCGTTGCGGTTTAAAGGTTGTCTTTGTGTGCCACAAAAGGCGGAAGTCAAAGGTGATATCCTGAGGGAGGCTCATCGTACTCCGTATACTGTTCATCCGGGCAAGACAAAGATGTACCGCGACCTGAAGTAGAATTTTTGGTGGAAAAGGATGAAGGTAGATATTGCTAACTACGTAGCCTCCTGCGGAGTTTGTCAGCAGGTGAAGGCGGAACATAAGCGTCCTGCAGGATTGTTGCAGCCATTGGAGGTCCCTCAGTGGCCTTGGGATGACATCTCCATGGACTTTGTAGTTGCGTTACCCAGGTCGTCGCGAGGGAAAGACGCAATTTGGGTGATAGTGGATCGACTCAGTAAATCTGCACACTTTATTCCTATTTGAACAACTAACTCCGCAAGCGACTTGGCTCCTATTTATGTGCGTGAAGTTGTGAGGTTACATGGGGTACCGAAGACCATCATTTCCGACAGGGATGCCCAATTTGTCTCCAAGTTTTGGGAAAGTTTGCAGAGTGCACTGGGCACACAACTCCATCTCAGTACAGCATTTCATCCACAGACAGATGGGCAGACGGAACACACCATTCAGACTTTGGAGGATATGTTGCGATCTTGTGTTTTATCTTGGAAGGGTAGTTGGGAAGATCAGTTGCCATTAGCAGAATTTGCTTACAACAACAGCTATCATTCCAGTATTAAGTCCGCCCCGTTCGAGGTTTTGTATGGACGTAAGTGCAGATCACCCCTGTGTTGGGAGGTAGTGGGTGAGAGAGCCGTGTTGGGTCCAGATTGGGTCCAAAGGACGGTTGAGCGAGTGGCCTTGGTGAGGCAAAACCTGTTAGCAGCCCAGAGCAGGCAGAAAAGTTATGCGGATGTGAGGAGAAGAGATTTGGAATTCAAAGTGGGGGATCAGGTGCTTTTGAGAGTATCTCCCACTAAGGGTGTGGTGAGGTTCGGTACCAAAGGGAAACTTAGCCCGAGGTACGTCGGACCTTTCACTATTTTGGCACGGATTGGGAAATTGGCGTACCGTTTGGATCTTCCAGAGTCGATGCGGGGGGTGCATAATGTATTTCACGTATCTATGTTGAGGAAGTACCTACGAGATCCAGAGCATCTTGTTCCGCTAGAGCCTTTAACCATAGAGCAAGATTTATCCTTTGAGTCAAAGCCGATACAAATTCTGCAGAGATCAGAAAGAGCTTTGAGGAATAAAACATTAAAGTACGTTAAGGTGCTTTGGTCGCATCAGACCGAGAGAGAGGCCACTTGGGAATTGGAGTCTCGCATGCGCGAGCAATATCCAGAGTTATTCGCAGTAGGTACAAGTTAATTTTTCAAGCTATAACTATGTTCTTGCCTTGGCGAAGCATGGTTAGAATTCGGGGATGAATTCTGTTAAGAGGGTAGAATGTAATATCCTGAAATTAACCCTTAAGGGCCTACGTGTAATTAGACGGAAGGAGATATATATAAAAAAATATTTTAGAGTTTTTAGGGGGAGTTGGCTCGTGCTCGTATAAAAGAATCATAAGGGGGAGGAGTTTAGAAACCCTAGCGTTCCTTTCTTTTTCTCCGGGCGCCGCCACCTCTTCGCTTTCTTTTCCCTTGCCTGCAAGTGGAGGCCAGCACCAAGTCACTGCTTGCCTTTGACGCTCGCCGTGTGGACGCCCGTAGCTGTGCCGTTGCGCTGCTCGGTTTATTGCCGACAGCGAGGCGTCCCAGTACCGCGTGCACGTGAAGGCCTGGAAGCTGCCAGCCGCCTGCGTGAGTCTCTGGCCGTGTTTTGCTTTTCTGGTTGCTGTAGATTTGTCCTTTGCTGTTCTTTGCTACGATTGGTTCTGTGTCTTGCATGCATTCCATGGCATTAGTAATTAAATATTAGGGCTGTAGTTGAATAGATTGTGGCCAGATTATTTAATTGGGGTTACTTTGATTATTTAATTGAATAGTTGGGAGAGATTGTTGGCTGCATGCACGTTACATGATTTGGAGGATTAGGAGAGAGAGATCAACTATAGGGCTGCACCTTTTTCATCCACTATTTTGATTATTTAATTGCTAGGGTTGTTACGTGATGAGTTAATGTCATGCCTTAGGCTTCTAGTGTTACTACTAGAAAAGATGTAAGCTTGCGGCAATAAATTATTTAGTAGTTTGGCGAAGCTTTGTTTGCATGTTTGTGGCTGTGGCGCCGCCAACAGATCCAAATAGGGATGCACGCATCGGCTGTTTTAGTGGTTGGGACAAGTTAGTGATGTACAATTTGATTTAGCAATATCGGTAATTAGGCCTATTTAGGATAGTTTGTGTTAGACCGGTGTTTTGATATGCTTGAAGGCGGAATCAGTCCTGGACATCTCCTAGAGTATTGTAGAGGACGTCGCCACCTTTCGATGAAGTGCTAGATCGCGTTATTTGGACCTCTGTAGCAGAAGTTATGAATTAATTAGTGTGACTATTTTGCGAATCTGTTAGTATTCTGACAGGTTTTACTAATCTAACTTGTGCGATCGGTTAAATGGAGAATTAGAGGATCTCAGTATAACAAAAGTTGTAGATAATTGTCGTATCTTTCAGGGAAGCACCAGAACACAAAATTTGGATAAACGAACTGAAAGTTATGATAGTTTTAGTGCTCTGTCCAGAAAGTCTGACGTGAAATCGATGTTTTGTTAATCAGCTTAAAAAGGATTTTAGATGGCCGAATCAGGGAGGCTCACAAACTAGGTTTAGTTGGGGAATTTGATAATATTTCAATGAAGCCCAAGAACACCTAAGTTGGACCCCTGTACAAAAATATATGAATTTTTGATCATGACTGTTTACAGAAGGCACAAATCAGCATTTAGGAAATTGGAGTCGGGATCGTGTTGTAAGCTATCGCTAGGTTGTGTTTGCTTTTATAATTTATGTGGTTCATTAATATGGTCTTAGTTTATGTTTTTAATGATTTAGGTGGGGGACTGGTACCGGAGGCAGCACCGTCTTCACGTCCTCCGTTCTCACGCGGTTGAGGCAAGTGCATTGGTTGTTACTTGGTTGTGATTGATTGGCCATGTTTGTGTGATTTCGATATATGATAGTGTAGCAAGAATGCTAGCATGATGATTGTTCCAAGAATTGATGGTTGCACCAAGTATGGCTATGCTCTATTTTTGCATGATGTTGTTGTCTTTTGGTAAATTGATGATAAATAAAAGATGAGCATATGCATATTGAAATCATGTTGAGGCTTGGTTCCGTGGTGACCAAGCATGCTTTCCTTTGAGATCCCCGTCATGAATGTGACGGGCCTGAGATCCCCACACTCGTGGAGTGTGGGCTTGAGGTCCCCATTACTTGCAGCGTAATGGGCAATTAGTCCCTGTGCTTGCGAGCACAGGCATGGGTATGCAGCGGCGGTTGTATACTTTGCATTACCGGTAAAATGCAAAAAGAGATAAAGAGAAATGATCCTTGAGCATTGCATTTGCATGTGAGATGTTTTATTGATGCGTTTCTATCTTTGGTTGATGATGTTATAACTTTTATTTTGTACTTACTGAGTCTGTGGACTCACTCTTGCTTTTATTGTTGTTTTAGGTACCCGATCCAAGAACGACATGCATGGGGGGAAGTAGTCTGATAGTTACACACACACACACCACCATGAACCAAATAAAGTTGAATGAACTTCATACAGTATTTATTAATAATTGGGCGAGTTGCTCAAAGGTTTATTATGTCTTGTCTCATGTAGTGGTTTAAGTGTAATAATGATGAGTAGTGGAACTTTATACTTCATTGAGGTTGCTAGTATTTAGCATGTTTTTTTTGAATATCTATTGATGTCTCTGGATGATAGATTAGTTAATTATGAATTATCTGTATGTTGAAACCTCCGTGTAATTAACTTTACAAGGGAGGTTCTGCTGAAATTTACTAAAATTGCCTTGGTTAGAATTATTAGGGTTTGTTCAGTAATATTCCAGGGTCAAGTCGAGCTGAGGTGTTACAGTTAATGCCTTAATAATAATTGTTTATAAACTTTCAATCCTTGAATTTGGACATTATCCTAGTCACCGTAGACTTCATGGTTTACATACTAGTTAATAAGTCTGTATGTAAGTGTCATGCTTAGCCTTGCTTAGATAAATTGTCATTTGGGCATTAAATTGCCCGGCATCATTCAACTATTTGAAAATAAAATTGGGCAGTCGAGACTGAAGCCTGCTGGTATGTTGGACTGGGTAATTTCAAAAATAAAGGAAAAACCTGAAAAACAGATTTCGACTCGGTTGGTTGGAAAGAGTGGCTGGTGCCGGGTGCACGAGAGA
Organism: Ampelocalamus luodianensis; assembly: GCA_036346255.1. Taxonomy (NCBI): domain Eukaryota; kingdom Viridiplantae; phylum Streptophyta; class Magnoliopsida; order Poales; family Poaceae; genus Ampelocalamus; species Ampelocalamus luodianensis. The sequence continues at coordinate 46,268,826 of CM070634.1, read as the reverse complement.
GAGTTGGTATGTGGATGTATCGCCTGAGTTAAGTAATGACCGAATCTTGTAATGAACTCTCATGTAAAAACAATACAACCACAAGTCTGTAACACCTAAGATCTGGCTAACTAATTTGTCTGCCACCTCGCAATTTCGCCACTGGTGGGTGTGTGGAGTGTACAAAGGGCAAGGGAGTCACCGATCTGCATGGTGCTAATGGGAGACCTCCTGGGGGCAAGGCCCAAGGGGGTTGATGAACCCGAAGGTCCGATTGTTGGATCGATCTTTCGATGAGAACGATAAGTTCGGTAGGCGTCGCTCAACTCTCACGGTCCTGGCTACGAACACGCAAGGCTCAAAACCACGCAATCGCTGAACTGCTCGACAAGTCGTTATCAACCGTGCACGAATACCTGGTTGACCTGATCACGAAGATCGATTCCTGCATACACCGAAGAAGCACGCAAGAACAAGGTAAATAAGCAATCTGAAATTGCAAATAGGAATTGAATGTATTGATAGGTGGGGTTCCGAAGAACAATATCGCCGTTGATCTCGCCAACCAAGAGAACAAAGTATAAAGTAGCAAAGCTAAACTTTAATCAACAAAACTTCACATGAGTTCGACTTTCCATCCCCAGTCTGATGGGCAATCCGAAGCAGTCAACAGGACCATAGCTATGTACCTGAGGTGTTTGTCAGGTGACCGTCCTAAACAGTGGCTTCAGTGGATTCCTTGGGCAGAATTTTGCTACAATACTTCCTACCATTCTTCGTTGCAAACCACGCCTTTTCGGGTGGTCTATAGTCGTGATCCTCCAAATTTATTGACTTATTAGCCCAATATGGCCCGTGTGTGGCCGTTGGCGCCAAATGCGCGATCGTGATGAATTTCTCGCTAAAATTAAAGAACATCTTCTTCAAGACCAAGATTATATGAAGCAATGCCATGACAAGCACCACCGCACCGTTAGCTTTGAGGTCGGGATTGGGTTTGGCTTCATCTTTAGCATCGTTCGGTGGTCGGATTACTGATCAACAACGCTAAGTTGGCTCCCCGTTTTTATGGATTTTTTGTCGTAAAAGAATGCATTGGCTCAGTGGCATATCGTCTTCATCTTCCTCCTAAGGCTCGTATACATAATGTCTTTCATGTCTCTCTTCTTAAACCTTACCAGGGTCCTACTCCGACTGCCATTGGGAGATCGCCTAAGATTGTGCACGTCGGGTTGTTCCATCACCATCTTCCATTGTTCGAACTCGACTGAATCGTGGTACATGGGAATTGTTGGTTCAATGGGACGGTTGTTCTTCGGCCAATGCCACTTGGGAACACTTGGAGGAATTTCGGCAGCAATACCCTTTGTTCCAGCTTGAGGACAAGTTGTTTCATAGAGAGGGAAGTAATGTTGTAGACACCTTTGTTGGAAAGATGTATTAGAGACGGCGACGCAAAGCAGCCGCAGCTCCTTCCGCCGGGGGCAGTGTTGCCGTGTCGGACTCTAGCACAGTTGCCGAGTCGGTTACTGTTGCCGATATGACAACAGAGAATTTGGCAAGGGGAGAAGCTCAAGCTGATTAAGAGATTGAGTTAGTTCTCCTTAAGAGATAAGATAGAGTTAGTTTCTTCTTAAGAGATTAAATTAGAGAATAGGTTAGTTTTGCTATCCAATTCGGTTTGTGCTTTCCTTATTGCAATTTCCAAAAATTCTGCATGCTAAGGCTATAAAAGCCACAGATGTAAAGAGGGAGACTTAATCAAGAAATAAACTAAGTTTTGCCTCACCTAGTTTTTGGAAAGATCAGAACCTCAGCTGGCCGGAGCAAGTCAGAGGTCGATCCTCGCCTTCGCCAGCTATCCTCGCCTTTGCATCTTCACCCTCATCTATCCCACGCCACATCATCTACGCATGCAATTAGCATCTCTGTTATCATTCCTTCTAAGTAGCTGTAAGTTTTCATCAGAAGGCTTGCGCTGAAGATCAGCTGACAACAGATTATCAGCGGATTCTTGTGAACTTCTTTGAGCTACTGCAACTTGATCAATTAAATTCATCACAACCACATTTGCCTAAAGAGACATCCTGATGCTTCCAGTTTCAAGAGCTTCATCATGCAAAATCTAATAGACTGAAGAAGTTTTGCCTCACACTCTGTGTTAAGAGAAATCATCCTTTGTGATGCCACCTGATCTCCGGTCAGTGTTCACCTCACTCTTATTCAATTCTGCACTTGACACACCGAACAATTGTTCAAACGGTTGCTGGGTCCAAAGGGGATTAGTGTTGGGGCTCATACTTAACTGCATAGAAAGGACATCTCTCTGGAGATATGTTGTGTGCGCTCGTTAAGTGCAAGTTGAGCCGTGCACCTGGCTGCTGAGTCCACATATTGTGATTTTTCAGATGCCAGCCTACTTAGATACGACTGATTTCCAGCAGCACCACCAAAATTTGCTTCATTCAACAAAGCATTTCTGCTTGCAGCGATTAGTGCAGATATGTCAGGTGAACTGTGGTACTTCTTTGAGTAAGCAGATGAGCCAAGACTTTCACTCCCATCAACGGAGGTAGAATCGTAATAGGATTTTTCCACCATCATTGTATTTAAGAGTTTCATCGCTGGCCTTTGCAAATAATTAGCTCCCAGTGAACCAAGCACATTTTGGCTAGCAGCATGCATAGCAGAGTCAGCATAGTTAGGAAGAGAAGATTCAGAAGATCTAGGAAGCCGTCGTGGGTCCAGAGGAATGCTGGAGCGCGGACTTCGACTTGCATTCATCCCTTTCAAATAGGTCGCCGGCTGATACCCATGAATGGTAGCAGGCTGGTAGAACTGGTTATCTGAATAAGAGAGTACATAATTGCATAGTAGTAGATAGTAGGAATCATGGCAAAAACCTTGAGTAGTAGCTGAAGATATTACTCCTGGCTGGCGACTACGAGGAGTCTCTTCAATGCATTATGCAAGCAACGAGGCATTTCTTCAATGCAGTAGCTGAATGGTCAGTATGAATGCGTGAGTTTCTGCATGAGAATGCAATAGGTCATTGACCTTTAAACTTCTATGTGTTCTATAAATAGCAGTAGCTAGAAACATTGTATGAAGCAAGTAGCAGTCTTGATTCCAAGAGAAAAACCAGAAAATTGCCCTGAGTTCTTTGTTCTTGAGTATTCTTTCCTTGTTTTACTCTTCCTGTGAGAGATTGGGTGTACGATCCTGTGCCATTTGCCAACAATAACTGCGCAGTAACAGACGAAGGAAGGAGCATAGCCTGGATAACTGGGCTGATAATAAGGAACTGCATATCGCTTCAGAACCTGCAACCTTTGCATAGTAGATAGTAGGAATCATGGCAAAAAACTTGGGTAGCAGATGGTACGCAAAAAGAGGAAGGTTTACACCAAAGAAATTATCCATAATTGCATGGCTACCAATAATAGATGTCAATGAGATGTGGCTTGAAAAGAGAAGAATCACTAAGAACAAAAGTGGTGCTGCAGGATTCACAAATATCTGCAGAAGACAAGAATCAAGAGAAACTCAGGAAGGAACTTCAATACAGAACTGAAACCCAAAGCGAGAATTCAAAGATAATTGCAAATAGTTCAATCCTACGACAGATAGGTAGACATACGTCAGATACAGAACTTAAGGGCATTATTATAATTTTGAGAGTTGGATTGCCGCTGTAATACAAATAGGCAGTAATAACTGAACAGATAACTTCGCAAATAAGTAGAAACTACAAAAAGGAAGACACGGACCTGGTTCATTAGCTCTACAGCATCTTGAAAGGTGAGGAGCAGTGTATTACGGGATTCAACTGCTGCTGAGCTCATCAGAACATAACTACAAGAAAACCCCAGTAAAAATAAATAATATAGAAAAAATGGTGGTCATGAAACAGGGCACCAAGGGCAACAGGAGATCTTTTCTGAGCCTGCACATATGATATCTGAATTAACATAAACAAACCAAAGCAGATCAAACAAGGAGAAAAAAAATCAAGGAAAATGGACTGGTTTGTCAAATCAGCACGACATCCATTGAGTACAAAGTGCAAGAGTACAATGCAAACACTTGATGTGTTTTACAATTATTTTAAACCTCGAAAACCAATTTTTAATGGATTTTCTAGACCTCTTATTAGTTGATCACCACAAAATGCAGAATGCTGGTTTTGAAACCAACATTTGTTCGGTGAGAAGTCCAAGTGATTTTTCATTAGTGTACAATCTATGGAGTCCCATTTTCTTCATGTTTTGTTTAAGATGGCAAGAACACAAGCTACATAACTTCTGTTATGCATTTGGCACATAATTCTTTAGGATTCACAAGCCACACCAGTATATTAGAATATATACCAGAAAATGGTCACTGGCCAGGATCTCTATACTTGTATGGCTTAGCACAAACCAGAATTAGCTTTCTGAGAGTGATTTGACATCTAAGATTGATCTTTTATAACAAAATGCAACATGGGTATGTTGGTTACTTAGGATTTTGGACTATACCTTCATATCGTACTTAAAACAGTATGACTAAGCATGAAAAATTAGCGACAGGAAGAGCATTAATTCAACCCTATGCAAACACTAAGTGCACGAAATGATCATCAACACAGAAGCATTGTTTCCTGTGTTATACATAATACATGAGAATTCTGGAAAATACATCGACATGAAAGAAAATAAAACACTATGCATAAACTGCTGTAGACATGAAACCAGCACAGCGAAAAGGCCAACACTTAGTCCTTTTTGTGATGAATTAATCCCCTTTTGGTTATAAAGCAATTTTTAATCATGTATTTAGTACTGTCAGTGGTATAACTTTATTGCGGAAAACATGGAAGGTCATATATACCATACAAGATTCTGAATAGCAGCACAAGTATCAACACAGCCACATAAAACTTGTGATGGACAAGTTTAACAAAGCTAAGTGTACCAGATGTAACTCCAAATGCACTACCTGAACAATCTTTTAACTAAGCAAGAACATGAAACATTGGAAGTACTTACCTCAACAAATGATGAATGAACATAGAAGTTGTGCGCTATTACATTTCCGCCCAGAAGTGCCATCAGTGAGTAAGCACTTTCACCACTCAACATGGGGAACATCACATTCAAATTGAGAGGAATTTTTGGTTGACTGACCAATAAACCAAGGTCAAAACAAAGAAGCGCAAAGCCTGCTATGCAGGCATTTAACGCTCCAGCCATCCTCTTGTCCTAGAATGGGCACAAGTAGAAACCAAAAGTACATAAGGTGAGAAGGTTGCCCTTTTATGATGCAGTTTTTCTTAAATTTTCCAGATGGGAGATTGCATATGGTAACACATTAACCGCAACACTTGCAAAACATATGCCTGTGATAACATCATCGTAGTAAAAAACAAGGTTGAACCCAATTGCTATGCCTGAAATCTGAAATAGCCAAACATTACCATTAGACCATCAAATATTTAAAAGTTGGGAACCACTCACATGCTCTGTCTATGAATACCGTACAAGTCAACGTATATATCACATAGGCAAACAAATGTCACGGAATGAAGCACTGACAGAAAAATTGATTTGTCTAAAGTGTGTAGACATACCATGGTAATTTATGCAGTTAACAAGGACAATAATGTCTGAAGACCAAGAACTACACATGTTGATTGATTGTACTCCTGGCCGCAAATCTTTTTGTTCATGTAAAAGTATTAAAAAAAGAAGTTAACAACTCCCAAAGAATATGATGAATATAGCTGAAGGAAATACAAAATACAAAGGAGAATTTCCCAGAAAGAACTTAAACCTCGAAAGATAACAGTTTGTTGTTACATTGGAATAGTTGATTTTGCCCCCTCTTAAAAAAAGGAACTTTGAGCGATTTAACATAAGATGGGAGATTATTTTCCAACAATCTTTCCAAGTCATTGTTCATTGTATCGACGGAATTCTGGGAAATTTGCTATTCTGAAAGAAACTTTTCCCCAATTATTTCTTTTACGGTAGGTGCAATCTAAAAACCAAATCATCTTGTTTCACTGAGAAAACGGTACAGTTGTTGACTTAGCAGCATTCGAGGAGCTCTGAACAGCAACAACAATAAAGAAAAGGCACCTCTGCAAGATTCTTTCCGGTGACCATACCGATACAAATGGACACAAATGGACAGGTACTGTCGTACTGACGCAGGCAGAACGGCCGAGAAATTGAAAAGCAGCAACAGTAGCACAAGATCGTACCCAAACCGAGAACCAGCATCCACTGTCGCACCTACTTCCCTGAGGTCAATGTACCCCGGGACTGCATCCTCCGACGGTCCGATCTTCATTGAGAATGTCACGGGTGAGCAGTGTCGTAACATTCAGTAAATCTGAATGGTCGGATTCAAAAAAAACTGTTTGAACCAAGAGCTATAGTGATGCCACAATGTCTGTGAATAGCACCATTGCTACAATATTTTCGCTGCAGCATGTGCTACGGTTTTTTCGGGAACAGTGCTCGTTTTGATATGTCGGCCTGTGCGCAATATCATAGCACTGTTCACCGGTAACATTGTCACATAATGTTAGAGGATACGTTTCCCCCCACCCCACCCAACATTGAAACAAGAGCGCGGATCCAAGGGTACAGACAAGATTATGCGAATCATGACCACCCAGCCGAAAAGATTCCACAAAACCTATCCATTAACAAGAATATCGATCCCGAGATTCAGGTTGGTCGATGAAGAAATACGGAAACTCGGTCATTAGGGCTTTTTCTAGCTCTTACATAGCTTATTTTTCCGATGTGGTTGTTCCATAGAATCTTGCAAAAGTGAATAGCTCGATTTCACATTTGGCATTTAGGCACTTCAAATATATCTATTGGATACTCCTAGTAAGTGAGATATGAGTTGAGGTCGGTGGTCTCCAGCGGTGTCTACTCTTCTAGGACTCGAAGGCATTTCTTAGCTGCCACATGTGGAAGACATAGTGGATGTCGAGAGATCTTTGGTGGAAGCTCTAGTTGATAGGCTACTTCTCCTCCTTGGCGGTGACCTGGAATGGTTTGATATATCACGGTGCCAACTTTTCATGAATCTTGAATCTCTTTATGCCTCTTAGGAGTGAAACCTTGAGGAGTTGAGGTAGACAAAATCTCATATTTCAAAGTCGATTCTCGCCAGTGTGGTCGACATGCCTCTTTTGTCTAGATTGGGTTGTCTTACGTTTTTTCGGTATCAACTGGATTTGTTGTTCTGCTTCTTTCAGCATTGTTGGTCCAAAGATGAATCACTCTCCTGACTCGACCATAGAAGGGGTGTCCTACATTGTCTACCGTAGAGGGCCTCGAATGGTGACAGTGTAGACTGGTCTAGTAGCTATTGTTGCAGGAGAACTCTGCATATGGTAGACTCTTTTCCCAGTTGGTGCTAAAGGTGAGCGCACAAGCGCGTATTTTGTCCTCTAGAATCTTATTTGTTCATTCTGTTTGTCCATCTGTTTGAAGGTGATATGTGGTACTGAAGGCTAGGTAAGTTCTGAAGGCTTCGTGAACTCACCGAAAATTGCGAAGTGAACTGAGTTCTGCGATCTGACACAATCCGTTTAGGAACTCCATGCAGACGAACTATGTGGAGCATGTACAATTCTGGCAATTTGCATCCTCTATATGTGGCCTTGACCAAAATAAAGTGAGACACTTTGGTTATTTTGTACACTATAACCCATTTGGAATCATACCCCGTCTGTGTTTTCCATGAACCTGTGATGAAATCCATACAAATTTCCTCCCATTTCCATTCTGGGTAATTTTAGTGGATGAAGCAACCCTGCAGCCTCTACTGTTTGGCCTCAACTCTATGGCACATGTCACATACGGTCACATACTCGGCTAATTTCTTTTTCATTTGGGACCACTAGTATCTTTCCTTTAGATCCTGGTACATCTTGATGCTCCCGAGGTGAATCGAGTATGCAGACTCGTGTGCATCCTTGAGAATCAAGGTCTTGACATCCTGGTTGCCTGGCACACATACACGCTTCCCAAACCATAATGTGCCCTTCTCATGCAAGGTAAATCCTAGGGCCTTACCCTTTTCATATCCTTCTTGATCTTTATGATGTTTTTGTCATCTAACTGAGCTACTCTAATCTACTCCTGTCGATTATCAAGTCGTCGATCTTACGAAATGAAAAAAAGAAAATCACTGAGAATTCTTGAAGGAGAATAGGGTTGCTCTTTATTGCAATGAACTGGTTTTTACAGGGATGCCTTTGGCAAGGCGACAGACTAGCCCTAATTACACTGAGTATATTGCTTGGAGAAATTGAATGGTCTATAGTGATTTTGAATCACTTGTCCTCTCCTTTGTCTTGTTTGTTGTGCTTCAGTTGTCCCCCTATGTCGTTCGTCATCCATCCTTAAATACTAGCGAAGAGACGCCAGTTATTCCTGAAGAAGACACCTTATAGAAACGATGTGTCTGGTCGGGGAGGTAGTTGTTGTCTGTTGGAAGAACACCTAATCGCTAGTTTGTGACAGTGGGAGACGAACATAGGGAAAAACTGTGTAGTAGTTATTGTTAGTGACTTAAGGTAGAAAAGTATCATGTGGTTTGGGGCAGATAAAGCACATGTCTTATTCATCACACAGAAGGAATATACTAGGAATTGGGTCCAAGTACTAGTCCAAAGATTCTTCGAGCAGATATCTGGATGGACAAAAGGTATAGTGCCTCTCCGACTAGGGTACTCGTAGAACAACCCCTAGGATTCTCACGACCACAGGGGTCCTTAACCACAGGGGTTACAACCATAAGGGCCATGTGGTATTTAATTAAATGTTAAAGCATTATTTAGGAATTTAATCCTTGTCAACTAGCCCCGAACTTTTAAGTGGATTTGTAGTATGAACTTCCTCTGATGGTATCTATATAGGGAAATCTTTTGTTTAATAGTGAGAGTAACGAAGTGGTTTGTGTTCACTTTAAAGTTGAGGAACTGCTTAGGAAACCAAAGAGATTTGTGTTCGTTGGGCTTTGGGCAACTCTCTTTTTGTAGTTAAAGGGAAACCCTTATAAAATCCCCATAGTGCGTCGCCTTATGGGTTTTACGCTCTCAGAATCACCTTCGATTTTCTTCCATCTTCTTGCCATAAAACCAACAATGTCGGATCCCATCTCCAACTGGCTGGCTTCTGAGTTGACCGATAAGAAGCTTAGGGCTATGGAGAAGAGCGGGATGCTTCCTAACAAGGCCTTGATCTCTTGGATATTGACGGTCGGGGAGCACTTTCCTAGCGGCAACAAAGTAGAAATCCTTGTTTTTCTCTCATATGTCGAGTGCGGGTTTAGATTACTAGCGCACCCGTTCCTCTCCCAAGTTCTAGAGTATTACGGAGTTGAGTTGGTGAATCTCGCTCCCAAGGAGGGAAAAGTGGGGAGATGGATCGAGGCCATTCACCGCCTTAGCATCAACGGTCTGACTTCTTGGCATGGGGTGAAAGATTTCTCCATGCGCCGAATAAGTCATCTGAAGTCCTTGGGAACGTGCCATGCTTTGGTACATTGGTCGGGACGATTCAACTAGGGATTCTTTGGAATGTAAGTCCTGAAAAATTCCGACCAATTAGGTTTATTTTAGTTGATTATTTTGTAACATTAAAGTCTTTCCTTCCTTCCTTTTTTGTTTTCTTTCTTTTTTTAAGCCCTTTCCCCTGAAGATGTCATGTGAGTGGATCAAAATGATCTGTGTCGGGGAACCAGGTGAAAAGGCTGATGTCCCCTGGATCTTGGCTGCTATCTCTTGTGACGACCCGACCTGGGACACCCGAGAGGTCCTCCAAGACCTCCTGAAAAGTCCACCAGAACCTCCCAGGAAGTCCCACAGGACCACTCGTGAGGACCTCCAGGACCACCCGGAGGTACTGGAGTCCTCTCCCGAGGAGGTCGTGGTGCCAAGGAGCAACCCCAAGACCTCCCATGACCAGACCCGAGGGTGGTCGTGGAGGGCTGGGATTACCCCATGTCTCCCTGTGCAAATCGAGCTAGTTCCAAGGATCAACAGCTAGCTCACACAGCATATGAAAAGTGGTAACACACATCAACACAAACTTTATTAATATCAATAGAGTTGTTTACAAAGAAGGCATACAAGCCACAAACCAAAATACAGCGGAAGACAAATAATAGACCACCCGATACACCACAGGCAATCGGCTGGAGAGCGCATCCTAGACGTCCAGGACCACAAGGTCCACTGCATAGATCTTCACAAGCTTCCATTCCTGCTCAAAGGATTAATTCAAGCAAGAGTGAGCACTACTACCGTGCTCGCAAGTCACACCCGTGGAATAACAGAATGACATGCATAATGGATATATCAAAGGTAGGTTGATATGGTTAGTTTGCATAAAGCCAAGTTTATTTTAATTACAAGTAGTAAGTTCAAAGCAATTACAATAATTAAAGTTCATTTTTGCAAACTCAGTTTTTAGTTGGATAATCATGCATCACAAGAGTGAAGGATACCCTCCTGTCACAAGGCTCCCTGCCCAAACCCATTTGGATAGAAACCAAAACCGATTTTCACAAGTCCTTTGAAAAACAAACCAAAGATCTAACTTTGAGCAGCTTTGCTAGCATATCCACAACCGTGAACGCGGCTATTCGAATAGTTTGACACTCTGCAGAGGTGTGCAGCTTTACCCACAAGAGGTAATCCACTTATACTGTCTACTCACACACTTCCGAAGGTGTGCGACTAAGGGATCATCACAAGACCTTTACAATGCATTGTTCTACCGTGATCCACCCTACTCTAAGGTTTCACACCACCCTATGGATAGAAACCCATAGAGATCGAGGGCCCCCTCTTGAGCCTTGTGGGAATTACATAGTCATGAACGACAAGCCATAAAAGACCACCCACACACCAGCCAGATCAACCGCGATGAAACTTTGCAAATTGATCGGTCAGGTCCCGCCCATACAGGACATGTGGTTGCACGAAAAGGGCATAGCAAAATACACTCGCAGACCGGTCCTTAATCGACCTGAGCGGCTAACAACAAACCCAAGGGCATCGATCAACCATAAAAGGTACGATCCCGTGCATGGACATGCACCAACCAAACAACCAACTCCGCCCAAGTCCAAACCATTTTCCATTATTCTTTGCTTGCCGAGATATTTGAAAAACCTCCATGACACACCAATGCCATGGTTGAAACCCCCATGGCACACCAATGCCATGGTTGCAACCTCCAGGACACACCAATGTCATGGCAGAAATTATTTAATCAAGAGATATTTTTTTGGCCAAACTTCCCAAAATAGAATTCTTGGTCTAAGCTTAACTAAGCGTTTCTTTTCCAAAAGGTCCTGGTCACACTAAAGTGTCGACCAGGTTTTCATCTAGGTGACAATAGATTAGGAGCAATATCAACATTGGCCATACAAAAAGGGATTAGGTCTAACTATGAGAGCAAACACAGGTATTGAAATATTAAGTAAGATAAGCATGCATTACTTAGCTTGAAATAGAAATACATAGATTGAAATAATAGGTGCAATATGGTCAAGGGTGTAACTTGCCTTCGTTGCTGAAAAAGGCTTCGGTTGCTGTAGCTTGAACCCTGCGCTCCTCAGCAATCAACCGGGATCTAAACGTGCGCAATGAAACCAAATAAGCAAAGAACCCCAAGAAATCCAAAAGAACTTACTTAAGGCAAACAGAGAGGAGGTCCACAGGGAGGAGGAGGTCCCGAGAGAGGGAGATCCAAGCCTAATGAGATCTGGACCAGGGAAGCCTGGAGAGCAAACCAGAACCGAGAGTTGGGAGAAGAGGTTGAAATGAAGAACAAGGAGGCAGTGGTGTTCTCGGGTGCTCTAATAAAAGGAAAAAGAAAGGAAACAAAAGCACCACAAAAGAGGGTGACTAAAATCAGTGTATTGGTACAAAGGCACACTGCCAGAGGGTACTAGAAAGGATTAGAATAGGTAACGGAAGGGACAAGAGAAAGGCTGACAACACTAAAAAGGGCACAGACTTTTGCACTAGAAATGATGGGACAAGAGGTAGAAAAGCTACTGACAGGACTGACAAAAGGGGATGGGTCAAGACTGACATAAAGGCCAATCAAACCAGGGTGAACAGATCAGTCAAAAGGGGTGGTCTCAACCCACCAAGGTGGTCTTTGCAAAAAGACTAGAGGTCATGACCTCAAGGGGATGTCTGATCGCAAGGGTGGTCTTTGCAAAAAAAAAACCATGGGGAGGTCCAAGAAGGAGGTCCTACGAGGAGGTCCAAGGAGGAGGTCCTGAGAGAGGGAGGAGGTCTAAGAGCTTACCGATGGAGCCAGAGGGAGGAAATGAGCAAAAGGATAAAGAAGAAGGGCTGCTCACGCTAATGTAGCCAGAGCTACCGAAATTTCCAAGGGCTCTCGGGCTCTAAAGTGATTGAAGGAAATGACATGAGTAGATAAAGGATGGGACAAAAGATAGCCAGGTGTTGCCAAAAGCTGATATCATTTAATGCAACACAACAGGTATTAAATGCTTGGCGACTTCCGAGAGCCAAGGATACGGTCAAAGGATAAGGAAAGAGGGCGCGACTGACAAATGGGGCCTGTCAAACCCCAAAGGGGAGGTCCTACGAAGACCTTGAGGAGGTCTCACAGTGATCAAAGGAGGTCTTGACCCACTAAGGTGGTATTTGCAAAAATGCCAACAAAGGAGGTCTTAAAAGACAATATTGTCCAAGGAACAGAGAGGTCCTGGGACAAAGGGGAGGTCCGGACGGCTAAGATGTTGCAAGGGGAGGTCCTGGCGGTCAAGATTAAAGCAAGGGGAGGTTGGCGGTCAAGATTAAAGTAAGGGGAGGTCCTAACGGCTAAGATCTCGCAAGGGGAGGTCCTGGCGGTCAAGATTAAAGCAAGGGGAGGTCCTTACGGCTAAGATCTCGCAAGGGGAGGTCCTGGCGGTCAAGATTAAAGCAAGGGGAGGTGAGTGGTAGCGAGATAGGAAGCGGGAAGGGCGGGAGCAGTTGGATTTCAATTGAACGGGCGCGAGGGAGGTCCAAGTGAACATAGGATGAGCTCAAATGAACATGAGGAAGGTTTAGACCTGGGGAGGTCTAAACCAGAGAAGAACTAAAGAGGGAGGTCTGGACCGGAGGAGGTCCAAACACTTAAGAGGTCTAGACCTAAGGAGGTCTAGACCTAAGGAGGTCTGGACCCTTGGATGAAGATCATAGGAGGTCCAATTGAGCACAGAGGTGGTTCAATTGAATACAAAGAAGATCCAATTGGACATTGGGAGGTTCAAGTGGGCACGAGGAGGTCTAGATGAGTTGGATGAAGGTTCAAGAGAGCACCAAGGGCTTCTATATGAACCCGAGGAGTTTCAAATGATCAAGGCAGTATTCGAATGAACCCAAAGAGGTTCAAATGAACAAAGAGGGAAAGAGGGTTGAGCAAGAGAGATCCAAAAGTGGAAATTCAACCCAAGATTGAATCTCAAAGATCAGGGATGTTTGGAATACAAGCCTTAAGCTTGGGAATGCCTCAAGGTGGCTGTGACCCAAAGGGAGGTCAATACCAAAAAGAAGGTCTGGTCCCTAGGGGAGATTTACCCCATAGAAAAACCGGAGAGGTCTAAGCTCCAGGAAAGCCTGGACATAAAAGTATGTCCAAACATGATGGAGGAAGAGAGATCTGGGCACAAGAGCTGGGCGAGGGAAAAGTAGATCCTACAAAGGAAGGAAGAGATAGTTCCGGGGAGCTTGAACAACATCCAAAAGAACCAAACTTTGGATTAGTTAAAGTTTGTTTTAGTCATTTTAAACACTTCAAATTCTGAAAATTTTAGGTTAAGCTTTGAATTCTCATCAAAACCAAATGGTTCTTTTTTATTTCGAAAATTTCAAAAAGGCTCAAAACACCGGGGTGTTACATCTCTCCAGAAGAGAGGATAGAGAGACTTAAGGTAAAAAATAGCAACCTCTTTTCATCGTTAATGTTTTTCTGATCGATATGCCATAACGCCCTTATTTGTTTTAATGTACAGTCGGTCGAGTAGGAGACCAGTGAGCTCACCGACAACTTGAATCATGTCGTTGCCTCGATCACTTCTGCTCCAACAACCACTCAAGATGGTGGCTCCTTGGAGGTAGGCTTTGTTATAACCCTGAAAGTTTTTGTTTTAAGCCAACTCTTTCTCTTATAAGAAAAAAAGCATCGAAGGGAGTATACATCCTAGATGAAGAATTTCATCGCCGAACTAATCTTAATTAATAATTAGGCGGGAGTGAAAGAAAATACGCTGATTATAGCTACGGTGGTCGTAAGTTTCAGACAGGCTGTGATCAACCAGACAATTGCTCTTGAAGCAACTATTCCAGCGGTCGATGAAATCACGACTTCCGTACAGGTGGTCAGGGAGATTACTTCCAACCTCTGGTTGGAGGATGTGAAGATTCTGACCAGCCGTACCGGAATGAAACTAGTGAAGTCAATGGAGACGAAGAAGAGGAAAGTAAGCGCTCTGGACTTCGCTCTAGGGTGTTTCAACTTCAAAGCCAAGAAGAGTAGGTATGTAAAATGAAAAATTTACATAAATTCATACCTTTAGATTTTCTTGTATTCTGAAGTCTTCACCTTCCTTCCTTCTATTTTCATAGTGCCTCTAGTACTTCGATCACTTCTAATCGGGGTACTCCTCAGGAGGAAAATCCTAAGAAAGGGATGGTCGAGCCACCCAGGCGGAGTGGAAGCGCGGTGCACACTCTTACCGCCTAGGAATCCTTTGTGGCTTCGACCCCATCTAAGGATGCAGAGGCTGAAGAAGAGTCCCAGCAAGTTCTGTCCACTGCTGGGACCGAAGTGGTCAAAGAGGTGGGAGCAAGTTTACTTCTTTCTTTAGTGATCGCGTGGAGAGGAATTCTTCCTTAGTTAGGAGGTCTCCTCATCTGAATAATATCCCCAACCAATCTCGAGTCTTTGACAATAAAAAACTCGAGGAGGCTTGGTGGAGGAAGATCTCAAACTCTAAATCAAAGACATATTCTCGGGTCATTTACTCCAACTATGTAGACAAAGTGGTCCAAGTAAATACATACGACTACTGTATCAGCCCCAGTTTTATGAACAGTAATAAAATACTTTATGAACAGTAATGAGGTACTATTTATAAAAGTAATGAGATGTTGTTCATAGCATCACTATTCATATTTACAAATTGGGCATTATGTTACAAATTAAAACCTTCCTTTTTCTAACCAAAATCCAAAACCTATTTGAAGTTTCAAAGGAAATACAAGTCAGTGCTTGTATTATGACTGGGAAGTATTTTTATTAAAGCCTGGATCAATTATCTTGGCCAAAAATAATTTTTTTTGAATTCTTAGATATTATTTTGACTTGGAGAAAAATATTTGACTTTAAATAAACCTATTCGGGATAATTAAATTATTTATGTATTTTAAAAAGTGAAACAGTGGTTTTCAAAATTTATTTGGGGAATATATCATCCCAGTAGCATCCTTGCAAAATTTCATGATTTTACAAATTTATCTACTATTTTTAAACCCCCAGTCAAACTTTTGGGAACATTAAAATGAGTTAGTCAACTCTTTCGGTCTAAACCCAGCCATTTGCACTGTAGCGACCGAGTCTAAGTGCTTTGGGTCTAAACTGTGCAACCGGGCCGCACCCAACACGTTCGGGCGCGTGCCCAAACATTCAGCGAACGTGAGCCGTCGATTTCTTGATGGACGACTGAGATTCGCAAAGCCGCGCGGGACATCCAAGTACTCCATGCGATTTCTGTCGTTGGATCTTGATCCAACCACATCCGACCTTGATCCAAGATCCTAAACGTATCTTCATTTGTGGCCGTTGATTTCCAAACCAACGTGCCAGATCCTTTGTGCCGTTCGGGCCATCCCGTAGGGCTCATTCAATCCTGGTCGTAGGATCTTGATCGTGCGGTGCTCACTTTTTGGACTATACCATTTTTCTTATGGAAAGGTCCAATTAAACGTGAGCCGTTGGATTCTCAATGGATGGGCCAGATCTAGTGGGCCGTTCGCGTTGCCCAAATGCACCACTCAACCTTCACCGTTGGATCTAAATCGGACGAACCACACCCATTGGGTCGTTCGGGTCATCGGACTCCTCTTCAATCTCCGCCGTTGATTTTAGATCCAACCGCGCCATCCTTTTTGGGCTTGAAACTCAGACGCGCGCAATTAATCGTGACCGTCTGATTTAAATCCTACGGTACCCTTTTGACCGCGTGTGTTTAGGGCCCGATCTTCATAGGACCGTTGGATTTTGATCGTAGGGTCTATAAAGATGGGACCTTCGGGCCGCCGAACCTCCCATCCATCCTGACCGTTGAAAACGAATCTAATGGTGCCACGTCTTTCCATTTAAAGTGGTGTGTATCTTTTAGGGTCGATCGTTGGATTCAAATCCAACGCTCCTCTTTGAATGTAACCTTCGGGCTTCCCTAAGGCTCCATTAAATCTTCACCGTTCGTTTAAGATCGCATGGCCCATATGAAAGGTACCGGTTAGATCTTTTAAACATCTATCTTGATCGCGACCGCCCATTTCTAATCGGACGGTCGACGTTCTTTTGAGCTTTCACGGGAGTGTGCTTGCTGCGGCTGACAGCGGGGCCTGCACGTTAGTAAGGTGCTTATCTTCTTCCTCGCAACTGTGCATCGCCGCCGACTTCACTGCCGGAGAGGTAGTGTTCCGCCGCGATTTTGGCCACTCTTTCCTTGACACATGGTACCCTGTTGCCACCGCATCAATTCTAGACACTTCTCACTTGCTCCAGTGATTCAAACCCTATATAAACCCTAGTTTGAGCTTATCCACCATTGTTGACCGAAAGCTCTCCTCACATTCTTTCTTCTTTCTCAGTGAAGCTTCCTTGCTTGCACTCCTTGTTCATCTATAATCATGCCTAATTCACTCAGTAACATGAGTTTTGGGCATCTTTTGTAGGTTGAACGAAGGTGTGCTCTCTGTGGACTTAAGTCTGTTGGAGCACCACTTCGGTAAAATCTTGCTCCGGTGAGTTAGACTCCATTCTTTCCTGTAAAGAACTTGTATTGTGGTCTATAGAGCTTAAGTATTCTCTTGTTTTCGTTTTGGTCAGACAAGAGAAGAGAACTTTACAATTTCTCTGTTTTCGACGGAAAACCCCACTTCATCTTCTCCTACTCCAACTGGTAAGATTAGACCTTAATCCTTGCCATCCTAAGTACCCTAATGACCTCAGTAGCTCACATGATCCAATCATTTGTGCATGTGATGTTCCATTCTTGTTATAACCGAAATGTTACTTTTTATAACTTTTCGGTCTTTCATATCGTTTTCGAGTTCTAGGGTTTCTCCTGTTAACTTATCATCCTATTTAGGTCTCAGCTAAACCCTAGTAGCACAAGTAGTAATTCTTTTTACTTCTGATGCTTCCAAATCAGCAGTGGTCAGAATCCCTTTTCTGCTGATTTAGTCGGTCAGACCGACAACAGCCGTATCAAACGCTAGCTGCACTCTCTGTTGATTAAGTGTTAAGAAGGACTGTTTTAGACTGTTATCTCTACTAAAGAATGGCCTGCAGCATAAGCAAGGGTAGCTTTTGCTTAACTTCCCTCTAAATCAATTCCATCTCTAAATTCCTTTCTTTGTGTTGTTGCCGGGCAAAACCGACAAGAGCTGTAACCCAATCCATTGTATTAATCTCTGTTGGTTAATGCTAATAGGGGTTAAATTAAAGTTCCATCCTTTCTGCATATCCGCCGTAGCTGCAGTAAGAATCTTTTGCTTAGTGTATTCCCAAAACCACCAAAATCTGCTCTCTGCTTTTGCTGTTTGTCGGTCAAACCGACAAACTGCATAGCATAGCCCCATCTTCTAATTCTTGTCATGTAACATCCCAAATTCTGTACTTGTGTTTCAACTGTAAGAAAATGAGTAGAAATTAAAACTTTTTCTTACATCATGTATTTCCTGTGTGTACTAAACAATTATGGTACAGGAGTATGGAAATACAAAGTCACAAGTCTTTTGATCCAAATCTTGATCCTTCAAAAACAATCTTGTCGAATGTTTTGATCATCTCCTGGAAATATTTTTCCTAAGTTATTGGGATGGTTTGTGGCCCCTCTGAAACATTTTACAATTTTTGGAAATTGTTTGAATAGTTTTAAGGGCTGTCAAACTTGTTTGACTTGTAGTCAAACCCTAGCCTAGCACATCGTATGATTTTTGGAGAAAATGCTCAACATAAAAACTCTGAAACTGTACACAAGTTCCATCTCTAGGTTAGCAAGCTACTATCAAAATTTCGTAAAACTTGGAGCTAGTTTGCTACCTCTAAAAGTCCCTTCAAGATCTCGGTTCAAAATAAACCTTAAGCCACAGTCCGAGTCGACTTATACTCAAACTTCCGGTCTCGTGCCGCACCGAGCCGCTTAGCCATGTCGGGCTCGGGCAATTGTACGTGTGAGTGCGGACCGTTGGATTTCAATCCGGCGATCAAAGACCTCCACCCGCACGACCTCCTCGAGTTCTATTTGCAAAGACGACCCTCGAGGACCTCCCTAGGACCTCCTTTGCACCTTTGCAAAGACCACCTGGGCGACCTCCTCGACCCTCCACGACCACCCTAGCACTTGGGTGATCGTGGGCGTCTATCTTGAGATCTCGTGGCTCGGACCTCCCTAAGTGTTAGGACCTCTAACACATAGTTCTAAATCTGAGCCCTTAGATTTCAATCCAACGACTCACGACCTCCTAGTGGAGCTCACGATTTAGCCGTTGAATTCTTTGATCAGGTCCTCCCTAGTTCTCTCACTGACTGGTGGGGCTTGTCATTATCAATTTTTGTGCATGACAGTAGAGAGCAGTGCCTCGTCAACTCTAGGGCTGACAAACGGCTATGTGCTGCCAACATTAAATGTTTGCACCCTTTTTTCTCAAAAGTCTCTCGACAACCTACTCCCATCATTTCGAGGGTGCCTAGATCGGTGCACATGAGTGGCCCGGTTCCTTTGCAAATGGCTATAAGAGGAACCCTAGCTTCTCCCAAAAGCTTCTTTTGAATCTCTCTTGCACTTCTAGTTCTTCCTCTCCTTTTGTGCTCAAAACACCCGAAAGCTCTTTGCCTCCATTGCTGAACTTTGGAGCTCTCCGGCGACCTCCGAGCTCCAGTGGTTCAATATTGCAGTGTTGGCTGTCATTTGTTCTCTTGGTCACCTCCAAATCTCCCTAATTTGCTTTGTTTAAACCTTCACAGAGGTTGACAAAGTGGGAGCCTGCTGTTCGTGGCCGGGAGCTTCGTCTTCTTCACCCCCGGCGACCTCCACCGTCACCGGAGCTCCTGCGACCATTCTTGGACCTCCATCATTCCCAGGTTAGTACTTTAGTTTTAGAAACCCGGTCGTTTTGAACCTCGGTGGCTTTTCGTTTTGCTGTAGTTGGTCTCCTTCGGTCATCTCCGGCTAGCCGCCGGTAGGATGCGCTCTAGCCCTAGTTTTCGGTACCTTTAGGTTCTTCTCACTATTTGGAACCTAGCCGTGCTTTTGGTTTTCGCCGGCGAAGTCTCTGTAGCCGGCGGTGAGCTAGAAACCGAGCTCGTGTTTTTGTCGTGCCTTACTCGGACAAGTGCTGTAGCCTTATGATTAGCATTTAAGTTGTCCGAGAGCCTAATCATTAGGGTTAAATGTTGTTCTTGTCGGCAAGCCGTGGGTGTAGTTAATGTCCACGACCTCTTAGTTTCAATCGTGGTCGTTTAGGACCACCCCGACCCAGATCTCAGCCGTTAGATCTCCTAGTATAAGTCTCTAGCTGCCAGGACCTCCCCGCTGAAATCCTGGCCGTTAAAGACCTCCGTAGGCTAAAATCCTAGCTGTTAGGATCACCCTCCGCCTTGGGGTCCTCTTTGCAAAAGACCTCCTTGAGGTCCTCTGTGCGAAAAAGACCTCCTTAGTCGCTTTATAAAACCACCCCGAGCCACATAACGAGGTCCTCTTTGCAAAAGACCACCCCAGTCTTTTGTAAAGAGAACCTTCAAAACTACCTTTGGGGTCCTCTTTACAAAAAGACCACCTCTGGTCCTTTGAGAAGAAGACCGCAAGACCTGCCCGCCTAAATCTGGACCGTTCAGGACCTCCTCGCGGAGATTTGAACCTCCTCGCTCAGATTTGGACCGTCTAGGACCCCCCCCCATGAGATCTTAGCCGTCCCGACCTCCCTCGTTTTCATCTTAGCCGTTCACGACCTCCCCCTGGATATCGTGACCGTCTAGGACCTCCTCCATTAGATCCGTAGCTCTAGGACCTCCCCGTCAGCTCTGGACCGTTAGATCTTGATCTAACGGGCTAGACCTCCTCAGTCTATTTACAACACTATCGCTTAGTTTCTCTCTTTGTCGTTCATCTCTAGATCTACGGCTCAGATCTGGAGAACATTCGGACCCCTCTCGATGCGATCTTGATGTAGGCCGTCCATCTCAAGATCCAAGTCCCGAATGTCCCATCTCACGTGGGCCATTGGATCTAAATCCATCGGTGGAGTCGTTGGCAGTTAAGACCTCCTAAGTAGATCTTAGCCGTCAAAGACCTCCCTCCTTCAGATCTCACCGTCCGGGTCTCCTCTCTTAGACCTCCACCTCAAGGACCTCCTTCGTCAGATCTAGACCATCAAGTCTGGATCTAACGGCTAAGACCTCCGATAGGCGCGATGAGTCCTTGGCGCCCAGGTGCTCGTGGTGGAGTTCGCGCTTGTGCTCGTGTGCCGTTTGATTTTTGATCAACGGCCCACGACCTCCCCATTTTTCGTTGGTTTTTCAGATTTAGTTCCCGAGAGCTTTTATTTGCACTTATTAATTATTTTAAACTTCAAAAATGTATATCTTTTTCTCTGTAGTTCCAAATTTAACAAACTAAATTTCTATAAATGCATCTGTTAAAGTACTTTAGCATAACCCATGTTTTAAAGTAGTCTTTAATTCTGAGATTAACCATGTCTTAGTTTCATAACTTGCAAAAATTAGACCTAAATCATTTTAACTCCAAATGAGGTGAGACCACTTGTGTTAGCCTTAGAATGTCAGTAACTACCTACCATAAAAATTTCAGCTACACCACCTTTCTAGAAATTTTCACCAAACAATTTAATTATGTGAACAGTAACAGATTGTATTTTTTTTTTCCAGCCGAACCACATTGTTTTGAGCATAACTTTTGCATTAAGAGTCCAAATCAGTTGGTTCTTGTTTATAAATTCATTTTAATTCTTGCTCTTGCTGCTGTAAAATTTTCAGAGCATTTGGAGCATTTTGGTTTTAGAGTCTTTTTCGTTCTCTTTGTTCTTATCAGTTCTTTTTCGCTCTTTCGGTAGGTTCCAACGATTGTGCCGTCCTTGAGAGTGATCCTCTGCAGCATAATGAGCAACAACAGCCAGGCAAGCAGTTTGATCATTTCCCAATTGATCCCATTACTTTTAAAGTCTAATATTTTGTTTAACTTGTATGTATGTATTGCTATTTTGTTGTTAAATTGATTAGTTAATCCTCTAGTTGCATAATCTATAGGTAAATAATTATCCTCTACTACCTGAGCCTAGGTTATTTGCTGTGATTAGAGTTCGTTGGATGAGCTCTTGTCACTTAGTAGATTACGAATAAATATTGCTTAGCCATGCCTAGTTATCGGTAGTATTGGGCGATCATCGACTTAGTCGATGATCTTGATCACACAAATACTTATATTATTCCATTATGTCCAATCCTTGTGTTTTATTAATTTACGAATCGAAAACTAAAAATAAAAACTATATCTTGACTTGGGCACAATGGTATGTTGGTGTGATCTATTGGGTGTGAATGGAATGGTGCCTAAGTCCCTAAGGACCGAGTTACTTGTGCCATTGATCCAAGCAATTGTTGCGTGCTAACCATACGAGGGGGATATGGAACCTCTCTTGACTAAGTACTTTGGGAGGTGTTAATTATGAGCTGGTCGGTGGGTGTGTTGAAACTACGTGTGTGTGTGTGGTGTTGGAGGGGAGCATTAGCGCACCAGGTTAGGCATCTAATGTGTCCTTCTCCGTGGTTGCGGCTCTTAATTAGCATCGTCCATTGAAAAGTGTCTTGTTAGACTTAGTCGTGCCTGCATACCAAAGGAAGTGTGCTAACCGTGGCTGGTGGAAAGGCGGTCTATCGTGTGGGTACATTGGTACACCCCTGCAGGGTTAAAACTATTCGAATAGCCTCGTCTAGGTTATGGACACGCTTGGTTATTTCCACAAGAACTAGACTACAACCTTTTAAAAACTTAAACTTGACATGGGTGGTATGAAGGGTACTTCATGCTATTGTTGTGGTGGCTATTGGGTTAGTCACTTCCAGGATGTTGTCATCTACCTATCGTTATATTTGTTTCCTCTTATTTGAACAATAAGAATTAATTGCAAACTTGCTTTTAAATGTACTACATTATTGCAAATAAAACTTGCTTTATGTGAAAATAAGTCGAGCCTCATCCACTTAAATAAAGCTTGCATGTAGCTAATTATAGTTCTGTTATCTCACACGTCGGTCTTGCAGTACAAAAACAATTTTTGTACTCGGATGCTATGCTTAATTGTTTTGTTGCAGAGGAAGAAGGTGAGCCCCAAGGGCCTTACTTTTTGCGAGATGTGCGGGTTCTGGTACGACTAGCTTGGCGGTCCGGTTGGTTGCCTTGTGGGTAAAGGCACACTGATTGACTTTTGTTTATCGCCATCTTATGGCACTTTTGCTTACGCTGTGTACTTATCTAGTTGTATGGTATTTTGCCTGTCGGCCCCTCTTTTGTAATAACTTATTATTATGTATGTCTTTTGAACTTGTGTCGTGCTTCGGTTCTATGTGAATGGATGGAATTGATGCACAATTTTGTAGCGGGGTGTGTATACTGTATTTCTGGGAAGTATACATATCTTGAGGCTTGGTTTATTTGATTTGTAATGTTAGGACCAAGTGGATGGTTAAGCATTAGAAGCCAAATAAATCGGGGTCCTCACAAAGTTGGTATCATTGCCATTCCGACCGTAGTAACCCAAGCTTGATCGTCTTTAGGATATTTTGGAAAACTTAATTTCAAAGTATCAAATGATTTATGAAAGCTTAAGTAAGTTCTCAGATTTTACTCCTTACCTATCTTAGCTTTCTATCTTATCTTGCTCTAATTTGAGTTTTAAAAGTTGTTCTCCTTTCCTTCTTTCAAAAGATAGTTGTATCATTAATTGGGTTTTGGGAACCATTGAGTTTGGCAAATTGAAGTGTTAGCTGCCCTCTACAAGGTTTTGAAGCTTCGGAAGTTGAAGATTTCGGCTTAGAAGCTTGGATGCAAAATCTGGACAGCGAGCGTCAATTTCCGGACAGCAAGCTCAAAGGTCCTAAATAGGGTAGAAAATGAGAGGTTAATCAACTAAAACTTGTGGGAATAAAAGGGTAGGATGTGATACTAGTTAGCTAAGTATCTAACCCTATTTTTGCCGCCTTAACCTTGCTCTTGAGTAAGTGTTAGACGTGAGGTAGTGTGCTGAAATTTTATCTTCTCCACCCATTGCTCGTTCATCATCGACTTAGTCGATGATCTTGATCACACAAATACTTATATTATTCCATTATGTCCAATCCTTGTGTTTTATTGATTTACGAATCAAAAACTGAAAACAAAAACTATATCTTGACTTGGGCACAATGGTATGTTGGTGTGATCTGTTGGGTGTGAATGGAATGGTGCCTAAGTCCCTAAGGACCGAGTTACTTGTGCCATTGATCCAAGCAATTGTTGCGTGCTAACCATACGAGGGGGATATGGAACCTCTCTTGACTAAGTACTTTGGGAGGTGTTAATTATGAGCTGGTCGGAGGGTGTGTTGAAACTGTGTGTGTGTGTGTGGTGTTGGAGGGGAGCATTAGCAGACCGGTTAGGCTGTCTAATGTGTCCTTCTCCCGTGGGTTGCGGCTCTTAATTAGCATCGTCCATTGGAAAGTGTCTTGTTAGACTTAGCCGTGCCTGCATACCAAAGGAAGTGTGCTAACCGTGGCTGGTGGAAAGGCGGTCTATCGTGTGGGTACATTGGTAAACCCCTGCAGGGTTAAAACTATTCGAATAGCCTCGTCCTAGGTTATGGACACGCTTGGTTATTTCCCACAGGAATTAGACTACAACCTTTTTAAAAACATAAACTTGACATGGGTGGTATGAATGGGTACTTCATGCTATTGTTGTGGTGGCTATTGGGTTAGTCACTTCCAGGATGTTGTCATCTACCTATCGTTATATTTGTTTCCCTCTTATTTGAACAATAAGAATTAATTGCAAACTTGCTTTTAAATGTACTACATTATTGCAAATAAAACTCGCTTTATGCTGAAAATAAGTCCAGAGCCTCATCCACTTAAATAAAGCTTGCATGTAGCTAATTATAGTTCTGTTATCTCACACGTCGGTCTTGCAGTACAAAAACAATTTTGTACTCGGATGCTATCTTAATTGTTTTGTTGCGAGAGGAAGAAGGTGAGCCCCAAGGGCCTTACTTTGCGAGATGTGCGTGTTCAGGACGACTAGCTTGGCGGTCCGGTTGGTTGCCTTGTGGGTAAAGGCACACTGATTGGCTTTTGTTTATCGCCATCTTATGGCACTTTTGCTTCCGCTGTGTACTTATCTAGTTGTATGGTATTTGGCATGTCGGCCCCCTCTTTTGTAATAACTTATTATTATGTATGTCTTTTGAACTTGTGTCGTGCTTCGGTTCTATGTGAATGGATGGAATTGATGCACAATTTTGTAGCGGGGTGTGTATACTGCATTTCTGGGAAGTATACATATCTCGAGGCTTAGTTTATTTGATTTGTAATGTTAGGACCAAGTGGATGGTTAAGCATTACAAGCCAAATAAATCGGGGTCCTCACATGTCACTTAGTGATTAAATGATAAGTTAGGTCCCTGTATTAGTTAGGGATACTCTCAGCTGAAGCAAAGAATTTTATTTGTGCATGTATAGCTCAAACCACTATTCTTTTGTAATCTGTCCCATTTTCAGTTTTCCAAAATCTGAAACTATAGATCCAGATTAAAACTCAATTTTGATAATTAGTATTAAGTGATATTAAGTGATACATTAACCTTTTAGTTTTACTTATTTAGCTGTAGCTAAATCAAAAATATCTTTCTCTCATAGTCTAAGATAGCGTGCTCTTCTTTTTGTAAATCATCTGTTTTGATTTCAAAATCTAAAGTCATGACTTTAAGTTAAACCCTAAGCTGAGTAATTAGTATCATTAGGTATTAAATAAGGGTTATTATCCTTAATTGAGCTAGATGTAGATTGAGCATGTTGATAATTATGCATTCAAGTATAATTTTGTTGAATTCTTAGATATTATTTTGACTTGGAGAAAAATATTTGACTTTAAATAAACCTATTCGGGATAATTAAATGTCTGGGGCATCCCTCGATGTCTTGCGAAGCATCGATTAGCATAATGGCCAAGGCGGCCACAATCAGAGCAAGTAACTTTTTTGTTTCATTGACGACGGCTTATTGGCTTCTCTCCAGGCTGTCCTTGTGTACCTCTTTGTCCAGTGGTTGTCTTGAGGATGACGGCGTGGAGAATCCGTTGTTGTAGTCCAACTGACTCAGTGATCATCTGATGTAGACGACACTCCTTGGGACAGTGATCGTGCCCTTCGTAGAGAAAACAAGTGACTTTATTAGTTGGACAGCTCTCTGGTGGATGGTCTCCGTCACAGTTGGGACAATTTGTAGTGCACTGATTGATGTAGTGTCCTTCTTCACCACAAATACGATGCACCTTAACCTCGACGATTGCCTTACTTGACTCCCCGGGTTGAGTGCTCAAAGGAGTACTAGGTTCTGCCATCCTATTGTCACACAGATGGTTAGAGGACAGAAAAATGATACACTCAATTGAGTGCGAAAGATAGTTTTGGCAGAATAAGGAAAGTACTAAACTTAGTATGCATAAATGATATGAATGCACCAAAATTAATACCAAAAGAAGACGCAAAGGCGCAAAGGCCATCATAAGATCCAATAAAACAAATCATAGTTTTCCGACATAATTGCTATACATACTGCCCATAGGCGATGCACAATTACTTGGAAACCAAAAGAGAGCGAACGGTCAAACAACAAAATATAACTTCTACAAGATAGGAAAAATAAATAGGGTGGATATTATCTATTAATAGTCCCTAAGTTAGTCTTAATATCGTAATACGACAACGTCTTCTCGTCCCTTCGCCATTGCTCTTCTGGGTGAACACTAATATGTCTCTCTTTTTGAAAATGAGAGAAAAGCAATGGAAAATATTTTGCATAAGTCCAATAAATAGCGAGGTAAGAATTAGAGGCTCAGATGGGTAAGGAATAAAAGATGTCCTACTTAAACTTTCTAAAATTATTTTACTAACTTGAAAATAATTTCCCAAAAGACTCTCTAATACTAACGGCCATGCTATTTCTAACCTACATGCAACGTATGCTCTGATACCAACGCTGTGAGGACCCCGGAATATTGGAAATGTACCTAATTAAAATTATACTGTAGCATAATTCTTAATTAAGGAACAGTGCTGCCCCTTTATTAAAGATCATGCTAGAAGTATAAATTTAACAAGTAACAAACCCAATATTCAGGATTCCCAGATATATGTCTTACAATGGTTCCCAGGATCAGTGACCATTGCACATATATCCTTAAACAACATTGCATCATACACATACAAGTCATACATTTACATAATTAAACATAAGTTTACAATTCGGTTTAGTACTACAAAATCAAGTGACTCAGGGTCACTAACAAAGTCTGACAGTGGAAGCAAAAGATTAAACGGCAAAAGCCACCAATGGCCCCATCACCCACAGGCTATTGCGTGGAGATTAGAAATAGCTTCACTCGTTAGCGTCACCCTGATTGGCGCTAACGGGCATCTCAAATCAATAACCATCTTCCCCTGTAATAAGAGGTTATAGCACCTTGAGTACGGAAGGTACTCAGCAAGTCTTACACAAACTAATAAAAGAAAGTTTATGAAAGAGCCTATACAATGGAATAGAATTTCTACATGCATAAAGTTAACAACAGGTAGGCATAAAGGTTCAATTTTGCATAAAGCAATACATCTTAACCTACAATTACTAAGTTTTGATAAAGCAATTTAATAAATCAAATTGGACTAAAACAGTAAGTAAATTAAATGTAAATATAAACAGTACACCGCATGAATTCCCTCATGCTGAACCAGAACCCAAATAGTAGTTGAAAACAAAATTCTATACAGGTGACATCAACTCAATTTATCGTCCATGACCGTGGACACAGCTATTTGAATAGTTTTAATACCCTACAGGGGTGTACATCTTTACCCACACGACTTAGTCAGCCCGTTGCCTTCGGATGCCTCCGAATGATGACACACTTCCTTTGGTATGCCGATCGGGGAAACTAAGATTTGGTATTTTTCAACAAGTTGACACTATTGAGTTAGATAACCCATGTGTGAACTAATCCCCCTTAAACAACGACTGATAGCATCCGCTAACTGGGGCACACATGTTGCGCAGGAACGCCACCCAATCAAAAGAAATACAGGTTGTGTTCGCTACACATACTAGATCGCAATCGGGACCCTTAAGGTACGTACATGTGATAGAACGCATATACGCCCTCACCCTCCTAAGAACATCTGATACTGATATAGGCACTCACATGGCATAAGACACAGCCCGAAGACCTAAGCATCTATGCCATATAAGATCAATACATATGTCCTTACTCTCCTGTTTCCAACTCAATAGCATTAACCCTTTACTTAACCAAACAGCGCCCATACACCGCGTGTGGAAGTATGTGGGGACTTGAATTGAATAGTCAGAGTTCAGTCCTTAATTGGTCCAGATAAGTCCACCACATTTCCCAATCTCGTGCACGAAGGCACCACCACTAGCATCCTCTTAAAATGACTGCTCTTTGAATGTAACCTTCAGGCTTCCCTAAGGCTCCATTAAATCTTCACCGTTCGTTTAAGATCGCACGGCCCATATGAAAAGGTACCGGTTAGATCTTTTAAACATCTATCTTGATCGCGACCGCCCATTTCTAATCGGACGGTCGATGTTCTTTTGAGCCTTCACAGGCGTGTGCTTGCTGCGGCTGACAGCGGGGCCTGCACGTCAGTGAGGTGCTTATCTTCTTCCTCGCAACTATGCATCGCCGCTGACTTCATTGCCGGAGAGGCGGTGTTTCGCCGCGATTTTGGCCACTCTTTCGTTGACACTTGGTACCCTGTTGCCACTGTATCAATTCTAGACACTTCTCACTTGCTCTACTGATTCAAACCCTATATAAACCCTAGTTTGAGCTTATCCACCATTGTTGACCGAAAGCTCTCCTCAGATTCCTTCTTCTTTCTCAGTGAAGCTTCCTTGCTTGCGCTTCTTGTTCATCTATAATCATGCCTAATTCACTCAGTAACATGAGTTTTGGGCATCTTTTGTAGGTTGAACGAAGGTGTGCTCTCTGTCGACTTAAGTCTGTTGGAACACCACTTCGGTAAAATCTTGCTCGGTGAGTTAGACTCCATTCTTTCCTGTAAAGAACTTGTATTGTGGTCTATAGAGCTTAAGTATTCTCTTGTTTTCGTTTTGGTCAGACAAGAGAAGAGAACTTTACAATTTCTCTGTTTTCGGTCGAAAACCCCACTTCATCTTCTCCTACTCCAACTGGTAAGCTTAGACCTTAATCCTTGTCATCCTAAGTTCCCTAAGGACCTCAGTAGCTCACATGATCCAATAATTTGTGCATGTGATGTTCCATTCTTGTTATAACCGAAATGTTACTTCTTATAACTTTTCGGTCTTTCATATCGTTTTCAAGTTCTAGGGTTTCTCCTGTTAACTTATCATCCTATTTAGGTCTCAGCTAAACCCTAATAGCACAAGTAGTAATTCTTTTTTACTTGTGATGCTTCCAAATCAGTGGTGGTCAGAATCCCTTTTCTGCTGATTTAGTTGGTCAGACCGACAACAGCCGTATCAGACGCTAGCTGCACTCTTTGTTGATTAAGTGTTAAGAAGGACCGTTTTAGACTATTATCTCTACTAAAGAATAGCCTGCAGCATAAGCAAGGGTAGCTTTTGCTTAACTTGCCTCTAAATCAATTCCATCTCTAAATTCCTTTCTTTGTGCTGTTGCCGGGCAAAACCGACAAGAGCTGTAACCCAATCCATTGTATTAATCTCTATTGGTTAATGCTAATAGGGGTTAAATTAAAGTCCCATCCTTTCTGCATATCCGCTGTAGCTCCAGTAAGAATCTTTTGCTTAGTGTATTCCCAAAACAACCAAAATCTGCTCTCTGCTTTTGCTGTTTGTTGGTCAAACCACCATTCTTTTGTAATCTGTCCCATTTTCAGTTTTCCAAAATCTGAAACTATAGGTCCAGATTAAACCTCAATTTTGATAATTAGTATTAACTGATATTAAGTGATACATTAACCTTTTAGTTTTACTTATTTAGCTGTAGCTAAATCAAAAATATCTTTCTCTCATAGTCTAAGATAGCAGCAGCTCTTCTTTTGTAAATCTGTCCTGTTTTTCAGATTTCAAAATCTAAAGCTGCAACTTTAAGTTAAACCCTAAGCTGAGTAATTAGTATCATTAGGTATTAAATAAGGGTTATTATACTTATTTGAGCTAGATGTAGATTGAGCATGTTGATAATTATGCATTCGAGTATTGATCATGCATTCTCTTTCTATATTTTGTTCTGTGCCATTTTCCTGCTATTTATTGGATTTTATTTGACTTTCTAGATTCTCGTTCTTCTGAAGTGGTTAAATCTTTTGTTGGTCAACAAGAACCTGAACAAGAGGTGTATTATTACCAAGGCAAGCATCCTCTCTGCATCATGTTGATCCCAAAGTTTTATACTATAGATCTTCAAAATATAGTGATAACTGTTGTAAGCTAATTTCCTAAAATGCAATTGTGATATGTTAGTAGTTAGTTATGACCTAACATTGTGGCTTACCTTAAATCTAACCATACACTCAAACTTAGAGTAGTGCTGTATACTAAGATATTTAATTTCAGAATTTTTTTTAGCCATGCAGTCCATAGAACGTTAGTGTTTGGCAAGACTATCTTGTCAAACATGGGAGCAACAAATGAATTTCAGTCATTTTAACTCTTTGTCCGGTTTATTTAAATTAGAACTGAATTTAATTTTCAATTGATCTGGACAAGAGGACGCTAGTGGTGGTGCCTTCGTACATGAGATTGGGAAATGTGGTGGACTTCTCTGGACCAATTAAGGACTGAACTCTGACTATTCAATTCAAGTCCCCACGTACTTCCACACGCGGTGTATGGGCAATGTTTGGTTAAATAAAGGGTTAATGCTATTTAGTTGGAAACAGGAGAGTAAGGACATGTGTATTGATCTTATATGGCATAGATGCTTAGGTCTTCGGGCTGTGTCTTATGCCATGTGAGTGCCTATATCAGTATCAGATGTTCTTAGGAGGGTGAGGGCATATATGCATTCTATCACATGTACGTACCTTAAGGGTCCTGATTGCGATCTAGTATGTGTAGCTAACACAACCTGTATTTCTTTTGATTGGGTCGGCGTTCCCGGCGCAACATGTGTGCCCCGGTTAAGCAGATGCTATCAGTCGTTGTTTAAGCGGGATTAGTTCACACATGGGTTATCCAACTCAATAGTGTCAACTTGTTGAAAAATACCAAATCTTAGTTTCCCTGGTTGGCATATCAAAGGAAGTGTGTCATCATTCGGAGGCATCCGAAGGCAACGGGCTGACTAAGTCGTGTGGGTAAAGATGTACACCCCTGCAGGGTATTAAATCTATTCGAATAGCCGTGTCCACGGTCATGGACGATAACTTGAGTTGATGTCACCTGTATAGAATTTTGTTTTCAACTACTGTTTGGGTTCTGGTTCAGCGTGAGGGAATTCATGCGGTGTACTATTTATATTTACATTTCATTTACTTACTGTTTGTGCAATTTGATTTATTAAATTGCTTTATCAAAACTTAGTAATTGTAGGTTAAGATGTATTGCTTTATGCAAAATTGAACCTTTATGCCTACCTGTTGTTAACTTTATGCATGTAGAAATTCTATTCCATTGTATAGGTTCTTTCATACACTTTCTTTTATTAGTTTGTGTAAGTCTTGCTGAGTACCTTCCGTACTCAAGGTGCTATAACCTCTTGTTGCAGGGGAAGATAGTTATTGATTTGAGATGCCCGTTAGCGTCAATCAGGGTGACGCTAACGAGTGAAACTATTTCTAATCTCCACGCAATAGCCTGCGGGTGACGGGGCCATTGGTGGCTTTTGCCGTTTAATCTTTTGCTTCCGCTGTCAGACTTTGTTAGTGACCGTGAGTCACTTGATATTGTAGTACTAAACCGAATTGTAAACTTATGTTTAATTTTGTAAATGTATGACTTGTATGTGTATGATGCAATGTTGTTTAAGGATATATGTGCAATGGTCACTGATCCTGGGAACCATTGTTAGACATATATCCGGGAATCCTGAATATTGGGTTTGTTACTTGTTAAATTTATACTTCTAGCACGATCTTTAATAAAGGAGCAGCATTGTTCCTTAATTAAGAATTATGCTACAGTATAATTTTAATTAGGTACATTTCCAATATTCCGGGGTCCTCACAACTACTCTTACTGCATCTTTGTGAACTTTATCTGGAACTTAAAGAAGTTTATTATTATTTTTGCTTTTTGTAGCATATGGCGAAGAACATTGTTGTGGTTAGAGAGCTGAACCAACAAATAACTTCTTTGGAAAAGAAAAAGAATTCCAATTGAAAAGTAAGTACTTCTTCTTCCCTTTTGGTTATTTTCTTCATTGTTGTTTCTTAACTCTCCCCTTATCATAATTGACAGAATTGGAGAAATTTGAAAAAAAGGTTAAGGCTAAGGGAGCCATGACAACCACACTTGAGGATAGATGCAAAGCTAAAGATCGACTGATTGAAGACTGGTCGACCAAATTTAATGTGAGACCCTGGTTTATTTAGCTTGTAATACTTAACCTTCCATTGGCTCTAGTATCACAAACCAAATACACCGTGTCTCGATGGACATGTGCTCCCCAGAATTTGCAGCACACATACATCATACAAAAGCATGCATCAATTCCATACAGCATATGATAACAAGTCTACCAAAAGACATACATAAAATAAGTTATTACAGAACAGCCGACCGGCCAAATGACATAAGTATTAAGTATCAGCGGAAGCAAAAGGTGACATAAGATGACTTAAACCAAAAGACGACTGGTTAACCACATAACACCACAGGGCAACCGACCGGGCCGCCAAGCTAATCGCCCCACACACTACCACAGCACAACTCACAAAAGTGAGGCACTTCGGGCTCACCTTCTTCCTCTGCACACAATAAGCAATGCAGGTGAGTACAATAATGTACTCGCAAGACTTACGAGTAACAAGCCTATACATAGCTACATAAAAGCTGTATCAAAGGAAGGTTGGTTATATGGTTATTTGGACGCATAAAGCAAGTTTCATTTGCAATAATGTAAATAGATTGAAAGCAATTTGATAATTCAGTTTTTTAAGCATTGAAATAATAGCGAGTAACAATAATTATCAAGTAATCACCTAGAAGTGACTAACCCAATAGTCACCACACATAGCATGAATCCCTTATTCATACCACCCATCAAGTTTTAATTTAAAAGGTTGTAGTCTAACTCTTGAAAGACTTCCCCAAGTGTGTCCATAACCTAGGACGAGGCTATTCGAATAGTTTTAACCCTGCAGGGGTGTACCAATATACCCACACTTCAGACCGCCTTTAAGCCACAAGATTAGCACACTTCCAAAGGTATGTCGGCACGGCTAAGTCCTACGGGACATTTCCAATAATGTGGAATCAACTACAGTCGCTCGTATGGATAGAAACCCATACGCTTACATTGTAAAGCCGAAAGTAAACTACCCTATAGGGGTAAAGCTTCCGGACAAGTACAATGCTCCACACATAAACCCCTCCTCATTTTACCACAACACAACACACGCACGCCCACCTGCGACTCGTAGCTAACACACGCCAAAGTACTAAGTCAAGAGAGGTCCCATACCCTCTAGTGTGATTAGCACGCAAGAATACTTGGTTTAGTGTAACAAGATGTTCGGCCCTTGTTGACTCGGGCACCATTCCAATCACACCCCAAAAGATCACACCATCTTACTAATGTGCCCAAGTCCAAATTGTTTTTATTTTCAGTTTTAGTTTTGCAATTTGAACATAGCACAGAGCTGAAATATAGAGATCATAATAAGTTTGTGTGATCAAGGTTATCGACAAGTCGATAACCGTCCATTTCTACCAATAGTTAAGCATGGTTAAGCAACAAGGGTTCATCCAACGAACCCAAAATCACAGCAAGATAAACCTAGGCTCAGTAGTAGAGGATAAACATTTGCCTACTGATAATGCATCTACGAGGTGAACTATTGATGAGGACATCAACTCTAAGGATGCAACCACTACTTCGACCCGCTGCACGACATCCTCTACTTCCACCACATCCTCTCCGATGGGACTTTCGACTACCGCACTGCCATATTCCCCAGTTGGGCCGAGCCACATCTACTCATACGAGCCGAGCGTCATCTACATGCCATGGTGTTACGTCTACATGCCATGGTGCGGCGTCACCAATTATTGGCCCACAAGCTATGTAATATATTGGCCGACAACTTGGCCCATCTGTTGGATAACCTGGCCCATCTGCTGACCAGTCTCCCCTAGGCCTGTACTATTCACATGGGCACTATTCATGCATGAACAGTACCATGAACAGTACCTCGGCCTAGGGTTCCCACCTCTTGGCCGCCCTCCTCATATAGGAGCCGTCGCCCTTTAGTTTTGCTTGGGTTTTCCTTAGATAATATTCGCTGCGATTTCGCGTTATCGGTTTGAGGAACCCCAACTTGTGTGCTTCAATTATTATTCAATCTGATTGCATCTTCTACTCTCTTGCTTGTGTTCTCGATTCGCTTGCAGGAGATAGCCTTCTTGGCGAGGTCAGCCGCGTTCGGCACGGTTGATAACCAATGGAGTAGTGGTGTAGTGATTGCAAGGGGATCGATCTGTTCGGGTCGGAGTCTTTGGATCATCAACGTCGTGTTCTCCACAATCGACGTATCAGTACCTATCGGAAGATCGGGCCACACTCACATCAGTTGGTATCAGAGCTTCAGTTGCCCGTTAGGTAATCTCAGTTTTTCCCCTGTTAGTTTAGTTACTGTTCATCGTCCTAAAATCCAGAAAATTAGCCCCACAAAAATATTGTGTTCATCGTGTTCTTCCGCTGTCCCATCACCCCTTGTGCCATTGCAATTTTTATTTTAGTATTTTGCTTGTTGAAATTTTGGTTGCATTGTCGAGTCGAGTGCTGATCTCTAGTTTAGTTCGAGTCTAGTTCATCATTGTCTAGTTGCATCTCGTGTTTCCTTTGCGTAGCTTCGTCTTTATGTCAAGTCTCTGTCACATCAACTCCATCTTGTGTCAGGCCAAACCCATCCGCTGCCATCCCTGCCGCGCCGCCACAAATCGCTGTTGCGACCATCACGACCACCCCACCACTCCCTGCCGCACCCCCACAGACTCACTGCCGCGCCACCAACCACATCTCCTGCCGCGCCCCCACAGACCCGCTGCCGTGCCACCAACCACATCCCCTGCCGCGGCCACCCTCACTACTGCATCCACCCTGTCGTGGCAACCATCTCCTACCGCGGCAAAACCCTACCTTTGGCCGCCGCTCCTACTTGCCGCCGCAGTAGCCGAACGACTTGCCCTCTTGTGGCCACAAACCCTAGTTGGTTTCGGTGTGTAACAGAGAAGAAAAAAAGGAGAGAAAGAGTTTGATTTCGTGTTGAGAAAAAGAACAGAGGAAAAAAAAACAGAGAGGAAAAAAAACAGAAGAAGAGAAAAATCGGTGTCTATCTGTCCGAATTTTGGAAAGTGCATCAAACTTGCACAAAAATCAGTGAACATTGGTGGAGCCCTTCCTTATATAGCTACCAGATCCCATAAAAAATTTGGGCACATTTGGCCCACGGGATCAAAAGATATAGCAGTTTGAAGTTGAAACCGAAACGAATTCGAGTCCGTTTCCGACACCCTTTCAGTAAAACGGGCATAACGTTTGCATACGATGTCGGAATTCGACGTTCTTGTGCTCGTTTCGAAGCTATCGACGATGCTAATCTGAAAATCGAACAAGCAAAGAGCTTGTTGCCCTCCAAGACCCCCAAAATTGGCCATCTTTAGCCCCGAAATCGCGTCGGAAGTTTTCAGTTTTCTGTTTTTTGCGATTCTTTCGGTATTGCCTTCGGAATTTGGGGTTCTTCCAGTTGAGAAAGTTGTAGATCTCGTCGAAACCTTTCAAACAAGTATATATAAGCTGCATAAAACTTTGCTTGTTCATCGTTTGAGACTAGCTGTTGTATCTGCTCAATCTAGAGGGCCGTCTACGTTGCACATTTTCTCCGTTTTTGTGCTCTACATCGCGTGAACGATCTTGTGACCTTAGAACAAAGTTTGAGTAGTTGGCTAGAGTCTCTCCTAGCACTTGTTGTGAGGCTTTCCATTGCTTACATCAAGTCACATTGATCGTTGCGTGTGCATACATACACTTCTCTCCATAGGGCGGTGATTCGCTAGCTTTGATTAGGCTAGGATCAGCAACATTGGCTAAGTACTTTGAATAATCTTTCAACTTGCATCAACTGAATTTATTATTGCTAATCCTTTGTTACATATTGTGCCTTCCAAGCTCCACCTACTCTTGATCAGAACAAGTTCCCTCTTGCAATCGTACCCACGCTCGACACGGTATCACAAACCAGCCACCGGCTGTACCACCTCCTGTATGCTTTGGTAAGAACACTTTTATGAGTGTGGTAAGACGCTTGAGAGTGTGTGATTCCACCTTCCATCACCTAGTAGTTGATAGGGATAATACCTTTGTGTTGTCTTTTGTTTTCCACTAACCATGGTAGGTGAGATGACTGATGAGAAAGAGTGCGTGGTAAAGGGAGAGCTCATGACGCTCCTGGATGAGCAACGCACAACCATTAATGAGGACATCGACAGGAAGCTTCAAGCTACTACAACTACATTGCAGCGATCAATCAACGATAGTCTTGCAGCGCTCACTATACGCCTTGAAAGAATGGTGAATCGACCACCTCACAATGGACGCGAGTATGATCAGGATGCAGCCCAAGATCTTGAGGTGGACGATGATAATGAGAGCCGAAACCGCGACGCCGAGGCTACCCTTGCTGACCAAGATGCACGTCAACGACACCGCCTACATCACAACCGTCACGGTATGGGAGGTAATAATTATTTTTAGCACAACAATGCTCGTGTTAATGATGACCCGTTTGGTAAAGTTAAATTTACCATACCGTCTTTTGCGGGTGTTTATGATGTTGAAATTTATCTAGATTGGGAGATGACAGTTGAACAAAAATTTAATTCCCATCTAGTTCCTGAAGTGCATAGAGTCAGACAAGCCACTAGTGAATTTAAAGATTTTGTTATCATTTGGTGGAATCAAATAGTTAATTCTGGCTTAACACCTGATACATGGGATAGATTGAAGGTAGCTATGCGTGCTAGATTTGTTCCTCCTGCTTTTAATCGTGATATGCGTAAAAAATTGCAGCGCTTAGACCAAGGTAATAAATCTGTCGAGGAATACTATCAAGAACTGCAAATAGGCATGTCGCGTTGTAACGTTGTTGAGGATGAGGAGGATAAATGGCTCGTTTTATGGTGGCTTAAGGCGTGAAATTCAGACATAGTTGATTATAAAGTATAATGATATCAATAGGGTGTTCGGACTTACTTGTTTGGCGAAAAGGAATTGCGGGAAGACAACAAGGACCAGAGCAACTTTGGAAGTACGTCTACATCGGCGCCGGGCACGCCAACACGGCTCCACCTCACGCTTCCGGTGCTGCCTCCGTGAGTAGGGCGCGTTCAGCGGCACCGCCACCACCGTCACGCGCACTGCGAGGCAAGTAAATCTACTAGTGTGCGGGCACTGCGAGCTCTTCATCAGTTACTTCCACGGGTCGTACGACGCGAATTGTGTGCCACCGTTGTAAAGGGATGGGCCACTTCATGAGAGATTGCCCAAGTCAGCGAGCGTACATTGCGACCGATGAAGGTGGTTATGTAAGTGCCAGTGATGTTGAGGATGAATATGCTCTTGCAGCTAACCTTGCAGGTAATGATGATGACCACGAGACAGATAGCGATGGAGATGAAATTTTAGGTGCCGATGCTACACAGAATTATAGGACCACCCTAATTGTGCAGCGAGTATTGTAACAGCCCTAACTTAGGGTTTGTATTTCAAATGTAAAATTTTGAGCAGAAATAAAAACTTTTGTTGTCTCATCAAATCATTTGGAAGTTTTCCAAATTTTCCCTAGCAATTTCCATTTTCTAGAATTAAATTCTTGTGAATAGAAATTGTTGTCAGCAAATTCTTAGCTTTGAAAATTGTGATCATCCTCTGAAATTATTTTTCCTATCATCTTGACCATCCTAGCTTCCTCCCTGAATTATTTCACAATTTTTAGATTTTATTTGCTATTTCAAATGCCCAAGTCAAACCAGTTTAGAAATCTGGTCAAACCTCTGGACAGCAGCTTGTGAATTTTATTGGGAGCAATCTAGTTCATGAAAACTTCTGGAAAAATTACACAAGGTTGCCATCTTTTCCAGTAAGCTCCCATAAAAATTTCAGAATTTTTGGAGCTCAGGAGCTACCTCTAAAAATTCCCAAAACCCTCTCTGTCTTTCTAATTCAAATCTGAAATCACCTTCCTCGGGTTCAAACCCCACTTGGGCTCGAGTCCGACCGCACCTAATGGACTCGGTCGCACCGCCTGGTTGCACCGTGCGAGCCCGATGGTGTCGGCCGTCCGATGAAGATCGAGCGGTCCATACTACTCATCTCGTCGACTGTCCAAATGCACACACGATCTCGGCCGTCCATCTCAGATCCAACGATCGACACGTTCTGATCGAGTCAAACCATCTAACGCGTCGCACGGACCAGACTCGAGCCGCTTTGCCACCGTCGCGCGTGTGGGCCCTCCTTGTCGATGTCGCCTCGTCTTCTCCACGGCTCGCCGGAGTTCGGCCGGCAAATTGCATGCGTGCCACGCGGACTCGTCCGCCACGTCGTGGACGCGCGTGTCCTCTCGGAGAATCGCCAGAGTCCATCTACCCCTCGAGACCATCCATTCACCTTGGCGTCCATTCTCGTACTTTCTCCGCCCAAATTTCCTTCTCGGCGAAGAAGAACCCGTGTAGCGCGCCGTATCGGGCGCCCTCGAGCCACGGCGCACCATTGTGATCCTTGCTCGCGCGCCTCCATTTTGCCCGGCCGGATCATTGTCGTGGCACCGTATCACGAAGCAAGTTCATCGTCTCCGCCTCCGGTGATCTTGGTCTGTAAGCCTTTGGCGTTCTAGTGAGTATCATGCCTCGGCGTTTGGTCCCTTAGGATCGCCTTGATCCACCGAGTCTAATGGAGGTCTTGTTTTGTTCTTTGGTGCATCAAGAAGTAGCACGACCAGCTTCTTCTCGGGCTCGGTATTTCGCGCGTGGTGATTCCAGCGCCTTAGACCTCCTTCGTCGGCATTATAGGCGTATCCTTCCGGGGCGTGGCGATCCGCGTGGCGCACCTTCCGGGTCTTCGAAGCTCGCGGCGTCTTCTCGCGAGCACCGCATCTTCTTCTCCGCCTCCGTTCGCCGTCGGCTACGCGGGCATCCTCGAGTCGGGTCACGATCATCAAGTTTGCGAGGTCTTTGCGAACTGAAGGTATAACTCACTCGCCTCGAGACCTCTGGTTCGCGAGAACGATCGTCGCGGCGCAGCCACCGTCCCCGTGGTCACCGGTGAGCCGCCAGCAACGTGGGTCTAACCCTACTCTTTAGTGCTAATCATCTTTTAGTCAGTATCAGCGACTTGTGGGCCCTCTCTATTAATCGCGTTTAGGAAATCCTTTAATCCAACCGTTATGTTATTCTCTTAGTCGCCATGTGGGTCCATCTTGTCATTGGTGGTTGTAGCTTTGATAATCGTTTTCTCTGTTGGAAGCGTGTTTCTGCGAGTATAAGTTAGGAGTGCACTTTGATAAGTCAAAGCGTATTCTTAGAATACGCCTTCGGCGTCACCTGTAAGCGTCGCAGTCGAGCCGACTCGATCGGCGCCCTACGCGCGCCCGCGTATCGATGGCTATGGCTAGGTGGTTGTCGGTAGGAAAAGGTTTAAATGCTTTAGAATTTCTGAAATGGTTTTCTGTTGCACTGTCAAATCATTTAAACTTAGAAAATTCATAACTAATTCAATTTTTATCTTAATCGCGTGAATCCAAGTCTTTATTAATTTTCATTTTAAATGTATTATTTACCAAAATTAGTTTCAATCTTGCCTCTATTAGCAAAAATCTGTTAAATGATTAAATGATGTGTTATGCATTTTCCAAAATTAGAAAATTCGTATCTTTTTCAATAATTGTCCAAATCCAGTAAATCCAATTCTGTAAATTTTCATTTTTAGTGCACTAATTATCAGGATAGATTTTAGATACTATTTCTGTTATTAAAATTTTGCTAAGTATTTAACTAGTGCTTTAATGTGTATGTTAGCTTAGGAAATTGCTAGAAAATTCATCACCACTTCAAATAATTATTTCCCTCTCTCTAAAATATGTTAGAACCTGCTTGGGATTTCTTGTGTGAGTTTTGGTATGTTTTGTTGTTGTTGTATGTTTAAGTTTGGTCGGTGTTATTCGTTCTTATTATTTGTTTTGTTTAATCGTTAGGCTTCGATATTTGCGGTAACCACGAGAACGACCCTCCGCAACAAATTGAGCAACAGCGGCCGAACAAGCGATTTGATCATTTTTATCCCAGTATTTTAAGGTCTAATATTTTGTTTCAAGCTGTATGTATGCATCGCTTATTTTGTGTTAAATTGGTTAGTTAAACCTT
This sequence comes from Ampelocalamus luodianensis, assembly GCA_036346255.1. NCBI lineage: Eukaryota > Viridiplantae > Streptophyta > Magnoliopsida > Poales > Poaceae > Ampelocalamus > Ampelocalamus luodianensis. Next base: position 46,228,636 of record CM070634.1, on the reverse strand, counting down.
TAGATGCATAATCGTAGGTAAATATTTGTCCTCTACTACCGAGCCTAGGTTATTTCTTTGTGATTAGAGTTATTTGGATGAACTTTCGTCACTTAGTAGATTACGAGTTCGATTGCTTAGCCATGCTTAGCTACAGTAGATTTGGGCGATCATCGACTTAGTCGATGATCTTGATCACATAAAATTATTCTCGTTCTTATATTCCATTTCGTGCTATGTTAATTGCAAAACTAAAGCGAAAACAAAAAATAATTTGACGCGGGCACAATGGTAAGATTGGTGTGATCATTTGGGTGTGACTAGAAAGGTGCAGGTCAATTAAGGACCGAACATCTTGTGAGTACATTATCCGGCATTTACGTGCTAACCAAACTAGAGGTATGGGACCTCTCTTGACCTAGTACTTTGGCGTGTATTGGCTCAGGTCGCGGAGGTCGCGGGAAGGATGGAGGTGAGAGCATGGTAGTTGTCAGAAAAGCTTTATCTGAGTGGGTAGTTGTCTTTTCGGCTTTACCATGTAAGCATATGGATTTCTATCCATACGAGCTGCGGCTCGTAGTTAATACACAATATTGGAAAAAGTCTCGTAGGACTTAGTGTCTGGGCATACCTTCGGTAGTGTGCTTTGGCTTTAAGGCGATGCGAAGTGTGGGTGCGGTGGTACACCCTGAGGTTAAAAACTATTCGAATAGCCTCGTCTAGGTGATGGACACGCTTGGGTAAGCTTATCAAGAGTTAGACTACAACATTTAAATTAAAACTTGATGGGTGGTACGAATGGGATTAGTGCTATTGATGAGTGACTATTGGGATAGTCACTTCTAGGTTGTTTATCTTTCTCTTTTGTTATTATTATCTTTCTTGTTATTTCAACATTAAAAGCAATTGCAAACTTGCCTTCAAACGTATTATATTATGCAAATGAAAATTGGCTTTATGCAAATGAAACATATGGCCTCCACCAAATAAGCTTTGCATGTAGCATATGAACAGTGCGCTAGTTCACACGTCGATCTTGCGGTACAAAGACAATCTTTGTACTTTCGGTGCTTTGCTTAATGTTTACATTGCGAGAGGAAGAAGGTGAGCCCCAGGGCCTCACTTACGTGAGGCATTATGATTATATTGATAAATGCCTTGATCAATTATTGGAACCTCGTATAGGCGACTATACAAAGGAGGTTTTGTCGAGATTTTGTAATTGGTCTTAGTTTAGCTTAGTTTAATTTAATTTTAGTAACATTCTGTGCTCAATGTTGAGTCAGGTGTTACATTAATATCGTGAAGCAAAGGTGACATAAGATGGCTTAAACCAAAAGACGATCGTTAGCCACATAACACCACAGTGGCAACCGACCGGCCGCCAAGCTAATCGCCCCACACACCGCCACAAAGACAACTCACAAAAGTGAGGCCCTTCTGCTCACCTTCTTCCTCTCGCACACATAAGCAATGCGGTGAGTACAATAATGTACTCGCAAGACTTACGAGTAACAAGCCTATACATAGCTACATAAAAGTTGTATCAAAGGAAGGTTGGTTATATGGTTATTTGGACGCATAAAGCAAGTTTCATTTGCAATAATGTAAATAGATTGAAAGCAATTTGATAATTCAGTTTTTTAAGCATTGAAATAATAGCGAGTAACAATAATTATCAAGTAATCACCTAGAAGTGACTAACTCAATAGTCACCACACATAGCATGAATCCCTTATTCATATCACCCATCAAGTTTTAATTTAAAAGGTTGTAGTCTAACTCTTGAAAGACTTCCCCAAGTGTGTCCATAACCTAGGACGAGGCTATTCGAATAGTTTTAACCCTGCAGGGGTGTACCAATATACCCACACTTCAGACCGCCTTTAAGCCACAAGATTAGCACACTTCCAAAGGTATGTCGGCACGGCTAAGTCCTACCTGACATTTCCAATATTGTGAATCAACTACGAGTCGCTCGTATGGATAGAAACCCATACGCTTACATTGTAAAGCCGAAAGTAAACTACCCTATAGGGGTAAAGCTTCCGGACAACTACAATGCTCCACACATAAACCCCTCCTCATTTTACCACAACACAACACACGCACGCCCACCTGCGACTCGTAGCTAACACACGCCAAAGTACTAAGTCAAGAGAGGTCCCATACCCTCTAGTGTGATTAGCACGCAAGAATGCTTGGTTTAGTGTAACAAGATGTTCGGTCCTTGTTGACTCGGGCACCATTCCAATCACACCCCAAAAGATCACACCATCTTACTAATGTGCCCAAGTCCAAATTGTTTTTATTTTCAGTTTTAGTTTTGCAATTTGAACATAGCACAGAGCTGAAATATAGAGATCATAATAAGTTTGTGTGATCAAGGTTATCGACAAGTCGATAACCGTCCATTTCTACCAATAGCTAAGCATGGCTAAGCAACAAACTCGTAAACTACTAAGTGACAAGGGTTCATCCAACGAACCCAAAATCACAGCAAGATAAACCTAGGCTCAGTAGTAGAGGATAAACATTTGCCTACTGATAATGCATCTACGAGGTGAACTATTGATGAGGACATCAACTCTAAGGATGCAACCACTACTTCGACCCGCTGCACGGCATCCTCTACTTCCACCACATCCTCTCCGATGGGACTTTCGACTACCGCACTGCCATATTCCCCAGTTGGGCCGAGCCACATCTACTCATACGAGCCGAGCGTCATCTACATGCCATGGTGTTACGTCTACATGCCATGGTGCGGCGTCACCAATTATTGGCCCACAAGCTATGTAATATATTGGCCGACAACTTGGCCCATCTGTTGATGACCGCCCATCTGCCGACCGCTTCCCTAGGCTCAGCATCGTTCATGTAGACACTATTCATGCATGAACAGTACCATGAACAGTACCTCAGCCTATGGTTCCCACCTCTTGGCCGCCCTCCTCATATAGCAAAATTAGCCCTTTAGTTTTGCTTGGTTTTTCTTAGATAATATTCGCTTGCGCTTTCCGCTTATCGGTTTGAGGAACCCCAACTTGTGTGCTTCAATTATTATTCGCAATACAGATTGCATCTTCTACTCTCTTGCTTGTGTTCTCGATTCGCTTGCAGGAGATAGCCTTCTTGGCGAGGTCAGCCGCGTTCGGCACGGTTGATAACCAATGGAGTAGTTGTGTAGTGATTGCAAGGGGATCGATCTGTTCGGGTCGGAGTCTTTGGATCATCAACGTCGTGTTCTCCACAATCGACGATCGTAACCTATCAAGATCGGGCCACACTCACATCGCTTGGTATCGAGCTTCAGCTGTTGCGCTAGGTAATCTCGCTTTTCCCTATTAGTTTAGTTACGCCATCGCCCTAAAATCCGAAAATTAGCCCCACAAAAATATTGTGTTCATCGTGTTCTTCCGCTGTCCCATCACCCCTTGTGCCATTGCAATTTTTATTTCCGTATTTTGCTTGTTGAAATTTTGGTTGCATTGTCGAGTCGAGTGCTGATCTCTAGTTTAGTTCGAGTCTAGTTCATCATTGTCTAGTTGCATCTCGTGTTTCCTTTGCGTAGCTTCGTCTTTATGTCAAGTCTCTGTCACATCAACTCCATCTTGTGTCACGCCAAACCCATCCGCTGCCATCCCTGCCGCGCCGCCACAAATCGCTGTCGCGACCATCACGACCACCCCACCACTCCCTGCCGCACCCCCACAGACTCGCTGCCGCGCCACCAACCACATCTCCTGCCGGCCCCCACAGACCCGCTGCCGTGCCACCAACCACATCCCCTGCCGCGGCCACCCTCACTACTGCATCCACCCTGTCGTGGCAACCATCTCCTACCGCGGCAAAACCCTACCTTTGGCCGCCGCTCATACTTGCCGCCGCAGTAGCCGAATGACTTGCCCTCTTGTGGACACAAACCCTAGTTGGTTTCGGTGTGTAACAGAGAAGAAAAAAAAGAGAGAAAGAGTTTGATTTTGTGTTGAGAAAAAGAACAGAGGAAAAAAAACAGAGAGGAAAAAAAAACAGAAGAAGAGAAAAATCGATGTCTATCTGTCCGAATTTTGGAAAGTGCATCAAACTTGCACGAAAATCAGTAAAAATTTGTGGAGCCCTTCCTTATATAGCCACCAGATCCCAGAAAAAATTTGGGCACATTTGGCCCACGGGATCAAAAGATATAGCAGTTTGAAGTTGAAACCGAAACGAATTCGAGTGCGTTTCCGACACCCTTTCAGTAAAACGGGCATAACTTTTGCATACGAAGTCGGAATTCGACGTTCTTGTGCTCGTTTCGAAGCTATCGACGATGCTCATCTGAAAATCCACTCCAAGACCCCCAAAATTGGCCATCTTTAGCCCTGAAATCGCGTCGGAAGTTTTCAGTTTTCTGTTTTTTGCGATTCTTTCTGTATTGCCTTCGGAATTTGGGGTTCTTCCAGTTGAGAAAGTTGTAGATCTCGTCGAAACCTTTCAGACGAGTATATATAAGCTGCATAAAACTTTGCTTGTTCATCGTTTGAGACTAGCTGTTGTATCTGCTCAATCTAGAGGGCCGTCTACGTTGCACATTTTCTCCGTTTTTGTGCTCTACATCGCGTGAACGATCTTGTGACCTTAGAACAAAGTTTGAGTAGTTGGCTAGAGTCTCTCCTAGCACTTGTTGTGAGGCTTTCCATTGCTTACATCAAGTCACATTGATCGCTATGTGTGCATACATACACTTCTCTCCATAGGGCGGTGATTCGCTAGCTTTGATTAGGCTAGGATCAAGAACATTGGTTAAGTACTTTGAATAATCTTTCAACTTGCATCAACTGAATTGATTATTGCTAATCCTTTGTTACATATTGTTCCTTCCAAGCTCCACCTACTCTTGATCGTAACAGGTTCCTCTTGCAATCGTATCCACACTGACACTCAGATCACGAACCAACCACCTACCGCACTCACCTCCCGTATGCTTTGGTAAGAACACTTTTAAGAGTGTGGTAAGACGCTTGAGAGTGTGTGATTCCACCTTCCATCACCTAGTAGTTGATAGGGATAATACCTTTGTGTTGTCTTTTGTTTTCCACTAACCATGGTAGGTGAGATGACTGATGAGAAAGAGTGCGTGGTAAAGGGAGAGCTCATGACGCTCCTGGATGAGCAACGCACAACCATTAATGAGGACATCGACAGGAAGCTTCAAGCTACTACAACTACATTGCAGCGATCAATCAACGATAGTCTTGCAGCGCTCACTATACGCCTTGAAAGAATGGTGAATCGGCCACCTCACAATGGACGCAATTATGATCAGGATGCAACCCAAGATCTTGAGGTGGACGATGATAATGAGAGCCGAAACCGCGACGCTGGGGCTGCCCTTGCTGACCAAGATGCACGTCAACGACACCGCCTACATCACAACCGTCACGGTATGGGAGGTAGTAATTATTTTTAGCACAACAATGCTCGTGTTAATGATGACCCATTTGGTAAAGTTAAATTTACCATACCGTCTTTTGCGGGTGTTTATGATGTTGAAATTTATCTAGATTGGGAGATGACAGTTGAACAAAAATTTAATGCTCATCTAGTTCCTAAAGTGCATAGAGTCAGACAAGCCACTAGTGAATTTAAAGATTTTCTTATCATTTGGTGGAATCAAATAGTTAATTCTGGCTTAACACCTGATACATGGGATAGATTGAAGGTAGCTATGCATGCTAGATTTGTTCCTCCTGCTTTTAATCGTGATATGCGTAAAAAATTGCAGCGCTTAGACCAAGGTAATAAATCTGTCGAGGAATACTATCAAGAACTGCAAATAGGCATGCTGCGTTGTAACGTTGTTGAGGATGAGGAGGATAAAATGGCTCGTTTTTATGGTGGCTTAAGGCATGAAATTCAGGACATAGTTGATTATAAAGAGTATAATGATATCAATAGGTGTTCCACCTACTTGTTTGGCGTAAAAGGAATTGCAGGAAGACAACAAAAGACCAGAGCAACTTTGAAGTACGCCTACATCGACGCCGGCACGCCAACACAACTCCACCTCCCGCTTCTGGCCCACGCCTCCGTGAGTAGGGCGCTCAAGAAGACCGCCACCACCATCACGCTGCACTCAAGGCAAGTGTGCAGCACCAACAGAGCTCTTCATCGCCACATCCACGGTCGACGACGCCAATTGTGTGCCACCGTTGTAAAGGGATGGGCCACTTCATGAGAGATTGCCCAAGTCGCAAGCGTACATTGGCGACCGGCGACGGTGGTTATGTAAGTGCCGTGATGTTGAGGATGAATATGTTTCAAAATTAACCTGCGTGTAATGATGATGACCACGGAGATGATAGCGATGGAGATGAAATTTTAGGTGCCGATGCTACACGTAATTAGAGGACCACCCTAATTGTGCAACGAGTATTGAGCACTCAAAGAGAGCATGCGAGAAGCTACAGCGCCATAATTTGTTTCAGTATGTTCCTCATTGTCAAGGATTGCCGTGTTCGAGTCATAATTGATGGCGCAAGCTGTAATAACTTGGTGAATTCAAGTTTGGTCAAGAAGCTTGGCTTGACCACACGCGCATCCTCACCCGCACTACATTTAGTGGTTCAACAACAGTGAAGGTGAAGGTAACACAATCATGAGTGCATTTTTCCATTGGTTCCTATCATGATGTTGCTGATTTTGACGTAGGGCCTATGCAAGCATGCTCACTTTTATTAGGACGTCCATGGGAATTTGATACCGATGCAACTCATCATGGTAGAAGTAATAAGTACTCTCTTATGCATAAAGGAAAGAAAATAACTTTGCTACCTTTGACACCTGCTGAAATTGTGCAATATGATAAAGAGATAGTTGCAAATGAGATGAAAGAACGAGAACATGAATGTGAAAATCAGCAAGTAGTGAAGAACAATTTTCCACCTAAGAAAGAGAAGTTGGCACCTAGTTCTAGGAATGAGGGAATTAAATTAAAGGGTTGTGTCATGTTTGCAACCAAACCTGATATTACTGAAAATTTTGATAATGATATGCCATGCGATGTTTTGGAATGCAAAGATGCTTTATTTTCTATTGATGATATATCTTGCTCTATGCCATCAACTGTCACTCACCTTTTGCAGAAAAATAATGATTTGGAGACACCGATTGAGTCAAGGACGACTCAAATTCAAGAAAAGGGAGGATGATGAGGACATCAACTTTAAGGATGCAACCACTACTTCGACCCGCTGCACGGCATCCTCTACTTCCACCACATCCTCTCCGATGGGACTTTCGATACCGCACTGCCATATTCCCCAGTTGGGCCGAGCCACGTCTACTCATACGAGCTGAGCGTCGTCTACATGTTATGGTGTTACGTCTACATGCCATGGTGCGGCGTCACCAATTATTGGCCCACAAGCTATGTAATATATTGGCCGACAACTTGGCCCATCTGCTGGATGACTCGCCCATCTGGCGACCAAGATCCCCTAGGCTCTGATCGTTCATGTGGGCACTATTCATATCCGAACAGCACTGTAAACAATACCTCGCCTAGGGTTCCCACCTCTGGCCGCCTCCTCATATAGGAGCCGCCGCCTTTAGTTTTTCTTGGTTTTTCTTAGATAATATTCTGCTTGCGCTTTGCGCCTTATCGGTTTGAGGAACCCCAACTTGTGTGCTTCAATTATTATTCGCAATACAGATTGCATCTTCTACTCTCTTGCTTGTGTTCTCGATTCGCTCGCAGGAGATAGCCTTCTTGGCGAGGTCAACCGTGTTCGACACGGTTGATAACCAACGGAGGAGTGGTGTAGTGATTGCAAGGGGATCGATCTGTTCGGGTCGGAGTCTTTGGATCATCAACGTCGTGTTCTCCACAATCGACGATCGCACCTATCGGAAGATCGGGCCGCACTCACATCGCTTGGTATCGAGCTTCATTGCCGCTTAGGTAATCTCAGTTTTTCCCCTGTTAGTTTAGTTACTGTTCATCGTCCTAAAATCTAGAAAATTAGCCCCACAAAAATATTGTGTTCGTCGTGTTCTTCCGCTGTCCCATCACCCCTTGTGCCATTGCAATTTTTATTTTAGTATTTTGCTTGTTGAAATTTTGGTTGCATTGTCGAGTCGAGTGCTGATCTCTAGTTTAGTTCGAGTCTAGTTCATCATTGTCTAGTTGCATCCCGTGTTTCCTTTGCGTAGCTTCGTCTTTATGTCAAGTCTCTGTCACATCAACTCCATCTTGTGTCGCGCCAATCCCATCCGCTGCCATCCCTGCCGCGCCGCCACAAATCGCTGTCGCGACCATCACGACCACCCCACCACTCCCTACCGCGCCCCCACAGACCCGCTGCCGCGCCACCAACCACATCCCCTGCCGCGCCCCCACAAACCCGCTGCCATGCCACCAACCACATCCCCGCCATGCCACCTCGCATCTGCATCCACCTGCCGTGGCAACCATCTCCTACCGCAAAACCCTACCTTTGGCCGCCGCTCCTACTTGCCGCCGCGGCAGCCGAACGACTCGCCCTCTTGTGGCCACAAACCCTATTTGGTTTCGGTGTGTAACAGAGAAGAAAAAGAAGAAAAAAAGAGAGAAAGAGTTTGATTTCGTGTTGAGAAAAAGAACAGAGGAAAAAAAAACAGAAGAAGAGAAAAATCGGTGTCTATCTGTCCGAATTTTGGAAAGTGCATCAAACTTGCACGAAAATCAGTGGAAATTGGTGGAGCCTTTCCTGATATAGCCACCAGATCCCAAAAAACATTTGGGCACGTTTGGCCCACGGGATCAAAAGATATAGCAGTTTGAAGGTTGAAACCGAAACGAATTCGAGTCCGTTTCTGACACCCTTTCAGTAAAACGGGCATAACGTTTGCATACGAAGTCGAATTCGACGTTCTTGTGCTCGTTTCGAAGCTATCGACGATGCGCATCTGAAAATCTGACAAGCAAAGAGCTTGTTGCCCTCCAAGACCACCAAAATTGGCGATCTTTAGCCCGAAATCATGTCGGAAGTTTTCGGTTTTCTGTTTTTTGCGATTCTTTCGGTCTTGCCTTCGGAATTTGGGGTTCTTCCAGTTGAGAAAGTTGTAGATCTCATCGAAACCTTTCAAACGAGTATAATGAGCAGACCCACATGACAGTGAGACAAAGAACCAGATTAAGATATACTAATTACCCCTAGTGATTGATAATTACTAGACCATTAATGGTGTCCTAATGACGACCGAAAACAGGCGAGTACGCCCGACAAAACCCGAGCGAGATCAACGGCTTGTCGCCGCGACTTCGGCCATGGTGGCGCAACCCTAAGACTAAAATGGATTCACAATAGGCTTGCGGACCCAATGGTGGTGACCTCGCCGGCGGCGATGGCCCTAAACGCCGGCGAGCCGGAAAATGAAGATGGGGGCTTTTACTGCCAAAAGCGAAAATAGCAAAAAGCTCCGCTGCAATTTAAGGAAGTGAGTGCCACGGCCTCTAGGGACTAACAAGAAGCTACCTTGACCGAGATGAGTTTCAAAGATGGCCAGTGAGCTTTGACAGCGAAAGAACCCGCCAGAGTTGAAGAAGATGACACGAACAAGACAACCTGAGCAAAATGAACACCACTGGGTGGTCATAATAGCTACAATATAGCCCATAGAAGCTTCATGAGCAAGAAATTGAGAAATGGAGCACTCACCGAGCTGAGGAAGAAAGGGGATGTTTTCGACCGAATTTGAACAAACTCCAAATTTGTCAAATTCTGAAAATGAAACCCAAAATTAAGTGAGGGAAAATGATTAGGGTAATAAGGAGTTGAAGAGGGTACAAGAATATTTGAAGAAGAACCACTGGACCTTCATGATCCTCAGATGAGCTCCACGGCCAACAATGGTGATTTGGTGTTTTAGGTGTATTAAGCTCCAAAAATGAAGAAAGAGCTAAGGGTGGTGTAAAGGAACACCAGGAAGGGATTTTGGGACCTTTATAACGCTTGGAAAACTAGGGTTTGGCAAAAGGAGCCTCTTGGGTGAGCTACGTCCATGACACAATCATGGACCGAAAAGAAAATGATGGAGATGTAGGAGTAGGGCGTGCCTCTCGGCCGAAAGCACCTGCAAGCACTTAATGCCGACCAGGGAGACGTTGTCGGGGAGCACGATTTGACCCAAACCATGCCACTCTCTGTTGCTCCTCTGTTTACGAACGACGCGAGGTTGAAGATGACCAGAGAAAAGGCTGGGGCGATTTCGAGCCCTTGGATTTTGATCGGGCGGCTGATATCGCGCCACGCTTCTGAGGTTTAAATACAACGGAGAAGATTGTGAGCGTTGGATTTTAATCTAACGGCTCGGATCGAACGAAACAATCGGAGGTCCGAATGTCTCATGCGACGAGGACGGTCCGATTTTAATCCAACGGCTAAGGTTCCTCCAAGGTTTCTGAAGTTTAAATAAAAGAGAAGATCGTGAACCCTTGGATCAGAAATGAACGGCCACGATTAACTAAGACATTCGAAGGTTCGAACGTTCGCGCGAACATGGGCCGAACGATTAGGATCCAACGACTGAGATTGGATGCGCGCTTTTAAAAGGAGGTCTGGTGCAGTTAGTTGACTGGACCAAGACAAGTGGCTCGAGCTCGAGTCTGACTCGAACCCAACACACAGTGAAAACAGACTTTGGATTTTAAACTGAGCTGGGACTTTGAGGATTTTTTTGAGATAGCAAAACAACTCCAAAAATTCTAAAATTTGTACTGAGCTTTGCTAACTGAGATATTAACCTTGTGTAAAAATTTTCGAGGTTTTATGCAGTGCATTATTCTCCAAAAATTCTGCAAGGCTCTGGTTTAAGGTTTGACTGAAAGTCAAACAGGCTTGAGTGCCTCCTAAAAATATTCAAACAATTTCTAAAAATTGTAAAATTTTCAGAGGGGTCACATGCCATCCCAGAAACTTAGGAAAAATATTTCCAAAGGATGATCACAAGATTTGATATGAAGGTTTTTGGAAGACAAGGTTTTGGATTACAAGACTTATGACTTTGTATTTCCATAATTCTTGTACAGGAATTGCTTAGAACAAACAGGAAATACATGATGTAAGAAATTTTTTTAAATTCTACTCATTTTCGTACATTTGAAACACATGTCCAAAAAAATTGGGATGTTACAAATCTCCCCCTTACAAGAATCTCGTCCCGAGATTCCGTTTACTCGGAGAAGAAAGACGGGTAGTCTGCACGAAGGCGATCCTCCCGCTCCCATGTTGCCTCATCTTAAGAATGATTCGACCACGGAACCTTAAGGAACTTGATGACACGGTTCCTAGTTCTCCGTTCAGATTCTTCGAGAATACGAACAGGATGATCATGGTAGGTCAAATTTTCCTGCACATCGAGATTTTCCAACGGAGTTTCCTCAATTGGAACACAGAGGTATTTCTTCAAGTGTGACACATGGAACACATCATGCACCCCCTCAAGTGCAGCTGGCAACTCCAATCTGTAGGCAACAGCTCCCACTTTCTCAATGATGCGATAAGGCCCAACATATCAAGGAGCCAACTTGCCCTTGATGCCAAAACGCTGATGGCCCTTCAAAGGTGAGACTTTGAGATATACAAAGTCATTGGGATCAAAGCTCAACTCACGGCGACGACGATCTGCATAGCTCTTTTGCCTGGACTGGGCCACGCGCAAATGCTCGTGAATCAACTGGACCTGGCTCTCGGCCTCATTGATTGAGTTCGGGCAAGAACCGCCACCACCGCCGACCAGTTCAATGGGGTTCTACACATCCTCCCATACAATGCCTCAAAAGGTGCCATACCAAGACTGGCTTGGAAGCTGTTGTTGTAGGAGAACTCAGCAAACGGCTGGCACTTTTCCCACTTCTTCCCATAGGAAATAACACAAGTACAAAGTATATCTTTCAACACTTGGTTGACTCTCTCCATCTGACCATCAGTTTGAGGATAAAAAGCTGTGCTGAAGGTAAGACAGGTACCCATAGCCTCTTGCAGACTATGCCAAAATCGCGAGGTAAAGAGCGCACCACGATCAGAAACAATCGTCTTCGGCACACCATGAAGACTCACGATCCTCGAAACATAGAGCCCGGCTAAGGGTCCCACACGAAGTTGAGTCTTGACAGGAAGAAAATGTGCCACTTTAGTCAACCTATCAATCACGACCCAAATGGCATCATTCCCTTTGGACGAGCGGGGCAGGCCAGTGATGAAATCCATGCTAACAGAATTCCACTTCCACTCGAGCACTGGCAAAGGCTGAAGAAGACCTGCCGGATGCTGATGTTCAGCCTTGACATGACAGCACACGTCGCACTCAGCAACGAACTTGGCAATCTCGCACTTCATACGGGTCCACCAGAATCTCTGATGAAGGTCCTGATACATCTTGGTAGCCCCGGGGTGAATGGACAAGGGGGAGTCATGGGCTTCGCGGAGAATCAAATCCCGCAATTCCACGACCTTTGGAACCACAAGGCGCTGTCCAAACCACACAACACCATGCTCATCCTCTGAGAAGTACTTGGCTGTCCCATCTTTGATATTTTGCTTAATTTGACTCACACCAACATCTGTCTGCTGTGCAGCCTTGATTTGATCCACCAAGGTTGGTTGCACAACCAAGGAAGCAAGATAACCATGCTCAATCACACCCAAATTGAGCCGCTAAAATTCTTCATGAAGGGCAGACTGTTGCTCTTGGAGCATCAAAGTATTGCAATACACCTTTCGACTAAGTGCATCTGCAACCACATTGGCCTTGCCCGGATGATACTGAATGCCCATATCATAATCCTTGATCAATTCCAACCATCTCCTTTGCCTGAGATTCAGATCTGGCTGGGTGAACAAATATTTCAAGCTCTTGTGATCAGAATACACATCACAACGGTTACCAATCAGGTAGTGCCGCCAAATCTTGAGTGCATGAACCACTGCAGTTAATTCCAAGTCATGGGTAGGATAGTTGAGTTCATGAGGCCTCAACTTCCTTGATGCATAGGCCACTACCTTGCCTTCTTCCATAAGAACACAACCGAGTCCCTGACGAGAGGCATCACAATAGATATCAAAGCTCTTGTGGACATCGGGAAGCACAAGCACTGGAGCCGAAGTCAAGCGCTTCTTGAGTTCCTGAAAACTCTCATCACAAGCAGAGGACCACAGAAATTTCTTGTCCTTCTTGAGCAACTCAGTCATCGGCTTCGCGATCTTGGAGAAGTTCTCAATAAAGCGACGATAATAACCCGCTAAACCAAGAAAACTCCGCACATCTGTGACTAACTTGGGCTGACCCCAAGATAACACATCGCTGACCTTGCTAGGATCCACGGCTACACCTCCTGCTGAAAGAACATGGCCCAAGAATGCCACTTCCTTCAACCAGAACTCACACTTGCTGAACTTGTCATACAGCTGGTGCTCACGCAGCTTACCCAATACAATCTGCAAATGCTCAGCATGCTCCTCTTCACTCTTGGAGTAGATAAGAATGTCATCGATGAAAACCACAACGAACTTATCCAAATACTCCATGAACACCGAGTTCATAAGATTCATGAATAAAGCGGGAGCATTGGTCAAGCCGAATGACATGACGGTGTACTCGTAAAGGACATAACGAGTAGTGAAAGCCGTCTTTGGAATATCTTCAGCCCTGATCCGGACTTGATGATACCCCAATCTCAAATCGATCTTGGAGAACACACGAGCTCCGGTCAACTGGTCAAAGAGATCATCAATACGAGGCAAAGGATACTTGTTTTTCACCGTCACTTTATTAAGCGGACGGTAATCAACACACATACGCAGGGTCTTGTCCTTCTTCTTCACAAAAATAACTGGACAACGCCAAGGAGATGAGCTAGGATGGATAAAGACCATTTGCTTGAAGCTCACCTAATTGCTTCTTCAGCTCCTCCAACTCATTAGGAGGCATTCGGTACGGCGCCTTGGAAATAGGGGCGGTACTGGGCAGCAACTCAATAACAAACTCCAGGTCTCGAACTGGTACCATCCTAGGCAAATCTTTAGGGAAGACATCCACAAAGTCACAAACTGTGGGCACCTCCTGAATCTCCAAGGCTGACTTAGCTTCAAGGGCACAAAGATGTGGCCCTTGCAGCTGCGGTGAAATCCCAACCTGCTCTCCTGAGGGGCTAGTGAGGGTAGACCATCTTCCTGGCACAATCGATTTGCCCCAAGTGTTGGGACAACCAATCCATGCCAAGAATCACATCCAAGCGCGCCGAGTCGAGTAAGATGAGGTTCGCCAAGAATCCCACTCCTTCAATATCAATGGGAACGTCCTGGCATTCCTGATCAGCTCTCATTTCCGAACTCGGAGAGCGAATAAGCAAAGGAATCGCCAAAGGAACAAAGTGAAGGTCACAAGCAGCAGCAAATGATCTCGAAATAAAAGAATGCGAAGCTTCTGAATCAAATAATATTGCAGCAGGACGATAATTAACAAGAAGATTACCCAACACAACGTCGGGCGCCTTCTGTGCCTCCTTAGCCGAGATGTGGTTGACTCGACCACTTCCTACACCCTGAGTCTTCTAGACCACCTTCTGGTTAGGTGGGTGACCATTCCCTTGCCCGCGTCCTCCATTAGGACGAGGGGCCACTCCAGTCCTCTGAGGGCAATAGTTGGCGTAGTGGCCCTTCTTGTTGCAGACGAAGTAGGTAACCTCGGCAGCCGAATTGCGGAGGCCACCCTGCTGCTGGGCCGCAGGTGCACGTGGCTGAAACATGGCCCGCAGGGGACGAGTAACTGGTGCCGACGGCCTCAGCGGTGGTGAAGCCAAAGCACGGGCCCCTGGTGCAGGCCCAACACGGGGACGGGAGAGACTGGCCTGCGCAGAACGGTGGGCCTCCCACTTGCGCTTGCGGGACTCACCCAGCGCCTTCGCCTTGTACTCGGCGATGATGGCCTTGTCCACTAAGGCCTGGAAGTCAGCAAAGTCAACAATAGAGAGCTTGCCCTGCAGCTCCTCAGACAAGCCCTCCATGAACTTCTCCTGCTTAGCCTCATCAGTAGCCACCTCACCCGGAGCATAACGAGCTAAGTGATTAAACTCGTACAAGTACTCCGACACAGACTTGCGCCACTGTTTGAGCACGAGAAACTCCTTCTTGAGCTTCATCAGGCCATCGGGAATGTGGGCCCGACGGAAAGCAGACCTGAACTCCTCCCACGAGACCACATGGCCCGCGGGCTACATGGCGAGAAAGTTCTCCCACTAAGAGAGTGCTGCACCCTCAAGTTGATGGGATGCAAAGAGTGCCCGCTCCTGCTCCTGGCACTGAGCGATGTTGAGCTTTCACTCAACCAGACGCAGCCAATCATCCGCGTCCAGAGGGTCCTCAGATCGGGAGAAGGTGGGTGGCTGCGTGCAAAGGAACTTCGCGAGTCCCCCACGAGACTGGTGGCTACCACCTCTAGACCCTGAAGCACCAGAGGGAGTGGAGGTGTTCCTCGCGATGACCTCCAGAATCCGAGTCTGATCCATGCGGTTCCGCTCGATCTGAGCAAGAGCCTCAGCCATGTTCGGAGGAGGCGGGAGCTCTCATCAAGACCAGCCGGCTGACTGCTGTGGGTTATTCTTACCATCCTGTTCCACAAAGATAGGTCAGCAACAACTCCGGAACAGGAGACAAAGAAATACAATTAACCACTCTACAAAATAAACTCTAACAGCTTGAGAACCAGCATAAAATCACAGCAAGTTCACAAAAATAAAATCCAACTTCCCAGTATGACTAACTCGTATGGTAGAACGAGTAATCAGTTTTTAGGAAGGTAATTTTCAGCACATCAACCTTGGTTCGAAACAGCTAGGAAAACAAGGTGAAAATTACCTAAAGAAATGTTAGACACTTAGCTAAGTCATATCACTTCTTATCCTTTTATCCCCACAAATTTTAGTTAAATTAACCTCTCATTTTCAGCACTCTATACTATCCACTAGCTTGCTGTCCAGATTTCTTTTTCAAGCCCCTGGCCGAATTTTTCATCTCTGTAAGTTCCTAATCTTCACCAATGGACAGCCCCACTTCAATTTAAGGCTCTCATGGTTTTCCCAAAACCAACTTAATCGATTAAACAACTACCTTTTGAAAGAAGATGAGGGGGAAAACAACTTTTCAAATTTAGTCAAGAATAAGGTGAGATGAGCAAGCTAAGATAGATAAGAAGTAAAATATGAGAACTTACTTAAGATTTTCATGAAATATTTGATATTTCGAAAGTAAGTTTTCAAAATATACTTAGGGACGACCAAGCTAGGGGTTTTTACGGTCAGTATGGCTCTGATACCAACTTTGTGAGACCCCGGTTTATTTAGCTTGTAATACTTAACCTTCCATTGGCTCTAGTATCACAAACCAAATACACCATGTCTCGATGGACATGTGCTCCCCAGAATTTGCAGCACAAAACAGCCGACCGACCAAATGACATAAGTATTAAGTATCAGCGGAAGCAAACGGTGCCATAAGATGGCTTAAACCAAAAGACGACCGGTTAGCCACATAACACCACAGGGCAAACGACCGGGCCACCAAGCTAATCGCCCAACACACTGCCACAGCACAACTCACAAAAGTGAGGCCCTTCGGGCTCACCTTCTTCCTCTACACACAATAAGCAATGCAGGTGAGTACAATAATGTACTCGCAAGACTTACGAGTAACAAGCCTATACATAGCTACATAAAAGGTGTATCAAAGGAAGGTTGGTTATATGGTTATTTGGACGCATAAAGCAAGTTTCATTTGCAATAATGTAAATAGATTGGAAGCAATTTGATAATTCAGTTTTTTAATCATTGAAATAACAGTGAGTAACAATAATTATCAAGTAATCACCTAGAAGTGACTAACCCAATAGCCACCACACATAGCATGAATCCCTGATTCATACCACCCATCAAGTTTTAATTTAAAAGGTTGTATCTAACTCTTGAAAGACTTCCCCAAGCGTGTCCATAACCTAGGACGAGGCTATTCGAATAGTTTTAACCCTGCAGGGGTGTACCAATGTACCCACACTTCAGACGGCCTTTAAGCCACAAGATTAGCACACTTCCAAAGGTATGCCAGCACGGCTAAGTCCTACGAGATATTTCCAATATTGTGAATCAACTACGAGTCGCTCGTATGGATAGAAACCCATACGCTTACATTGTAAAGCCGAAAGTCAACTACCCTATAGGGGTAAAGCTTCCGGACAACTACAATGCTCCACACATAAACCCCCCCTCATTTTACCACAACACAACACACGCACGCCCACCTGCGACTCGTAGCTAACACACGCCAAAGTACTAAGTCAAGAGAGGTCCCATACCCTTTAGTGTTATTAGCACGCAAGAATGCTTGGTTTAGTGTAACAAGATGTTCGGTCCTTGTTGACTCGGGCACCATTCCAATTATACCCCAAAAGATCACACGATCTTACCAATGTGCCCAAGTCCAAATTGTTTTTATTTTCAGTTTTAGTTTTACAATTTGAACATAGCACAGAGCTGAAATATAGAGATCATAATAAGTTTGTGTGATCAAGGTTATCGACAAAGTCGATAACCGCCCATTTCTACCGATAGCTAAGCATGGCTAAGCAACAAACTCGTAAACTACTAAGTGACAAGGGTTCATCCAACGAACCCAAAATCACAGCAAGATAAACCTAGGCTCAGTAGTAGAGGATAAACATTTGCCTATTGATAATGCATCTACTAGGTGAACTATCGACAATGTTCAAAACCTATTTTAAATTAAAGTAAACTATCAGAGGAACCTAACAAAATTGATTTTGCACAAATTAGAATTATACAGAAAAAGATATGCATTTTACAAGTTTTAATTATATTCTTGGAATATTCAAAATTGGCAGAAATCAAAATATCTTAGTTACAAAATTTTCTGTTACAGAGATTTGCCTAAATGCATTTTTACATTAAACTTTAGTGGCAAATGGATTTATTACAGTTGGAAACACCTAAAAAGGATTTACCAAGAATTAGTTATGAGTTTTTAAAGTTTTCTAGAATTTTAAGTTGATAAATAAAGACTTACCGAAATCAAATATATCTAAAATGACGTGGACGCTCGTGGGCCGTTGATGCGAAATCAAACGGGCCACGCGCACGAAGAACAGCGCACGCGCGCGATTCCAAAAGGAGCGCACCGTTGGATCTAGATCCAACGGCTCACGTGGATGGAAACATTCGGACCGTGCGAATGCCCCGCCATCCGCAACCACAGATCTGGAGATGAGCGGCTCAGAGCGTACTTCCCTTCGGGGAGTCCGATCAGCATAAGAATCTCAACCATCCATCGCGAGATGGACGATCCAGAGTGATTAGGAAACCGGAGGGTCCGAACGTTCCCTAAATCTGGGCCGTTGATCATAAGATCGACGGTCCATGATCAACAACGCACAACACACTCATGCACGTGGGTTTAAAAGCGCCGGGACGATTTTAATGAGCGGACCCACATGACAGTGAGACAAAGAACCAGATTAAGGCATACTAATTATCCCTAATGATTGATAATTACTAGACCATTAATGGTGTCCTAATGACGACCGAAAACAGGCGAGTACGCCCGACAAAACCCGAGCGAGATCAACGGCTTATCGCCGGTGACTTCGGCCACGGCGGCGCAACCTTAAGACTAAAATGGATTCACAATAGGCTTGTGGACCCAATGGTGGTGACCTCACCGGCAGCGATGGCCCTAAACGCCGCGAGCCGGAAAATGAAGATGGAGGCTTTTTACTGCCAAAAGCGAAAATAGCAAAAAGCTCCGCTGCAGTTCAAGGAAGCGAGTGCCATGGCCTCTAGGGACTAACAAGAAGCTACCTTGACCGAGATGAGCTTCAAAGATGGCTAGAGTGCTTTGACAGCGAAAGAACCCGCTGGAGTTGAAGATGACACGAACAAGACAACCTAAGCAAAATGAACACCACTGGGTGGTCATAATAGCTACAATATAGCCCATAGAAGCTTCATGAGCAAGCAATTGAGAAATGGAGCACTCACCGGAGCTGAGGAAGAAAGGGGATGGTTTCGGGCGAATTTGAACAAACCCCAAATTTGTCAAATCCTGAAAATAAAACCCAAAATTAAGTGAGGGGAAATGATTAGGGTAATAAGGAGTTCAAAAGGGTACAAGAATATTTGAAGAAGAACCACTGGAGCTTCATGATCCTCAGATGAGCTCCACGGCTAACAATGGTGATTTGGTGTTTTAGGTGTATTAAGCTCCAAAAATGAAGAAGGAGCTAAGGGTGGTGTAAAGGAACACTAGGAAGGGATTTTGGGACCTTTATAACGCTTGGAAAACTAGGGTTTGACAAAAGGAACCACTCGGGTGAGCTAAGTCCATGACACAACCATGGATCGAAAAGAAAATGATGGAGATGTAGGAGTAGGGCGTGCCTCTCGGCCGAAAGCACCTGCAAGCACTTAATGCCGACCAGGGAGACGTTGCCGGGGAGCACGATTTGACCCAAACCATGCCTCTCTCTGTTGCTCCTCTGTTCACACATGGCGCGAGGTTGAAGATGACTAGAGGGCTGGGGCAATTTCGAGCCCTTGGATTTTGATCTGGCGGCTGATATCGCGCCACGCTTCTGAGGTTTAAATACAACAGAGGAGATTGTGAGCATTGGATTTTAATCTAACGACTCAGATCGAACGAAACAATCAGAGGTCCGAATGTCTCATGCGACGAGGACGGTCTGATTTTA
Source organism: Ampelocalamus luodianensis (assembly GCA_036346255.1). Lineage (NCBI taxonomy): Eukaryota > Viridiplantae > Streptophyta > Magnoliopsida > Poales > Poaceae > Ampelocalamus > Ampelocalamus luodianensis. Next base: position 46,208,878 of record CM070634.1, on the reverse strand, counting down.
ATCCAACGGCTAAGGTTCTCCCAAGGTTTCTGAAGTTTAAATTAATAGAGAAGATCGTGAACCCTTGGATCAGAAATGAACGGCCACGATTAACTAAGACATTCGGAGGTCCGAACGTTCGCGCGAACATGGGCCGAACGATTAGGATGCAACGGCTGAGATTGGATGCGCGCTTTTAAAAGGAGGCCCGGTGCAGTTAGTTGATTGGACCAAGACAAGTGGCTCGAGCCCGAGTCTGACTCGCACCCAACGCACAGTGAAAACAGACTTTGGGTTTTAAACTGAGCTGGGACTTTGAGGATTTATTTGAGATAGCAAAACAACTCCAAAAATTCTAAAATTTTTTACTGGAGCTTGCTAACTCAGATATTAACCTTGTGTAAGATTTTTCGAGGTTTTTATGCAGTGCATTATTCTCCAAAAATTCTGCAAGGCTCTGGTTTAAGGTTTGACTAAAAGTCAAACTGGCTTGACTACCTCCTAAAAATATTCAAACAATTTCTAAAAATTGTGAAATTTTTCAGAGGGGTCACATGCCATCCCAGAAACTTAGGAAAAATATTTCCAAAGGATGATCACAAGATTTGATAAGAAGGTTTTTGGAAGACGAGGTTTTGGATCAAAAGACTTGTGACTTTGTATTTCCATAATTCTTGTACAGGAATTGCTTAGAACAAACAGGAAATACATGATGTAAGAAAAAGTTTTAAATTAAACTCATTTTCTTACATTTGAAACACAAGTCCAAAATTGGGATGTTACATTTAATGAGACCTCCCTCAAGCAGAAGGAAGCCATTGAAGCTTTTAAGAAGAAGACTCAAGGTAACCTTTCGTGAAGTAAAAGGCATCCTTTAGAAGGATGTTGGAGGGTAATGGATCTTCTCAGATGATCTTAGACAATAATAGTGTGTGACCAGGCAATGAATAATTGAAATATAAATAACATCACTCATCGGAAAGGAAAGAAATAATGCAACTTTATTGAGATTGTAAATGAAAAGAACATTTATACATAGAACTTACATAATTGATCAATATTCTAAGAATTAGACAGAACACACCCATCTGACATGGCAAGTCGTACCGAACCTAGTCTGGTTACTTTGACCACAGTGTATGGACCTTCCCATTTAGGGGAAAGTTTGTTGTAATTTGCCTAGCTCTGAATTTTCTTGAGAGCCAGATCACCTACGGCTAGACTACGAGATTGCACCTTACGACTATGGTATCTTTTCATGGCTTGTTGGTAAACTTCCAATCATATAAAGGCTTTATTTCGTCTTTCTTTAAGGAAATTAATGTCGTTGATTCATCGTTCTGCTTGATTGTTTTCACTATAACAATCAATTCGAGCAGAGCCAATTTTCAGTTCCGGAAGAAGCATGGCTTCAGCACCATAAACTAGAAAAGGGTGTTTCACTGGTCGCACGACTGGTCATAGTCCGAACAGAGGCGCATAATACAGAGGGAAGTTGTTGAACCCAAGTTCCTAACCTTTTTATTAACTGGTTGAATACTTAGCATTTCATTCCTTGTATTATTATGCCATTAACTCGCTTGACTATCCTGTTACTCTATGGGTGAGCCACCAAGTATAATGTATTTTGATACCTAGATCCTCGCAAAATTCCTAAAAATTCTCGCTCGAGAACTGGGTACCGTTATCTGTGAGTATACGACTGGGTGTACCAAATCGTGTGTTCACATTCTTTGTGATGAACTTCTTCGCAGCTTCAGTTGTTATTTTAACAACTGGTTCAGTTTCTATCCATTTTGTGAATGTATCAATCATGACAAAAAGGAATTCGAAGCACTCAAGTGCTTTTGGGAAAGGTCCCAGAATGTCTAACCTCCAGGCTATAAAAGGCCAAGAAAGAGGTATTGTTTGCAAAGCTTGTGCTGGCTGATGTACTTGTCGACTATGAAATTGACATTGTACACACTATCACAAGATTTTTTGCATCATGGTGGGCAGTTGGCTAGTAGTATTCGTGCCTAAAGGCTTTACTAACCAAAGTTCTGTAAGAATGATGCGCTCCACATAATCTTCCATGTATGTCAGATAGTAATTTTATATCATCCTTTTGTAAAGGGTACATTCGATCAGAGTGTATGATTTGGCTTTTCAAGCTGTACGATTAGCCTCTACATCGTCTTCAAGAAGTGTGCCATGCTGAAGATAGTCATAGATTGATGTCATCCAATCACTACTGGGATTGATCTGTATGATCTCTAGTGGAGCATATTTGTCTTTAGAATGCTCGACCACTAGGGTGTATCGCTTTGCTCAAGAAAAACTATAGGCGGGATAGGTGATCTTGGGGAAGCCAATCGTGCCAACTAGTCTGCCAGAAAGTTATACTTTTTAGGAATATGTTGGATCTAGAAACCAAAGAAGTGCCTTTTGAGTTTTCGTACTTCCGCTAAATAAGATGATATCGTGGGACTTGAGCATTGATACTCTTTCCCAACTTGATTCGCTACTAGTTGAGAATCGCCTTTCACTAGTAATCTGTGAATCCTGAGCGCTTTGACTGCTTGGAGTCCTACTAGTAAACCCTCGTATTCTACCATATTATTTGTAGTAGGAAAGTTTAATTGAATGACGTACTTAATGTGTTCTCTGGTAGGAGATAACAGGATAACTCCGGCCCCCGAGCCTTTGATCCTCAATGAACCATCAAAGTACATGGTCCACTCTTCGTGGTGTTCATACTCGGTCTCTTGGGTGGTTTCAGGGTTCGTTCGTTTGGCAATAAATTCTGCTAAAGCCTGGGACTTAATTGCTATTGGTGAAATGAAATGGAGATTGAACCCCCCAAGTTCGATTGCCCATTTTGCTATTCGTCCTGATGATTCTCTTTTTCGAAGAACTTGACCAAGAGGATATCTAGTAGGTATGACCACTTTATGGGCCTGAAAGTAATGCCATAGTTTCTTTGAAGCCATAAGGAGACCGTATAGCAACTTTTGTATCCCTGGATATAATTCCTTTGGTCCATGTAAGACTTCGCTTACGTAATGTACCAGACGTTACATATTGTCACCTTCAACAACTAGCACAACACTGTCTGCTTTTGGCATCACAGCTAGCTAGCTATATTAGCAATATTTCTCCTGATTTTAGAGATACTAAGATCGAGGCATTCGTAAGGTACCTTTTGAGCTCTTCAAAGGCATCTTTTGCTTCTTTAGTCCATTCAAAAATTTTGTGTTTTCGAAGAAGTTTAAAGAAAGGTAATCTTTTTTCTCCTAAATGTGCTATGAAACGACTTAGCGCTGCCATAAAACCGGTTAGTTTTTGGACTTCTTTCTTTGTGGTCGGAGGGCATCTGTTCGATGGCCATTATTTTTTGCTGGGTTCACTTCAATTCCTCTAGCCAAAACTAGGAACCCAAGAAACTTTTCAGAAGAAATTCCAAACACACACTTCTCAGGATTTAACTTAAGGTTATGCCTTCTTAAGTTATTGAAAGTTTCTTCGCAGGTCAGAGATACGATCTCCAATATTGATGCTCTTTACAACCAGGTCATCAACGTAGGCTTCTAAGTTTTAACCTATCTGCAGACTAAAGGTTTTTTGCATTAGCCTCTGAAAAGTAGCATCAGCATTTTTGAGACCAAATGGCATCTTGACATAACAATAAGTACCATATGGTGTGATGAAGGAAGTTTTCTCTTCATCATCTTTACTAATATTAATATGGTGGTACCCTGAATACGCATCTAAAATGTTTAATAACTCACACTTGAAAGTAGAGTCTACAAGCTAATCGATACATGGAAGGGGAAAGTCATCATTCGGATAAGTTTTATTAAGATATGTGAAATCGATACACATTCGCTATGTGAAATCAGATGGTGCATGGAATCGTATGAGGAGGACCCACTAGAGATCATGTCGATGGTGTGTTGTGGCTCCTGATACTCCATCTCTTCTTCGCCATCCTTGTCTTTTTTTAGAGCTTGGCTATCTAGGCTCCTATATTGAAGGAAAATGACATTTACCTAAATAGTAATCTTCTAACTTCTTTTGCCAGGTTCGGCAAGTGTGCAAATCATGATCTTCCGTCTGATGAAGTGAACACCACTTCTTGTTCTTTTTTACACTCATCGATCGGAGCTTTCACCTTGTTACGACTCGAATTGTCCTTCTTGCCCTTGGTGAGTTTCTCAGGAATTGCAAAGACCTCTCTATTACTAGGTTTGCGATTCTTTTTACCTTTAAGAGCCTTCTTGTGTTTCTTTTCTTTCTTATCCAGGCCGAGTTGAGAAATATTTTTTTTCGATCAATGGCCTTGTTCCATTTGACTGCCTCACTGGCGACTACGTACCTATCAGCTGTGTCGAATAGCTCAACGGTCGTTCTGGGAGAATTCATTGTGATATCCTATGTAAACTGTCAATTCCTTAACCCTGCTTTGAAAGCCTGAATTACAAAGGAATCGATGACCTTAGGAATGGAATTACAAACCTGGCTGAACCGCTTGATGTACTGCCGAAGAGTATCATTAGGTTCTGTTGGATCCGATGGAGATCGTCTTCCTTTCTAGGGCGATCGTAAGTCCCCTGAAAGTTTGTGATCAAGAGATCACAGAGTTTCTCCCAGGTGTAAATTGATCTGACCGGTTGATTGAGCAACCAAGACTGGGAAAATCCCTCGAGTATTGTGGGTAAGTAATTTGCCATCACATTGTCATCACCACCAGTAGCTCTTATGGTGGTAGTGTAGATCTAGAGTAATTCTAATGGGTTTTGGGTTCTATTGAATTTCTCCAGGTTTGCTGGTTGGAACTTGTCTAGCCAGCGTACTGCTTCGAGTCCTACCAAGAATGCTTGATATCCCGTAATAGAGTCATGGCGCCTTTTTTTGGAAAGGAGCTGGATTGTAGTCAATTGGGGAACGACTCCTCTGGTTGGCATACCGAGTATCTGGTGCTCCAATTCAGTTGTGGGTGTTGGTATGATGTTTTGACCAACTACCTGGTTTAGGTGATGCCGAAGATCACTTGAGCCAAGCAACCGCTCTTCTTGATGAGGGGGAGGAGTGGCTTTATGGAAGAGTTATCTTCCCTCGTGACTCCCTTGTGGGAATCTCTAAGGAGGTCTAGATGTCAGACAGTCTCCAGTCCAACCATGCTGACCCCTACTAAGGGAGGAATGCTCGGATGAAGTCAAAGTATGGCTATGTGAGTTCTTTTGTTCCCTGTACATCTATGTATGTTGCATGGCCCACTGAAGGATCTCTGACACCGGTCCTGCAATCTGAACATACCCCGGAGTCTTTGCGAGCGGGGTCTTGGTTATTTAAAATATTATGAACTCGTTGTAGGTTCTGGATTGTTACCGAGGGTCTTGAAGGATTTCTGTTGGCAGAAGGTGTTCGATGACTTGAATTCCCTTCTAACCCTCTTGTTTGTCCTGTTCAACCCATTATATGCAATGGGGTAGAAATATGTGAATTAGCCAATTGATGTCCACCAATTCCATTGCCCCAACCATCTCAGGTTGATGCTCGAATGTTTGCACCATTTCCACCAACGGGTGCTGGCAGGTTACACTGTGAAGGATATTTGGCATCTTGATCGGTATTAATGATTGCGTTAACCTCGTGCCTCCAATAGCAATCTCCCGATGATCTCCCATCGCAACTAAGAGATAGCCTTCCATTGCTTCAGCAAGGAGCATCCATGATAGGGAACGATTTGAGATTACCACCTCCGGCGAACTTCGTGGTGGACTCAACTTGATCCAACGGATTTCCAATCATATGTTGAGCATTATCATCTTCACCTGGCTTTCCATTGGTGGCAATTTCATTGACACCGCTACCAGGTGTTGGTCGTCCCCCCGAAATACCTAGGAGTCATCGGTGAACATCGGTTGCCCATGATTGTATCGAGAGTACCTTGACCCTCTGATTGTAGTGCTAAGCTTTTTTGCCATTTTTGTCGGTTAGAAAAACCGGGCATGCAGAGGAGTTCGGACATTTCGAATCAGTCAAAACGACCGATTCCTCTGGGAGTTCCACTGATGGGGACAGTGAATCTTCTTCCATCCGGTCAATCTCACCGGTCTTAGTGAGCGGAGAGCCTGCGACGGAAGAGGATGACGACGACATCGCATCGTGTTCCATAGCGCCGATGCATGCATCCATGTCGAGGTCAGCATAGTCCGCCAAATCGAACTAGTTCTCCTCATCCCTTGTCTCTACCATGATCGCATAGGCGACAACGGAGCAAAAGGAAGGTAAATAAGGATTGCTGAGCGAAAAATCTTCAAGAACTCAATGCCTTCTTCCCCACGGACGGCGCCAGTTGTCGATAATTAAGTCGCCGATCTTATGAAATGAAATAAGAAAAATCACTGAGAATTCTTGGAGGAGAATAGGGTTGCTCTTTATTACAATGAACCGGTTTTTACAGGGATGCCTTTAGCAAGGCGACAGACTAGTTATAATTACACTAAGTATATTGCTTGGAGAAATTAAGTTATCTATAGTGATTTTGAATCACTTGTCCTCTCCTTTGTATTGTTTGTTGTGCTTCAGCTGTCCTCCTATGCCGTTCGTCGTTCACCCTTAAATACTAGTGAAGAGGCGCCAATTATTCCTGAAGAAGACACGTTATAGAAACGACACGTCTGGTTGGGGAGGCAATTGTTATCGGTTGGAAGAACACCTAATCGTTGGTTGGTGACAGTGGGAGACGAACATGGGCAAAAACCTGTGTAGTAGTTATTGTCAATGACTTAGTGCTAAAAAGCATCATGTGGTTTTAAGTAGATAAAGCACGTGTCTCATTCATCACGCAGAAGGAATATACTAGGAATCGAGTCCAAGTATCAGTCCATAGATTCTTTGAGTAGTTATCTGTTAGGACAAAAGGTACAGTGCCTCTTCGACCATGGTACTCATAGAACAACCCCTGAGATTCTCATGATCATAGGGCTCTTTAACCACAGGAGTTATGACCATAAGGGTCATATGGTTTTTAATTAAATGTTAAAGTAGTATTTAGGAATTTAATCCTCATCAACTCCTCAAGCGAAAGTATCTACTTCCATCATGGCGATGTATCCTTGGTCCACCATTACAAGATTTAGTTGACTAAACTCCTAATGTTGCTTTGGCTGATATTCTCTGATCATGGCGGTGTTGCAATAAGCCTTCCTGCTCAGGGCATCTGCTACAACGTTGGCTTTACTGGGGTGCTGGGAATACCAAGATCGTAATCCTTGATTAATTGTAACCATATTCTTTGTCTTAGGTTTAGGTCTGACTGGGTAAAAATGTACTTCAGATTCTTGTTATCGGTGTATATCTTACAGCGGTCACCGATGAGGTAATGCTGTCATATTTTCAGGCATGAACAACTGATGCTAACTCCAAGTCATGAGTAGGATAATTCTGCTCATCTGGTATTAGCTGTCTAGAGGCGTAAGCCACTACTTTACCTTATGCATGAGTACACATCCAAGTCCTTGTTGGGACACATCACAATAAATGTCAAAGCTCTTCTAGATGTCCGATAGTACTAGTACTAGGGCAGAAATTAACCTCTTCTTCCGCAATTGAAAGCTCTGTTCATAGTCCTCGGTCCAAGCAAACTTCTTTTACTTTTTTAGTAACTAGGTGAGGGGTCATGCAACCTTAGAGAATCCTTTGATGAAAGGACAGTAATAACTGACCAAACCAAGAAAACTTCGAACCTCGATTACAGATGTGGGTTGCTTCCAATTGAGAACTGACTCCACTTTAGATGGATCTACATCAACTTATCCAGCAGACATGACATGTCCTAGGAAAGCAACTTCCTTCAGCCAGAATTTACACTTGCTGAACTTGGTGTAAAGTTGATGTTCTCTAAGCTTTTCCAAAACTATCCTCGAGTGTTCCTCAGGCTCTTCATTAGTCTTAGAGTATATCAGAATGTCATCAATGAAGACCACTACAAACTTGTCTAGGTATTCCATGAAGGTCTTGCTCACCAAGTTCAGGAAGTATGCGGGGCGTTAGTCAATCTAAACGACGTGACTATAAACTCATACAATCTGTATCGGGTTGAGAAGGCTGTCTTGGGAATATCTTCCTGCCTGATTTTCAACTAATGGTAGCCTGACCACTGATAAATCTTGGAAAACACGCAGGCTCCCTTGAGTTGTTCAAACATATCAGCGATCCTAGGAAGGGGGTACATGTTCTTGATGGTGACTTCATTGAGGGAATGTTAATTCACACACATTCGTAGGCTACTGTCCTTCTTTTTGACAAACAAAACTGGCGATCCCCATAGAGACGAACTCGGTCTCAAAAATAATTTGTCTTGATTTTCTCCTATTTGTTTCTTCAGCTCTTCCAACTCGTTATTGGACATCTTGTAGGGTCTCTTGGATATCGGCACAGTGCCTAGTGCGAGCTCGATGATGAATTCAAGATCACCGTCAAGTGGCATGTCAGGTAGGTCTTTTGGAAAAATGTTAGAGTATTCCCTTACCATTGGTACATCTTCGAACAATATGCTCTGTAAGCTGTGGACAGCGCAAGCCTAGTGGAACCGGGTTCCAACAATGACGAAACTTTGATTCCTTGGGCATTGACTAGGGTTACTATCTTATCAACACAACGGATCTAACCCTGATGCTAGGTCATCTAGTCCATTTTGTAGATTACATCTAAGGTCGGATAATCCAAAATCATTAGGCTAGCTAAGAATTCTACTCCCTCTATCTGAATCTTGGTGTTTGGGCTCACTAACCGGGCTCTCATTGCACCACCAAATGATTAAACTATCATGGGGCTTCTAAGTGGAAATACAAGCATATAACGCCTTTCCATGAAATTATTGGAAATGAAAGAATGTGAAGCTCCAGAATCAAACAGAATGGTGGCAGGTGCTGAGTTGACAGAAAGTGTACCCAACATGATGTCTGAAGCCTACTAGGCCTCCTCAGCTGTGACATGGTTGATGCGTCCTCTCCTAAAAGCTGGTATGGTAGTCTGCGGTGTCTGGGCTGGTCCATGAGTGGTTGTCGGTGTCATTGGTGCTTTGGCGGGGGTGGCGATCGGATTGATCCTTGTTGAGGTTTGCTGCTTCGAGGGCATCTACTAGCACAATGCCACTTCTCTCCACAGTGAAGCATGTGATCTCTGATGCTGAGCTACTGCTTGCCTGGTGGCCACCATGTCCCGGGTTGCAGAAAATGGGGCTGGTAGGACATGGCGCTGTAGGTGACGCTCTGGGTGGAGCATCATGGATGAATCTACCGGGGTGTAAGATCCTCCCCGAGCTCTTTGGGAGATGCTATGGTGAAATCCCTATTGTGACTTCTCTCGCTTGCGATTATTCTTTTAAGATTATGTGCTTGTTTTCTACCACAAGTGCTTTATCCACTAAGTGATGGAAATCAGTAAAGTCGTGGGAAGACAACTGCAAGCTGATCCCCTCACTTAAACCATCAATGAACCTTTGTTGTTTCTCTTCATCGTCCTAACCATCTGTGGAGGCATAACGAGATAGTTGGTTGAACTTGGTGAGGTACTCATGAACTTTCTTGTTGCCCTGTTTCAGCTCACATAATTCCTTCTTCAATCGCATAAGTCCAGAAGGAATGAAGAACTCACAGAATGCCACTTTAAATTCATCACACATAACAAGAGCTTGCTGTTCAGAAATTGGGGCTTGCTGTCTAGATTTGAATCCAAGCTCCAAGCGCTTCTATTCTTCACCAAAGGGCAGCCAACACTTCAATTTTGCAACTCTCATAGGTTCCCCAAAACCAGAATTAAACGATAACAACTATCTTTTGAAAGGAAGAGAGGAAAACAACTTTTTCAAACTTAATCAAGAGTAAGGTGAGATGAGAAAGCTAAGATAGGTAAGGAGTAAAATCTGAGAACTTACTTAAGTTTTCACAAACCATTTAATAGTTTTGAAACTAAGTTTTTTCAAAATATCCTAAAGACAACCAAGTTAGAGGTTTCTACGGTCGGTATGGCTCTGATACTAAGCTTTGTGAGACCCTAGGGTATTTAGCTTGTAATACTTAGTCTTCCCTTGACTCTAGCATCACAAACAAAATATCCCGTGCCTCGGAAAATGTATACTTCCCAGAATTGCAATATACACACCCTTTTACAAAACATTGCATCAATTCCATACAAGAGCATACAACCGAACTAAAGCTTTACAAGCAAAAGACATACATAATAGTTGTTACAAAAGGGACTAACCGGTCACAAGACAAGCTAAAAAGCTAGAATAAACAGCGGAAGCAAAATGCCATAAGATGGCTATAAACAAGAGCTAACCGGTTTGCCATACACCCACAAGGCAATCTGACCGGGCCGCCAAGCTAGTCGTCCACACCGCAACAAAACTCATAAAAGTCAATCCCTTGGGGATCAACCTTCTTTGCAACAATTAAGCAATGCAAATGAGTACAAAAATGTACTCGTAAGACTTACGAGTAACAAGCCTAGATATTGCTACATCCAGACTTTAATCAAAGGAGAAGGCTAAAGGTTCATTTTCAGTATAAAGCAGATTTTATTTGCAATAGATAATATATTGAAGGTAGTTTGTGTAGGGATACGGGTAGGCTACTCTAGCAACAATTCAAAATTTCTACCACGTAAACTAAGATGCCAAGCAAGATAGATGATCACAGATCATTACCACCAGACGCGCAGTGCAGCGGAAGTAGAGTTGGAGCAGCCTAGTCCAACGATGAACGCGCCGATGTAGTGGTCGTAGATGATCGTCCAATGTCCTCGTATTCGATCGTCTCCTCCAGCAACCTCCGCAATTCCTTGTGAAGATCGCGGATCGTCCTCAGCGCAACAGCGACCGCAGTACCGCCTCTACGGTTTCCAAACGTCCAGAGAAGGAACAATCGTACGCCGGTGTGCTAGCACCAAGTCGCACGGGAAGGCTCTCTTAAGAAGATGGCGGCTAGGGTTTCGGTGGAAACAATTCACGTGTCTCTCACGTCCATCCATACACTAGCCTCAAGCATCTCCTTATATAGTGCCCTGTGTCGGATCCTACCCGAACAGGTTTAACGAATCGTATTCGTACTGGTTTGTTCCATCTCATTAAGTGTGTGACCCGTTAGGTTTATGTGTAATCGGTTGTGACTCAGAAACCCTTTCCGACCACGAGTCGTAGCGGTCCCTAGCAGGACATAACGATTCCCGAATACACACAAATTATATCGGACGAACCTTAATGCAATATGATCTACGACTAGGTCCTCATCACTTACGACTAGGTCCTATCTTTATACGACCGGTTTGCACTTTCGGTCCGCGACCATTCGTAACTCCTTACGACCAGGTTTCAACTACTCTGTGATTTTGTTCGATCGGTCTACGACTTGCTCGTATCACCATACGACTTATGCGGATCGATCGAACTAAGCGACTTACTCTAGTATTCTCCCTTTGCCTCACGATATCGGTTTGAACTCGAGGTGAGATAACGTGTCATCCATGGACTGTTCAATACTTTCTCGATCGAGTTGTCGGATAACCTTATGTGGTCGAACACTTCGACCACTAGTGGCATGGCCATGCACTCTCTTTATCCGACCACTTCAAGGGGCCCAGAGACATCTCTCCTGTTATGTTAGGAGGGGCAAATCCCATATCCGACCAGTCACATCCCTCCGTATGTTTCATAGCATACCCGAAAAGCTACCTTTATAACTACCCAGTTACAAGTAGCGTTTGGCAATCCCTAAGAGTGCTGTTACACATGTAGGGAACCATGTTGATCTCAGGTCTAAGGATTATATATCATCATTGTTTGAGACCAACTGATGACACACAGAATCATAACAATCTCAATAGTGTCTCAAGGTGGGTCAATCCAACCCAATGTTCACTAACATGTGTTCACATTATTGATTCGATATCCCTATATCCATGACCGGTGAAACATGATCATCAATCAATATATGCGCTGGTCGTAGAGTCACTGGTGTTCCGATCAGTGACATTCGACCAGGGATACTTTTAAGAACGACATCATACAAGTCGAAGAGTTTCACCAACAAGTTACATACTCGTTGATCTTCAGAACTAACGATTCATTCAAGGAACAAAATAACATTTATTCAAGAACTCATAAACATAGATGTGATACAATCATCTCCATGATTGCCTCTAGGGCATATCACTAACAGTTTGCACAATCTATTTTTAATTGTTCAAATAACAGCGATACAATAAGTAATAACAATAAGACATCCTAGAGATGACTAACCCAATAGCCATCACAATAATAGCACGAATTACCCATTCGTACCACCCACATCAAGTTTTAATGAAAAGTTATAGTCTAGTTCTTGCGGGAAATAACCAAGCATGTCCATAACCTAGGATGAGGCTATTCGAATAGATTTAACTCTGTAGGGGTGTACCAATGTACCCACACTTTAGACCGCCTTTTTGCCACTAGATTAAGCACACTTCCTTAGGTATGCCGGCACGGCTAAGTCTTACGAGACGTTTCCAATGGAAAATGCTAACTAAGAGCCGCACATATGGGGGTTAACCCTTAGTGATCTACCGACGACGAAGATCACAAGGACCCATACGAAGAGTAGGATGCACCTGTAACACCCCAGCCCGACATGAGCCTGGAATGCTACTAAACAAACTCTTTATAATTCCAAACTAGACAATCTTAATAAATTTCGGCAGAACCTCCCTTGTAAAGTTAATTACACGAAGGTTCCAACACACAGACAATTCAAATATTAACTAAAACCTTCTTCCAAAGACATCAAAAGATAATCAAAGACATGCTAAGTATCTAACATAACTAGAGAGATATGAATTTATACTACTCATCATTATTACATTTAATCCATTGCATGAGACGAAACATAATAAATCTTTGGGCATCTCGCCCAATTACTAAAACAATTACGTTCAAGATCATTCATCTTTATTTAGTTCATGTGGCAAGTGTGTGACTAGCGACTACTTCCCCATGCATGTCGTTCTTGGCTCGGGTACCTAAAACAACAATAAAGCAAGAGTGAGTCCACGACTCAGCAAGTACATAAAGAAACTATAACATCAGCATCCATGTAAAGGAGATCAACAATAGAACATCTCATATGCAAATGCAATGCTCAAGGGTCCTTTCTCTTTATCTTTCTTTGTGCATTACACGTAATGCAAAGTATGCAACTGTCGCCATACCCATGCTCTTGCGCCATGCGCACAGGACCAATTGCCCAATACTCCGCAAGTATTGGGGACCTCATGCCCACACTCCACGAGTGTGGGATCTCGAGCCCGCCACATTCATGACGGGATCTCAAGGAAACATACTTGGTCACCACGTGACCAAGCCTCAACATGATCTCAATATGCACATGCTCATCATTTAATCATCATCAATTTACCACAAAACGATAACATCATACCACAACAGAGCATAAACATATTTGGAGCATCCACCAATCTTAAACCAGAATCATGCCATCAATCTCACTATACTATCACATATCGAAAAAGCACACAAACACCAATCAATCGCAACCACGAATCAAACAATGCACTTGCCTTAACCGCGTGCGAATGGAGAACGTGAAGACGGTGCTGCCTCCGGTACCAATCCCCCACCTAATACATTATGAATAAAAACTAAGACTATAGTAACGAAAAACATGAATTAAATAAGCGAACTCATCAAGTAGCAAATTGCAACGCGATCCCGACTCCGCTTTCTTAAGTACTGAAATGCCCTCTGTGAACAGTCAAGTTCTAAAATTCATATCTTCCCGTACATTGGTCCAAATTAGGTGTTCTTGGACTTCATTGAAAGTTAATCAAATTTCCCAACTAAACCTAGTTGGTGAGCCTCCCTGATTCGGCCATCTAAAATCACTTTTAAGCTGATTAACAAAACATCGATTTCACGTCACCCTTTTTGGATAGAGCACTAAAACTAACATAACGTTCAGCTCGTTTGTCCAAATGTCACGTTCTTGGCCTTCCCTGAAAGCTACGACAATTATCTACAACTTTCGTTATACTGAGATCCTCTAATTCTCCCTTTAACTGATCTCTAAAGTCAGATTACTAAAACCTGTCAGAATATTGACAGATTCGCAGAACAATCGCACAAAAAAATTCATAGCTTTTGCTACAGAGGTCCAAATAATACGATCTAGCACTTCATCGAAAGCTATTGACGTCTTCTACAACTCTCTAGGAGAAGCCCAAGACCGAATCCGCACTTAACTATATCAAAACGTCTGTCTAACGCGATCTGTCCTGAGGAGACAGAAATACCGACATTGCTACAACAATCAAATATGCATCTATTCGGGGGCAAACCGGGGTTACCCTCGACGAACCGCTGTAGACCACGATGCAATCCGTGAATCTTCCCCTTCCCTCTCTTCTTCCCTTCTCCTTTCTTCCTTCTTCTTCCTTTTTTCTTGGCCGGCCACCACAATGAAGAGGCATCGGAGGAGAGGGGCACCACCATGGAGGAGATGGGTTGCTCAAAGATCGTGATCTGATGACGTGCACAGCAATCTGTAGCACCCTAGGTTCCCCCTCCTTCTTTAGTTGGTTTCTGGTTTCCTCATGGGCCATGGGCCACTAAGCTGTTTTTCCTCCACTTGACTATGGGTCATGTGGCCCATTTCTCTCTCAATTTCGATTTTTTCTCTTTTAATTATCTTAATTCCTCTCTAATTTTTTATTACATCCACTAATGACAAGCGGGATATTACATTCTACCCCCCTTAAAAAGAATTCGACCCCGAATTCTACTTTCACCAATCTACTTGAAAGGAACTGAAATCAACAATCTTTAACGTATACCCAACGTGAACCACTCCGAGTACTGCTCGCACATGCGAGACCGCAATTCACAAGTCGCTTCCCTCTTGGGCTTATGGGATCATATCACCTTGATGGATATCACATCTTTCACCTCAACACTTGTGGGCACCCCGGATTATTGGAAATGTACTTAATTAAATTCATACTGTAGCACGATTATTAATGAAGGAACAGTAATGCCCCTTAATTAAAGATCATGCTAAAGATATAAATTTAACAAGTATAAATTCCAATAAACAGGATCCCCTAATATATATATATATATATCTCACAATGGTTCCCAGGATCAACGACCATTGCATATATATATCCTTCAACAACATTGCATCATACACATACAAGTCATACATTTGCATAATTAAACATAAGCTTACATCATTCGGTTTAGTACTACAATATTAAGTGACTTGGTCACTTCAAAAGTTTAACAGCGGAAGCAAAAACAAAAGATTAAAGTCCACCAATGGCCTCATCCACCCGCAGGCAATTGCGTGGAGGAAAGAAGTAGCTTTACTCGTTAGCGTCACCCGATCGGCGCTACTGGTACTTCATAAAGAAAACCGTCCTCACCGCAACAATAGGTGGTAGCACCTTGAGTACGGAAGGTACTCACAAGTCTTACACAAACTAATAAAAGAAAGTGGTTATTAGAGCCTATACAAATGGATAGAGTTGTTACATGCATAAGGTTTCAACAGGGAAGGTTTAAAGGTTCAAATTTGCATAAGCGATACATCTTAACCTACAAAGGCTAAATTTTGATAAAGCCATTTAATAAATCAAAGATAAAGTAGAACAATAAGTAAAGACATTAAATGTAAGCGATGCGATTGCATGAATCCCTCATGCACACCAAAAACAAACGAAACCAGATTTTGAAAATCAAAATTTCTCATGCAGATGACATCAATTCAAGTTATCGTCCATGACCGTGAACACGGCTATTCGAACAGTTTATACCTGCGGGGTGTACATCTTTACCCACATGACTTAGCTAGCCGTTGCCTTGGATGCCTCCGAATGATGACATACTTCCTTTGGTATGCCGACGGAAACTAAGATTTGGTATTTTTCAACAAGCTAACACTATTGAGTTGGACCCCCATGTGTGAGCTGATCCCACTTAAACAACGACTGATAGCATCTGCTTAACCGAGGCACACATGTTGCGTCAGTAATGCCGATCCAAACAATTAAATGCGGCTGGGCTCACTACCCATATTAGAATGCAATCGGCACCATTAAGGTATCGTATATGCTACGGAGCACATATACGCCCTCACCCTTCTAAGAACATCTGATACTGACATACAAGCTCACATGGCATACAACGCAGTCATAAGACCAAAGCATCTATGCCATACAAGGTCAATACACATATCCTTACTCTCTGTTTCCAACCCAATAGTCTTAACATTTTACTTAACCAAGCAGCGCCCATACATTGCATGTGGAAGTACGTGGGGACTTGAGCCGAATAGTCGAGTTCGGTCCTTAATTAACCGGACAAGTCCACCACAAAACCCAATCTAGTGCACAAAAGCACCATCACTAGCTTCCTCTTGTCGGATCAATTTAAATTTCAAATACAAGTCTGATTTAAAGAAACTGGACAAAGAGTTTAAAATAACACAGGTTCAGTTGTGATCCCCATGTTTGACAAGATATGCTTGTCAAACTCTAAAGTCTCTAGACTGCAAGTCTAAGCGAGAACTGAAAATATAGGTTATAATATACAGTGCTATGCTAAGGTTAAGTGTATGGTTACAATTGAGGTAATCCTTCAGGTTTGGTCATAGCTAACTACTAACAGATCAAAATTTGTATTTTCAGAAAAATAGCATGCACAGTTGTCACTGAGTTTAGAAAAAATCTAACGTATAAAATTAGGGATCAACATGGTGCAAAGAGGAAGCTTGCCTTGGTAGTAGTATACTTCTGTTGCAGGTTCAGATTGTTCAGAAGAAGATTCAAAAACTTCAAATGAACCAGATTCTATAGAAAGCAAATAAATCCAATAAATGCCAAAACTGACAATAAGTTCAAAATGAAAGAAATAGGCATGATCAATTTGGAAATGCATGATTACAGTATGCTTAAGCCATAACTACCCATAATAGTGATAATAACCCATAATATAGCTTACTGTTTTCAAAAGACAGAAACTGGAGTTTAGTGCAAAGTCCCAGTTTTCAGATTTTAAAAGAGCTGAAAACAGGACAGATTGCAATTTTTGGAAAAAGGAATACAGAACATGCAAAAGTTCATAAATGAAACTTAGCATGATCTTTTAGGGTAATTAATATCCCAAGTTAACCTTAAGCTAACCCTAATCGATTAGATTATAGACGCTAAAGTAAAACTTATTTTGTCGGTTGAGCCGACAAGAGAACAGAGACAAATTCCAACTAGGAGTCAAAATAGATGATGACAAGAATTGAAAGATCAACTTGTTATGCTGCTAGGGTTTGGTCTAAACCTAAATAAGATGATAAGTTAACAGGAAGAACCTAATTCTTGAAAAAGATACGAAAGGCGAAAAGTTAGAATACAACTTTTCAGTTTAAAGCAAGTTGAAGCTTGATGTTCAAAAGAATGATTCACAGGAGCTTCTAAAGTCCTTAGGATGCTCAAGATGTTATAACTAGGGTTTTAGCTTACCGAGGATGGGAAAGGAGCCAAAGACTCAAAACCGATGATGATTGTGAGAGAAATAAACTGCGTTTAACCTACAAAAGATGTCAAATCTTTATTACAAGGTAAAACCGATTGCTTGGGATGGACAAGCAAAGAACAGAGCAAGAAACTCCACTGGGCTGGAAATGACGATGAAAAGCTTTAGTGGTCAACAATGGCAACAGCAAAGGAAGCTAGGGTTTATATATGGATGTTGAGCTACAGGGCAAGAGAGAAAGGTCTAGAGTTGATGAGGTGTCCATTTAGCTAAACATCCAAAAATTAGTGCATAAACTTTGGGATAAATCCTTTCCTCTTTCTTAGAGAGATCTGTGTGAGAGAGAGGGAAGAAGATAAGAACACTCTTACATATGGGTCCCATTGTCATTCTCAGCCGCGCGCGCTTCACAAAAGCTGAAAAGAATATCAGCCGTCCGATTGGAAAAGGGGCGGCTGTGATAAATAGGGAGATTAAAAGATTTGAATCGGTACCAGTTAATATGGACCGCACGATCTAGGTCGGTCGATCGAGATCTAAATGAAATCCCGAAGGCTTCGGGGCTCCGCTTTCAAAGAGAGCGTTGGATTAAGATCCAGCGATCGATTAAAGAATACACGTCACCCTTTTGATGTGATGGCGCGGCACGTCCGATTATATTTCTACGGTCGAGATGGGGCAAAGAACCGGATGGTCCGATTGCATACACTCATATGGACCCTACGATGAAAATCCAACGACCCACCGAATTTGGTCTTTAAAGGCCCACGGTCAAAAAGGAGCGCCGTAGGATTTAAATCCAAAGGCCCACATAAACGCGCGGTTTTGATTTGGTGAAATAAGCGGCGCGTTAGATCAAAGATGAGCGGCTGCGATCGTAAGGATCGAGTCGTCGAATGCATACACCAATCTGGACCACACGATGAAGATCCAGCGGCCCGGAGGAGCGGGCCTTAATAGCACGCGGTAAAAGGAAAAGCCGTAGGATTTGAATCTAACGGCTCGGATAAAAGCGCGCTTTAAGTTTAAAACGAAAAGGATGTCTTTGTTGGATCGAGAATGAGCGGTGGAGATTGAGAAGGGCTCGGAGTTGTCCGGTGCACTGCGATCTCGGCGTTGGATCAAGATCCAACGGCGGAGATTAAGACGCACGTGGGCGGCCGCGGGCGTTATAGTCTCGCCGCTTCGATTGAAGATCGACGGCTCATATCACGTATGGGTTTTGGGCTCGCGCCCGATCGTGACAGAGCCGAACCGGTGCACTGGGTTGGACCCAACCACATGAGAGTGAGTCGCTACAGTGCTAGGTCTTGAGTCCAGACCAGTTTAGTTGACCAGATCCATTCAAATACTTAAAAGGTTTGACTGAGATTTTAAAAATAGCAAATAAATTTATCAATTCATGAAATTTCTACTGGAAGCTACTGGGATAACATATTTCCCAGATAAATTTTATATACCACATTATCACTTTGTAAAATACATAAATATTCATTTTAGCATAAATATTCATTTAAAAACAATTATTTTTCTTTAAATCAATTTAATTTCTAAAAAAATGCAACAAAAATATTTTTAGCCAAGATAATTTATCTAGGCTTTAATAAAAATACTTCCCAGTCATAATACAAGTTTTATCTCGTATTCCTTTAAGACTTTAAATGGTCCTTTTGGGATTTTTGGCAAAAAGGAAGGTTTTTAATTTGTAACATGCTGCCCAAATTGTAGAAATGAACAGTAATGCTATGAACAGCACCTCATTACTGTTCATAAAGCATTTTATTACTGTTTATAAACTTGGGGCTGTTACAAACCTACCCCCCTTAAGAAAATCTCGTCCCCGAGATTTGGAACAGGTTAAAGATTAGAAAGAAGTGAAGTGAAAATGAATTATAAGGAAATTCAACATCTGTTGTCTTGATTTCCTTCAAAGATAACGAAGAAGAAATTTTCATAACAACATAGTGTTATCATTACATCTTTGTTTACATTGCTTTGTTTAAACTTTCCTTTCTTGATTCAAAGGAAAGTACTAAGCAAAAAAGATGGGGTGCTCAATCGCATTAGATCTTGCGCTCCCAAGTGGCTTCATCCTCGGAATGATTAGCCCATCAATTTTCAAGAACTTGACATCGATTTCTTGTCTGCGTTCCATTGTGTCGAGGATACGCACCGGTTGTTCTTGATAGGAAAGATCGGGTTGGAGATCAAGATGCTCATAGCGATTGCCTCAATAGGAATACGAAGACATTTCTTCAATTGAGACACATGAAAAGTATCATGCACTCTTGAGAGGATTGGTGTAGTTCTAATTGATAAGCTCTGACTCCTCGCTTAGCAATGATTGGAAGGGTCCGATATAACGACGTCGCGAGCTTCCTTTACACGAAACGATGAGTACCCTTCGGGGTGACACTTTAAGATAGACATGGTCATCTACCTCAAAGCTTAATTCACGGCGGCGATGGTCGGCATAGCTTTTCGGCGAGGCTGCAGTTTTCAAACAATCTCGAATCAGACGAACTTGCTCTTCTGCTTCCTTTACCAAGTCTGGACCATAGAATGATCTTTCACCAGACTCGGACCAATTCAATGGAGTCCTACAAGCTCTCCCATACAAGGTTTCAAAAGGTGACATTTGAATACTTGCTTGGTAGCTATTATTGTAGGAAAATTCCACATATGGCAAAAATTTCTCCCAGTCTTTGCTATAAGATAGCACATAAGACCGAAGAAGATCTTCCATTACTTGATTCACTCTCTCAGTTTGACCACTAGTTTGAGGATGATAAGTAGTACTGAAAGAGAGTTCAGTCCCCATAGCCTGATGAAGACAATTCCAAAAGTGGGAAGTAAACTGAGGGCCACGGTCAGAGACAATGACCTTGGGAACACCATGAAGACAAACAATTCTAGCCATATAAAGCTCGCCGGCTTGCTTGCCACGAAATTGGTCTGGCCGAATAAAATGAGCCACTTTTGTCAAACGGTCGATGATTACCCAAATGGCATCGGATCCATTGGAAGTTTTGGGAAGACCAGTAACAAAATCCATACCGATCTCCTCCCATTTCCACTGTGGAATAGGCAAAGGCTGAAGGGTACCAGCTGGCTTCAGATGTTCAGCTTTAACCCTTTGGCAAATATCACATTCAGCAACATACTGAGCAATTTGCCTTTTCATTTGGCTCCACCAAAATATTTTCTTCAAATCCTGGTACATCTTGGTACTTCCAGGATGTAGAGAAAACTTGGAATTATGAGCCTCTCTAAGAATTAGACTCCTTAGATGAGGATCTGCGGTACTACCAAGCGATGGCGATATCGAATCATCGCGATCATCTTGAGAATTCGTTGGCTTTACAGCTTTCAAGTTCTCCTTGATTTGGCTACCTCGGCATCGATTTTCGGGCCTCAAGAATCTGAGATTCCAGTGTAGGCTCCACTTGCAATGCAAAGAAGAAAACCTTCTTCCACCAAGTCAAGACTTAAGTCTTTGAAAATCAGCACACAAGTCCTGGCGCGAGTAGAGAGAATGTGCGATTGCATTGTGACTTTACGCAAAGCATCGCCACCACATTGGCTTTACCAGATGATAATGAATACCCATCTCGTAGTCCTTGATCAGTTCAAGCCATCTTCTTTGTCTCATATTCAAATCAGTTGAGTGAATATGTACTTGAGCTTTATGATCTGTATAGATCTCACAACGATTCACAGAAGGTAATGTCGCCAAATCTTCAACGCATGGACTACGGCGGTTCCAAATCATGAGTAGGATAATTGACTTCATGAGGGCGCAACTGCCGAGATGCATATGCCACAACTCGGCCTTCTTGCATAAGCACACAACCAAGTCCATGGCGAGATGCATCGCAGTAGATGTCAAAGCTCTTATGAATATCCGGAAGAGTGAGAACTGGAGCTTTAGTCAAGAGAGCTCTCAGAAGCCGAAAACTCTCCTCACATTTAGCTGACCATTCAAATTTTCTCTCTTTCTGCAAAAGCTGAGTCAAAGGTCTAGCAATTTTGGAGAAATTTTCAATGAACCTACGGTAATAACCCACAAGTCCAAGAAAACTTCGGGTCTCAGAGACACTCTTGGGAGGCTTCCAATTTAGTACATCTTGTACCTTGCTTGGATCAACAGCGATACCTCCTTCAGATAACACATGTCCCAGAAATGCAACTTCTCTGAGCCAGAAAGCACACTTGCTAAACTTAGCATACAGTCGATGCCGACGAAGTGTTTTTAGCACAAGCCGCAAATGTTGTTCATGATCCTTATCAGACTTGGAATAAATAAGGATGTCGTCAATGAACACGACAACAAACTTATCCAAGAATTCCATGAACACCGAATTCATAAGGTTCATGAAATAAGCTGGAGCATTGGTCAGACCAAAGGACATAACAGTGTACTCGTACAAACCATAACGAGTGGAGAAAGCTGTTTTAGGAATGTCCTCAGCTCTAACCTTGATTTGATGATAGCCCGATCGCAAATCAATTTTTGAAAAGACTCGGGCACCAACCAACTGATCAAAACGATCATCAATGCGAGGCAAAGGATACTTGTTCTTGATGGTGACCTCATTTAACGGACGGTAGTCCACACACATCCGCAAAGTATTGTCTTTCTTCTTGACAAAGATTGCCGGGCATCCCCAAGGTGAGGAGCTCGGTCGAATAAATCCTTTGTCAAGCAATTCTCCGAGTTGCTTCTTCAATTCAACCAACTCGTTGATGGGCATTCGATAAGGACTCCTGGAGATAGGAGCAGTTCCAGGAACTAATTCAATAACAAATTCCACTTCCCGATCTGGTGGCAAACCGGGAAGGTCTTCAGGAAAAGCATCAACATACTCACAAACAATTGGTACCAACTCCAAAGAAGGAGCAGTATCAACTTGGTGAGCACAAAGATGAGAACCCATTGTCCTGGATTGAAAAAGCGATCAAGTGCGCTTTCATTAGTTAAAGAAATGGATTTGTGAGCACAATTAATTTGCCCAAGGTGCTTGGATAACCAATCCATTCCCAAGATAACATCAACCCTTTGGAATCTATCACAATCAAATCAGCCCAAAAGTCTACCCCTTCAATGTTTATATTGACATTCTGGCGACTTGATTAGTCATAAAGGTGATCCGGTGAATGGATGATATGGGGTGGATGAAGATGATGCACCGGTAAATGATGTTGAGTAGCAAACTGCCTACTAACAAATGAATGGGATGCTCCAGAATCAAATAAAACAGTTGTAGTGCTGAAATTAACTAGGAGCATACCAAGTACAACCGGGAGTGGCATTGCTTCCTCAGCGATGTCGGTTCACCCGCCTCGAGCGAGAGCAGTCGGGCTTGACCACGATCGGGAAGGTGGTGCAGGGCGCACATTGGTGGGAAGGTGAAATAGGTGGTATCCTGAGCCACTGGCATAACAGCGATTGGCAAAATGCCTGGCGGCCACGGTGGTAGCATACAACTCGGGCACAGCAGTCACAACAGGTGGTGGCCGGTTTCCGCTGGGCCTTGGTTGATTGGTGGAAGAGGATGGACGAGGGGCAAACACCACAGGCCTTGGTACAAAGGGAGCGGGTGCTCGCGGTGGTCTGGACACCCACATGCGAGGCCTTGGTGAGCCGCCACCGAGATAAAGCGAGAAGTCATTGCCGCGCTTGCGTGACTCATCCAATGCCTTGCTCTTGCTTTTGGCCACAATTGCTTTGTTGACCAAATGAGAGAAATTCCGGAAGTCATGCAAAGCTACAGCCATCTGCAATTCTTCAGATAACCCATTCAAGAACCGGTTTCGACGACGAAGGTCGGTCGAAACATCATCGAGCATATCGGCAAGGAAGTTGAACTCATGAAGATATTCGGTCACCGACTTCGCCCTTGCTTGAGAGCGAAATTCTTGTTGCTTGATCATCATGACTCCTCAGAATATGAGCTTCGCGAAAAGCTTCCACGAACTCATCCCAAGTAGGGACATGTCCAGTGGTGAATGGCAAGGAGATTATCCCACCATATGCTAGCTGGTCCATCAAGTCGATAAGCGCGAAGAGAACCTTTTCCCTCTCGGAACACCGAGCAATTAATAGCTTCTTCTCAATGGTCGAAGCCAGTCCTCTCGCTTCCATAGGATCTCGAGAGCTAGAGAACACCGGAGTTAGTCATTGAAAGTCGACAAGACCGCCTGCACATGGTGACCTCCTGCTCGGCGGTGGTGCAACAGAGAAGAAGTGTTGCGCGCAATCTGCTCCAAGATGCGCGTTGGTCCATCGATTGCGCTCAATTTGCATGAGCACATCGGCCATCGAAGGTGGTGGAGGAAGCTCCTCTTCACGAGAACCACCTTGCGGACCACGAGGCTGGAAGGTTCGATCGGCCCTCCACGAGAATGAGGCACGGGAGTCGACATGCCCTTCCCTTGTTGCGCTTGCGCGACTGAGTAGTAGGTCTGTCATCTGTTACCACACCATGGTTAACAACATAACAAGGATATACTCGGCAAACACAAACAAGATTGCAATTAGGAAAGAAACAAAGATCGACATATAATGCATCATGCTATGCCATGTATTCAAATCAACACCAAAACGAAACTTCATATATATACAACAAAAATTTGGTTCCAGTCTTACATCATAGTCGGCCATAAAGGTCGATTACAAAGCGAAAGTTAAACTTACATACTTTGTACAAAATACTACGCCTATTACATACATTTTATTTAAGGACAACTACTAGACTAATGGACACTTAGCCACGAGGATTCATCGTCGAGGTGCTAGCGTAAAGATCCGATTAAAGTTCACGGAAACTCATTCAAAAGATGAGCTCGGGGAACCGGTATCAACGAGGATCCAACGGGCTAATAAGACGCCTCGGGAAACAACGGTGATGAGCTCCAGAGGTGCGATCGCAGAGTGCGAGAAAGCTCGATCATCCGGGCTTGGCGCACTTGTCCATAAACAGGTACACACCCGGCCACTTCTAGAAGTCGATAAAGAGGCGGTCTGGCGGCGGGAGAGGTCTCGTTGTCACCATAAAGCACGTTGCGAGGAGCGCGGTTCATGTTGACTCAAGCGGTACTCTGGGCCTCATTAAAGCGTGCTGAGTTTCCCATAGCTCCCTCACAAGACGCGATGGATTTGGTCCATAATGCGGACCATCTCGCCAATATCGCACTGGGGTCTTCGCCAAACCGTATCTCATCGAACATGCTCACTTGGGTAGGGCCTTGATTCGGAAGTGGTCATAGGGTGGTTGAGACAATTCCGTCAAATCATGACGAAGAAGGCTCATCATCCTACTTGCAGCTTCCTGAACATCCATAGCCTCAGAGGTGGCAAGTGCTTGGACACAGTAGGGAACACTGCCAGCTACATGTCTAGCGATGACATTGATGAAGGCACGATACTCCTCCATGCCTGGTCCTCGGTCTCGTCGATAAATGGCGTACTCCGGCTGATAGGTGAAATTGGATCGCCACATCATGTCCCGAAGTAAGGCTGGAAATCCATCAACATCTTCAGCTCGGGTCTCCTTGACCAAATACCACCCACTCATCTATAGACAAAAGGACAAGGTAAGAAACAATTCACTTTTAAATAAACCAACAAAAAGTTGGGCAAGAATTGATATTAAGGAAGATAAGAAATAAAAGATGTCACACTTAAGCTTTCGAAAATACATTACTGCTTGAAAATAGGTTTATCAGAAAACTCTCTAATTGTTTCGGCCAGGCTACTTCTAACCTACAGGCAACGTATGCTCTGATACCAACGCTGTGGCGCCGGATTATTGAAATGTACTTAATTAAATTCATCTTGTATACGATTATTAATGAAGGAACAGTAATGCCCCTTAATTAAAGATCATGCTAAAGATATAAATTTAACAAGTATCAATTCCAATAAACAGGATCCCCGGATATATATATATCTCACAATGGTTCCCAGGATCAACGACCATTGCATATATATATCCTTCAACAACATTGCATCATACACATACAAGTCATACATTTGCATAATTAAACATAAGCTTACATCATTCGGTTTAGTACTACAATATTAAGTGACTTGGTCACTTCAAAAGTTTAACAATAAAGCAAAACAAAAGATTAAAGTCCACCAATGGCCTCATCCACCCGCAGCAATTGCGTAGAGGAAAGAAGTAGCTTTACTCGTTAGCGTCACTACGATCGGCGCTAACGGTACTTCATAAAGAAAACCGTCCTCACTGCAACAATAGGTGGTAGCACCTTGAGTACGGAAGGTACTCGGCAAGTCTTACACAAACTAATAAAAGAAAGTGGTTATTAGAGCCTATACAAATGGATAGAGTTGTTACAAGCATAAGGTTTCAACGAGGAAGGTTTAAAGGTTCAAATTTGCATAAAGTGATACATCTTAACCTACAAAGGCTAAATTTTGATAAAGCCATTTAATAAATCAAAGATAAAGTAGAACAATAAGTAAAGACATTAAATGTAAGCGATGCGATGCATGAATCCCTCATGCACGACCAAAAACAAACGAAACCAGATTTTGAAAATCAAAATTTCTATCTGAATGACATCAATTCAAGTTATCGTCCATGACCGTGGACACGGCTATTCGAACAGTTTATACCTGCAGGGTGTACATCTTACCCACATGACTTAGCTAGCCCGTTGCCTTGGATGCCTCGAATGATGACATACTTCCTTTGGTATGCGGCCCGGAAACTAAGATTTGGTATTTTCAACAAGCTAACACTATTGAGTTGGACCCCATGTGTGGTGATCCCGCTTAAACAACGATGATAGCATCCGCTAATCGAGGCACACATGTTGCGTCGATGTCGATCCAAACAATTAAATGCGAATCGGGCTCACTACCTATATTAGAATGCAATCGGCACCATTAAGGTATCGTATATGCTACGGAGCACATATCGCCCTCACCCTTCTAAGAACATCGATCTTGACATACAAGCTCACATGGCATACAACGCAGTCATAAGACCAAAGCATCTATGCCATACAAGGTCAATACACATATCCTTACTCTCACATTTACAACCCAATAGTCTTAACATTTTACTTAACCAAGCAGCGCCCATACATGCATGTGGAAGTGCGTGGGGACTTGAGCTGAATAGTCGAGTTCGGTCCTTAATTAACCGGACAAGTCCACCACAAAACCCAATCTCGTGCACAAAAGCACCATCACTAGCTTCCTCTTGTCGGATCAATTTAAATTTCAAATACAAGTCTGATTTAAAGAAAGCGGACAAATAGTTTAAAATAACACGAGTTGATTGTAGATCCCCATGTTTGACAAGATATGCTTGTCAAACTCTAAAATCTCTAGGCGCAAGTCTAAGCGAACTGAAAATATAGGTTATAATATACGATTGCTATGCTAAGGTTAAGTGTATGGTTACAATTGAGGTAATCCTTGAGTTTGGTCATAGCTAACTACTAACAGATCAAAATTTGTATTTTGAGAAAAATAGCATGCACAGTTGTCACTGAGTTTAGAAAAAATCTAATGTATAAAATTAGGGATCAACATGGTGCAAAGAGGAAGCTTGCCTTGGTAGTAGTATACTACATTGCGAGTTCAGATTGTTGAGAGGCGATTCAAAACTTCAAATGAACGATTCTATAGAAAGCAAATAAATCCAATAAATGCCAAAACTGACAATAAGTTCAAAATGAAAGAAATAGGCATGATCAATTTGGAAATGCATGATTACAGTATGCTTAAGCCATAACTACCCATAATAGTGATAATAACCCATAATATAGCTACTTGTTTTCAAAAGAATGACTGGAGTTTAGTGCAAAGTCCCGTTTGATTTTAAAAGAGTGAAAGCAGAATGATTGCAATTTTGGAAAAAGGAATACAGAACATGCAAAAGTTCATAAATGAAACTTAGCATGATCTTTTAGGGTAATTAATATCCCAAGTTAACCTTAAGCTAACCTAATCGATTAGATTCACGCGCTAAAGTAAAACTTATTTTGTCGGTTGAGTAGACAAGAGAACAGAGACAAATTCCAACTAGGAGTCAAAATAGACGATGACAAGAATTGAAAGATCAACTTGTTATCTTGCTAGGGTTTGGTCTAAACCTAAATAAGATGATAAGTTAACAGGAAGAACCTAATTCTTGAAAAAGATACGAAAGGCGAAAAGTTAGAATACAACTTTTGATTTAAAACAAGTTGAAGCTTCTGATGTTCAAAAGAATGATTCACAGGAGCTTCTAAAGTCCTTAGAATGCTCAAGATGTTATAACTAGGGTTTTTAGCTTACCGGGATGGGAAAGGAGCCAAAGACTCAAAGCCGATGATGATTGTGAGAGAATAAACTCGGTTTAACCTACAAAAGATGTCAAATCGTTATTACAAGGTAAAACCAGTGCTTGGGATGGACAAGCAAAGAACAGGAGCAAGAAACTCCACTGGACTGGAAATGACGATGGAAAGCTTTAGTGGTCAACAATGGCAACAGCAAAGAAAGCTAGGGTTTATATATGGATGTTGAGCTACAGGGCAAGAGAGAAAGGTCTAGAGTTGATGAGGTGTCCATTTAGCTAAACATCCAAAAATTAGTGCATAAACTTTGGGATAAATCCTTTCCTCTGTTTACAGAGAGATCTGTATTGAGAGAGAGGAAGAAGATAAGAACACTCTTACATGTGGGTCCCATTGTCATTCTCGACCGCGCTCACAAAAGCTCAAAGAATATCGTAGTCCAGATTGGAAAAGGCGGTTGTGATAAATAGGGAGATTAAAGATTTGAATCGGTACCAGATTAATATGGACCGCACGATCTAGGTCGATCGATCGAGATCTAAATGAAATCCAGAAGGCTTGGGCTCGCTTTCAAAGAGAGCGTTGGATTAAGATCCAACGATCGATTAAAGGAATACGTCACCCCTTTTGATGTGATGGCGCGCACCGTCAGATTAGATTTCTACGGTCGAGATGGGGCAAAGAACCGGATGGTCCGATTGCATACACTCATATGGACCCTACGATGAAAATCCAACGACCCACCGAATTTGGGCTTTAAGGCCCATTGTCAAAAAAGGAGCGCCGAGGATTTAAATCCAAGGCCCACATAAGCGCGCCTTTGATTTGGTGAAATAAGCGACGCGGTTAGATCAAAGATGAACGGCTGCGATCGTAAGGGGATCCGGAGTCGTCCGAATGCATACACCAATCTGGACCACACGATGAAGATCCAACGGCCCAGAGGAGCGCGGGCCTTAATAGCACGCGGTAAAAAGGAAAAGCCGTAGGATTTGAATCTAACGGCTCAGATAAAAGCGCGCCTTTAAGTTTAAAACGAAAAGGGATGTGCTGTTGGATCGAGAATGAACGGTGGAGATTGAGAAGGGCTCGGAGTTGTCAGTTGCACACATGCGATCTCGGCGTTGGATCAAGATCCAGCGGCGGAGATTAAACGCGCACGTGGGCGGCCGCGGGCGTTATAGTCTCGCCCGTTCGATTGAAGATCGACGGCTCATATCACGTATGGGTTTTGGGCTCGCGCCCGATCGTGACAGAGCCGAACCGGTGCACTGGGTTGGACCCAACCACATGAGAGTGAGTCGCTACAGTGCTAGGTCTTGAGTCGGACGATTTAGTTGACGGATCCATTCAAATACTTAAAAGGTTTGGTGGGATTTTAAAAATAGCAAATAAATTTATCAATTCATGAAATTTCTCTGGAAGCTATTGGGATAACATATTTCCCGGATAAATTTTATATACCACATTATCACTTTGTAAAATACATAAATATTCATTTTAGTCGCAAATATTCATTTAAAAACAATTATTTTCTTTAAATCAATTTAATTTCTAAAAAAATGCAACAAAAATATTTTTAGCCAAGATAATTTATCTAGGCTTTAATAAAAATACTTCCGTCATAATACAAGTTTTATCTACGTATTCCTTTAAGACTTTAAATGGTCCTTTTGGGATTTTGGCAAAAGGAAGGTTTTAATTTGTAACATCTTGCCCAAATTGTAGAAATGAACAGTAATGCTATGAACAGCACCTCATTCTTTGTTCATAAAGCATTTATTACTGTTTATAAACTTGGGGTTTGTTACAACACTAGTCTCGACCTTCTGGTACACTCAACACACGGGACTCAAAGGTAAGATCTTACTTCTTAGCCAACAGCTCTAACAAAATCTCAAGCTCAGGACCTCTCATGTGCTCTCTCAAGACCGAAAAACACAAGACATTGCGTACTCGCGCAAGTACTCGAGACAGGTCCTAGTGATCGCTAATCTACAAATTCCGTGTGGGGAATCTATCCAACACACCTTTCATTAAACTTCCTTTCGGTACCGAAGTACACCGTCTATACAAAACACATAGAACTCTTGTTCCAACTCTCAGTCGATCACCTTACCTATGCAAGCAGCATCTCCTTTACCAAAGGACGCACAAAGAACTCGCCTACCAACTCACTTATCAGAAGAACTCAGCGAGAACAAAGGAGTCGAAATGCATCCAACTCAAAGCCATCTTCCCTTAGAAGGCCCAATCCAAAATCAATGGATTTACCATGAATTTTTTTTTCCACTTTTGAAATAGGTAGTTTAGAAATAAATGCCACACAAGCCAAAAACGAAATCACTCGAAAAACCATATTAACCTTTTTTTCTAAACCGGAAGGAATCACACATACCGACAAGAACCAACTCAATTTGTAATTGACATCCGTCATAACCACATAGTTCAAGTAAGAACTAAGAAAACATCTCACTATCCAACATCACACCCTTTACCACAATCTTTCTTTTAAGAAATCAACTTTCTCTTAAACCATAGGATCCCAAATCATCGCATAACGCATTAACTCATTTCTCTTAAATTGGCAATCCCAAACCTATGCTCTACAGAACACAAAATCCACAATATATGCGGTAGACTCTTCCAATCCACAATATCGTACTCTAGCCAACTTCCCACCGAATGAATTACTTGTCAAAATAATTTCCAACACAACTCAATAGATTTCACCCACCATCACATCCCTTAATCCGTTAAGGATGAGCAATTTGAAATTCACATCACACTCTCATATACTAGCCTCAAAGGATACTATCAATGATCATCCCACTACTGAATCCACTCTTATTCTACCATCTCTACACATAATCATTGGCATCCAAGGTTCTAACATGAGAATGCAAAGCCTAAAATCAACCTCGAAGTCTCCTACAATGAATTTCTGGTATGATTGATAGGAAATCTTCCAATTCATTTACTAAAATTTTACATAGCTCAACAATAACCTCAATCATTAACATCCGCGTGCCTCACTAATCAAGTAACCGCTCAAGGCGTTTCATGTCACCAATCTTGGACCTTCACTAAACCACACTAATCAAAATTCAACTACACGACCACAATATACCCATTCGTCATACCCTCACTATATGATTAAGATTCAAACATACCCAATCACTAATGTCAATAAATAAATATCTTCTTTGACCAAGATATCCTCGAAGATAATTTAACTCTCATAAGGTCACTTACTGAGGCCGAGTCATACTTGACAATAGCTCAACAATTCCTGCTATCCCTCTAATTAGCATGACACTTAGGTTCCTCCACACCGCGACTCTTATTAAACTTCACCACCACAACTCTTCTGCACAATCATACTAAGTACCCAATTGTGATACTCTAATAAGTTTATCAAAAGTCCATAATTTCAATAGTCCCAATATTTCAACATGGACAAAGGTTACTGGATCATAATTCGCCATAGGTTCCACTAGTTGTAACACTAATCACTTTTATCTCATCGACAAACTTTCCATTTAAGTAGAATTCTCTCCAGGTGTTGTAAGTCGAAACCAATTCACATTATACTACTCTTCAAATAGATTGGTTCCCAAAAATATCAACAATTCCAAATACTTGACCACCTCCAACCAATCACCATGCTACTCTTTATAACACTTGGCAACACAATTTGGTTACTTCCTTATTCAAAAGGAAGAAATAAACAGATACAAATTTCGACGCATAAGAAATCATGGCTCCTCGAAGTGAGCACGAGACTAAGAGAAATAGTCAAATAGAAATGATCTCAGAAAACAGAATGCGAATCCACAGTAGAGGGCAAAAGTCCCACAAGAAGAAATTTTCCATCTCCATAACTCATAATAAAACATTGCTATGCAAACCCAAGAAACTCTTAAGCTGAGACAACAAGTAAGTTGCGGATTACATTTTTTTTTAGCTCCAACCTCAAATACTTATGGTAAACATTTTCCGTTAATACAACGAAAGCAATCTCTTTGATTACAACATTACTTGCCAAACCAAACAAGAGATGCTTTTAATACCAAATCACATTCATCACTTCAGAACCAAACGAAACCTTTCCATATGTCACATTGCTCAACTAATTTTATCTACTACATAAATCATGAGCCCCAAAAGATCACGAATCTGAAACTCCAAACATTTCATTTAATCGTTATTAAAATAATCAACTTACTTTCTCTCTAGAAAAATCATCATCACTCCAACGCGTCACAATCTCTTGTAGACCTTATTACTAACATCAAGAATAATTCACTCTTAACAAGGTTCGTTATCATCAACTCTTCCTTTATAAAGTCCCCAAAGTGACTCAACTGTACATTTCACTTTATCCTCTCATCCTCAATTGAGAGTACACCAAATTCTTACACCCTCACTATAACAACCACAGATTTTTGAAGGAACCTACTACACAATTTACAAGGTTACACCAAAACCCTTTCATCAAAGACATACTATTATCGACAATTTTTACCATCGAGCAACCACATATCACCTATAAAATCCCATCATAAACCTTTCCAAAACAAACCAGACATATTATTTCGTAACATTTTGTTATTTCAATAAGATTGCAACATCCAACTGTTCTAGAGTATATCTAATACACCACTACACTATCGAGCAAGACCTCTTTTAACAATGGCATGCAGCCACAATACATCCTCGTGAAACACTCGTGAATAAATCACTTTCAAATTTCAACCCTTCAACTATTCGAATGCTCATACTTATTTAGTACCCACTAACTCCAATCTAGAGGTTATCATAAACTTTTGATGATTATTCAATCATGGATGAATTGTTGGTCTGTATCTATTTGTACTCCCACGAGCATAAATAAGATCATCAAATAGCCAATTAAAGAAAAATTCTATATTAATATCCACCAAGACGACAGTTGAACACATCTTATATTTCTCTTCCCGCAGTTAGATTAATCCATTGAGATCAAATAATCTAACAAGTTTAGCAAACTAAACAACTCTAGGGTCAAGCACTCCGTTAAAGTTACGATTGTTAATAACTCTATTGCTTCCAATTAGGTATAGCTATACATTTAATCACAGTTCAACAAGAACTACTACATGGCACCATCAAATTAGTCAACTTTCCTTTCAGGGATCTTAGTTAGGATCGATTATACACCACACTACAGATCCAACTTGATAATTCATATCATATTCACTAATTTCTCTGATTATAACCTCTCACTTAACCACGAGACGACATCGCTAAAGAGTTTAGCGTTTTCTTTCATAAAAGAACTTTTCAACTTCAAAACTCAAGATACCCAAAAGAGATATATTGAATCAAAACTTTCACGTACTACAGGACATGCAAAAGGAAACTTTCATTATCTAAATCATCAAGTGAAATAAATGGATCATGCTTTCTAGTAAGAAAGACGGAACTCCAATACAAAGGTCAGTATTGACAACTAACCAAGTCCACCAGCCACAAGAATAACTCAGCAATTGGAAAAACAATAATTGCTTTATGGGACAGTTAAGCCAATAAAACATAACAACCTTTCTCAAAGAAACACATCAACTGAAATGAACTACTGACCCAAAGAAATTCATCGACCACAACTGAACAAGAGTTGATCAAATTCAAATTCAAGGAAGTGGACAATTTTTTTTCCAAAAGATACTCACTATTAACGCCTGTACTAAGATATCTAAGGTAACCTCTTCCCTTTTCTCTTACTACGAACAATGGTGTAACTTTGGTAAAGCCAGGGCCACAACCATGACCTCGATCCTCTCAACAAGGGCTGCTCTCACTCATAATAATCATATAATCATATTATAGGTATGTAAGATCATCTCATAACAGAATCATCATTACAACATGACGTAGTGTAAATGCAATACTTGACCCACCCCATCCTCTGTGCACCAATGTGTCGAGTTTTGATTAATTAACCATTAGCAAAATTTTTAACAAGCTAAGTTACCTAAGTTATTAATCATGTTCACCACGGACCTCTGACCAGCTCGATACCAAGCTGTAACACCCGACCAGACATAAGCACGGAATGCTACTAAACAAACTCTTTATAATTCCAAACTAGACAATCTTAATAAATTTCAGAAACCTCCCTTGTAAAGTTAATTACACGAAGGTTCCAACACACGAACAATTCAAATATTAACTAAAACCTTCTTCCAAAGACATCAAAAGATAATCAAAGACATGCTAAGTATCTAACATAACTAGAGAGATATGAATTTCTACTAGTCATCATTATTACATTTAATCCATTGCATGAGACGAAACATAATAAATCTTTGGGCATCTCGCCAATTACTAAAACAATTACGTTAGAAGATCATTCATCTTTATTTAGTTCATGTGGCAAGTGTGTGACTAGTGCACTACTTCCCCATGCATGTCGTTCTTGGCTCGGTACCTAAAACAACAATAAAAGCAAGAGTGAGTCCACAGACAGCAAGTACATAAAGAAACTATAACATCAGCATCCATGTAAAGGAGATCAACAATAGAACATCTCATATGCAAATGCAATGCTCAAGGGTCCTTTCTCTTTATCTTTCTTTGTGCATTACACGTGTAATGCAAAGTATGCAACCGTCGCCGCATACCCATGCACTGCGCGCGCGCGCGAGGACCAATTGCCCAATACTCCGCAAGTATTGGGGACCTCATGCCCACACTCCACGAGTGTGGGGATCTCGAGCCCGCCACATTCATGACGGGATCTCAAAGGAAACATACTTGGTCACCACGTGACCAAGCCTCAACATGATCTCAATATGCACATGCTCATCATTTAATCATCATCAATTTACCACAAAGCGATAACATCATACCACAACAGAGCATAAACATATTTGGAGCATCCACCAATCTTAAACCAGCATCATGCCATCAATCTCACTATACTATCACATATCGAAAAAGCACACAAACACCAATCAATCGCAACCACGAATCAAACAATGCACTTGCCTTAACGGCGTGCGAATGGAGAACGTGAAGGCGGTGCTGCCTCGGTACCAATCCCCACCTAATACATTATGAATAAAAACTAAGACTATAGTAACGAAAAACATGAATTAAATAAGCGAACTCATCAAGTAGCAAATTGCAACGCGATCCCGACTCCGCTTTCTTAAGTACTGAAATGCCCTCGTGAACAGTCAAGTTCTAAAATTCATATCTTCCCGTACATTGGTCCAAATTAGGTGTTCTTGGACTTCATTGAAAGGTAATCAAATTTCCCAACTAAACCTAGTTGGTGAGCCTCCTGATTCGGCCATCTAAAATCACTTTTAAGCTGATTAACAAAACATCGATTTCACGTCACCCTTTTGGATAGAGCACTAAAACTAACATAACGTTCAGCTCGTTTGTCCAAATGTCACGTTCTTGGCCTTCCTGAAAGCTACGACAATTATCTACAACTTTCGTTATACTGAGATCCTCTAATTCTCCTTTAACTGATCTCTAAAGTCAGATTACTAAAACCTGTCAGAATATTGACAGATTCGCAGAACAATCGCACAAAAAATTCATAGCTTTTGCTACAGAGGTCCAAATAATACGATCTAGCACTTCATCGAAAGCTATTGACGTCTTCTACAACTCTCTAGGAGAAGCCCAAGACCGAATCCGCACTTAACTATATCAAAACGTCTGTCTAACGCGATCTGTCCTGAGGAGACAGAAATACCGACATTGCTACAACAATCAAATATGCATCTATTCGGGGGCAAACCGGGGTTACCCTCGACGAACCGCTGTAGACCACGATGCAATCCGTGAATCTTCCCCTTCCCTCTCTTCTTCCCTTCTCCTTTCTTCCTTCTTCTTCCTTTTTTCTTGGCCGACCACCACAATGAAGAGGCATCGGAGGAGAGGGGCACCACCATGGAGGAGATGGGTTGCTACAGTACCGTGCTACAGTGATGGCACGGGTACTGTAGCACCCTAGGGTTCCCCCTCCTTCTTTAGTTGGTTTCTGGTTTCCTCATGGGTCATGGGCCACTAAGCCTGTTTTTCCTCCACTTGACTATGGGCTGTGTGGCCCATTTTTCTCTCAATTTCTGATTTTTTTTTCTCTTTTAATTATCTTAATTCTCTCTCTAATTTTTTTATTACATCCACTAATGACAAACGGGATATTACAGCACCGGCCCAGCCATAGCAATTGCGGGTGCTCCCCTCCTTTCCTTGTCCCATGTTGCATATAATCAAATATACAACCCACCACGCGACTCATTAATTAACACCCCTAAAGTACTAAATCAAGAGAGGTCCCATATCCCTCTAGTGTGGTTAGCACGCAAAATTTCTTGGATCAATGGCGCATGTAACTCGGTCCTTGATAACCCAGGCACCATTCCAGTCACACCATAAGATCACACCATCATACCAATATGCCCAAGTCTAAAACATTTTATTTTTAGTTTTAAATTTCACAAATAAACAAGGCACAAGGTGCTGAACATAAGTAATAATAAGTTTTGTGTGATCAAGGTCATTGATTAAGTCGATAACCGCCCAATTCTACTGATAACTAAGCATTGCTAAGCATCATATCGTAAAGATAATTAAAAACCATAAATCATTCATCGGGCTCTACTTCACCAGTGAGAATATTAACTTAGGTTTGTGGCAGGGGTGAACAATTTCAGGGAAACAATGCAATAGGATTAGCTATCTCTAAACGATAAAATTAACTTTGACACAAAGAAGCATGCATACTTGTTCTTTGCAAACAATATATTAGAATTTGAAAGTAATGGGATCAATATGATCAAATGATACTACATCCGCTTGACCTGCTAGAGATCACTTGTTTGCTGCAGAGGATCACTCTCGTACTCAACAATTTCTTCGGAACCTATCGCAAGAACGAAAAAATCCAATAAAAACGATGAACACCGAAAAAGACTCAAAAACCAAATTCATCCAAAATCCATGAAATTTACACAGCAGGTAGAACATGATTTTAAATAAATTTAGCTACAAGAATCATTCAATTTGGACTAAGCATGCAAAAGTTATAGCCTAAACAATTTCAATCTGCAGGAAAATTCAAATTTAATTGCTATCTGTTACTGTTCATTGCACAAATTTTCAGAAAGTTTTTGAACATGAAATTTTTATGGTAGGCATATAAGGACATCCTAAGAACAACAAAAATTAGTTTACTATATTTGGAGTAAAAATGAATTTCTTATGATTTTTCTAAGTTATGAAACTAGGGCATAATTAATTTGAGGCAAAGACCACATTAAAACCTATCCTACACTAAATCATATTAACAGAGGAACCTAACAAGTTTTAGTTTGCTCAATTTAGAGTTACAGAGAAAAACGTATGCATTTTACAAGTTTGAATAATTTTTAGTGCAAGAAAAAGCTAAACCCTTAAGGCTTTGTTTGGAAAGGCCGAGATCGGCCGGGATTGGGGATCCATCCACGGGGATCATCCCGGTGGGGGAAATTTTCCCAGGCGGCTCCGTTTCTGTGCTTGGACGAGTCCCGGGATCGGGAATTCCCCGCCTGTTCCAACCCGTTCCCCCGGGGAGAAAAAACTCCCAGCAGAGACGTGGTTTCCTCCTCGGCATCATGTCTCCTCCTCGGCATCGCATTTGCTCCTCGCTCGCGAACAGCACGCCGCCCCCGCTTCCCTTTCTCTCTGGCGACGCCTTCTCCTCCTACTCCGGCGGCTGCGCTCAGATCCGACCCGGGTTAGTCTCCTCATCCCTATCCCTCTCATCCCCTTCCTCTTCCTTCCCCCCTTCCTCCTTGGCTTCTAGGGTTTTGCAACTAACCACTTTCTCGCAGATCCGACCGGGGAGTGATAGGAGAACTCCGAACTGGAGGCGTAGGGCTGCGGGTTGCTCGAGGAGCCTCTTCAGGCGTAGGGAATCGAGAAGCCAAAGTGGGAGGCGGCGGCGCAGGGTGTTCGGGTTAGATTTCTATTTTCTTTTCTTCAAGTTAATTTGTTGTGTGTTCTTTTGATGTATTGCTTACAAAAATCGCTTGCAAGCTAGAACCTAGGCGTTGATTAGAGGATTGGATGCTCTCGTCATTTGTTCTGATGCATGATTTTGTTTTAACTTGGCCATTGCTGCATTGCATACTGTCTCATGGAGGGTATGACTGGTACAGATCCAAGACATATGTTTGTAAATTTTGAAATGTATTATTACAAATGTATAGGTGAATATGAACCCTTCCATAGATTTGGATATGATGGTACCTCCAACGGAAAAGATTGTTCATCGATGATTAGTAGTATCTTGCTGTTCTAGCTCCTGAAATTCAGTTCTTGCTATTCTGAATTTGAAGCCTTCTTCCATCTAACACTAGCGTAAGTGATTGCATTCTGAGGTTCAGTGTCATGCCATGAACTACTTCTAGTGGATTCAAGTGCCCAAATCAACAAAATGGAAAGTTGTATGAGTAGTGTGATTCTTGCTGTTCTAGCTTCTGAAATTCAGTTCTTGCTATTGTGTTCCTGCTACGTTATCTTGACTTGTGGTTAAGTGTGGCTACGGTTCTAGCTTCTGAAATTCAGTCCTTGGATTGACGCTGCATTGATAGACATGTGCATCAAGTGTGATTAACAACCATACTCATGTGCATCATGTGAATTCTTTGCTGCTACTACTCGTAAACAGATTCTGAAGTGCTTTCTGGAGTATGCCTCTGCTGCTACTCGTAAACAGATTTCAATTAGAGACTCTAGTGGGTTTCATATTTTCAAGGGAGGGAAATGTTCTTGTAGAGAATAGTCTGGCACCAATTTTGACATCTTTGCACTGCTCTTTGTAGTAATTTAGAAACTATACAAGATATTCTTGTAATGAGCTATTGTACATCACTATGTGTTTCTTCAAAAGCCAGAGCATTTATGCAGAAGTGCTGGCATCATACTCAAAAAGCTTTTTTTTCGCAAACACTCTGGTTATGGTTTAGTGGTGTAAATATTCTGCAAAAATTCAACATATTGTGCTTGCCCATTGATTATGTTATCTTTCAAAATTCTTCTTCAGGAAACATTGAATGCAAAGCTTGATGATTCGCTGATTGAAGGGGAGCTCCTGATCTGAAATTAGGTAAGTTTGTCTTCATATTTTTTAGATTGTATGTCAATCCTACTCTCTGTCAATCGCATACTGTAGTATATATACTGTTTATTTATTTCCAATGATTAGTAGTTTAATATTTGTGTTTAGTGGCCAAATGGGTTCGAGAAGGGTGCTTCGAACTAAAAGGAGGATGGAAGAGGATGACGAAATGATGCTTGTTTTTTTGCCTACTTTACATCTATTGTCTGCTAGTACACAAAGTGAAAAAAAAAACCAAGACATGTGTCAAGACTACCTGGCAAGGAGCGGCTTAAGGAAATCCTTGAAGGACATGAAATGGATTGTAGAGTTGCATTCCGTATGGAGCCAGTGGTCTTTAGGACAATTGCGAATTATCTTAGAGAGCAGAAACTGTTGAAAGATAGTAGAGGTGTTAGTGTTGAGGAGAAACTTGGATTTTTCATGTTCATGCTCCCCCACAATGCAAGCTTTCAAGATTTACAATTTGAATTCAAGCATAGCGGGGAAACAATTCATCGTCATCTTAAGGAGGTTTTCAATACAATTCCTGCTCTCACTTATAAATTTGTCAAGCTTCATAATGCTGATCAAACTCATTGGAAGATTAGATCGGATCCTCGCTTCTTCCCCTACTTTAAGGTGCATAATTTGACATTCACGTATAGATTAATATTTAGTTCACAAAAAGTAAAAACTCATGGATATATTCTTTGCCTTGCAGAATTGTATTGGTGCTATCGATGGTACCCATATTCCTATTACTATAAGTGGAAATAAGGCTGCTCCATACAGGAATAGAAAGGGTACATTGAGTCAAAACGTCATGGTAGTTTGTGATTTTGACTTGAACTTCACTTTTATCTCATGTGGCTGGGATGGATCTGCCACCGATGCTAGAGTCCTTAGGTCTGCTTTGAGTAGTGGTTTTCAAGTACTGGAAGGTAAATTTTTTCTTGTCGATGGTGGTTATGCTAACACACCATCGTTCCTTGCACATTACCGCGGTGTTCGATATCACCTAAAGGAGTTTGGACGTGGTCACCGTGGACCAAGAGACTACAAGGAGTTATTTAATCATCGTCATGCAAGCTTGCGAAATCACGTAGAAAGGGCTTTAGGAGTTCTAAAGAAGCGATTCCCCATCCTCAAAGTAGGCACATTTCATCGTGTAAAGAACCAAGTGAAGATTCCAGCAGCTGCAGCAGTTTTCCATAATATGATCCGAATGCTTGATGGCGATGAGGGGTGGTTAGATAACCAACCTACCAATATACCATCCAAAAAGTTTGTCGGTCTTCCAGGAGGTGACAATGAATACCAGAGCGATGTGGATTCACTTAGTAATCAAATGGATCATGGAAATAATGTTAGAGATATAATTGCAAAGAAGATGTGGGAAGATTATGTTCGTAACCGGCCAGAGTAGCAAAACAATGCTTTGTTTCCTAATGGGATGTAATTAAGTTGGATGTATTTGTTTTGACTAATTTTATCTTATGTTGGATGTTTGAAAGTAAAAATAGCTCTTTGTTTATTTATTTGAATAAATTCAATCAGATATTACTTTACAGTATGATGTTTGCAAGAGGATCTCCAAAATTCAATTTGTTGCAAGCTAGAAATAC
This sequence comes from Ampelocalamus luodianensis, assembly GCA_036346255.1. Taxonomy (NCBI): domain Eukaryota; kingdom Viridiplantae; phylum Streptophyta; class Magnoliopsida; order Poales; family Poaceae; genus Ampelocalamus; species Ampelocalamus luodianensis. The sequence continues at coordinate 46,168,236 of CM070634.1, read as the reverse complement.
ACAGAAGAAAGCATCGCTAAAGGGGATAGCACCAGGAGGTATTACTTTATAGTTTATGTGATTATGCTTATAATTGAGCCTACTTTCTTATTACTTTGATCTAATTTTGCATAACAGTGGATAAGTCTAGAGCATCATGGAATCCTGGGCTAGAAAAGGCTTTGGTTGATCTGTTCCATGAGCTCAACAACCCTTCTTACAGGGGCGACAACGGATGGTCGAGTGAAGCATGGAATAAGATTGTCAAAGAATTTCATGAGAAGCATCCGTATGTGAATTTCAAAAAGCAACAAATACAAGATAAAGAAAAGGAGATGAAAAGGGACTATAAGATGCTCAAAGATGCAAGAAAACAGAGTGGTGCGTCTTGGGATGACAATCGTTGCATGATAGTCGCTGATCCACCGATTTGGGCCAACATCATCACGGTAATATATTTACACCAATTTTTGCTGTTCACTATTAGATTGATGTGCTATGTGCTAATGTCATAGTTAATTATCTCATTTCGTACATTTTGTAGTCATATCCTAGAGCTAAGAAATTCCACAGTAAACCTTTCCCCCTGTTCGATGCTTTGGGAGATCTATATGATGGTAAGCTTTATTGCGAAATATATTCCATTTAGCTTAAACTAAGAAACCCCGTATACATGAACTTTAACTTTCTTGCGTAGGACAAACAGCTGAGGGTAGCATGAACTTCACATCTCTTGAACCATCACAACATGTTATTCTCACACAAGTAGATAATGTTGATGATTATGTTGAAACTGAAAACCTTTTTCCGGACTCGCATTATGATGAGTGCAATGACATGAGTTCACCAAGTCAACATACGACAAGTGCAATACAGCATGAACTTCATCAAAGGTAGAGTAATGCTCCCAATGGAGATAAAGTAGAAAAAGCTATGAAAAAGACTAATACTAACTCAAGAGATAAAGGAGAAAAAGCTGCGAAAAAGCGCAAGCAAGATGGGAATATTGCTGATATGATGGGAAGGTACCTAGAGATAAGAACAAAGCAAGCTGAGGAGGAGGCTTTAGAGCTAGCCAGGGAACGAGCTGATGCAAGACGTGTTGATGATTTCTCTATCAGGAGTTGCATTAGTGTTTTGAACACAATGGAAGATCTATCAAATGAAGAGAAAGTCAAAGCCTTTGGTGTATTCAAGGATGCTCAAAACAGGGAGATTTTCATTTGTGCGGAACCTATTACTCGTCTCTTGTGGTTGAGAAGTGTGATGGTAAGTAAATAACTTGTTTCTTCTATCCTATGTTTGTTGTTTCTTATTTCCATTTATGCTTATTGTTATTTTCATATATTAACAGGATCTGTAAGCTTGAGGTCAACAAAGGTCATTTTCATCTATTAGCTGGTAAGTGTGATGGTACATCATTTGCATTGTTTTATTCTACAATGTGGGGGGAAAAGATCTGATTACACCATATGGACAAACTGGGTATAATATACAGAAACACAAGAGGACAAGATACAATGCACTGAAAGAGAACTTCCATCAACATGTTGTGTTCAGCCTTTGGCAAACTTGATTGTTGTAATCTTGCACCTTCTGCTGGTACATGAACTTTGTAGGTTACCACCCATGATTGATCTCTGGAGGGTTCTGCTTCCTTGAGAGGATGATGGTGTTCTATACTTCTGTTCACTTGCATGCTTGCTGCTTTCATTTTGGTTAGCATACGATTCTCACTAGTATCTGTGGTGCCATTAGAGTTTGACAAGCATTTAGTTGAACTAGTGCTTATTTTCATTTTTTATCCATTGCCAGGATCTATATATTTGTTGAACAACAGAGCTTGTGCCTTGTACTATGTTTTCATTGGTAAGTAACAAAACTATTGACTCCTTAAATATCATGCTCATGTTGTTCTTGTGGGTGCTTTCCACTATTAACCTCTTATTGCGCACCAGCTTCACCATGTATCAGTCTGTGAATAAATCAGATAGCTCACATGACTACCTCTTTGGTTAGTCAATGAATCAGATTGTAGCTTTTGTAGCATAGTCCTACTCGAACCCATGACATCTTATTATTTGTCAGCATATGAACTCTAGTGGTCAGAAACATTGTGATTTGTCATGCATGCCTGCTTGCTTGGGTGTTAGTTATATCAAGCTTTTCTAAGACTTAATAGTTGCATGGACTCATGATAAGAGATGGTTTAAGTTCATTTATCTGCCGTTTGGCTTAGCAACATGGTCAGAAACATGGTGATTTGTCATTTAGCTGCCTTTAGATTTCCATATTAGCAAGTTGCTAGTGTCATATGTCTAATGGTTGCTTGTGTTTGCATAAATGTGTTGAGCTGGTGCTACATTTGTCATCACCATGATCAAGAGTTGGAGAGATAAGCTTGTGGGTTAGAAAGGAGTGATGAGACTTCTACCTTTTTTTGTATAAGGGAATTTGCAATGTGAAATACTTTGATCTTGTGATGATATCGGCTAAACTTTGATCTTGTGACGATACGGGCTTGGTCTTGGTTGCAATGGCATGCTAACTCTTGTTACTTGTTATGGCTGTTAGTATTGTGGTTGTTACTTGTTATGGCTGTAATAGCATCATTTGTTATCCAATTTTCTAGAGGTTGTATTCAAATTTTATAATCTGTGTTTTTTTATTTTGAAATTTCTAGACCTTTTGTTCTGAATTTTTATGATTTTTTGAATTTTCTATATATTTTTTTCAAAATTTATGCACTTTTTTTTTCCTGAATTTTCTCGACTTTTTGTGAAAATTTCTGATATTTTTGGAATTTTCTATATTGTTTTTTTTGCTTTCAGATTTTTTAATAGATGCAATCCCTACCAATCCAACCATTTGCCTAAACAAATCAAGGGATTAGATCCAAGGTGGGAGGGGATTGGGTGGAGGAAGGGGGATTCACCTAATCCCCCTTTGGATCATTTCTTCTATGGATATATTTCCCCACTAGCCAAACAAAGCCTAAGGTGGAGAGGTCCTAAATAGGTCCTAAGGGTCAAGATTTAATTGAAGGAGGTCCTAAGGGTCAAGATTTAACTGAAGGAGGTCCTAACGGCTAAGATCTCACATAGGAGGTCCTAAACAGTCAAGATCTAAACTGAGGGAGGTCCTAATGGCTAGATCTAATAGAGGGGAGGCCCTGGACGGCCAAGATCAACAAGGGGTGGTCCTGAAGTTTGTCAAAAGAGATGGTCTAGCTTACGACAATGGAGGAACATGGCCCATATGTAAGTGACACAAAAGCCATTTTAGACCGCCATTAACTACTAAACCAATGATTAGCAACAATTAGTTCATTAATGTTGTCCTAAAGACAACGCAACAGAGCTATTGCATCCGACAAAAGGCCCGAGGGTAAACAACGGCTTGCCGCCAGCGATGAGGACCTCGCTGGCGCCAACCAAGGCACCACTAAGTGCACAATAGCTTTGCGCACCTACTGGGCCTACTCTCAACGGCGGCGGCGGCCTAGAACGTCGGCGAGCCGGAGAGAGGCGGCGGTGATCAACACGGCCGAAAGACAAAAGCCAAAAAGGAGCTCCGCAATGGTCCAAATAGCGAGTGCCCAAGCATTAAGGGACTACCAGGAGGTTACCTTAGCACTGAGGAGGTCTAGAGGTGGTCGGGGAAGCTCTGGCGACGACGACCACCGCCGGTGTTGAGGAAGACAACGTGGAGAAGAACTCCTGAGCAAAACGAAAATGAACCAAAGGTAAGGACAGCTTCAAAAGACCTTCTAGATGGTCCAGGAGCAAGTAATTGAAGCACCGAGGTCCTTACCGGAGTTGGGGACGAAGGGGACCTCCTTTGGCCGCAACGGTCCAACTCAAAATTAGATTATTCCTAAGAGGGCAAGCCAAAATTGAGTTAGGGAATTTGCTCAAGATAATGAGAGGGATAAGGCGGTGTAAAAAGGAAGACTGAAGAACCACTAGAGCCCTGACGTCACCGAGGAGCTCCAAGGTCCAGCAATGGTGGCTAAGGGGTCCTCTAGTGTTTGAGCTCAAGCAATAGAAATGGAGCAAAGTGAAAGCTACGGGGTGTTGAAAGTGAGACAGAGGTGGAGTTCTAGGGTTATTTATAGCCGGAGGAGCTAGGGTTAGCAAAATCAAAGCTCAAGGGTGAGCTTGGATTAGGGCATTGCCGAGGACAAGCTGAGTGACAGGGGCAGTTGAAAACCAAGACTTTGGGGAAAAGCTTTGACCCGCATTTAATGATTTGTAGCAAAGAGCCATTATAGTACACCATGGAGGTGACCTTACACTGCCTCCTCTGCCATGGCGCGTGCGCGTGGCGAGGAAGATGATGACCAGCAGCAGCAAGGGGCCCACCTACCATCGAAACAGCCCAAAGGTGGCTCAAGCCCAAAACACGCGAGTGGGTTAGGCTGAGTCAAAATCCTAAGTCGGAGGTATTGGCGGCTCGATTAGAAAGAGAAGGCTACGATTTAAAGTAACGTTCGGAAGTCCCGAACGTTCCCTTGATCTGGGCGGTCCAAAGGAAAAGAACGGTCAAGATTGAGGCGGACGATAGGGTGGGCCGAACGTTCAAAGGGATGTGAGACACAGATCTAAATACAGACGGTCCGCGATCACCTAGGCGCTACACACGCAAGCCCAAGGGTGGTTTGGAGGGTTGTCTTTGCAAAAACGCAAAAGGTGGTCTGAGGGTGGTCTTAGGGGAGGTCTTTGAGGAGGTCTTTGCAAATGACCCAAGGTAGTCTTTGCAAAGGCACAGAGGGTGGTCCAAGGGAGGTCTGAGAGGGTGGTCTTTGTAAAAAGACACTAGTTTGCCGTGACCAAGGTTGGTCTGGGCGAGGGGAGGTCCGATCAAAAATGGACGGCCCGATGGAAATCCAATGGCTGGCAAGGAACACGCCAAAAGGGACTGAGCCCGAGTGCTCTAAGAGGTTGGGTTCAACCGTAAGACTCGAGTCTGACCTGAGCCCAACAGAAGAGTTGACTTAGGGTTTTTAGATTGAGCTGAAACTTTGAAAGATTTTTAGAGATAGCAAACTAACTCGGAAATTTCTAAAAATTTTACAGGAGCTTGCTGACTCTAGGATTTACCTTGTGTAAAATTTCCAGAGGTTTGTATGCAAAGCATTTTTCTCCAAAAATTTCTTAAGGTACTGAACTAGGGTTTGACCCAAGTCAAACTGGTTTGACTGGCCTCTTAAAATATTCAAATAATTTCTAAAAATTGTAAAAATTTTCAGAGGAGTCACACAACCTAGGAAAAATAATTCCAGGGAGTTGAACATAAGATTTTCAACACATAGGGTATGACTTTAGTCAAATGGGAGATTTAGGTTTTTGATTTCCCATAATTCCTTTACAAGAATTACAGAAAAACTAAAAAACTTCAAGATGCAAGAAAAGTTTTGATTTCTACACATTTTCTTACATTTGAAACGCAAGCCCAGAATTGGGATGTTAAAAATCTCTCCCCTTACAAAAATCTCGTCCCAAGATTTGGCTCACTCGAAAAAGAAAGATGGGTAGTCCGCGAGCAGGCGATCTTGACGTTCCCAAGTAGCCTCATCCTCGGAGTGATTCGACCACTGAACTTTAAGGAACTTGATGGCCCGATTCTTTGTTCTTCGTTCAGCTTCTTCAAGGATGCGAACAGGGTGCTCGCGGTAGGTCAAATCTAGCAATGTCCAACTTTTAATTTTCTCAATGGTGCGAAGCCAATCATCGGCATCCAGGAGTTCCTTCGAATTGGCTAAAGTAGGAGGCTTGGTCCTCATAAACTCCCCTAGCTTGGATGTTCCTCCAGTTGACGCTACATTCTAAGTGAGGATCTCCAAGTGTTGAGTATGATGGGACATGACATAAGCTATGGTTGGGTTCCCTAGTGGGGTTGGTGAATAATCTAGACCCGCCATTATGAGTTAATGGAGTATTTTGGTGATTAATGATAAATCTTTTTGTGAGACTAACACTTCTATTGTTATACCTATTATTTAGTCTCAGTTTGATATAAAGGTGAAAATCAAAGAGGTATGCATTCGACATCATATTAATATATCTTATTGCATTCCTCGGATCCAAAATATAGGTTGAACTTCACTAAAAGGTTAACTTGGATATGTGCATATGTTTCTTTTACACATTCGTGTATGCACACATTTAGGGGGAGTTCACTCTATGTTTTGTGGTTTCATTGGTATTGATCTATATTCCTTTTTCCACATATATTTGAGATCTTTACTTTGAAACATATCAAATGAGTATATAAGACTTGTGTAGTTCGTATATACTCATATAACTTTATATTCAATTATTTGTAATTGTGATGGTTGTCATCAATTACCAAAGAGGGAATAATTGAAGTATCTTATCCCACCATTATGAGTTAATGGTATGTTGTGGTAATTAATAACAATCATATTGTGGGACTAACATTTTTCATGAGTTAGATGAATAGGTTATGTTCCAAGGTAATGAAGACTTTAGATGACATCATGAGTTGATCGTCATCAAGTCAAGAGTTTGCAGTAAAGGATGCATCATATGTTGATGCACATCAAGATCTCGAAGAAAAGAAAATCATCATGTGTTGATGATGTTCGAGAAGAGGAGATGATCATAACTTGAACAGTGTTGTGAACAGTGGTCGAAGACCGTGTTGTGAAGTAGCCGAAGACCTTATCGTGAACAGTGGTCATAGACCGTGTTGTGAACAGTGGTAAGACCTATTGTGAATAGTGGTTGTAGACAGTGGTCATAAACACTGGTCGTAGATAGTGGTCAAATATACTGGTCGTAGACAGCGGTCGAAGACTCTGGTCGAAGACCTGTGTGGTCGTAGACAGTGGTCGAAGACACTAGTCGAAGACCTGAGTGATCGTAGTCAGTAGTCATAGACACTGGTCGATGACCTGAGTGGTCGTAGACCTATTCGTGAAGAGTGGTCGTAGACCTACATGGTCGTGGACACTGTAGTGAACAGTGGTCATAGACCTGTGTGGTCATAGACCTACGTGGTCGTGGACCTGATCGTGGTCGTAGACTTGGTCTACAGTATGACTGAAGTTCTTTGAGCGGAACTACCACACCTCGATAGTACCAAACTTTTGTTGGCGATACGTATTTTCCAGAGAGACACCTTTTGAGCGTGTTTTTGCTCTCCTGGAAAGCGGTAGTACCAGGCTCTTTGAGCGGAACTACCGCATGTTCCTTGGTGGTAGTACAGTGTTGCTTTTGCAACAGCTAATTCAGAGCGCTTTTTGTTGCTAATTCCGATTGTTGAGCTGGGTACGGTAGTATCGGCTAGTGAATGGCGGTACTACCGCCTGTACTATTTTTTCTCAGAACTTCCCCCCAACGGGTAGTTTTTGTATGTTGGCTATAAATACCCACCTTGGCCGGTTGTGGGGAATGTAGCGTATGGTTGCTGGTGCCATTCCCATTCCTTTGGGGAAAGGGCAAGTTCTCTCCTCTCTTTTGTGCATGTGTTACACTTCAGCTTTGAGAGGAAAATCCTAAGTGCGTGTGTTGCATTAGGTAGTGGATTGTGTATCTATTGAGCTTAGACACTTGACTCATTCAAGTGAGAGTCTTTGGCTTGTTACTCTTGGTGTTTGCCGACACCTAGATGACATGGAGGTGTCGTGGTCCAGTGATCTTCTTAAGAAGCTTCTGAGAAGGCCCAGCGGTTGTGAGTAGCTTAGTGCTCACCATCTCTGGAGTGGAGGAAGAGTAACCCCGAGTGGATCGAGGTGTTGGTTCGTTTTGGAACCGGTCCAGTGGTTGGACTTACCTCGGAGGTGCTAGCTTAATTTGTGGAGCGGGTCCAATCGGTTTGGGCTTACCTCAACGTGGATTAGGGGAGACCGGCAAGTCTCCGAACACTACGGTAAAACATCATCGTTTCTATGTGGTTTGCATTCTTGTGCTTTACTTTATTTCAATTTACATTGTGCGAAATTGCTTACTTGTGTTTGTGTGATTGCTATCATTGTTAGTAGGCTTATTTCTGTTGGTGCACTTAGTAAAGACTAGTTAATTTGTATTTTAATTATGCAAAACCATTTTGATATTAGCTTCCGTATTAAAACTCGGTTTTAGCCCAAAAAAAAGTTTTTAAAACCGTCTATTCACCCCCCTCTAGTTGGCCTCCTCGATCTTACACGTGGATGTGGCTGGCTATAGCGGCCTCCTCTGGAGGCATCAGAAAAGGTAAGAGAGAGGTAGCAATGGGGGATAAAACCAACTGCTGGAAATAGCATGAAACCAGATCTTACATGACTGCATTACATAGCGCTATTAGGCGGATAAGCAGTTCACGAGGTACAAAAGGGTACAAACAGCATTACATCGTCCAAGGTCATGCATAAAATAAGACAACAGGTCAGTCCCAAAATCCATTTATAACAACCTATCTTATAGGTTTACTCTAGGACAAAACTTGCGATGCCATCAGATCTAGTTACTAAGGTAGCCTCCAAACCCCCGACAGTGCTGCTCTTGGGAAGGAGAAGGAAACTGGTGTAGGTTGGGGGTGAGATCACCTGGAAGGAAACTGGTCATGGTGGTCTAGCGCTGAGGCGTTGATGACTTGGGAAGGAGAAGGGGTACTAGGGGTGGCACTTCCCAGGGCAGGGCCGGCCCTGCTGCTCAGGCTCCATCAAAGGTAGCTTTCCCGGGTTGTACAAAGCCCCTTCTAGCTCCACAATCCTTGCTTCAGCCAGCTGTAAGGTATCATAGGCACCACGGAGGTCCAACAACATGGTCATCATGGCTCCCTCTTAAGTGTCCATGAAGTGGACAAGGTGAATGATAGTGGCAGGCAATGCTACAGAACTGGGTTGGCTGGCTCAGCTGTCTAGCGTAAGTGTGGAAATGGAAGACGGATCCCTCCAAGTTAGCGTGATGAATGCTACACAAATGAAGCATCGCGATGCGGGAAGTCTCATGTACGCCCTGCTCAAAGATGATCCTCCTAACATATACTAGAGGGGATGGTTGGCTCTTGATTTGTTGTGCGCATAGATGGTAATCTAGCACTGTACTCCACGCCTCCTCCCTTCAACCATCCAATTTGTACCATCGTAGAGTGGCCTCTCATATCCTCCCAAGGCCTGTAGCAACCTCCAAAGCTCTGCAGCGTATCCTCCAGTAAACTCTCCATAGGTACGAGGCATCAGCATCTACAAAGGCCCTCTTTGTTTAGGCTTTTTGTCTGGCTTAAAAGCAAAAAGGCTAAGTCTAAATAAAGGGGTGACTTTTTTGTCAGGCTTATAAAAATGTTAAGTCAATTTAAGCCTAAAAGCCATAAGCCATGAGAGAGGTGCTTTTTTTGGCTTTTGTAGAATATAATATCTCTTTGCCACCAAACTTCGTTAAAATTACCCTCAAAATGCCATTGATATATAATTGCAAACCGTTTTGTTTTTTTCCATTGTTTCCAATCTTCCCCAAACCGACGCCTCCCCATCCCGATGCCTCCTGCTCTCGCTCCACATCCCGGCCGCCTCCGCCTCCCATCACCCCTCCCGACCGCCGCTGCCTCCCATCTCCGCACCCTCCCTTGACCCCCTGACCGCCGCCGCCTCCATCTCCCCTCCCGACGGCGCCGCCTCCCATCTCCCATCCCCATCGCCGCCGTCTCCCATCTCCCCTCTCGACGACGCCTTCTCCTCTGGAACCAACCCCGCCTCCCGATAATTGCGGTGACAAGATAATTGCATCATGTATAATTAAATATTATTTTGTTACTGTGTTATTTTGTTTGGTTGACTGATATTGACCTTTCTATATTCATTTCTTCCGTTGCGCAATGTCCAAAATAAATACACGCATGCACTACGAGCGACATCCATTTTGATTCATATGTACAAATGCATGTATCATCATATTTTCAGATCCCATGAAAAAATGAATGTTTAAATACATGCTTAACAAGGTCCTTTAAACCCTTAAAGGCATTTTAGACCTTTCATCCTTCACACACAACTCAATAAGCCAACATCCTACAAAAAGTCTGACTACCAAATAACAAAGTTTGGCTTAAAAGCTTAGAGACTTATAAGCTGATTAAGCCAAAAAGCTGGCTTTAAGCTATAAGCCAAAAAACTTAAGCCTAAACAAAGAGGGCCAAAGAATTTTGAAGAGGAACGGGAAAAGATTAGTAAATTGGTTTACTGTATTAAATGAAAGTGAGACAAGAGTGATACACTAAGAGTGAGAAGACGAAAAGGCAGCAGTACGCTATATTTTCATAATAGCTTTTGCTTAAGTAACATAACCCTTTTTAAAACTTAAGATCCTTATACTAACAACCATTTTTAACTATGGTTTAGCCTCCAATCGATGTCTTTGATACCATCTCTTGTCGGGACCTAGATTTACATCCAGACCCTCTACGTATACCAAGTTAGTACCATCATCAGTAGCTACCTCACACAGTATAACATCGATGAATATCACATGCATATATGCGCTTAAGTAAAATAGTACTTAATATTACATAAATAGTGTAAATAAGCCTTACGATCAAATTCTTACATAATGGGCCAACAGGCCGACGAGTCTAAAAGGGGAAATAACAACAGAAGATAAATAAGCCAAAGGGGCCTCCATGATCTGCCACATGCAATCGACTAGGGCTACGACCTAGTTATCACCACCATCTTCATTTCCGAAGCTAGACACATAGAAATATCCATACACCGAGTCTTCAGTTTCACAGTCTGAATCTACATATTTGAGCAACAATGAGCACAAAGGTACTTAGCAAGCCCTTACACCAAATACAATTATATAAATGCTTAGCTTGCCAAAGGAGGGGTCTTATGGTTATTTTAGCACGAAGCCAGTCCTAGCTCAAATACTGTAATTATTTCCAAGCCTATGACATAGCCTTTTCAACTTAAAACCAAAGTGTCATTTGTATAAGCAAGTGTTATCATAAAGCAAGGTTCTGTCCACCTATTACTACTCATGAGGTTGCATCCCACCTATCTCCAGCTCATCACTATAACCATTTTTACGTTAATATATCCTCATCCCATATTTTATTAAAACTAATCAAGTGTGGCCTTCTTCACAATGCCTATAACTAGGGGCATGACTATTCGAATAGAGTATACACTCTATAGAGGTTGTACAACTTTACCCACAAGATTTGATCAACTCATGATGTCGGCCAGTGACACGCTTCCTTACGCGTGCAACTAAGATGATCATAACAAGGCTTTTTTGATACCTAATCCCAACACTTCTCCCTTCTAGTAGGTGAACCCCTCAACAATGGGACAATGACCATTATGGGGCACACCCAGAATGCTCCCATCAGCAGGCTACATTTTCAATGAGGAACCCACTGTTGCGAGGGACATGTGCATCCCTTTTCGACGATAGAAATCCAACCTACTATTATGCGCGGGAATCATGTCAAAACTAAGAAACATACTTGGCCAAGTCGTGCCCATAGTTGGCATGTTGTTGCATGATTAGTAGTTTAGAAATGCGGCACATGATTCGGTCCTTAATCGACTTAGGCGAGACAATCCACAAACCCAACTCTCATGCAGCTCTTGCACCGGTCTCATACCATCCACTTGCCCAAGTCTCCATAATTTTATAAAACATTTTCCCTAGTCCCAGTGGTAACCCACGTTACCATGCTATGAATCATATTATGTTTCAAGTGTTGTTATGGCAATATTTGTGTCATATTCAAATTAACCAGTAAGCATCTCTAGGCATGACCATTATCCAAGTTTAATTAACCAAGGGCAATCTTATTATGATATTTAGTATAGGGTGACAAGGTAGTCATAATATCAACAATCAATAACGAGAATAGTAAGTAACAACATGTGTAGTAACTATGCATCAATATTAAACATAGCATTTCATAAATAATAATAGGCATGCAAGTTATACTTTAAAGCAAACTAAATTGCATTTGAAAAGTAGGTTCAACACGATCAATTGAAAGGACTTGTCTTTCTAAACAATGGATATCACCTGGTCTTGATCAACTATGACGGTGACAACCGAAGCGTCAAAGTATATAACTGTGAACATATCCAAATTCAAATAAATTCAAATGAACTCCGAAATTATGATTTTGGTACTGTTGGAAAGTTTTTTTTAATTTAGATGAATTTATAAATATAAATCAAGTCATGGATTTAAAACGAGGGAGAACGGGCTCTCCAAATTTGACCCAAGAGGAAATTCCATAAAATATGAAATTCTTGACACGGTGGGTCCAGTCGGATTTTAATTTCCTTTCTCAATTATTTTTTAAGAAAATTCTTCTGCGGCTGACAGGTGGGGTCCAGCTAGATTTTAATTTCTTTTCTCAAATTATTTTTATTAATAAAAAACCTATGCGGCTGACAGGTGGGGTCCAGTAGGATTTTAATTCTTTTTTGAATATTTTTATTTAATAAAAACTAGGAGACTAACACGTGAGATCATGGTCGACATGGACTCAGTCCACCCAACGGTTCATAGGGCCAGGGGGCCCACACGTCAGCGGCTTCGGTCTATGGACTAGGTCTACACACAGAGTTTTAACTAGTGGGGCTGCATATCATACGCTACAGTAAACTATCTCTTAATTAGATTTTCTAATTACCGAGGTCCCACATGTCATATTAACACTAACTAACAATTAAACAAACACTAATTAACTATTGGTTAACTTGTACAAATCTTACTGGTTGGTCCACATGTCGGTATCTACAGTCACCTTCTTCCTCCCAAAATAGGGGAGCAACGCAGGGCAACCATTGCAGGCTTAGGCTGAGCTCGGCGCCAGCGGAGGAGACTCCAGCAACCCCCAAATGGGTTGCAGGGACCAAGGCGACCATGAAGGCGGAGATGATGTGGAGAAAAATGGCCTAAGGCGGAGGTGCCACTGTGCACATGGGCAACTTACCGAATGATATTGGAGACTAGAAACTGAAGGTTGATTCACCATCTATGGGCTACCACGGAGCTTGGGGTCCTCTCAGTGCTCATGAAGAAGCAGAGTGCCGAGCTCTCCACGATGGCTTATGGCGGCATGATGAGGTGCTACGGGGCGGCAACCCTACAGCCATTCATACTGCACATTTACTAGCCTATCATGTTTGCAACATATTGGAATACAAGGGAACGGGTGGGCTCACTTGGAAACCAAGCGAGGAAGTTGATCGAGTACGACAGCGAGGTCTACGCATGCTCCAGGCCAACAATGGTGACGAAGACGTTTCGGCGGCTCTGGTGCATGACAAGGAAGAAGAGAGGGAGCATTAGGGAGAGGAGCTCGAAGTGAGCATGCGAGAAAAGGGCTTTGAGGTGAAAGCTCACCAGGAAGGGCAAAACAAGATGGCAATGGCGCAGGCGTGCTTTGGCTAGCTCTGCGGATGGCGGCATTCTGTCCTTCTTGTGGGAAAACAAGTAGAAGCAAGGTGAGCATGGGGAAGAGGAGGTCGAGGCGACCACGATTCACAAGACAACAGAGGTGTAGGCTCACCCCAATGATGGAAATTGACTGACAAACGTCAGCGGCGAGAGTTGGAGAAGGTGATCGGCGCAGCTTGCGTTCTCTTGCACCTAAGACAAAGAGGAGGGGAAAAGTTGGGGAAAACACAGAGAAGGAGCGGGCAAGCCATCTAACACACTCGGTGGGGCTAAAGTAGAGGCGAGAAGGGAGAACGGGGTGGCACTACGCTGGCATGGCGCGGTGTCTGAGCAGGATGGCGAGTAATGGGCACTGGCGTGGATGGGGTAATCTTGCGGCGTAGTGTGAGAGGGCGAGAGGCTTGAGGCGCTATATCCTATTGGGCTCATGTGGTCTACACGGAGAGGGAGGGAGGGATCGAGAGAGAGAGAGAGAGAGAGAGAGAGAGAGAAATAGATAGGAGGCATGAGGTAGAAGAAGCACATTGCTTCTCCTCCACTCGGTTTGACAGGTGGGGCTAGGAGGCCGCTCACTAGTGAGTGCGCAAGAGAGAGAGAGAGAGATGGGCTAGCTGGGTGACAAGCGGGCTAGCTGGGCTAGGGAGAGAAGAGAGAAAGAAAGGAGAGGCTGGGCTGGCGGTTGGGTTTTGGCCCAAGGGGGAGAGAAAGGAAAAAAGGTTTGATTTTTTCTTTACATTTCATAAACTGATTTGAATTTGGATTCAAATTCTGAAATGGTTTTGCACACAATTAAACTTTTAGATTTTTACAAATTTGAATTCTTTGAGGCAAGAAAATTGTTTTAAAATTTTAAATGGCAAGGCAATTGTTTTGGAAATTTTGAAATTCATGAAAATCATGCATTTTTAAATTAGAACCAAATTTGAACTGTTACACGCCGGGGGCCACGTCAGCGATGCAGTGAGGTGGTGGCAGGGGTGAAATCAAGAAGTAGTGTAGGAGTTGGGACTCGGGAGGCTAGGAACTAGGGTTCGAGCTATAACAATGGGTGATTCACTAGATCCGTTGTATCGAGATCCAGTGGTGCGTAAATTTGATTGATTTTTTGAACAAAAAAACATTCGATCCCTTTAACACAAATGCATGTAGGTCGACGAAGTAGCACTACTACAAAACAGGTCATCACAGACGGTTCTAAACCGTCATCACAAACAGTTTCTGAACTGTCTGGATTTATGTGTCCGTGATAACAGGCGGTCAGCATAGACGGTTTTCAAAACATCTATGAAAAAAGCTATCACAGACGGTTCTATCACAGACGGTTATGAATAAGAACCGTTTGTGATAGAAACGGTTCTTGTTCAGAACTGTCTATGATAGTCTATTTTTACAGACAGTTCTGAACAAGAACCGTTTGTGATAGTTTTTTCTATTGCCAAAAAAAATTCAAATTTCGTGTTAAGCTATGTAAAGGGAATACAAATATGCATCTAACAGTAATGGCAATCATCTCACATGCTAAGCTATGTAAAGGGAATACAAATCTGAATCTAACAGTAATCACTACACCATGGCATAGTATTAAGGGCAATTAAACTGCCGGATAAAAGTGCTTTGCAAAGAAAATTATCTGCCGGGAAAGACATTTCCCAGCACTTATTGCCTTCTTAGTAAAGTGCTGCCAGGAAAGACATTCCCCAGCAGATATGTGAATTCCAAGTAGTTAACTGCCCTAGATAAGTTGTTTTCCCTAGTAGTTATTGTTTCCCCGACAGTTAGTTTTTTCCCGGTAGTTAGAGTTTCCTCGGCAGTTATATGTATTGCCAGCAGTTAACCTGCCCTCGATGGTATGTTTTCCCCGGCAGTTAAGTGCCCTAGATTGTCTATTTTCCCTGGCAGTTAACTGCCCTCGATTGTCTGTTTTCCCTGGCAGATATATTGACCGTATTAGCATGATTCTCGGTAGATTAGGCACCTAGGAATATACATGTCAAATACAAATAAAATTTAATTATGCTACTAGGAATAGTAAATTTAATACTTTCTCAATAGTTTGCACCATTCAACCAGAATTTAGAATACATACAATTTTCTCAATCGTACGACTTAGAAAATATCATATCAATAATCAAAGGCAGTTGCAACACATAGATCAAATTCAGATGATGCAAAATACATAAACCTGAAATATGAAATTTCAGATAAGCACAACAATAAATGTGCAGTACATACAGGGCACATGCAATTCTAGAATACTAAGCATTCAAATATAGCCACAACGACACAATCATCTGAAGTCTACTCAACCTAAAGAAATACTCTAATCCCTTCTACCGCAATACTAGTCTAGCCTTGGCACGTACAAAACATCCACACAAAAGAAGTCAACAATGAAAATGTCCAAATAATGAAACCATCATGCTATCACCATTTGCAAAATAAGGACGATCACTCCATCAACTGATTTACAGAGTTCTGAATACTGAGGATAAAATCTTTCACTGCACCCTGGTCATCTCCCCGTAGCTTCATTCCACAGCTTTGTTGATCTAGATGAAAACATATCCTCAGCTTCACTCAGAAAGAGAACATCGTATGGTACAGAGAACATGGTATTAGAGGAACAATTATGGACTATGGAGTAAGACATATTAATGTTATACACTGTAGGATGGTCAATACCGTAGAGACATCCAGCTCTGTCAATCGCTTGCTTAGCACTGAGAGAAGATCATATACAAGATCGCTACAATATTAGGCAAGATTATCAATATTTATCTTGGAAGTGGTTTTAAAGAAGCATGGCATATTGCTATATTCAAACACAGACCTTGAAACAACATCAAATATGCACAAATAATGAATAGTAAGGTAAGATTTCTCGGAGATAGACCATCATCTTTTGAGTACTCATCCTGCCACAAGGGGGAAAAAGAAAACATATCAACTTATCTAAAAAAATAGAAATTAACTGGAACCAACACTTCGAGAACATGATTTAAGTATCTTTAAGCTAAGCAGACACACAAAAATGCGATGGAAATGATTATTTGTTGTTTGTTGATTTTATTCATAATTTCTATAAGACTATTAATTCTTAAATAGGAACCAATTGATAATATTTTAGTTTCTGCTACATTTCAGCTAAGAATGTCATCACTACATATAATTTTTCCATCTGAAGGTGAATTCAGTAAGTGGAAGGATAGTGGGTTGTTGTAGAGAACAGGGATGCAATACCACTGGAGAAATCGAAATTACAAAAGGTATGCTAACATGGGATTTGTAGGACTTCCTTCTATATTTGCAATGCTTTAAGGTGGACTTCTGACCATATTATATTGTAAATCAAGGCCCATATGATATTCCTAACCATGGATCTGTCATGACAAAATTTTAGAATTAAACAAAGGAATTAGGTGAAAACAAATCAATAGTATTACTTCAAACTGATTAATATGAAATCAAAGTACCTTTGATGTCTTCTTCTCCTTTGATGGACAGAAGTATACATATTGTGCCATAAATGCACTTCTAGAAGTAACACAATCATTGATAAATGTCAATAACCTGTTAAAGGAAGTTGAGCATCTTTAGATGAAACTTGATGATAAGATAACTAAATTACCAATTATATTGGGAGTTAATTATCGGATAATTAAGCATGTTGGGTGTTAAGGTTACACATCTCCTTAAAACTATTGAAAAACACGTATCTTTTAAAGTGGAATACTGAAATTACATAGAGCAAAAGGATGACAAGGATGACTCTAATTACCATATTTACAAAAGGATGACAAGGATGACTCCAATTACCATATTTAAAAAAGGATGACATACTTCTGGAAAAATTATTACCTTTGGCAATGGTTGGTTGTGTGCACTTTAGTGTAGCTAAATATTGATTAATATAAATCAAGGCCCCTTCCCTTGTTACTAAAAACAGATGGTTTTTCACTGTATCCAATTGGAATTTCAGTACAAGTCAACTGATAGCATTATAACTGCTTAATTCAGTGGCAACATAATCTTACATGCCATCTAACTAACAACTTCCACAACTACATCACCATTAGCAAATAGAACAATAAGACATTGATGTCAATTTTATATTATTACCATCTAATCCGCCAAAATCAGGACTATCTTCAGTGAGAATCTCTGGCCACAATAAACAAACAGATCCTCATGGCTTGGCCCAAGCAAATCAATAACAAGAACATTCTCCTCACCATCAATGCAACACAAATCAGCACAACAGAGGTGTTAAGAAATCCATAAGCAAGCATATAGTTAACCTCCATGAGTATTCTTCCCTATAAAGATAGCCATTTAGAGGCAAACATTAAACTACTTCATTGCTATTTTTAAAAAAAGAAAGGGACAAAATCATTCACAAAATTAAAGCACATTGTGCATGCCAGGATTAAACCTTGTCAAGTTTTGCCACAGAGCGGGCAAGAGTTCTCACATAATAAGCCATTTCTTTGGGAAAGCTAAGCCCTAAACGAGCTGCAATTCTGATTGAACATAGAATACGAGCTGTTAATTACATGATCACATTAATGCCAAAAGCTCACACAGAAAAACAAAAACTTTGAATAGAAAGACCAGAAAGATATAGTTGAACTTTAGATACCAACCACAGTCCTCCTAAAACGAAGTGCCAGCAGGAATTATGGTTTGAACCTGGTGAAAGTGGGGACGACGGTGCAGGCGAAGGGGAGGAGGCGGCAGACGGCTGCGACGCAGGCGAAGGGGAAGTCGAGGAGGCGGCGGAGGTAGCAGAGAGTGGCAACGGAGGAAGGAGATGGGAGGCGGTAGGGGAAAGAAGCCAGCGGCGATGCCGATCTGACGAAGGGCGCCAGTGGGTTTGACCCTCCAACGCTTGTGGTGAGGGCGGTGAAGGGTGGAAGGGGAAGCGGCAATGGGCAAAGGGGAGGGGGAGCGTCGCGAGGGCAGCGCATGCTTTGGTGGCGCTAGGAGGGGGCGGTCGAGGAGGAGGGGAAACGCGGGGAGGATGGGGCGACTAGGGAGGAGGGCAACAGGAGGAGTGGCGCTGGGAGGAAGGCGCTGTCGAGAGGAGGGGAGGTGCGGGAAGGATGGGGAGGCGCGGGGAGTGGCGCTGGGAGGAGCAGGCGGCCGTCAGGAGGAGCAAGCACGGGGAAGATTGTTTGGGAGGGGATAAGGAGGAGAGAGGCCGCACCTATCTCTCCTCCATTTTTCACCGTCACGTGTAACATTTTTGTGTGTTCAGATCGTTCGATCAAAATTAGACAGTTCAATTCCGATGGGATGTTGGACGGTCCGGCCGGCCAAATCCGTTGATCTTAAATCGGACGATCCACGCGAAGGGAATGTTCGGCGGTCGGAACGGCCAAATCAATCCAGACCACTAATTACCAATCGGACGGCTCAAAATCTCGCGTTAACACGGACTGGATGTGAATTGGTTGGGTTCAACCGTGGCTTGGGTCCGAGCTCGTTAGGTGGTTCGACTGAACCGAGTCAGAGGAATAGTAAAACCTGATTTTTGATAAAAAGGCTGATAGAGAGAGGGAATTTTTAGACGTAGCTGCTTAACTTGAAAATTTTTTTACAACATGCTACTGACTTTGAGGTTAACCCTGATTAAAATGTTTAGAGTTTTTCATGAAATGTGATTTTCTGAAAAATTCATTCAATTCGCTGATTTAAGGGTTTGACTTGGGAACTAACTAGTTTGACTAGCGCCTTAAAAATAGCAAATAAAATTTAAAATTTTAAAAAAAATTCAGAGGAGTCACAAGGATGATCTAGGACCTAGGAAAAATAATTTAAGAGCATGATCCCAAGATTGTTTTCAAAAGTTTTAAAAGGCTATGCTTCTAGTCAATCGAAGCTTTTAGTTTTTGAAATCAACAAATCCTATGAAAAAATTTCTAGAAAATTCAAATAACCTCATGATGCAACAAAAGTTTTAATTTCTACTCATTGTTATTCATTTGAAATACAAACCAAGTTTTTGGATGTTACAAACGGGCCGTCCGATTTGAAACGGATTGTCTAGATCAACTGGGCCGTTCGGACCGTCCGAACGCTCCATGCGATTTGGACCATCAATTTTCAATCGGACCGCGTCATTTTCTTTTTGTTGAACCTAGCGCATGTGGTTCGTCTGATTTGAAATGGATAGTCCAAATCAATTGGGCCGTTCGGACCGTCTGAACGCTCCATGCGATTTGGGCCGTCAATTTTCAATCGGACCGTTCACATGGATTTGGCCGTTCGAACCGTCCGAACAGCCACTCGATCAGGACTGTTGAATCTTGATCGGACCAAGCCACTTTGATTCACTGCTGAGACTGACAGCCTAGGTCCACATGTCAGCCTCTATTCTCTCATCTTCTCCGCGTCGTTTAAGCGCTGTGCCAGCTCCGAGCGCATCGCGCATGAGGTGGCTTCGCACCCGTGATTTTCGATGCATGCATTGCCACTTGGCTTCACCGTCGATGACATCGCCTAACCTAGTGTAGCGACGAATCATCTTGTGTAAGTTGTAGTCGGAGAAGGACCATCAGAACCACCTTACATTTCTCTCGGCAGAATCAGTGCGACCATTGTTTCTTCCTCCTCAATGAAGCATATTCTCTTATCTCTGTGCCATTATTTCTCTTTTGCTATGCCATATCCATGGTGCTAATTTGAGTTCTTGGTTTTGACCATAGCTTCCGGACGATGAGGTTGTCTATTGTCGGTCCAGGGCGCACCCGGAGCACTGCCATCGTGGATTTCTTCGCTCCGGTGAGCTCCTTCGTATTTCTTGTGCATCATATCTTGTCTTAAACTTGAAACGAGTTCAATTTCAGGGTCCTCACAGCCCAATGTTATCCCCAGCAGATATATTGATCTAGTTGACTTTTTTAGGGCAGATGTATTGTAGCTAATACAATAATTATTGCCGACAGATAAATTATTCTAAACAATAATTATTGCTGGCAGATAATGTGATCCTTAATCTCTTGGATATTTTCGGCACATGTTTTGCCACTCATCCCATTTTCCCCAACAGATTATTGTCTTTAATATTATGCCATGGTGTAGTGAATGGTGCGGATCTCCTCAGGAGTCTTGCCCTTAATCATCTTTTTAGAATGACTGATCATTCTCATTTGCAAGCTTCTATGGCCTACACACTACATTTTCAGATCGAAGCAAAATGAACGGGGAAGGCGAAGAGCTAGGGTTAGGGTTTAGAGGTGGCAGAGGCTTACGAGGTTGAGCCAGAGGAGGTTGGCGCCCCCGGTCGCGGGCGGCGGGGTTGACAGAGCCACCTGGACTGTAGCGACGTGGCGTAGGCGGCAGATCGATTGAAGAGGGAGCCGACCGGGGACGAGGGAGCCACCGTGCTGGCTGTCGCCGCTAGATGTGAAGGGGTGGGGAAACGCGGAGGTAGATGTGCACAGGGTGAGGAGGATGCGAACGGGTGAGGGCAAACAATAGAGACTGAATATAAATAGGCACTAGGCTACATCACAGACGGTTCTAAATTAGAACCATCTATGATGAAGGTACATCACAGACGGTTTTAAAGTAGAACCGTCTGTGATAAATACTTTGCACATATAGAGGCATTGCACGGGTTCTCCGTGCACAGCCTCTATATGCGTAATTAATTATTAAAACGAGTTGCCTAGTAATAAACAGACGATAAAAAAGATCATATCCTTTTTATATCATAGACGATAAAAAAGGATTAGCGGTCTTATCTTAGGCTTCAAATCTTCGTAATCCTTCTTGTTGGCTTCAGTGGTGGCGGGATCAGCAACTGGCAGATCAAACGCCGCACTGCGACCTTGCATGCTCGATTCACGCTTGTAGCCGTTCGGACTCCGTAACCAAGCTCCATATAGCCCAGAGGCCATCAACCCTGGTCTCCTCCGTCTCGGCGAGGTCGATCCGCTCTCTTGCAATTCGGATGTCGCCCTCGACTCTCCAGGCTGCATCCTCGGTGCGGACCAAGTAGTTCCATAGGACAATCTCCATGATGAGGTTTACTCGCCGGATGCCAGAGACCCTCGCATTGGTCCGTTAGAGGAGGAGATCCAGTCGACAGATGATGGCCGCTATGGTCTCCGGTAGATCGAAGGGCCTACTACGGATGACATTGTGAACGGAAGGCTTGTCCGCAACTTGGGCCAAGTTATGACTAGAGAGTACAAGTACACGAGCACAATGTAGGCCAATACAGCTGATACGAGAGGGGAAGCCATTTGGAGTTTGTGGAGAAGGGGATAAGGAGGTTTGCAAGAAATCCATTTCAGAAGGGGATGTCTATTTATAAAACAAATACTAAAGCCAGAGCGGGAGATGAAGAGATACATTGGGAGCCGTAACGAGCGACATTGGTGCGATCGTGAGACGGAAACAAAGGGGTAGGAGGGTTGTGGCATATCACAGACGGTTCTTCTTAAGAACCGTCTGTGATGAGTGTGATTATCACAGACGATTTTATTTATAAATCATTTGTGATAGATACATAGCACAGACGGTTTCAAAGAAATCGTCTGTGATAGGTGTCTTGTATAGCCTATTTTGTAGTAGCGTAGGATGACAGTAGCAATGGCAATGGATGCTTGAGAGCTTTGCACCACATGATGCTGCACGCGACGACTGGTCTCGATCGATCGATCATTATTTGTTGGTCATGTGAATCGTGACACCAGCATACAGCATGCCTGCCTGGCTGGGTTACATTTTCCGGGCGATTTTTATTTGGCATTATCTGTTAATTGTTAATTTCTAGGGGAGTGTGTGATTTCTAGCCAACACGAGCAACAATATGCCATGCTGACTAAAATGTGTACATGTATGGATGTTTGGTTTTCTTGCCGATTAATCGTTCTTGACCCGTTTCCATTACGAAAAAGCTGGTAAAGATGAGCTCTTTTACTGTACAGTTAATTTAATGCGGGTCTTTCATTTTTTTATCCGATAGTTTAGATTAAATATGATTTGATTATATACATCTGGTAGTATTAGTATTAGAATCCCAAGTTGAGTAGGATTGTAATTGTCTATATGAGGATCACATGGCACAAGAATAATATTTTCAACCATAGTTAAAAAAGACCATAATACTCTCACGAGAAGATTATAAATACAAAGAAAAATCTATTATACTTTTAATAAATCAATAGTCATATTTAATTTATACTACCACCGTATGCCGTAAGTATAATGTATGATAGAATTTGTCGGTAAAGATAGGTCGGGCAGAAACTAGCTAGCTAGGGCATGCAAACCAACAAACCCAGAGACACGCATGCATGCGTCTAACTCGCAAGAAGCAATTGATCGCTGCGGACAGTCAGCCGGAAGTGTCGTTTAACCCGGTCGACGTGCCTCAGGCCCTCAAGGCTGCCCAATGACCGATCAGCACCCAAAATGCATGTGAAGGGGGTTTGAGCTTTTGAGGTGGAAGAAAGGTCAACTAAACGTGGCCTCATGCAGCTGCATGCATGCCAATTCCTGTCTTTCTTGACCTGACCGAATAATAAATAATTCACCACTTTCACCTGCATGATTGCATGCATGCTTGATTTCAAGGTCGAGTTTGCTAGCAGCAGTACACTTGTACCAATTAAGCTTGATTATGAGGTGTGTGTCAGAACTCCGAAGCAGCCAAGCAGGTGCTAGCTAGCACAACATATGGGGCCGCCTCTTTTGTTGACTTTTGTAGTTTCTCTCACGTAGAATTTAAGTTGATGTAGATAAAAGAGAATAAAGAGCCAGAACTAAGGAAGCTATCCAACCACATTTTTTAGATCTATAAAAGTATTAAAAGATTGTGTGATCTATAAACACAAGTAAAAAGACAGCTCATTGTATGAGCCGCTTTAGCGCTATCTACAGGTGACATGAAGAGTTACTATAGACAGTAGTTATCTGTACCATTGTACATGCCTTAACTAAAGTTTCAGCTAATCTGTTCATGCACGGCTATTATATTGTACCGATGCTGCCCCGTTAAAAAAAAATAATCTTCATGTCTTTACTGTCCAACAATTGTGCATACCGATGCAAGTCGATCAGAGAACGCAAGTTAACTCGATCGTGGTTAATTATATACAGAGGCAGGAGTAGATGCCCTCGGCCGGCTTGAATTACTGAAACCAGAACTAACAACTACAAGCTATGATCCTTGCAAGTTAATTTGATTCCCGAACTCTCGTGGTTAATTATAGTACGAAGTTAACGTGGTTCCTGCTTGCTCGGAGTGGGGTAGCAGGGAGGAAATGACAAACGTCTCTCCTCCATGCTACTTCCCAATTAATATGATCGATCGAGTTTATAATTAAGTTTGATCACTTGGGTACGTAAATACGTAATAGATCTCCGCCTTAGTGTTATAAAAATAAAGCTAGATAAAGTGCTGCCTTCATGAGTTTTGAGTTACTTAGTCTCTTTTTGAAACGAAATAGAAATCTAGTCCCTAGAACCGAAATAACAAAAATATTCTCGCGGCAGGCTAAGCAGGCAACACATGTCTCCTAGTCGTGGTAAAATGGCATGTGCCCACAGGCCGCGCTCCCAGTCCGTGGTAAGATGGTATGCGCACGTAGGCACCGTGTGCAAACACGTTCCTACTGCGGATTAGGAGTGCGACAAGTGGTTTACCATGCACTGGGGTGGCGGAATGTGGCTGCAACGCACGGGGAGCGCGGTAGGAGGGTGCTACGCACTGGAAAAGCGGTAGGGATAACATTTATGTCATTTCGAACGCGCCGGAGCTAGATTTGCTATACCGTTACAATAAGAAGCCAAAATGAGCCAACAACTCCTGCCTTACTACGCCTTTTGGTCCATCTAGATCTCTTTTTTTTAGGACTATCCATTACGATCCTTAGAAATGATCTTCAGCTTATCTCCATATATATATCTGCATCTTACAGTTACCGAGAAATCAAACCTTCCATACTAAGGCGCAAGGGATTCAAGCAAGATGATTTGTCGTCCATGAACTAAGCCTAGCTCAGTTGGTGGGAAATGTGTGGATGTACACCTCCACCACCCAGGTTTAAATCCTTTTTGAGGTGAATTTGGGTATCTATTATGACTGTGTGCATCCTTAGTTGGTGTAGATGACGGGAGTTGTACTTCTATTTCTAAAAAAAAAAAATAAAAAAATTATTGGTCATTGGCTGAGCTAGCCACGTGGAAAGATGCGATACACCCCCTTAGGGCTTGTTTGGATAGGGAGGGATTAGAACCAATCCCTTCGGATTGAAAGAGATTTTAGTTCAAATTCTCAGTTAATCCGAAGGGATTAAGTCAAATCATAATGTAACCAAACAAGTTCTTAGGTTTTTGCAGAAACTCTTACGTATGTAGAAATGCATATACAGAAGTCTTTCAATTTCGACAAAATATAAGTCTATTTACAATGTGAGTTCAGAAGTCCGCGTCTGGGCAGTAGATCCGGCCTTAGTAGTATACTGGAGGAAGTGCTGCGTTACTATGCCTGTTGGTCCATTCCGACCCACAGAAATGAACTATAGCTTGTTTCCAGCCACGTGGAAAGAAACAACCCTATATTTGTAGAGATTTATATAAAAGTCCTTTAGTTTCGCCAAAAACAGACCATTGTTCAATCCTTTTGTTGCTTTTCAGTTTTCATCAGACAAATGATTCATTCCACCTGCCGTATGATCTTAATTAGATCATATGAAGCCTCCCCAGAAAAGCCTGAGCCGTAATCCATGGTACCAAGGCTAGTTTGTTTAGGCTTAAGTTTTTTTGGCTTATAGCCTAAAACCACCGTTTTAGTTTAAATAGTTTATAACCACTAGCTTTTAAGCTAAGATGGGGTGAACTTGGCCATTTTTTGCTTTTGAGCTACGGTTTATTGATGAAATTAAATGTCTGAAAAACCCATAATTCTAATGACTTATTTGCTCAATATTAAAAATCCCTGTACAAGAATGAATTCAGTGCAAAATAGCACCAATTTAAAACATTTGTACGTAATTTTGCTTGAAAATAGCTTTTAAGTAGGACAATTGATTTGTGTAGTCATCTTAATTAAGACTCACACTCCACGCTATACTTGATCAAATCTACTAAATCAATGTGGAAATTAAGATAAATAGCGCGCCTTGGTCCTGACTTGTGCCTAGTGGTAATTGAACTCTGAACGTGTAACAGCCCAAATTTGAGCTTTTGGAAATTTTCTTGGATTTTCAAAAAAATTTGATGCATTTTCTGAATTTACAAAACTTGGTTGCATCTCAAAAAGTCAAACAAAAAGTCCATGTTCTAAACTAAATCACAAAAATCTACAAGTATTTGGGAGTGCTTAAACTCCTCTAAAGTTGAATTCAATTTCAATTTAAATTCCTTTCTCTCTCAAAACGAAATTAAAATCCTCTCAAATCAAACCAAATTCAATTCTTCCTTTTCTTTTCTTTTCTTTTCATTTCCTCTCCTCCTTAGGGCAAAAGCCACCTGCCAGCCCAACTCACTTCCCCTTTCCCTCGGCCCGCACGCATGCAGCACCCGCGCCAGGTCACTCCCCTTTCCCTCGCGGCCCGGCCAGCAGACCCACACGCCTGCGCTCGCTCGCCAGCCAGCCGCGTCGCCCCTCATATGTGTCGTTGACAGTCAGGCCCCGGCCTCACCTGTCAGGCGCCCGTAGGGAAGAAACAATTTTCTTCTTCCCTTGGCCACATCTCTCTCTCTCTCTCTCTTCTCTCTCCGTCTCACCACCGTACGCACGCACGTTGAGCATAGCAGGCAGTAGAAGTCAATGCCTTGGGCGCTGCAAATGCCCTTGAGCCTTGTGCCACCGCGAGATTGTTACATCCTAGCGGCAGGCTTGCTGCACGCCGCTCTGCCCATGCGCCAACTGTGCACTCGCGCCACTCCTCTCTAGTTTGCCCCTCCTTAAGAGTCGTGCCTGAGCGCCTCACCCTCACCAAACGCTCTTCTTGACTCTCCTGGCACTCTGCTCTCCTCTCTGTCTTTGGAAAGCAAGAAACACCTCCGCTCCATCTTCTTCCCCAAATTCGGCCGTCGGCCTCGCCCTCGGATTCCTGTCGTCAGGGTAAGAACTTGTCTTCATCTTCAAGCGCATCGTGTCCACCTCGACTCACCCTTCCTTATGCTCACTCTCTCTGTGCTTGTGCTCTTCTAGAAGTGAACGAAGCCGTCGACTTCCTTCGAAGCTCGTCAACGTCACCGAGTTGTCGCTGCCTTCTCCTGCCTTGCCTAGTGAGCCTTTGACTTCATCACCCCATGCCTTAGCAACAGCTGACTCTGCTCCATTTAATGTGCATCTCCTTGTACCTTGCCATACCCTAGAACCACCTAAACGTCTTCTTCTTTGTGCCACCAGAGCAAACGCATGTGCCGCCAACTTTGGATCTTCTTCCTCGCTCATCTCTCAGGTAACTCCTTCCGTTCACGTAGACTTATTAGCATGTTGAAACTAGTAAACTAGTCAATGAACACCAAGGAAGGCCGTAGCATCACCTTACCCTAGCACCTCGTTGCGCCACCCACGGCCACCATGGTTAGCTTGACCTGTAGCCCTATCTTGAGCACCTAAGGCACATATAGCATCCTAGTAGCTTGTAGATTATGTAGCACCCATCAATTTGAATCTTTGTAACTCTTTCGATAAATGCCCATCTACACAGCGTAGCCGCTGCCCCCAATCGTTGTGCCGCCACCACAAACCACCTCCCACCATGCTCAAGAATCTAGACCCTCTATTATGTGTTAATGGAGTATTTGGGTAATTAATGACAATCGTCATGTGGACTAATATTTTCATGAGTTGGTGAAATAGGTTAGGTCACATAATTATAAGAAGTAATTGATGGCACAATGTATTGAAAGTCATCAAATCAAGACTTGGGATAAATGATGTCAACATATGTTGATGAATAGGAAGTCAAGAACCTAATTAAACTTAGTGTAGATGTCTGTCATCAAGTGATCACTCTAAGATGGATGCTCAAGACACAAGTATGAATAACATAGGCTAAGGATATGTTTCTAGTCTTTTACCGGTCTTGGTGTTAGGTTAGAAGACCGGATTGCAAGTATAGGTTGTTATACTATTAAGAGGGGTCTTGTCTAGTAGTTTGAGTCTCATCATGTATTGATAGCTCAATTTCACTTTCTTTAGCTCTTCTTATCATAATGCTATTGTTTGTAAATGTGTTTTACAAATAGTTGAAGTCCATGCACCTAATCTTTGTAGCATGTGAGTATAGTTTGCAAATGTGTTTTGCAAATGGTTGATGTCCATGTACCAATCTCCATGTGGCATGATTCTAAAAGTTAGCAAAAGTGTTTTGCACCATGTTGAGAATCATACTCTAATACCTTGTTTGTAGCTCGCATCAATTTACAATTGTGTTTTGTAAATTGAGTTAAAGTATTTTGCAAATTCATACTGAGTTTTGCATGTCAAACTGACCGCGGTTGGAAGGCCAGACCGACCGGACCTCTGGGTCTTTGTTGTGGTAAGATTTTTCAAGAGAGATCCCTATTTGCATTTTTGCTGGCCGGACTGACCGCAGGTGTAAGTCCGAATTGATCAGACCCCCGGTCTGGGTCGAGCGGTCAGCTTTTTCAAGAGACTCTCTTTTGGCTTCACTTGTTCTCTATTTTTTGTATCCAGACTGACTGCAGATGGAGAATCGGATTGACCGAACCTCCGGTGAGTTGACCTGGTTAGCTTTTCTAGAGAAGGGTGTTTTGGGTCTTGCTACTGATTTCTTCATGCCGGACTGACCGCAAGTGATTCCCCGGATTGACTGGACCCCCGATCATACAGAGCGGTCAGGTTTTTCTAGTAGCATGTTTTTCCGCCGATTTGAAATTCTTTGAAGTCGGTCTGACTGGACCCTGTGTGGGTGGACTGACCGGACCTAACATATCAGATAGACTCTGTAGAAATGATTACTTTAGAAGTTACATGTGAGAACCCTAACAAATTAGTTTAAGCTAAGCGGCGTTAAGCATGATTAAGCAGTAAAATAAACTCATCAGCACAGTAATGCAAACGAAATGAACATAACAAGTCAATAATATTCGGAGTACATTATCAGACTTAACAATTGAAATTTCAAAGTTAAGCATGCATCGTCGTTACAAACTTAGAGATAAATTATAGCAGAAATTATTACAATAATAGGATAACCTTGATTTAACTCTGAGTCATTCACAATAAGAATCCATCGCAAGTGAAATTAAAATGTTAATTCAAACTCAAAATTGAATACAAGAGTTATTTACAAGAATTAATTACATCAGATTAAAATACAAGTTACAACTTTGAGTACATTACAAAAGAATAAAATAAAACTCTTGCATGCATCTCGCCAAAGCCTTCCTTGACTCTTTGTTTGTATATTGCCAGCCGTCGAACTCTTTCATCGACCCAATCCAAAACCCTGCACATATTTACACCGATTGCCAACAACCATTAAAACCACAGCAAAACCAAAAGCTATAAATAGAAATTAGAAGTAAAGAGAGGATTGTCGTCAGACCGCGGGAAGATCACCGAGGTTCCCAGAACAACCTAGGTTAGTCGTCACCGTCTCACCTCCAGTGGGTTTCATCACCCGACAATTTTAGAAATCCGACACCCACATTATACCGACTTACCTTCACCGTAGGAAATCTGGAAAATAGTATCAGAAGCATCCTTTGGACCAAAGGTCTATAACCAAATAGCCACTAGTGAGGGGGAATTGGATAAGGGCAGGGCATAAATGTCATGCATAGAGGAAGGAAAGAGTCCACAGCCGAAGGCCTCACTGCCTTAAGACACCTCCCTCACAAAAGCCACCGTCATTTCAGTTCACAGCCGAAGCAAGCAAGCCAAATAGCCACAAGCTCCTAGGGCACCCCACAACCAAGAACAAGGCAAGCAAAACAAGCAAGCCTCCCACTACAACCAGCAAACCAAGCCCCTCATTCTCAAGTCACAGCCAAAGAAAAACCACTGAGTGAGCCCAAGCATCACCCACCATTATCACTTGCAAAACCACCCACAGAGAGTAGTAAAGGAGAAGGGGAGCAAAGGAGTCGGGGAAGACCGGCAGAGCGAGGACGACATGAGGCAACCAAGAACCAGTAACAGACCGCCAACGACCAAGCCAAGTCATCAAGAACACAGAAGGGAACAGGGAGCACCAAAGGGCACCAACATTGCCACACGACCAGCGGCACTCCCACTGCCATTTCCATTACTAACCCAACAAGGTAAACCCACCATTTCTGCCCCACTTTTCTTGTTGCCCCATTCGAACCCCCATCGTATGAACTCAACCATGTACAGAAGACATGCCACAACAACCCCACCTCCTCAACCAATCCATCATAGAACACCAACCATAGCCCACATCATTCATCACCCACATCATAGAGCAAGGGGAGAGAACAGGATAGAGAAGGTAGAGTAGTAGTAGACCTCGGCAGCACAGGCAAAAGTACCACCGACAGTAGCTCACCTCCATCATGCATACACGAACATCAATAAACCCACATCAGAAACTAAATCCAACTCAAACCATAAAACCAAAGCATCAGAAGGGGAACAAAAAAATGGGGAATTCCACAGCCGAGCGGGAGCGAGCTGCCCAAGGCACGCGAGTGGCTGGGCGTAGTAGGCCGAGCCAGACCGAGCACGGATGAGCCGAGCCAGAGTAGGCACTGAAGCGAGTTGTGCGGGCCATGCATTGGCGGGCGTGCGGCCGAGCAACGTTGGGCTAAGCATAGGGGTGCGCAGTCGGGCCAGACAGGGGGGAGCACGGGCACCACAGTGGGCCAAGGGGGAGGGAAAGAGGCACGGACACGCCAGGCAGTAGCGGCCACAGGGCCAAGGGCGGCGCCGAAGGGAGGTGGTGCCATGTAGCCACCATTCGGCCGAAGCAAGCAAGTACTAGAGAAAAGAAGAAAGAGGAGATGGGGAAAGAAACAAGAGGTAGGAAGAAGAAATGGCCAAGAGCTAGGCATTCGGCCGATCTGGATAAAGGAGAGAGAGAGAGAGAAAAAAAAAAAAAGGAAAGAAAAATAAAGAAAAGGGGGTTAGGTGGGAAAGATTAGGAAATTAGGTGTCGAAAATTAGAAATTAGATAAAGGGGGTAAAGAGGTGATTTCTAGTAAAGGTTAATGGTAGAAGATGTAACCTTAAAAATAAACACTAGTATTAATAGGTATCGGCGCCATGTAATTGTTGGATCGAATAAATTTGAGAAGCCGCGTTAGAAATAAACAGTCGCAACCCGACCAGTAGAAAATATAAGCGAAAATATGTGTAAAATTAATCCGGGTCTATATAGCGAAATTAATCGCCGATAGAACTCATTAAATTAGACAAATTATACGAAGTAGTAGAAAATAATTTAATCGAGATAAAATAATTAATTTAAGTAGCACCATGTAAAACCGATTAGGCATTTATTTGCATGCGTAAAATTAAATAGATTTAGTTGCATGTGGGTACGTGTAATATTTTATTTTCACGTAATAAAATGTGAGTTTAGACAACCCCGATCCTAGAGCCAGTAAACCGTAGAACAACCATAGTTGGGGAGTGCTAACCTAACAAGGACCTGAAAATATTATTAAATTAAAATCGGCTGACAAAGAAAATCAACTAACTAATGTACACATAATAGCACCAAAAGCAACTAACTATTTATTTATTATTCACGCTGCTGTATAATTACAAACTACGGTCCAACGCAGAACGGAGTAGCTAATATGGAATTCTTTGACGCAGATCTTTTCTACGACTACGAAGGCATGCTTATCTCTTGAACATCAATATAGTTATATTAAATGTAAAATTTACATCCTGTATAAATATACATATTTGCATGAAAATTATGTCTCAAAATCATAATCGGATAAATGAAAGAAGAGAAAAGAAAAGAGAGGATGAATGAGAAAAGGGCAGTACAGCTGAGATGAGCAGTTGTACTACAAGAGGATATTATGGCTGGTAAAGGGGGCCTGTGGCAGGAAAAGAGATGAGGAAAGAGGTGGGACCCTTTACATATGGTTAATATATAAGGACCAACAAAACTCTCACCCGGATAAAGGGTTGTAATTAAAGTGCCAACCATTTTCCCATTTCGACGGGCAGAAAATGCTACCTTGTTATGTGGCTATATGTGAGGACCCGGGGTATTTAACTCGTAATACTTAACCACCAAACGGTTCTAGTATTACCAATCAAATATCCTAAGCCTCGGTGGACATGTACTTCCCAGAAATGCAGTACACATACACCTTTACAAAATTGTGCATCATTTCCATACAAGATTACAGTACCAAGTCTAGCAAAAGACATACATAATATAGAGTTATTACAAAAGAGGCCGACCGGCCAAATGATACCAACAACATAAATAACAGCGGAAGCAAAAGTGCCATAAGATGGTGATAACAAAAGCCAACCAGTGTGCCAACTTCCCACAAGGTAACCGACTGGGCCACCAAGCTAGTCGTCAAGTACGAAGCATGTCTCACAAAAGCTAACCCCTTGGGGGTCAACCTCCTCTGCAATAATAAAGCAATGCAACTGAGTACAAAAATGTACTCGCAAGACTTACGAATAACAAGCCCATACATAGCTACATGCAAGCTGAAACAAAGGAGCTGGTCATATGGTTTGTTGGACGCATAAAGCAATTTTCATTTACAATAATGTAATAGATTGAAGGCAATTTGTCAAATCTGTTTTTAATTGAAAAAATAACAGTAAGACAACAATAAGTAACATAAATAACAACCTATAAGTGACTAACCCAATAGCCACCACAACATAGCACGAATTTCTCATTCGTACCACCCAAGTCAAGTTTTAATGAAAAGGTTATAGTCTAATTCTTGCGGGAAATAACCAAGTGTGTCCATAACCTAGGATGAGACTATTCGAATAGATTTACCCCTGCAGGGGTGTACCAATGTACCCACATGTCAGACCGCCTTTTTTCACAAGATTAAGCACACTTCAATAGGTATGCCGGCATGGCTAAGTCCTACGATATGTTTTCCAATATTGTGTATCAACTACAAGTCGTCCGTATGGATAGAAACCCATACGTTGCATCGGAGTCATTGTAAAGCCGGGAGTCAACTACCCATATGGGGTAAAACAACCTGGACAACTACAATACCCCTCGGTGTGGAGAACCTAGAAAGGATTCCACTCCGTGCACCCAACACATAAACACCATCCTCATTTTACCACCACAACACACACACACACACACACACACATCCTCCAGCGACTCAGAACCAACACACGCCAAAGTACTAAGTCAAGAGAGGTCCCATATCCCTCTCATGTGGTTAGCACACAAACGTGCTTGGATCAATGGCGCAAGTAATTCGGTCCTTGTTGACTCGGTCACCAACCATTCACACCCAAAAGCACACTATCTTACCATTGTGCCCAAGTCTAAAATATTTTTTTTCAGTTTTAGTTTCTCAAAGTAACATAGCACAAGGTGTTGGACAGAAAGTCATAATAAGTTTTTGTGTGATCAAGGTTACCGACTAAGTCGATAACCGCCCAATTCTACCGTTCTAAGCATTTCTAAGCAATAACAACTCGTAGACTTACAAGCTAAGTGATAAGGGCTCATCCAACGAACCCTAAATCACAGAGGATATAATCCTAGGCTCAGTAGTAGAGGATGAACATTTGCCTACAGATGATGCACCTAAATGATCAACTAATCGACAATAGTTTAACAGCAAAATAGTAGATGCATACATAGACTTTTCAAATAAGATATTAGACTTTGCAAACAATAGGAGCAATCACTACTACAAAACAGGTCATACTGGACGCCACATCACGGACGGTTCCAAAGGAGCCGTCTGTGTTTAACTTATACAGACGGTTCCTTTTGGAACCGTCTGTGATAGACGCCTCATCACAGACGGTTCTTATTACCAACCGTCTGTGAAGTATCACAGACGGTTGGTAATAAGAACCGTCTTTGATAGTTCTTCATCACAGACGGTTCTTATTACCAACCGTATGTGATAATTCACAGATGGTTCAATTATAGAACCGTATGTAATATACACCTATCACCGACGGTTCTATCATGGAACCGTCTGTGATATTATTATCACAGACGGTTCCATGATAGAACCGTTTGTGATATTTCTTTCCTATCTCTTCGTCTCCCGCGTGATGTGTCTCTTCATCTCACCATCGCACAACCGTCTCTTCGTCTCACGTGCGAGTTACTCCTAGTTTTATAAGACAGAATAACCGAAGATTAAACCTCCCATCTTTCTTCGTCTCACGGAATCGCCAAGGTGAGCATGCAGAGCATGACGGCCAGCACCAAGGCGAGGAGGTCGGTGATCGCCGCTCTTTCTCACGATGTCGTCGTCGACATCGTCGGCCGTGTGGCCGCGAGCTCTCCTCAGCCCATGGAGGACCTATGCAGCCTATGATTAACGTACGTACATATTTATACCTATAAAATACGTACGTATGTACTACTATTTATTCTAACATCTTGAATTTTGTATGTACGTATATTGGAGTTGCAAGGCCTTGTACAAGGTGTCCAAGGAACGCGCCGTGGGGAGGCGCATGGCGCTAGAGCGAGAGGAGGCGATGAAGTGGCAGGACAACGAGCGCTACCTCGCCGTTGTCAACCACCTGGCCGGCGCCGGCAACCCGGGGGCTTGTTTCATCGTCGGCCTCGGGCTTGTCTTCACGCCCTAAGACATGCAGCGCAGCCTCATGTTCCTTGAATGGGCGATCGTGGCTGGCCACAAGGCCGCGGCCTACGTGCTCGGCCTCCTCCTCTACACGACCGATGAGACGCGCGACGTTGGGAAGCACTACATCAGCCAGGTCGA
This sequence comes from Ampelocalamus luodianensis, assembly GCA_036346255.1. NCBI lineage: Eukaryota > Viridiplantae > Streptophyta > Magnoliopsida > Poales > Poaceae > Ampelocalamus > Ampelocalamus luodianensis. Next base: position 46,133,953 of record CM070634.1, on the reverse strand, counting down.
GGGCGAGCCGACCGGCGGCGGGTGCGAGACGGCCAAGACCAACCGGGAGTGCGGGCGGTGCGAGGCTCACCGCGGACATGGTGCAGTGGCGCGTGGGGAAGAAGGCGGGCCACCGGGCGGGTGTGGCGCTGTCGAAGGATGGCCACCGTGCACGAGCACCGCCGCGGTGTGGAAGGGTGGGGCGACTACATCGTCTTCTCGCGATGACGATGCAGGATTAGGCATGAGTATGCCAGTTTCTTTGCAAAGGTGTTGGACTATTTGCCATAAAATTTTAGTTTTTTAGGTTTCTAGAAAGGTGGTGCAGCTGGACTATTTTCCAAATAAAATAATTTTTTAATGCACCAAAATATACGGTCCACAAGGACAGGAGCGATTACTATTCCACGTTGACATCAAAATATACGTACGACAGATTACAAGTCCATAACACATGATGTTATGGAATAAATTAATTACAATGGAGTAATTTCTTAATTAAAATATAACCCTTCATGATGATCGACACACATATAGCTAGCTTCCTCACTGGGTTCTTCCTCGAGCCTGATGCCATCTCCGAAAGGAGGCAACTCGTCAAATTGATTGTATTCTTCCTCGTCCACTATATTCTCAACTCCAACAATCCTTCTTTTTTCCATGAAGAACTACGTGGCGCTTCTTATTTGCCGGGTTGGTTACATAGAAGACTTGAACAACTTGGTTAGCCAGTACGAATGGTTCGTCTTTGTATCCGACACGATCGAGGTCCACGGTAGTGACGCCGTACTTGTCGACCTTCACCTGTGAGAGATGGACCCAACGACACCAAAATAGGGGGATCTTGAAAAGCACATAGTCGAGCTCCCATATCTCCTCTATTTGCCCATAGTACGAGCTCCTCACCATCGAGATCGAATGCATCTATGCGGACACCGCTGTTCTGGACTGTGCTCTTCCTATCCTGAGCTGCCGTATAAAATGTGTACCCATTTATGTCGTATCCTTGCCATGTGACAATTGTAAATTGTGGCCCTTTTGCCAACCATAGTAGCGTATCATCACTTGATGACCTCTCAGTCATGATTCGCACCTTTAACCATTCGTTGAACCGACGGTTGTGCTCTCTCGTGATCCAAACCTCCGACCGGTCTGGATTCTGCTGGCGTACCATGTCTTTGTGCTCGTCGATGTACGGGGACACTTGGGTCATGTGTTGCAAGATCGTGAAATGGGCTTGAGCGTACGTATCCAGATTGGGAGTGATTGATTTCCTTCCGATGGTCCCGATACCATCCAGCCTTCCCTCATGACGAGATAGAGTCACACCTATCGGTTCCACCTGAGCCATGTAGTCGATGCAGAACTCAATGACCTCTTCGGTTGCATAACCTTCGATGATGTTGCCCTCCGGTCGAGATCGATTCCGTACGTAGTACTTGAGAATTCCCATATACCTCTCGAATGGGTACATATGACGTAGGAACACAGGACCGCATATCTTTATCTCTTTCACAAGATGAACAATGAGATGGACCATGATATCGAAAAATGATGGAGGGAAATACATCTCAAGATGACATAGAGTCGTCACCACCTCGGCCTGTAGAGCATTTAGTCCTTGGGGATCGATGACCTTCTGAGCAATTGAGTTGAAGAAATAACACAGCCTCAAGATTGCCACTCGAACCTTGTTCGGCAAGATACCCCTAATTGCAACAGGAATTATTTGTGTCATCAGCACATGACAATCATGAGACTTCATACCAATTAATTTCAAATCTTGCATAGAAACAAGTTTCTTAATGTTAGCGGAGTAACCAGACAGGACTTTGACACCATGCAAGCTTTAGCACAATTCATTTCTCTCGGCCTTGGACATAGTGTAGCAAGCTGGTGGAAGGTATGTTCGTCCTTTATCGGTCTCTTTCGGTGCTAACTCGGTCCTTATGTTCATATCAACCAAGTCACGTCGTGCGTTAACACCATCCTTTGTTTTGCCACTAATGTTCAGTAAGAGACCAATCAAGCTTTCACATACATTCTTCTCCACGTGCATGACGTCGATGCAGTGACGAACTTCTAAGTGCTCCCAATAAGGCAAGTCCCAAAAAATTGGCTGCTTCTTCCAGATGTTCTTATGACGGGTTTTTAATTTACGTCCCTTCCCAAGCACAACATCGATATCCTTAACCATATCATACCTCTTTCCCTCTAAAAGCCCTTGGAGCTGAACTGTCCTCCTTATTTCCGTCGAATTGTTTCTTCATTTTGCGGTATGGGTGACTCCTGGGAAGGAACCTACGGTGACGCATATACACAGTTTTGCGTGAGTTGTTCAGCCATACACTCTCCGTAGCATCTAAGCAGTGCGGACAGGCTTTGGCTCCTTCGCATCAAGCCCGACAGTTACCAAGGGTAGGAAAATCATTGATAGTGCAGAACAACATGGCGCGTAAAGAGAAGTTATCTCGTTTGTACGCATCCCATACTTGTACCCCTTCATTCCATAGTGTCACAAGATCATCTAGTAATGGTGCTAGGTACACATCAATATCGTTCCAGGTTGCTTCGGCCCTTGGATAAGTAGTGACATCAAAATGTACTTCCGCTTCATACACAGCCAAGGAGGAAGGTTGTACATACATAGATTCACGAGCCAGGTGCTATGTCGGCTGCTCATGTTACCGAAAGGATTCATTCCATCTGTACTCAACCCTAACCTTATGTTCCTCGGTTCCGCACTGAACTCTTTGAAGGTCCGATCGAAGTTTCTCCACTAGGCAGAATCAGCAGGGTGTCTTAGCTTTCCATCTTTCTTACGCTCCTCCGAGTGCCAACACAGCAATCTTGCCTCCTTTCAGTTCGCAAATAAACGCTTCAAACGTGGGATCACAGGCAGATACCACAACACCTTAGCAGGAGGTCCTTACTTCGCCTTAGCAATATTCTTACGCTTGTATCGGGATGCTTTGCACACAGGACATACATGCAAGTCTGCATACTCTTTACGATACAGGATACAATCGTTCGGACATGCATGTATTCTTTCTACTTCCATTCCCAATGGACAAAGAACCTTCTTGGCTTGGTAGGTAGTGTTGGGCAACACGTTTCCCTCCACTTTTTGTTAAATGCAAAATATGAAGAATGTCTCAGTCAGATTCTGTTCTGCTGCTAGGAGACCTAACAACGCCGTGAAACTCTTGTCGGACCAACCATTGCTCGCCTTCAATTTCAGTAGTTCAAGTACGGTTGACAACCTTGTGTATTCCGGCTTGCAGCCAGGGAACAAAGGTTTCCCCGAGTCCTCCATTAAGCGCTCGAATTTACAAAACTCTCTCTCACTGTAGTTTCCTTCTACATCGCGTAGCATCTGATCCAGATTGTCATCGTACGACCTATCATCATCAAAAACACAGTCCACATCCGGCATATCTTTGACTTCCTCGGCGATGTCATCATTATTAACTTCCTCGGCGATGTCGTCATTATTAACTTCCTGTATAATCTGCTCTTCACCATGACTGGTCCAACATGTATACCCTTTTTTGAAACCCCTTCGAATAAAGTGCCCTACGATCTGCGTCGGGTTGTTAAAAATCTTCAGATTACCGCAATCAATGCATGGACAGTACATAAATTCTATCCCCTTATTCAACATATCCTGCTCTGCGGCTCTTTTAAAAGCAATCACGCCATTAATGTACTCTTCACTCACACGGTTTGCACCGTACATCCAGTTTCGGTCCATCTACGCTACGCACGTAACAATTAGTAGTGTTAAATTATATTAATAAACTGCAAATACGTTACTCCTCCTATTAACCAAATACACTAAAATTGATTAAAGATAAACCTAGAGCAAATATAAAGAGTTAAAGATCGTTACCCTCGGAGCTCACGACGAAAATTCCAAATATCTCGCGAGATTCCTCGGTGTCCTTCTCCTTCAGGCCACAGTGCAATGTGAGACTTAAGTGGACAGGGTAAGAGAAGAGCCACAGTCAAGAGCTATCACCAAATCCAAGCCTCACAAAGCAAGCATGCAAGCCAAATAGCCATAAGTTACTAGGGCAAACCACAACCAAGAACAAGGCAAGCAAAATAAATAAGCCTCCTACAGCCAACACAGAGCAAAGCTTCTCAAGCCCTTCTATTCTAAAGAATAGATCAGAGGCACTAGGGCAGGGGGTCTGTCGGGTCTTGATATTTATAGGGGTGGCATATCACAGACGGTTCTTATTCCCAACCGTCTATGATGTGAATATATCACAGACTGTTCCTCTAACTAACCGTCTATGTTGAGCTTATACAGACGGCTCCATGTTCAACCGTCTGTGATATCCTCCATATCACAGACAGTTCATAAGGAGAACCGTCTGTGATATACTCACATCACAGAGGATTATATTTACGAACCGTCTGTGATGTGAGTATATCACAGACGGTTCTTTAATATAACCGTCTGTGATATCTTATCACAGATGGTTCTTTAATAGAACCGTCTGTGATATCCTTTTTATATAGAGGTGCACCGCTAGGGTTTTGCTCTTTACTCGTCACTTCCTCTCCCGCGCCCCTTAGGCTCTCGCGCGCTCTGTCGGCTCCTCTAGGGTTCGCCCGTTCACCTCCCCAGCCAGACCCGACGTCGTCGCCCCCGACATCGATGACGTTGCCTCCGCCTCGACGCGCGGCCTCCTCCCTCTGCATAGGCCTCCTCCCCGCGCCGTCCTCCTCCCCTGCACCGGCCTCCTCCCCGCGCCATCCTCCTCCCCGTGTTGGCCTCCTCCCCTGCACCGGCCTCCTCCTTGCACCGTGAGTTGTTGTGCAGCATCCTCTCTGTGAGTATTCCTATATTACGATTTGTCCCGGTGGATATATTGACTTTGATAGTCTTTGATAATATGTGAACTGAATCTAGTACTAAAGATATTGCAAATTGATCAGTGGGCTTTGTTGACATTCTCTGTGATGAACTTTGTCTTATCTTGAGATTGAATGTGATAGTTAGTTCATTCTTGAGCTCTATTGTATTACTTGCTACCATCAATTTGATATCTTGTTAATTTGTTACTTTCGGTTGAATGCTAGTTATTCGATTCTTAGTTCGCTCTGTGATGAACTTTGTCTTATACGAGATTGAATGTGATAGTTAAGATCATTTTCGGTAACAGTTGAGATCATTTGACAGTTAAGCAAAGTATTGTTTAGAGCTCATAGTTTGAATTTATACTATCATATTCATTTAATGAAGAGTATAGATAATAGGATTGAGATGACAAAGATTTGTTCTTTTGCAACTCTCCTTCTGAGAGCACAAACTATCGTCAATCCTTCTTTATATATTACGTTTGTGCATCATTTTTGGTTAAGTTGAGTAAATCTGCTTGAATCTGGTCAGTTAGAGCTTAAGCATATTGCTTCGTGTATATATAGATAGCAAGTAAGCGACATGGCGTCTGCACCGTCTTCGCCGCCGTTATTGACACCGCCGAATGTGTTTGGATCTCCGAGGAAAGTGGTACGTACGCGAGATGGCAGAGGAACATCGAAAATTCCTCTGGGCCTAATGACCGTCAGAGAGGTCAATGCCAATGGGATCCCTATGAATCCCCCAAAGCAGCGACGAGATTCCGGACCATCTGCGGGATACTTGGAAGGGAACGGGTCCCCATCACCAAACTGAGCTGGGACACTTTGTTGGCGGCTGATCGGAGACGCGAGCTGTGGGACGAAGTTTTAAAATCGTTCACTTTCCCAGCCGCAGACCTGGCGCGCGTGGAACGGCAGGCGTTGCTCTCGATCGGAAAGGCGTGGAGGACCTTCAAGAGCGTGCTTGTCACGAAGTACGTGAACACGGGTCGAACGCCCTTCACGTCGTATAAATTATTGTCACGGGATATATGGGATGCCTTTGTGCAAATGAAGACGACGGCCGAATTTCTTGAGGAAAGTGCGATGCACAAGGCTCTCCAGACACTGAACACTCACCCCCACAAACTCAGCACCGCTGGGTATGCGGGTAAAACCGCGCAATGGGCGGCGGAGGACGAGAATGAAACAAGGCCATTTGCTGAGATCACAGACAGGCGCGCTCTCTCCTGGTTAAGAGAGAGGGCATCAGTCATATCTTCGGACGAAATCTCTTTCACAAACCCGGCAGACCGGGATGTGGCCAACCGTGTGGTAAATATGTCTTCGAACTGCCTAGTTGTCAATATGTCCATAACTTCATAATGTCTATAATAACATGATGATCTCTTGCAGTTGAGTTCGCATGTTCGAAGGCTCCTTCCAAGCGCATGTGGAGAAGATATACTATCTATGGCTCTGGGAAACAAGGAGCACCCGGGTCGAACGCGAGGCAAAGGGGTTAACGTATCTTGGAGGGATGGATTCCCAAACGACTACTGCACGTATAGGAGCAGGAAGAGATCCAAGGCCGAGTACGACACAGAGTTGGAACATGTGCTTACTACAAAATTTGAAGGAAGAGAACGGGTGCTTACTGCAAAATTTGAAGAAAAGATAGCAAGATTGCAGGACCAAGTGAATCAACTCCTACTCCTCAACCGATGCATAGCCGCCCCGTTGTTTTGGGAGCCAGTCCTCCTCAACATCGGAGTAGCATCGCGTCCACGCAAAATTATGAACATGATGACGTCCAATTACCTATCGACGACATCAAGGTAATGTACATCTCTGGAATGCTCCAAAGATAGACCTATAGGACACCTTAGCTAATTGCGTATCGTTTTGTAGGAGCCGACGCACTGCACGCTCCAAGTGAGGATGGTTGGGATGTCTATTGAGGCTGGGCGGGGGGTGGTGTATCCATGCAAGGAATGGATAGTGCAGCACGGTGTCTAGGTGGCGCAGGGTTACGCGAGGGTCCAGGTGGACATGGTACATGACAATTTTAGGGCCGGCCCGCTGGAGATTCGCCCGAACGACGACATCAAAACACTATTGGATGTCGTGTACAGTTTTATCCAGTGGTCCAAGAACGACATCGCCCTGGACCTTGCAGTGCCGCCTCAACCTTTGATGACTCCACCCAAATCATCTCGACACGACCATGCCTCTCCAACATGACCCAAGAAGGACATCGCCCTGGACCCTGCAGTGCCGCCTCAACCTCTGATGACTCCACCCCAACCATCTCGACACGACCATGCCTCTCCAACAGGACCCTCCATGACTACACCTCAACCTTCGCTTCAGAAGCCCGCCTCATCGGTTCCCGTGGAGAAGACACCGAATGAACAAAAAAAATGTGCCGTCGTATCGGTTCCCGAATCGTCTCACAGGAAGACGCGTAGCGGGCAAGTCGTTTAGGACAAATCGAAATCGAAGAACATTAAGGCGCTTCCGCCTCCTAACCCTAAGAAATATTCTTTCGGAAGTCCGTTGGCGACCACCACAGTATTAGCCTATGTTGGATTAGGTTGTCAGAGTTTGCATACTTGGTAGTTGCACAAGACCAAAGAGAACGGGTGCGCTGATGGAATCACCGTCAGATACACGGAGGAGTATTTCCTCCACGAGCCGTCCCCCTTCGTCGTGGGCTTCGACGACTTATTCGACCTATTCAACCTCAAACCCCTCGATGCCTCACTTCTACGATGCTGAACACTATAAGTGTGTACAATCAAGTTCTACATTCACGTAATACCGAATATAACAACTCATTGCTTATGTATAGATACATGATTAAAAATGCCCGGCGATTGAAAGAACCGATGGGTTTCCTCGACCCACACGTGGTCTCTGAGCAAACCATCTTGGCAGACGCATCCTACGTCGAGAAATACATAACAATAGGATTGCTTGCTCAAAACGACAAGGACTACATAATGGTGCCCTACAACCAAAAGTAAGTGCTTCACTACTTGCTATACAAATTTCATTTGTACTTTATACGCAACACGAACTTAGGTTTAATGACTCAAGCGACATACATGAGTAGGCACCACTGGATCCTTTTAGTCATTATACCAAAGAGGAACCAGGTACTATACCTTGATTCCCTAGTCAAAAAAAGCCACGACTTCACCCTTGTGCAAGGAGTACTCGACAGGTGTGCTCATTTCCTCCATACATAACTCTATTGTAGTCTTCCTTCGTTTGAAATGGCCGAGGTTAACTTTTTGGAAACATGTAGGTCGTTCATCTCCTATATTGCTGAGGGAGGGCTATACAAGGGAACAAACGCCACATTTAATCACAGGACACGATTTCCGGTACGTGCTACAACACAATAATCCTATATCATACTTCGTAATAATGCGTCTCGAACTGACTATACCTATATATGTAATTCTATTTTTGTAGTGCCGCCAGCAAAAACTAGAAGAATGTGCATTCTACGTTTACCATCATATGCAGATTCTCATGGGTGCTAAGTTGAAGGATCCCGAGGTTGGTCAATCTCGCAATAATTATTTCCTAATTATAAATTTAAATATATATGCTTACTACTTTACTCTTGCTAGCTACAGGGCTTGAATATAGATTTAGATTCACTCGTTCAGAGAGAGATCTCGGATGTTCGAGGGAAGCTCTGCACCTTCATCATGACGGATATCATCTGCGCCGACGGAGAGTTTCACTACTCCAACTCCGCTGAATGACCTTGAATGATTCATTAATTGTAATTCACTTTGAATAGTTGTAATTCAATTGTAACTCTAGCGACAATATTTGATACATATTCGTTTCTAATTGATTTTGAGTTATAAATGATCACTTTGAGTGTCAACGATTGATTCATCTATAATGTATCTATTTTCTGCCTACTTGTTTTCAGAGGGCATGGCTAGCAATTCCTGAGGTTAACCAAAAATCAAAAATAAATTAGTTAGGCTGAAAGAGCTATCACAGACGGTTCATAATTAGCACCGCTCGTGATATATGGATATCACGACGGTTCGTAACTAGAACCGCCGTGTTGTGACGTAACATGCATTTGGTTGGTAACTAGAACCGTCTGTGATATGTGGATATTACAGATGGTTGTTAATTAGAACCGTCTGTGTTGTGACTTATCACAGACGGTTTTTTAACCGTCTGTGATAACCGCCAGTTATCACAGACGTACAAAAACACAGACGGTTCCGAACCGTCTCTGATAACGTTTTCTGTAGTAGTGAATATGATCAAATAAAATTGAAACATCTACTTGCCTTGCTAGAGATCATAATCTTGTTGTAGAGGATTACTCTCGTACTCAACAAATTCTTCGGAACCTATCGCAAGAACGAGAAAATATAATAAAAACGACGAACACCGAAAAAGACTCAAAATCCAAAATCAACCAAAATCCGTGAAATTTACACAGCAGGAAGAGCAAGATTTTAAATGAATTTAGCAACATGAATCAATCGATTTGGACTAAGCATGCAAAAGTTATAGTCTAAACAATTTCAATCTATTGGAAAATCCAATTTAAATAACTTTTGTCACTGTTCATCGCACAAAGTTGCAGAAGGTTTGTGAACTTGAAAATTTTATGGTAGGCAGGGCATGACTTTCTAAGAACAGCAAAATTTGGTTCACTTCATTTGGAGTTAAAATGAATTTCTTATGATTTTTCTAAGTGATGAAAGTAGCACAAAATTAATTTCAAAGGCAAAGACATAATTAAACCTACTCTACACTAAAGCATATTAACAGAGGAACCTAACAAATTTTAGTTTGCTCAAATTGGAGTTACAGAGAATTACTTATGTATTTTACAAATTTAAAGGAATTTCTAGAGCAACAATTAATACTAAACAAGATAATACAACCTACACAATTTTTCTGGTACAGATCAAGTTTCAAATATATTTTTAGATTAAAGTTCAGTTAAACATAGATTTAACAAAATTGGAACCATCTAAAAAGGAGTTAAAATGAATTACTTAAGCACTTTTGAAATTTTCAATCAATTTAGAGTTCATAAATAAAAGATAACTAAGTTTTCCTATTAACTAGTGACGTGGAAACACAAGGGCCGTTGAGATCAAATCAAACGGCCCAAGTGCACGGGGCGAACGGCCGTGCGAACAGCCCAATGGACTCAGCGATTGGATCCAGATCAAACGGTCAAGATGAGAGTGACATTCGGACTTCCGAATGCCTCAATCAATCCAGAGTGTTGATCCAAAGATGGATGGCCCACAGCGAAAGGAGCCGTTCGAGAGGTCTGAACGTTCAAAGGGATCTGAGACACACATCTAAACACGGACGATCCACGATCACCTAGGAGCTTCACACGTACGCACAAGGGTTTAAGTGTGCGGGCCCACATGACAGCGGTGGTAGCCAAGGGGTGGTCTTTGCAAAAGGGACCCACCGAGTGGTCTTTACGAAAAGGACCAAGAGGGAGGTCCTGGCTAACAGCCGAGAGGGTGGTCTTTGCAAAAACATAGAAGGTGGTGTGAGGGTGGTCTTAGGGGAGGTCTAAGAGGGTGGTCCTTGTAAATAGACCGGGGGTGGTCTTGACGGCCCAGATCTGTAAGGAGGAGGTCCTGGATGGCAAGATCTACAAGGGAGGAGGTCCTGAACGGCTCAGATCTCCAAGGAAGGTCCTGAACGGCTCAAATCTCCAAGGAGAGGTCCTGAAGGTGGTCTTGGCTTATGACAATAGAGTTTTACGTCTGGCACGATTTGCCCAGCGGCTCGCTCGATGCTACGTGCCATGGCGGAGCTAACTAAGGGCAAAAATGAGTTCGCAATAACATTGCGCACCCAAGGAAGGTACTTTTAACGGCTGAGCCAGCCTAGAACGACGATGAGCCAGAAAGTGGTGACGGCGCATGCACGGCCAGCGACGATAGCGCAAAAAGCTTTACAACGGTTAAAAGCAGGTGCCACAGTTTCTAAGGACTACCAAGAGGCTACCTTAGCACTCGAGAGGCGAGAAGAAGAAGAGGAGCCCCGACGACGATGAAGCTTGCTGGCTCTGAGGGGACGACCTGAGCAAAACGAAATGCACCGGGTAGTGAGGACAGCTTCGCAAAGGCCCAGAGGTGGTCCACGAGAAAACAAATGAAGGGAGGAGGTCCTTACCGGAGATGGGGACGAAAGCGATGAAACACGACCAAAGGAGACCCAAAACCCAATTCAAGCCAAGAGTCTAACGTGACGAGAGGGTTGGGTTTAGCCAAGAGGTCGAGTTGGGAGGTCTTGACGGTAGGATTAGAAATGGACGGCTCCGATTAAAAGTAACGTTCGGAGGTCCCGAACGTTCAAAGAAATCTCAGCGGTACGATCAAGATCGCATGGCTAAAACGAGTGGCCAACTCGGGGAGGTCCGAACGTTCAGAGGAACGCGGATGGTGCGATGTGAATCTAACAGCCCAAATCACTTCGCGTTCAAAGGGCCTGGTCCGAGCGCGGAACTGGTTGGGTTCAACCAAGAGCATGAGTCCGACTTAGACCCAACATCAAGGTTGACTAGGGTTTGAACTTTGGGCTGAAACTTTAGGGAATTTATAAATGGAGCTACACAACTACAAAAATTCAAAAATTTTACAGGAGGTGCTCAACTCCAGGGTTGACCTTGTAAAAAACTTTCAGAGGTTTTTATGCAAAACATTTTTCTCCAAAAATTTCTTAAGATACTGATCTAGGGTTTGACCCAAAGTCAAACTGGTTTGACTGGTCTCTTAAAATATTTAAACAATTTCTTAAAAATGTGAGATTTTTTAGAGGAGCCACACAACATCCCTAGAACCAAGGAAAAATATTTCAAGAGGATGATCATAAGATTATCCAGAAAAGTTTTCAAAGGGTCAAGACTAAGGTTAAAAGAGTCTTGTGATTTTGAATTTCCATAATTCCTTTACAAGAGTTCTTAGAAAATTCACACAACAACAAAATGCAATAAAAATTTTAATTTCTTCACATTTTCTTACATTTGAAACACAAGCTAAGAATTGGGATGTTACACTATACTCTCCACATTGGGTAAGTAATATGTGTGAGTGTTATGAAGGAACCTAGAGCCGGTAAGAGAGTCCTCGAGTGGGGATCCAAGGCACTATAGCGCTAGGTGGAGTGTTGGGTGAGGGGAGTCTGGCCCAACCAACGTTATTCAAACTCAGTGGAGGACTGGATGAGCGCCCAGGACATCGACCAAAAATAATGGGTAGAGACTTAATCACGTAACTTGAAAAATGTTCTGTATTCTGAACTCGAACCAGCATAAAAGGGAATGTAGGGGACCTAGCTCAAAGAGAGCTCAGAGTAGCTATTGGTAAAGTGGTACAAGCCTGCGCAATGCTAAATAAAATCATGATTTCATACCTCTCTTTTGTTTTGGAGTCTACGGGAACCGCTAGGGGTCTATCTTCTCTTTGAGTGATAAGTAGTCTTTTCAGCATTAAAACTTGCCACTTAAAGTTTTGATGAAGTATTTATTTTTAGAAAAAGAGATGAACTAGAAAATGTGATAATGAACAGAGATGAGTCATACATTGCATTTTTGCTATTAATGCTTGCTAAGTACACTAGTACTCAATCTTGCTATTATTCTCCTTTGTTATATCCTAGTCTAGCCGGGAACTATCCCGAGTGGGATGAAGGACATGTAGGTGTCGAGGAGACCGTAGGAGGTGAGGGCACTGACCCCGAGGACCAGGGTGAAATGAGCACCCTATTCGGCGAGTGGGACGAGTAGACGACCGGTGTATCAAGGTAGGCAAGCGAGGGGAATTCGTTTCCCATTGTAATTAAATAATTGTATTAAAGACCATAGCTTTGCGTGGCTAACTGCTATAATAAAGAGTACAATTTCTATCTTATTGTTCTGCTGCGTTGACTTTGGTAAGGTTTACTATTCATCAAAGCGGTGTCCTACTGGGCAGACGAATAGTAATCCGTATGCCTAAGTATGATTACCCTCTAGGGTAATGACATGGGGTGCCACATTACCGTTATACAATAGCTCGATCTAACTAGCCCTTTGCCTGCGGTCTGACCGGTCCTACTGCTTTTTGCACAGATTCTCCTCCAACAGCTATTTTTTGTGGATGGGGGTATAAATACCCTTTGTGGACAGTTGTGAAGATAAAGTTGGTGGCATATTCATTTCCCTTAAGCATAGAGCAAGCTCTCTCCTCCCCTTTGTGCATTTGTTGCACTTAGTTAGTTTGGAGAGTAAAATTCTATTGCATGTATTGCATTAGGTGGTGGATTGTGTATCCATTGAACTTAGACACTTGATTTATTCAAGTGAGCGTCTTCGACTTGTTACTCTTGGTGTTTGTCGATACCTTGATGGCGTGGAGGAGTTATGCTGGTGATCTTCTCAAAGAAGGTTGTGAGGAGACCCGGGCGTGTTGTGTGTGGCTTGGTGCTCACCATCACTGGAGTGGATGAAGAGCAACCCCGAGTGGATTCGATGTGTAGGCTTAATTTGTGGAGCTGGTGCAATTCATTTGGACTTACCTCAACGTGGATTACCAAAACCGGCAAGTTTCTGATCACCACGAGAAAAAGTTCATGAGCTCTTGTGATTTGCTTTCTAGAGCTTTACCTTCTTGCAATTTATATTTATATAATTAAATTGTTTGCTCGTTCTCTTAGGATTACTTTTGTTGTCCTAGTCGTATCTTGTCGGGGCACTTAGTATAAACTAGTTGATTTAAGTTTTAATTGAGCTAAATCAATTTGATTTACAATTCTACATAAAACTTGGTTTTAGCTGAAATAATTTTTAAAACCGTCTATTCACCCCCTCTAGTCGGCCTCCTCGATCCCCATCATCGACAATAGGTTTGCCTCGGTTCCCGCAAACCATTTTTCTTTTCAATGGACGTCGCTGCCGCTCGCCGCGCTAGAGCTCTGAAGAACAGAGCCGACCCAGAGAGCTATTTTGCTGCGATGTAACATCCCAAGGTTATGTTACCAAATAAAATAAAATAAAATAAAGTTAATGTTTTATTGGATTTTTGAAATTTGATAGAGTTTCATTGCATTATTTGAATTTTTGAAAATTTTAAAAGTCAAAAGTGAAATTTATTTGAAGTTCTTGAAGTTTTATTTGGTTTAATCTGAAAAATAAAAATTTAATTAATTTCTATAATTTTCTGGAATTTTAAAAGCTTTTTATAATTATTTTACAGACCAAACAAATTTATTTGTAAAATTAAAAGCCAACTTTAAGTTGGAAATAGTTTCATTAAGTCCAAAATAAATAAGGGAATCTCTGTGAATTTTATCATATTTTTTGGATTTTATTTGCTATTTTCTAGAAGCTATTTTGATTTATCTCCTTTTCTAAAATTAGAAAATAAATTGAAAATTTCAAAACCCTATTGGGCCGAAACCCCGTCCGGCCCATTTCTTTTTTGCACACGTGGCCCATTTGGCCTGCTCTCCCGCGCAACCCCACCTCTAATTTCCACCATCGGATTAAAATCCGACGGCCTACCGCTCTCATCTCATCCCTCCCTCTCTCGCTGCCACCGCCAGGTGGGCCCACCTGAGTCTTCTTCCTCCTCCTCTTCTTCCCCGCGCACCTCCGCCATCTTCGCTCGCAGAGCTCCGCAACCGCGTCACCCCAACCTCCCGCATCCCTCGCGCGGCGTGCGCAAGACCCGGAGCCTCTAACCGCCTCCATCCCCCACGTTCTCCCCCTCCTTTTCGCGCACGATTCTGCCGGAACGCCCGCGCGCCCAACCGCCGCCGCCGCCATGTCCGCCACGATCTCCTTCTCCCGTGCCGCTCCGACCCTATAAAACGAAGCCCCAGGAGCCCCCTTCCTCCCTCATTCCTCCCCCCTCACCCACTCCTCGTCTCCTCATCCAATCGCCGTGATTTTGAGTTTTCCTCCACGCGGCCGAAGCTTCATCGTTCTCCGTCTCCGGCGCCGTCCAAGCTCCAACGTCGACTCTGACCACAGCAACGGTTTCGCCCCATCGCCGCCAACCCGGTGCGTGCCTCTTCTTCACCAGAGCATCGCCCGAACCACCGCGCCTCCATGACCCGATTGGCTCCGCCACCGCTGCCCTCGCCGCCGGCTATCGCCGTTCCCTCAGGTGACCAAGCCATGCGCACCATAACCCCGTGCTCCTCTCTGCGCGCACTCGCGCGCAGCGGCGCGCGCGCCGTTGCGGTTCGTTGGTCTCCGTGCGCCACCACCTGCTGGCATGACGTGGCACGCCACCGTGGCATCCACCTTACTCTCCACGTTGGCGCCATACCCCGCGTGTCCGCTGACTCAGCGCCACATGCGCACGCGCCCTCCAGCTCAGCCCCGCCCCGTTCCCTAAACCACCATGAACCCAGTCCACCGTGGACCATGTCTATGATATGTGGGACCCACATGTAAGGGAATTAATTTAATTCCTTTAAATTCCGAAAATCAACTGCTGACGTCATGTTGCGCAATAAAGCCCTTTTTCTGTATAAAAATAATTCCAATAATTCGGAAAAACTCTAATTCTATCATTTCATGTAATTTCAAACTTCCAAAGCCCATATCTTTTGCATCCGAACTCCGATTTCATCGATTCAAATTTATAAATTTATCTAAATTCAAGATCTAGCCAACTAAACCAAAATTATTCAATTTGGAGTTAATTTGAATTTAGTTTGAATTTGGCTTATTTTCGCGTATAGATTTCGACGACTTTGGAGAGTCCGACTTCGACGCCGTTCGAGAGCAACTATTTTAGCAAGGCAAGTTACATTCTTGATTATATTTGAACCCATTATTTAAAATTATTTAAATTCTGTTTCAAATTATTACTGCATGCTTATTTATATTCAGTAATTTAAATTTCTGTTTTAAATTTATAGTTATGCCTAAAATCCTTTGTATGACCAATTTTGATAATTGAATCAAACATGTTGTCAACCTAGATAAAACCTAGTTGATACGATAGTATGAACTAGGATCATTTAGAAAATATTGTGCTTAGCCATGCTTATAGACCAAATATGTTTCATTTGGGGAATTTCAGCCAGAAATCAACTATTGTTTAAATGGTACCCTTAACATTCGTGTGTCGTGGGAGTTTTATAAATGACTTTAGAAAACAAAATAAAATGATGGTTTGGACTTGGGCGAATTGGTTGTCTGGTGGGTGCAGGTTTATGCACGGGCTCAACTGGGTAGGTTGAGGCCCAGGGTTCTGTTGGTTGTCGCCTAAGTCAGTTAAGGAGCGGTCTTCGAGCCGCATCTTGCTAAGCCACATCGTACTACCACATCTCTTGTATGGGCAGGACCTGGCTGAATAATTTACAAAGTTCCATTATGGTCGTTCCTATTGATGCGGTGGGTAGTCTTTGATGACTTTTGTTAGTCCCACCTGGCGCAAAAGGGGGCCTGAACTCTGCGGACGGGTAGTCCAAATGGGGCAAAACTTTAGCGAGGGAGGACTATGGTGGAATGATGCGTTGTAAAGGCCTCGTGATGATCACTTAGTCGCACACCGTCGGAAGTGTGTCAGACGGACATTAAAAGTTGATTATCTCTTGTGGGTAAAGTTGTACAACCTCTGCAGAGTGTAAAACTATTCGAATAGCCATGTCCACGGTCATGGACATGCTGGCAAAGCCACTCAAAGTTAGACTTCGATTTCAAAATATTTTTGTAAAACAATTTGACATGGATGGGTGTCCATGAGAAAAGTTATGGGTTGAAGCCCCGGGTTGGTGCCCGTGTTTATGTTGGTGTTAGGTTGGTACCTACACTACCTTTATCAATTCAAAATCAATTTTAGATTTTATAAAACTTGAGCTTTTGAACTTAGTATGGTATTTAATGTCAAATGCTATTTTTGCACAAATAACCCTTTAAGCCTTCCTTTGTTACATCCATGTATGCATGTCATTCTGTTACTTGACGGGTGTAACTTGCGAGCACGGAAGTTGTGCTCATACTTGCTTAACGCAAACAAATTTCAGAGGAGAAGGACTTCGCTACCAGTGTGGATCTCGACGACTAGGCCGCTACCCCAGTCGATTGCCTGTGACAGATCAGCTGGACTCCACTACTTCTTCATCGTCTTCCGCTGTGTTTATTTAATGTTGCCCTATAAGGCTATCTTGTAATCAACTCAGTTGTTATTATTAAATTTTAGCGTTTATGGTTGTGTTATCACATTTGTTTACTGTGTGAGCTAGCCACTGATCATGGGACTAGTTTAGTTATGCACAGAGGATCTGGGATGTTGATCCCGGGTCTTACATGCGGGAGGAAGAAGATCAGCACATGAGCCACTAAGAAGTGGGCCTAGGTGATTCAAATTAACAGAAGATTAGTTAGTGATGATTAGGAGTAGTGTTAGTATGACATGTGGGCCCAACATCATTAAGGAAAACATGTTCAAACCTTAGTTAAAAGTGTAAGTGTAATATCCCGAAAGTGAGATAAGCGAATCGCCGGGAGAGATTTAATTAATCGGGAGAGAATAAATTGAATCGGGAGAGTGTTTCTTTCAGCAAATCACCAAATCAGAAAATAAGAGGGGGTTTTCCGCGTTTGTATGGCAACTCGGGCCCTGGTCCTTGGCCCATGTGGGCTGGCCGGCCAGCAAGGGGGGGAGAGGCGCCACCCCTCCCCAAACCCTAGCCGCCCCTACTCCCTCTCCCTCCTCCACCCTTTGGCCGCCACCTCCCTCCCCTCCTCCACCCCTTGCGCACCTCCTCACCTCCTCCACCCCTTTGCTGCTGGCCAAAGAAAAGGGAAGCTTCAATGTAGCCGCCAAGGAGGAAGAAGAAGGGAAAGAAGAGAAGGGAGAAGAAAAGGGAGAAGAGAAGAAGGAGATCCACGAAGAAGGAGATCCACTTCGTGGGGTTGTGCTCAGCGTCTTCCTGGGGTTCTACGAGGGTAACACCCGCTGTTTCTTGAGGTTTGGTTAAGAGTAGATGCGAAATTGATTACGTTTATTGGATCGAAACCCTGCTGCGATTAGATCGCGTTCTGTCTAGTAGGTTGCGCGGCTGTTTTCGCGACATTAGGGGCCGAATCAGAGGATCTCGTCTCCTAGAGAAACGTAGATTATGTTCTTAGCTTTCAGTGGCCACCAAGATCACCCAAATCCGATTAACCGTCTGTGAGATATGAATTTTCTAGTGTAGCTGTCCTGTGGTTCTGTCAGTTTCTGGCAGTCTGTGGTAATTTGGTTAAAATTGCCATTTAAAAGGAGAATCAGGGGATCTCAGAATAACGAAAAATGTGGGTAATTTCTGCACCTTTTCATAGAGATAAAGAACACAAGATTTGGACTTTTGTAGCAAAAGTTATGGTGGTTTAAGCGTACTGTCCAGAGAACCCAACGAGAATTCTGTCGTCTGATGTTTGGTTTGATAGGGGAAGTTAAGGGCAGAATCAAGAGGGCTCTCCAACTAGGTTTATTTAGGTAATTCAATTACCTTTTCAGAAAGTCTAAGAGCATATCAAGTGGACTCCTGAGCAGGAAGTTATGTATTTTAGAATTTGGCTGTTTCCAGTAAGCACCAAAACGATCGCTAGAAATTGGGGGTTTTGGTTAACACTTGAGAGTTAGCGAGTTTTGTTGTGTTATTATTTATGCTCTTGGTCCAGCGTGTTGTTCTTAGATTGGGATACCTTTATGTTCAGGTGGGAGCGCGGTTCCAGGGGCAGCACCCTCTTCGCGTCCACCATTCTCGCACGGTTGAGGCAAGTGCATCGTTTGTATTTTGGTTATGATTTGCTTGGATATGAATGCGTGTTGATGCATGTTAGTGTCGTATGGCTGTGAACAAGCGTGCATAACAAGAATGGTGAATGTTCAAAGTATGGCTTTGCATTATCCATAAATGTCGTTACTGGTTTTGGTACTTTGATGATGAATAGTATTGGTACATGTGCATATTGATATCATGTGGAGACCTGGTCTTGTGATTTATTTGATGAAATGATTATGAGGAATGATCTGGGTTGCAGGTATTCGGGCTATTATATATGTAAGCTTGCAAGATGGGATTGTGATGTATCTTGACAGTATAGCCTTGCTTGCCTGTTAATGAGATGAATTACTGTTTTATCTTGAGGACTGTTAGTTATGGTTAAATGGTTCTACCGCATGTTGTTATTGCTTACATGATAATGAGAATATGATGTATTCCTGCTTATGCATATGTTATCATGGTGCATATACATGTTGAGAGCATCTGAGTGCCACAGTCACGTGGTGACCAAGCACATCTGATTGAGTCCCCGTCATGTAGATGACGGGCTTGAGGTCCCACATTCGTGGAATGTGGGCTATGAATATAAGAGGTCCCCATCATTAAAGTGATGGGCAAGGTCCCTATACATGTGGTTTATAGGCTTTTGGTCCCCGTGCCGGAAGGCACGAGCATGGGTATGCAGCGGACGGTTGCATACTTCGCGACACAGTAAAATGCAAAAGTTAAAGAGAAAGTGCACCTGAGCATCTTGCATCGCATGAGCATAAGACATGTTTTTATTTGAGATGGTATATAGATGTTGATGATTACAGTAGTCTATGTTATTATTGCCATTTAATGCACTTGCTGGGTCTTTGGACTCACTCTTGCTGTTGTTGTGTTTTTAGGTACCCCCTTTACAAGAACGACATGCATGGGAGGGAATAGAAGTGGTTGCACAATGACACGAACTACTCACATTTGGACTAATAGATTGATAGATTAGTAGTTGAGTAATTGCATAAAGGATTTCTTATGATTACTCACTATGCATGCTATAATTTGTAATAGAGTTGATTAGAGGATTATGATTGTCATTCTGTTTATGTTTTAGTTGTTTAGCATGCTATGGAAGTTGTAGTGACGATTAGTATAGTTTTGGCTATCTCTTGTCTATGCTGGAGGTTGGATTAATTAATTATGTTATATTTAAATATTGGGACCTTTCGTTTAGTAACTAAACAAAGAAGGTTCTGTCAGATTTTGGAGATTTGTTTCAATGTTAAAAATGTTATTGTGTTGGTTTAGTAGCATTCCAGGCTCATGTGGGGCTGGGGTGTTACAGTAAGTCTATGACATGTGGATCCCACCATGTAAAACCGTTAGATGAACTCGGTCCATATACCAAGAGCCTGTGAGTAGACTGTGTGGACCTAGTCCAATGGACCATGGCCCCTGTCATTCTCTCTCCAGTTTTCCCGAACGAAAATAAATAGAAAATAATATCAATAACCCGGCTAGACCCACCTGTTAGTCAAAGTGGTTTTTATTTAATAAAAAATTAAACAGAAAAGAAAATCCCAATGGAACTCACATGTCAGAAATTTCGGTTTTTTGGAATTTCTCTCAGTTCAAACTTTGGAGAGCTCATTCTCCTCATTTTAAATGAAAATAAATTTATTTTAGTCTATGACATGTGGATCCCACCATGTAAAACCGTTAGATGAACTCGGTCCATATACCAAGAGCTGTGAGTAGACTGTGGACCTAGTCCAATGGACCATAGCCCTGTCATTCTCTCTCGGTTTTCCAACGAAAATAAATAGAAAATAATATCAATAACCCGGCTAGACCCACACAGTTAGTCAAAGTGGTTTTTATTTAATAAAAAATTAAGCGAAAGAAAATCCCAATGGAACTCACATGTCGAAATTTCGGTTTTTTGGAATTTCTCTCAGTTCAAACTTTGGAGAGCTCATTCTCCTCATTTTAAATGAAAATAAATTTATTTTTATTTATAAATTCAAGATATTTCCAACAATACCAAAATCATAATTTTTGGGGTTCATTTGAATTTAATTTGGATTTATTTGTTTTATGAGCATTTATTCGAAGTCATCGTTTTTTAATTAAATAGACTCAAACATCGTCAGAGACTTCATCACTACTACAAGTCAAGACCAAGACCAAGAAATATCCTGATCTAAGCTAGGCAAGTCCTTACCATTGATCATGTTGAACCTACAATTCAAATGTAAAGTATTTCTTCAAATTATTATTTGCATGCTTATTATCATATATGAAATGATATGTTAAATGTTGATGTCTGGTTATACCAGAATTATTATCATTATGAATCCCCTCCTTGTTTATTGATCCCATACCTCGTCACCCTAAGGATATTTATTACATAAGTAAAACTCACATTGATTAAATGAAGATGACTATTTGTTGTGCTTAGATACTTCTTAGTAAATTAACATGAATAGGACACAAACATTGCTACAACGAGAACTTAGAAACATTTGAACCGTAGTGCGGTAACATGGGTTACCACTAGAAATAGAAAAAATGTGTTTATAAATGGATGAGACTTGAGCGAGTGGTTGGTTGAGATCGGTGCTATATGCATGCAGTGGGTTGGTGGTTTGTCTCGCCTGAGTCGATTAAGTATCGAATCATGTGTTCCCTTCTAAACTCTAAGTCATGCAATCACAAGTCTAGTTATGGGATAAACCTGGCCTATTACTCTACTTAGTTTTGACGCAAAGACCCACGCCCCCTATATTATACTAAGTGAGAAGGGTCGTTATTCCCAAACAACAACGGGTTGCTCGTACAAGATGTCCTACGTAAAATGGGAACATCCTGGGAAGTGGCACCACATGTGGGCACTTCTTGTAGTTGTTGAGTGGTAAAGCCCGATGGAGCCGGTTTAGTGTCGAAGCTAGGGATTGGAAAATCTTTGTTATGACAGTCTCCATCGCACACCCAAGGAAGTGTGTCATGGCCGACATTATGAGATCGATCATATCTTGTAGGTGAAGTTGTACTACTTCTGTGGAGGGTTTAAATATATTCAAATAGTCGTTCCCCTAATCATGGGCATTGTGAAAATGTCACACTGGTTAGTTTTGTCAACTTCAAATTATGAACTAAAATATGTTGGGAACGACGACATGCTGGTAAAGCATGGTTGCCAGGTTTTGAGACATGCTGGTAAAATAGGGTGGTTTTGAAGTTGCGACATGCTGGTAAAGCATGGTCGTTATGAACAGGACATGCTGGGTTAAGCATGGATACTGGTATTTACATGTTGGGTGAAGTTGCAATATGTTGGTTTAAGTATTTTCGGTAGGGATGTGGTCATGCTAGTTTAAGCATGGTTGTGACAACAATTCCTTATATAAAATAAACTTTGGTTTTGAAGTTAAACTTGCTAAGTCATAGGTTTAGAAAATAACTATATTATTTGAGCAAACTCGCTTTGAGCTAAAATAAACATACAACCCCTCCCTTAGAAGCCATACATCAATATAATTGCATTTGAGGTGAGGGCTTATTAAGTACCTTTGTACTCGTGATTGCTTATATATGTGGATTCAGTACTCGAAAATGTCAACCAGTGAACAATATACCCTTGCCTTCAAGAGATGAAGATGACGCCAATTACTAGGTCGCTTACCACAGTCGATTGCTTGTGGGCATATCCTGAGGGTCACCACGGATTTTTATCTTTTCCACTGCAAGACTTTATTTGTATTTAGTCTTCACGGTCTATGATGTAAGATTTTGACCTTGTGGTCTATTTATCTTAATTATTGTCTTTATTCGCATGAATAGATATGATGTAAGATTTCGACATGCGGTCTTAGCTTTGACTAATTGCGCAGCCGTTCCAGACTTGCAGCGTCACCTCTCTCTCTCTCCCCAGTACAAATCCATTGCTATCTTCCATGCTAGTCAAATGTAGTATGATGTAATATCTATGTTGTTTTACTCTTTACTAACGTCCCAACAAAATCAGTGTGCAATTGTTTTTTTTTCATATATACATGTGTAAAAATACCTAGGATTCCTCGTAAAAAACAATACCTAGGGTTCTAAACTTCTATGTGATTTTCTCATCAATGGAATTTATTTTGAGATGCTCATCAATAGAATTAGAAAGCATACACTATTATATATAATTTAATTCAAATGCCATCTTTTCTTTCAAGTATATATGTTTGGCGGGTGACACATGTTTGCCATACTTAAGGCGCATTTGACTTTTCTATGGTAGCTGGTTGGTTCGTTGCCACAATTGTGATATTGCCATAATTTTATAGCATCCTACTCTTCTTGTCATAGACATATTTCTTTGCCCCAATTTGCCTAACTTGTGGCCGCCACATTGGGCGCCACAAAAAGTGAGGTTTGGCACACGTTAGGAAGAATTTTGTGGTTAATTGTGGCATTCACCCAAACAACCCCCTAAGATCAAGTCAGTTCGAGCGGATTGTCCATTCAATTTCAGGAGTCCATGGTCTATAGAGAGGCCATCAAAAATTGTTAAAGGGTGTGTTTCGATTGGACAAATCCCAAAGTAAGTACTTGTAACATCCCAATTTTAGTGCATGTTTGATATTTTCAAAATTTAAAAGGAACCAAGTGAATTTTGTTGAATTATTCAAAGCTTAGTTTGAATTTAAAAAAATGACAACAATTTAATATGAATAAACTAAACTTCAATTAAATTTAAAACTAGTTTATTTGAGTTCCTCTTGTTCCAAGGAATTTTCCAAGTTAATTTGCTATTTATTGGAGCTCATTTGGATTTGTTGCATTTTCTAAAAATCAGAATCCATTTTAAATCCTCAAATTACTTTTCGGCCGAAATCCTTTTCCTTCCCGGACCATTTCTTTTTCTGGCCCAGCCCGGCTTGCCCTTCCCTTTCCTCTCTTTTCCACACGCCGGTCCACCACCGCGCTAGGCCCACCCACCGCCTCCCTCTCTCCCTCTCATTGCGGCTGGGCCCCACATGCCAACCCCTTCTTCTTCCCCGTCTTGTTCCTAATGCTGTCCTCCATTGCCACACGTCTGAAGCTCTTGAAGCTGGCCGTTACTCCCCGTTCATGCGCCATTAAAGGCCCTTAAGACCACCCCTTGATTTTCCCACTCCCCCGCATCTAATTCCCGATCATTTCTTCGTCGTAAAGTGTCTTAACGTCGCCACCCGCGTCGGTGAGAAACAGCCATCCCACGATCCCCCTCCCCCGTGCTCCTTCACCCCTATAAAAGGAAGCACCGTGCGCCCCTACTCCACTCATCCTCTCCCCCGAAACCCCTCCTCCTCTCTCCCGCTCTCGTAATTGTAATCGCCAGTCTGCAAGCACACCGCCACCATTGAAGGGTTTTCGGTGACATCGTCCTCACCTTTGGCTTTGCCTCACTACATTCTACGTCGTACTCACGCCATCTTTGCCAGAACGCCGTCCGCGCTGTGAGCCAAACCGCACCGCCGCTCTCTTCTCACCATCGGTCGCCTCCATCCACCTCTGCGCCCCCATGAGGTACAAACATTCCCCAACCTCCCCTCTCTCTCCATTGAGCCCCTCGCTGGCCATCGCCACGCTGCCGTTCACCGAGACCATCGGTCCCTGTGCGCACAGCCACCGTCCCAAGCCACATGGCGCCACTGGTGCACCACCTCGCACCACGTCAGTGGACAAAGCCTACGTGGACGCTTGTGTCGCAAGGCCACCTATGCCATGAGCCCGATCCACTGTGGACCCAAGCCCACTTGTGAGTGACTGGATTTATTTTTCTTTTGGAAAATAATTCAAACAAAAATGAAATTCCTTGCTGGCATCATACTGATGCAATATTTCATAATTTCATTTAGAAAATAAAATTCCAAAAATCCGTGAATAGTTTTTCTCTCTCATTTTCATTGAATTTACTCTTCTGAAAGCCCGTTCTCCCTCATCCGAATCCCGATTGATCCTGTTCTTTTTCCTACATTCATCTAAAATCAAGTTCTTTCTTCGAGTACTGGTTTTATTAATTTTGGATTTTATTTAGATTTCTCTTTAATTTATTTTTGCTTTGTTCATTTTCTTTCTCGTTTAGACAGTGGTTTCCAAGGAGTGGGAACTGGATTTAAGGAGCAGAGTGTGCTAATTGAGCAAGGCCAAGGCAAGTCTTAACCATTGATCATGTTGTGCCCATTTTTGCAAAAGTATATTGTTTTATATGAACATGCATGCTACTTTTATATCAAGTGTTTTTTGGGAGTAGCTATTTACCTACTTGATATTATGCCATCTTGTTTAGCTTGGATGCCATAAATTGTCACCATAGGTTGGGTTATTATTTAGTTGGACACAACTGTACTACCAACATGGGTTGATGTAGATATGTTTATCCATGCTTAGTTGTACGTTAGGCTCATGATCACAAGATCAAATATGATAACTTGACTTAATGGGATATTGCATTGTGGTGCGCCAATGTTGTAAAAATTTGTTGTGCCATGACAGGGGATGCGATTGGTCTTTGTTAAACAAAATGGTTTTATACACAGGCGAATGATCATGTCGTAAAGGGGGTGTCTTGTGCACATTGGGATGAGGTAGTCTCGTTTGGGTGTTCACTAAGGACTTAATCTTGAGCGTCATTGATCCGGGCCATATGATGCTACCATATGTACAATATGGGATAAACTAGCTGATTAATTTAAAATATCTTGACTTTGGTTCTGTCATGTGTGGTGTGGGTTTCGGGATAGACAGGTGGATCCACATAGCGCAAGAGAGGCCCCCAGACTCGGTGGTGAAACCTTTGCAGACAGAACTGGGTTTAGACAGAGCTTCATAAAAGCCTTGTAATAATCACTTAGTCGCACGCCTGTGGAAGTGTGTCTTGGTCGACATTGTAAGTTGATTATCTTTTGTGTATAAAACTATACAACCTCTATAGAGTGTTAAAACTGTTCGAATAATCGTGTCCTCGGTTATGGACAATGTGTAGGGACTTCACATGGGATATAGAGTTTTCATAAAACTTTGGGCAGTGGAATGGTTAGGAAGCGAACGGGTAGTTTACTGGTTGTTTCAAAGTAATTGTTTACTTTGTATTATGTCTTTCAATTACGCTTTACAATCTATTTACTGTATTTATTATCAACATTTGCATTCTGCAAAACAAACATACATATATTCCTTATTCAAGCCTTGCATGAAATATTAATTGCATGTTGTACTCATACAACTTGGTAAGTACTCTATGTATTCTGACTTTATACATTGTTGACCAGTTGGTAAGGAAGAACCCGGGAACCCTGAGTTCTACAAGTACTTTAAAGACTACGCGAACTAAGATGCGCTGTCCACTCGATTGCATGTGGGCATGTCGGATGGCTACCGCGAGTTTTCTATTTCCGCTACAAGAGTATTTTGTAATACTCCGAAAGTGTGAGAAGCAAATAATCGGGATAAATTAATTTAATCGGGAGAGATTAATCAATCGGGGGAAAGTTTAATTCAGAAAATCTTCAAAATAGGAAAAGAGAGGGGTTTTCGCTTTTTCTCTCGCACACTGGCTTGGGCCGGCCCATGTGGCCTAGGGGTGGCCGAAGCCAAAGGGGCGCCACCCCCTCAAACCCTAGCCGCACTTTTTCTCCCCTCTCCTTTGGTGGCGCCACCTCCCTCCCTCCCGCCCTCCTCCTGGCTGCCCCCTCCCTTGCGCCTCCCAAGCCCCTCCAAGAATCCCCATTGTTGCCGGCCAAGGAAGGAAGAGCTCTCCATTGCAGCCGGCCAAGGAGGAAGAAAAGGGAAGGAAGAAGGAGAAGAAGGGAAGGAAGAAGGAGAGAGAAGAGGAGGAAGCGGGATCGCCATCCGAGATCGTGATCTTCAGCTGCTCAAGGGTAACTAGCGTCGTTTGTTGTTGTGCGATTAGTCGTAGAACCGAAATTGTTTAGTTTTGGCAAGATTGTTGTCGATCTGTTAAAGTTGTATTCTGTCCAGAATGTTGCGCGGCCGGTTTCAGGTGGTTAGAGGCCGAATTAGGGGTTTTGGTCTCCTAGAGAGTTGTAGGTTATGTTCGTAGCTTTCAGTGGCCACCAAGATCACCTAAATCCGATTAACGGTCAGGAAGTTATGAATGTTTTAGTATCGCTGCTATGTTAATCTGTCAGTTTTGGGCAGTCCGTAGAAAACTGGTTATTACTGCTAGTTAAAGGGAAAATCAGGGAATCTCAGTATAACGAAAAATGTGGGTAATTTCTATACCTTTTCATAGAGATAAAGAACACGATATTTGGACCTTCGTAGAAAAAGTTATGGAGGTTTTAGTGTACTGTCCAGAGAACCCGACGTGAATTCTGAGGCCTGATAATTTGGATTGCTAGGGGAAGTAAATGGCAGAATCAAAATGGCTCCCCAACTAAGTTTATTTAGGTAATTGAATTACCTTTTCATAAAGTCTAAGATCATCTTATTTGGATTCCTGAGTAGAAAGTTATGTATTTTAGAAGTTGACTGTCCGCAGTGAACACCAAATCGATCGCTAGAAACTAGAAGATTGGAAACGCTTGGGAGTTTAGTGAGATCAATTGTGTTGCTATTTATGATTTTGGTCCAGTATGTTGGTCTTAGATTGGGGTTATCTTTATGTTCAGGTGGGAGCGTGATCCCAGGGGCAGCGCCTCTTCGCGTCCACCGTTCTCACGGTTAAGGCAAGTATTCGGGCTATTGTATATTTATGCTTGTATCTTTGTATTTGTTTGTGTTTGGCTCATAATATCTATGCATGGATGTTATGGTGATGAGTTCAATTTATCTTGGTGTATGCAAGTACTCTGTTTGAGTGAATATTTATGACTGTTGATAGAGGATGCTATTACTTTGATGCGTAATAACCATGTCAGATTGATAGTGTGATAAGTATGATTAAAGATGGTGAATACTAGAGAAATGATTAATTGATATTCATGAGTGATTGTTCAAGTTTGCTAGTATTATGATTAAATGTGCTATTCATGGGTACTAGAATGCTATGAATATCAATGTTGTGGAATGCTAGAAGTATGAATAAGTTTATTCATGTATGATGTTGTTGTTGTTGCTTACATGTTAATGAGAATATGTTGAATTCCTGCATATGAAGAATGTTATCATGGTGCATATGCATGTTGAGACATCTGGTGCCTTGGTCACGTAGTGACCAAGCACATCTGATTAGTCCCCGTCATGAAGATGGCGGGCTTGAGGTCCCACATTCGTGGAATGTGGGCTATGAAATAAAGAGTCCCCATCATTAAGTGATGGGCAAAGGTCCTATACTGTGGTGTATAGGCTCTTGGTCCCTGTGCGGAGGAGCACGGCAAGGGTATAGCGACGGTTGTATACCCGCATTCTCGATAAAATGCGAAAAGGGATAAAGTTCAAAAGAGCATTGCATAGTTTGCATATCATGAGATATTTGGCTATGATTAGTGTAATGAGATTGTGGTTTCTGAGATGCTATGTTTGTGTTCTGTTTATAGACTTGTTGATACTTGCTGAGTCTTTGGGCTCACTCTTGCTTTAATGTGTTTTAGGTACCAATGGCAGGAATGACATGCATGGGAGGGAATAGATGATGGATGCGCTCACTACCTCACACTCTTAAGGCGTTCACCACTTAGCTTCAATTTTAGAAATAAAATGAACTGATGATTATCACTCATAGATCGTTTGGTTTGAGTAACTGTTTAATTGTGATAATGAGATTGCCAGGTCTTGGTATGTTCAATTGATTATCATGATTGATCATGAGATTTTGGTTAAATGCTATGTTTTATCGTTGAACTCTCGGTATAGCTGATTAAACAAAGGAGACTCTGTCAACAAATTTGTAGTTTGTACTAGATTAGTTTAGTTCCAGTAGCATTCCAGGTCCTTTGAGAGCTGGGGTGTTACATATTTATTAGTGTTTTAAGCCTTGTGTGGCATATTATGTAAACTTTGACCATAAGGTCCATTTCTATAATTCAATAAAATTTGGAAACATTCATAGTTATTTTGTTGAATAGTTGATATTTCATCCATATTGCTATTGTGTGCACTAGTGTGATCGTGGACTAGTGTAGAATACACAAATGGTCCAAATTTGGATATTCGGGTCCCGATAGTACTACGAATTTGTACTACCGCTTTATGTTAAACTCCTATAAAATTCATGAGTTTTAAATAGCCTTTTAGGTTGTTGCTTGAGATGTTTACAATGTCCTAACATACTAACTAAGCTAGTTCTAAGCTCTTATGGATCACAATGTAATATGAAGATCTCTAGAAAGCTTCCTCCTACTTTTTCTGCTTGGAGTTGTCATCGACAACTATAACATCCCAATTTTCTGAGCTTTAAAAATCTTTTGTTTAGTTAGTAGTTGGAAAATTCACCCTTGAGTTTTATTTGAATTTAATTAACAAGATTAATATGGACTTTTAGTATTAAAACAATTTAATATTGATTAATGTCAACATCAAAAATTGTCAAAACTATTTTGTTTGGATTCTATGTGCTTCCTAAAACTCCGAATGGATCCGATGCCATTTGGGTAATCATTGATCGTCTAACGAAGGTGGCCCATTTTATTCCTATCAAAACCATCTTCTCTGGCAAACAATTAGCAGAGCTCTATATTGCCAAAATTGTTTGTCTTCACGGTGTTCCTAAGGTCATTGTTTCTGACCGAGGTCCTCAGTTTACCTCTCATTTTTGGAGTTGTCTTCATCAAGCTATGGGAACTGAACTCTCTTTCAGCACTGCGTATCATCCTCAAACTAGTGGTCAAACCGAGAGAGTAAATGTAACACCCCAACTCTCAAAGAGCACAGAATACTCTTGAAATAAACTATTCTAGCACAAATACAAATTTTAGTGAGTCTCCTTTGTTTAATTAGCAAATGAGAGTTCAATACTATCACATGGCATAAACAAAATCCTCATAATCAATTTATCCCAAACATGCATGAATATCAAAAGAACCATTAAAGCTAGTAACCTCATTATTACAACTAAACGATGAAATTCAACCACGCCATCCATGGGTGTTATTTAAGCAGTTCATTTAATTCTAAATTTGGACTAAGCGAAAATGCCTTAAGAATGTGATATAGTGAGTGCATCCACATCTACTCCCTCCCGATCGTATCGTTCACGCCATGGGTACCTAAAACACATTAAAGCAAGAGTGGCCCAACAACTCGGCCAAGTATCAACAAGGCTATAAAAATTGAACTTAAACATAGCATCGTTAATCCGCAACAACAATACACTAATCATAGCCATCTATTTCATGACATGCAACCAATGCAATGCTCCTTTGAACTTTATCTCTTTCGCATTTTACGGTAATGCGGGTATACAACCGTCATTGTATACCCTTGCACGTGCCTCGGCACGAGGACCAAACCTATACACCATATGTATAGGGACCTTTGCCCATCACTTAATGATGGGGACCTCTTTATTTCATAGCCCACATTCCACGAATGTAGGGACCTCAACCCGTCATCTTCATGACGGGGACCTCAATCATGTGCTTGGTCACCACGTGACCAAGGCACCTGTATGCTCACAACATGCATATGCACCATGATAACATATTCATAAGAAAGAATACATCAAATTCTCATTAACAAGTAATCAATAACAACATACAGTAGATCCATTTAACTATACTAGCATGTCAACAAGGTAAACGGTACTCATCTCATAACAGGCAAGCATGGCTATACTATCAAGATACATCACAAACACATCAAACAAACATACACATATAATAGCCCGAATACTTGCCTCAACGAGTGCGAAGCGGTGGTGCGAAGAGGTCTTGCCCCTGGAACCGCGCTCCCACCTGAACATAAAGGTACCCCAATCTAAGACCAACATGCTGGACCAAAAGCATAAATAATAACACAACATAACTCGCTAACTCTCAAGTGTTAACAAAACCTCCAATTTCTAGCGATCGTTTTGGTGCTCACTGAAAACAGCCAAATTCTAAAATACATAACTTTCTGCTCATTAGTCCAACTAAGATGCTCTTAGACTTTCTGAAAAGGTAATTGAATTACCTAAATAAACCTAGTTGGGAGCCCTTTGATTGCACAATGGTATGTTGGTGTGATCTGCTGGGCGTGATTGAATGGTGCCTAGGTCCCTAAGGACCGAAAGTTACTTGTGTCACTAAGCCAGCGCTTATTGCGTACAACCACACGAGGGGATATGGAACCTCTCTTGACTAAGTACTTTGGGAGTGTTACTATGAGCTGGTCGGTGGGTGTGTTCTTGTGTGTGTGTGTTTTGGAGGGGAGCATTAGCGCACCGGTTAGGCTGTCTAATGTGTCCTTCTCCGTGGTTATGCTCTTAGTTAGCACCGCCCATTGAAAACGCCATGTTAGACTTAGACATGCCTCGCATACCAAAGGAAGTGTGCTAACCGTGATCGTGGAAAGGCGGCTCATCGTGGGTACATTGGTACACCCGCAGGTTAAAACTATTCGAATAGCCTCGCCCTAGGTTATGGACATGCTTG
Organism: Ampelocalamus luodianensis; assembly: GCA_036346255.1. Lineage (NCBI taxonomy): Eukaryota > Viridiplantae > Streptophyta > Magnoliopsida > Poales > Poaceae > Ampelocalamus > Ampelocalamus luodianensis. Next base: position 46,102,772 of record CM070634.1, on the reverse strand, counting down.
GTAAGGTCGCAAGAACTAGACTACAACATTTTAAAAACTTAAACTTGACATGGGTGGTATGAAGGGTACTTCATGCTATTGTTGTGGTGACTATGGGTTAGTCACTTCTAGGTTGGTGTTGTCATTTATCTATTGCTATAATTGTCTCTCTTTATTTGAACAATAAAAGTTAATTGCAAACTTGCTTTGAATCTATTACCCTATTGCAAATGAAAACTTGCTTTATGCTGAAAATAAGTCCGAGCCTCATCCACTTAAATAAAGCTTGCATGTAGTTAATTATAGTTCGTTATCTCACACGTCACTTTGCGAGTACAAAAACAATTTTTGTACTCATCCGCTTGCTTAATATTAATTGTTGCAGAGGAAGAAGGTGAGCCCTAAGGGCCTCACTTTGTGAGTTGTGTTGCGCGCTGCTTGGGACGCATTAGCTTGGCGGTCCTGGTTGGTTGCCTTGTGGGTAAAGGCACACCGATTGGCTTTGTTTATCGCCATCTTATGGCCATTTTGCTTCCACTGTGTATTTACTTATCTTTATGAATTTTGGCCGTCGGCCTCTCTTTGTAATAACTCTTTATATTATGTATGTCTTTCACTTGTTGCTTTTGCTCGCTCTATGTGTATGAATGGAATTGATGCATGATTTTGTAACGGGTGTGTATACTGCAATTGGAAGTATACATATCTCGAGGCTTGGTTTATTTGATTTGTACCGTTAGGACCAAGTGGATGGTTAAACAAGACAAGCCGAATAAACCGGGTCCTCACAAAGTTGGTATCGAGCCATTCCGACCGTAGTAACCAAGCTTGATCGTCTTTAGGATATTTTGAAAACTTAATTTCAAAGTATCAAATGATTTATGAAAGGTTAAGTAAGTTCTCAAATTTTATTCTTACCTATCTTAGCTTTCTATCTCATCTCGCCTAATTGGAGTTTTAAAAGTTGTTCTCCTTTCCTTTCTCAAAAGATAGTCATTATCGCTAAATTGGGCTTTGGGAACCAATGAGTTTGGCAAATTGAAGTGTTAGCTGCCCTCTACAAGGTTTTGAAGCTTCCGGTTGAAGATTTCAATTAGAGGCTTGGATGCAACTGACAATGAGCATTCGATTTCTGACAAGAAAGCTCAAAGGTTTCTAAATAGGGTAGAAAATGAGAGGATAATCAACTAAAAAAATTTGTCTGAATAAAAGGGTAGGATGTGATACTAGTTAGCTAAGTACCTAACGCTAATTTTGTCGCCTTAACCTTGGTCTTTAGTAGTGTACTGAATTTTTTTATCTTCTCACACTATTACTCGCTCATTCAATACGAGTTAATGGCATTGAGAAATTGAGCTTGGTTTGGAGTTTCCTTGCTGTTTTGGAGCTTCTTTGGAAACATTTAAAGTTGTTACTTGTGCTGTTTTGGCTTCTGTTAGGGTGATGTCTCATTCCCTAATCGTTAGCTTTCGCTTTCATCAACTTCTAATGTTAGTGCTTTGGTTTCTAACCTAAGTTTCTTGAAGCAGATGGCCGGAGGTACTGTGAGGTCGTGGTCGCGCACTGTTTGGATGAGGAGCTCCCGCCTCCTCCGACCATGGTCGAGGTCCTTCTTCGATCGAGCGCAACTGCTCAGAGGACAGGAGGGTCCTCGCTGGATGTTATTGCGCAACACCTCCGCCTCTTGCCGCGCCTCGTGATCCGGGCAAAGGCGTGGACATCGCCCATGGGGGTTTGGCCGAGTTTCTTCGCACTCAACCCCACGCTCTCCGTGTCCGAGGACCCTTTGGACGCAGACTGGTCGCGTCGAGTTGAGCGTAAGCTCGACGTTGCGCTGCTCGACCAGACAGCACTCTTTGCCTCCCATCGCCTTCTGGGGCAAGACTTCCGGTGGAGAACTTGGCCATGCACCCGCCGCCACACCGTCTCTTGGGATGACTTCCGACGGCGTTCCGCCGAGCTCATATCCCACCGGCTTGATGAAGTCAAGAAGAAGGAGTTTCTCGCGCTCAAGCAAGGCGTAAGTCGCTGATGGAATACATGCACGAGTTCAACCACTTGGCTCGTTATGCTCCATCCGAGGTGGCCACCGATGAGGCCAAGCAGAGAAGTTCATGGAGGGTTTGTCCGAGGAGCTGCAAGACAGGCTCTCCATTGTGGACTTTGCCGACTTTCGTGCTTTGTGGACAAGGCCATCGTTGCCGAGCACAAGCGCGGCGCTGGCGAGTCCCGCAGCGCAAGTGGGAGGCCCACTGCCGACCGCACAGCCGGCCTCTCCGCCTCGTGTCGGGCCTACCTGTGGCCCGCTTCGTGGCTTCGCTACCACCGAGGCCGCCAAGACCGCCTCCTCCGCAGCCGCGCCCTGGGCCACGTGCGCCGCGAACGCAGGTGGCCCCGCAATCCGGCCGCCGGTCACTTGCTTTTAGGCAACCGTGGGGCATTATGCAAATACTTGCCCTAACAGATCGAGCAGCCCTCGTCCTAATGGAGGACGCGGGCGGAGGTGGTTCTTCCCAGATCGGAAGGTTGTCCTCGCTACCCAAGGCGTGGGTAGTGGCGCGTCAACCTCATCTCCGCGAGGAGGCACAGGAGGCACCCGACGCCGTGTTGGGTACCTTTCGCGTTAACTTTTTCCCGCTACGCTTTGTTTGATTCAGCGCATCTCATTCGTTTTTTCTCAGTCTTTTGTTTGCCGTGGGGTCTCATTTTTACTCCATTGTTGGTCCCGCTGCATTCGCTCTCCGGTTCGGAGTTGAGAGCCGAGTCTCGCAGTAGGGATGTCCTCGTTGAGATAGAAGGGTAGGATTCTTGGCAAACCTTATCCTCCTTCGATCGGTGAGCTTAGATGTAATCCTAGGCATGGATTGTTGTCTCAAAGACATGGGACAAATTGATTGCGCTAGGAGGCTAATCTACCTCACCACCGTCCGTGCACGAGGTGTCTGCTACCGGCCGCAGGATCCGCATCTCTTCGCGCCGGCGAAGCCACTCTAGATATTAGTGAAGTCCCGCAGGTATGTGACTTCGTTGATGTCTTCCCGACGACCTTCCAGGGATGCCACCAGCCGAGACCTCGAGTTTGTCATTGAGTTGGTTCCTGCATCGCCCGATTTCAAAGAGGCCTTACTGGATGGACCCAATGAGTTGGTGGAGTTGAAGAAGCGGTGGTGAGCTTCAAGAGAAGGGTTTCATCCGCCTAGCTCATCTCCTCGGGATGCTCGGCAATCTTTGTCCCAAAAGGACAAGACGCTGCAAGATGTGCGTTGATTACCGCCCACTTAATGAAGTAACGGTAAAGAACAAGTACCCTTTGCCCCGTATCGATGACCTTTTCGATCAATTAACCGAGCTCGAGTTTTCTCCAAGATTGATCTCGAGAGTGGGATATCATCGTTCGGATTCGACCGAGGATATTCCAAAGACGGCTTTTTCTACTCGTTATGGCTTGTACGAGTATACCGTCATGTCATTCGGCTTAACCAATGCTCCGCCTTGTTCATGAACCTCATGAATTCGTGTTCATGGAGTATTTGGATAGGTTCGTTGTGGTCTTCATCGATGATATCCTTATCTACCCAAGAGCGATGAGGAACACACCGGCATTTGAAGCTTGTGTTGGGCAGCTTCGCGAGCACAAGCCGCATGCGAAGTTCAGCAAGTGCGCTCGTTGAAGGAAGTAGCCTTCTTAGGCCATATTCTTTCGGCAGGGGCGAGTGGATCCTAGCAAGATCGACGTGCTTTCCTCGAGTCACCTTACTTCGGCCACCGGTTCGGAGTTTTCTTGGTTTAGCGGATATTATCGCCGCCATCGAATTTCTCCAAGATAGCGAAGTCGATGACGGAGTTGCTCAAGAAGGACAAGAAGTTCGTGGTCCGCTGATTGCGAGGAAAGTTTCCAAGCGCTAAGAAGCGATTGACCACCGCCCCGCTCTTGTTCTCCCGATGTCCGCTAAGCTTCGATATCTTTTGTGACGCTTCGCCGAGGCCTCGGTTGTGTCCTTATGCAAGAAGGCAAGGTAGTGGCCTATGCATCAAGGCAATTGAGACCTCGAACTCAGCTACCCTACCCATGACTTGAGTTAGCCGTGATCCATGCACTTAAGATTTGGCGACATTACCTAATCAGAATTGTTGTGAAGTGTATTCGGATCACAAAAGCTTAAAGTATTTGTTTACCCAACCAGATCTGAACCTTAGGCAAAGGAGATGGTTGGAGTTGATCAAGGACTATGACATGGGTATTCACTACCATCCGGCAAGGCCAATGTCGCTATGGATGCGCTTAGTCGCAAAGCGCATTGCAATGCATTGTTGCTTCAGAGCATCACCCTCTTCTAGAGGAGTTTCAGCTGCCTCAACTTGGGTTTGGTTGAGCATGGTTCCTCGCCGCCTTGGTTGTACGTACCAACCTTGGTGGATCGGATTAAGTCCGCTCAAAGAATGGATGTTGGAGTGAACCGCATCAAGGAAAATATCAAGAACGGAACAACCAAGTGCTTCTCCGTAGATGAACTTGGTGTCGGAGGTTCGCAACGCCTAGTGGTTCCAAAGGACATGGAGTTGCGGATTTGATCCTCCGCAAGCCCACGATTCTCCATTATCCATTCATCCCGGGCCACGAAGATGTATCATGATCTCCGATGCAGATTTTGGTGGACCCAATGAAGAGGGAGATCGCAAGGTTCGCGTCGAGCGCGACGTGTGTCGCCGTGTCAAGGCCGAGCATCGGCCCACTGGCTGCACGCCCTTACCAATTCCCGAGTGGAAGTGGATTCGGCCGATGGACTTTATCACTGGTCTACCCGGCCTCCAAAGAAGAATGATGCCATCCGGTCGCCATCGATCGATTGACTAAGGTGGCTCATTTTCTTCCGTGAAGACCGACCTTCGAGTGGGTCTTCGCGAACTCTACATAGCCCGCATCGTGAGTTTGCATGGTGTGCCAAAGACAATTGTGTCGATCGTGGTTCATTGCTCACTTCGATTTTGGCATAGCTCGCAAGAGGCTATGGAACTCGACTTTCTTTCATTTCAAGATTTCACCCCAAACAGATGGTCGACCGAGAGGGTCAACCAAGTTTTGGAGGACATGCTACGAGCTTGTGTCCTTTCCTATGGGAAGCATTGGGAGAAGTGCTTACCATTCGCGAAGTTTTCTTATAACAACAGCTTCCAAGCCGGTCGGCATGGCACCATTTGAGGCCTTATACGGGAGAAAGTGTAGGACCTTGAACTGGTGCGAGACCGGTGAAAGACCTTTCTTTGGCGGACTCGATTAATGAGGCCGAGGTCAAGTCCACTCATTCGTGATCGCTACGCATGTACTCAATCCGGCAAAGAGCTATGCGGATCGCCGTCGATGTGAGTTGAGCTTTGAGCCCAATGACTTCGTTTATCTCAAGGTTTCTCCTCCGAAGGGTCACCAGCGTTTTGGTGTCAAGGGCAAGTTGGCTCTCGATACGCTTCGGTCCATACCGTGTTATCGAGAAGAAGGAGGCTGCCGCCACAACTTGGAGTTGCTCACTGCACTTGCAGGTACATGATGTGTTCCATGTGTCCCAGCTAAAGAAGTGCCTCCGTGTTCCAAAGAGAAGCTCCGTGGAAACTCTTGATGTTCGTGAAGATTTGACCTATCGCGAGCACCCTGCTCGTGATACTCGAGGAGGTGAGCGAAGAACAAGGAACAAGACCATCAAGTTCCTTAAAGTTCATGGTCAAACCATCCCGAGGATGAGGCTACATGGGAGCGAGAAGATCGCCTCGTGCGTGCACTACCCTCTTCTTTTCCGAGTGAACCAAATCTCTGGACGAGATTTTTGTAAGGGGAGGTTTGTAACATCCCCATTTTGGCTTGTGTTTCAAATGTAATAAAATGAGGGTAAATTAAAACTTTTCCTTCATCCTTTTACTCTTGAAACTTTTCTGAAATTCTTGTAAAGGAATTTTGGAAAATTCAAAATCAAAAGCCTCATTTATCAAGTCAACTACCTCCTTGGTCAAATCTTTGTCAAACCCTTGGAAATAATTTTCCTGGTTCTAGGGTTGTTGGTAACACCTCTGAATTATTTCATAATTTTTGGAAATTATTGGAAATATTTTAGAGGCAAGTCAAACCTTGGTCAAACCTCTGTTTAACCTGAAATTTATTGATAAAATTCCAGTGCACAAAAATCTCTGGAAATTTTATGGAAGGTTAATCATTAAGTCCTGAAGCCCCGCTTAAAATTTCATAAATTTTGGAGTTGATTTGATGCCTCAATTAAATTCCCAAAGTTTCAGCTCAAAAATCAAATTCTAATGGGTTTGCACTGCTTCTCGGCGCGGTCGACTCGGGCTCGAGCCAACCGACTCGGTCGAGTCAACTAATCGCACCGCGCGGCCGATCGGCGCGCGCGCCTGGACCGTTGGATCTCAATCGGACGGCTCGCGTTCGTGTATGCATTCGACAACTCCGGTTACCTTTCATTTCTCGACCGCTGGATGTCCATCGGACGGTGGACGATTGTGCACGTGTTTGACTCGATCGCACGGAGCCGTTGGATGCGACCGGACGGCTGGCCCTCGTCGTCCTCCCCGCGCTTCGCTCGCCGGCCGCTCGCGCTCGCTCGCGCCATGGCGAGAGGCTTGTGGGCGAGCGCCGCCCACTCACCTCGACGCCAACGGGCGGAGTGCATTAAATGCGCGTCGCAGCCGCCTCGAAAGTCCATCGCCACTGCCCTGCCGCCACGGCGACCGCAGCTGCTGGCCGGAACCCGAGGCGAGCAACGGCGCTTGCTTGCTTCGTGCCTATTTAAGCCCGTCACCCTTCGACTTCCCGCAGCTCGCTCTTGCATTCACTAAGCACGAGCAAGCCCATACAACCTCAGCGCCCATTTCCGCCATTGCCGAAGCTTGGAGCTTCATGCGACGGTGCTCCAAAGGTTCTTTGGCTCCCTTCTTGCTCCTCGCACCTTCCTCTCACCTCTGGTACTTAACCCCACTCCATTTCAGGTTGTTTCAACGGAGCGCCGGAATTTGATTTCCCCCGCCGCGAGCATCCTTCTTCGCCTCCGCCACGGTGAGTGCTCCTTTTCTAATTCCTCTCGCAGGAGTTTCTCCGTGCTCTCTAGAACTCATCGTGATGACGCGCATGGTTGATTTTGCCCAGTCGCCTTCCTCGCGTCATCTTCCTCGGGTCCGTCGCGGAGCTTCGTCGCCGGAGATGCTCCGACCGCCTCTGTACCTCCGCGTCAGTCAGGTAGCTCCCTGGTAGCCCCTAGATGCTCAGGCGCCGCTTGAATGGTCCGCTGCGGAGCTCTTTGCTGCTTGTCGACGTTGTCATTTTTTTTTCCCGTGCCGCCCCTCTCCGTCGCGCCACCGCTCTGATCCACCACCGTCGGTGTGGGTGGTACCAGAGGGTGCGCAACGCTATTGCGCACCCATTCCTGGCATTCACTCGCGCCGCCGTGCCTTTGGTCGCCGGCGTTGTGCCGGCGAAGCCTTCGGCCGCGTTGTCGGATGACAACACTGCGGGGGCGACGTGGCTGGTCTTCGTCCGTTGGATCCAGAGATCAACGACCTTGGAGCCTCCACGTCGGCACTCTATTCCGCGCGCGTGAGAAGTGTTCTGATCTGGTTCAATGTCGTCCGTTGGATCTGAGATCAACGGCTCTCATTCGTCCACGTCTCCGGATGCTAGGAAAGGTCCCGAAAGTGCTAAGTCCAGAAATCAGTATCACATTAGGGTCTTGTCATTTTCATATCTTTGTCATCTTAGCTCAGAAATAGATGATTCCAATTTTGTTAGCTTCCTTATAACTTGAACTTAAATATAAAAATAATTGTAGACCATAATCAAACCTGGAAAACCAATTTCAAAAATAGTAAACAAGTGAACTTAATACTGTTTTTCAGAACTTTAGTAAACTTGTAAAATGCATAACTTTTAATCTATAGGTGATTTTTGTATGAATCCAATTGGATTAGCTTACACTGATAGTGTATTTGCTAGGAAAATTGGTTTCACAAATTTCACTGTTTTTGAAATCATAAGGATCATATTTTAGTTTAATAACCTAAACAATTTAAAACAAATCATAACTCTTTCAATATAACTCCAAATGACCTGAAATGTTATATGGGTTACCCCTATACCAGTAGGTAGCTACCATAAAAATTTCAGCTTCAAAATCTTTCTAGAAAATATTTTTGCTACAGTGCTAATTATGGCCGAAAATAGGTTTTTAGAGAATATCTTTTGCACCACAAATCCAAATTAGGTTTTTCCAGTTCCTATGTCTAGGTATATTCCTATTTTACCTTTTGTATAAATTTCGTCGCATTTGGATAATTTTTGCTTGCTCTTTTGTTTAAGTGTTGCCCGTCTTATTGGTTGTTTTCGTTCTTTCGCTTAGGATTCGATATTTGCGGCAACCCCGAGAACGACCCTCCGCAACAAATTGAGCAACAGCAAGCAGGCAAGCAGTTTGATCATTTCCCATTGATCCCATTACTTTTAAAGTCTAATATTTTGTTTAACTTCTATGTATGCATTGCTATTTTGTTGTTAAATTGATTAGTTAGACCTCTAGTTGCATAATCTGTAGGTAAATGGTTATCCTCTACTACCTGAGCCTAGGTTATTTGTTGTGGTTAGAGTTCGATGGATGAACTCTTATCACTTAGTAGATTACGAATGGATATTGCTTAGCCATGCCTAGTTATCGGTAGTATTGGGCGATCATCGACTTAGTCGATGATCTTGATCACACAAATACTTATACTACTCCATTATGTCCAACCCTTGTGTTTTATTGATTTACAAATCAAAAACTGAAACAAAACTATATCTTGACTTGGGCACAGTGGTATGTTGGTGTGATCTCATTGGGCGTGATTGAATGGTGCCTAGGTCCCCAGGACCGAGTTACTTGTGTCACTAAGCCAAGCGCTTATGCGTGCTAACCACACGAGGGGATATGGAACCTCTCTTGACTAAGTACTTTGGGAGGTGTTAATTATGAGCCGGTCGGTGGGTGTGTTCTTGTGTGTGTGTGTTTTGAGGGGAGCATTAGCGGGCCGGTTAGGGCATCTAATGTGTCCTTCTCCGTGTGGTTGCGGCTCTTAGTTAGCACCGTCCATTGGAAAACGTCATGTTAGACTTAGCCATGCCCGCATACCAAAGGAAGTGTGCTAACCGTGGATCGGTGGAAAGGCGGTCTATCGTGTGGGTACATTGGTACACCCCTGCAGGTTAAAACTATTCGAATAGCCTCGCCCTAGGTTATGGACATGCTTGGTAAGGTCGTGCAAGAACTAGACTACAACATTTTAAAAACTTAAACTTGACATGGGTGGTATGAAGGGGTACTTCATGCTATTGTTGTGGTGACTATGGGTTAGTCACTTCTAGGTTGGTGTTGTCATTTATCTATTGCTATAATTGTCTCTCTTTTATTTGAACAATAAAAGTTAATTGCAAACTTGCTTTGAATCTATTACCCTATTGCAAATGAAAACTTGCTTTATGCTGAAAATAAGTCCGAGCCTCATCCACTTAAATAAAGCTTGCATGTAGTTAATTATAGTTCGTTATCTCACACGTCACTCTTGAGTACAAAAACAATTTTTGTACTCATCCGCTTGCTTAATATTAATTGTTGCAGAGGAAGAAGGTGAGCCCCAAGGGCCTCACTTTTGTGAGTTGTGTTGCGCTGCTGTTTGGGACGATTAGCTTGGCGGTCCGGTTGGTTGCCTTGTGGGTAAAGGCACACCTATTGGCTTTTGTTTATCGCCATCTTATGGCCATTTTGCTTCATTGCTTAAATTATTTACTTATGTGTTATTTGGCATCGGCCTCTCTTTTGTAATAACTCTCTTTATATTATGTATGTCTTTCGATTGTTGCTTTTGCTTCGCTCTATGTGTATGAATGGAATTGATGCATGATTTTGTAACGGGTGTGTATACTGCAATTGGAAGTATACATATTCGAGGCTTGTTTATTTGATTTGTACCGTTAGGACCAAGTGGATGGTTAAACAAGACAAGCCGAATAAACGGTCCTCAAGTTGTCATCGACAACTGTAACATCCCAATTCTCTGAGCTTTAAAAATCTTTTGTTTAGTTAGTAGTTGGAAAATTCACCCTTGAGTTTTATTTGAATTTAATTAACAAGATTAATATGGACTTTTAGTATTAAAACAATTTAATATTGATTAATGTCAACATCAAAAATTGTCAAAACTATTTTGTTTGGATTCTATGTGCTTCCTAAAACTCCGAATGGATCCGATGCCATTTGGGTAATCATTGATCGTCTAACGAAGGTGGCCCATTTTATTCCTATCAAAACCATCTTCTCTCGCAAACAATTAGCAGAGCTCTATATTGCCAAAATTGTTTGTCTTTACAGTGTTCCTAAGGTTGTTGTTTCTGACCGAGGTCCTCAGTTTACCTCTCATTTTTGGAGTTGTCTTCATCAAGCTATGGGAACTGAACTCTCTTTCAGCACTGCGTATCATCCTCAAACTAGTGGTCAAACCGAGAGAGTAAATCAGGTGATGGAGGATCTCCTTCGAGCCTATGTGTTATCCTATGGCAAAGACTGGGAGAAATCTTTGCCATATGTGGAGTTTTCCTACAATAATAGCTACCAAGCAAGTATTCAAATGTCACCTTTTGAAGCCTTGTATGGGAGAGCTTGCAGGACTCCTTTAAATTGGTCGAATCAGTGATGACGAGGCAAAAGCAAATTCACCGATTCAAACCATTTGAAACCTGCATACCACGCAAAGAGCTATGCCGATTCGTCGTCGTGAGTTAAGCTTTGAGGTAGATGATTATGTCTATCTTAAAGTGTCGCCGATGAAGGGCACTCAGCGTTTTCAGGTAAAAGGAAAGCTAGCACCTCGTTATGTCGGACCTTTCCGAATCATTGCAAAACGAGGAGCCGTGGCTTATCAATTACAACTACCTGAAGTTCTATCAGCAGTGCATGATACCTTTCATGTTTCTCAGTTAAAGAAATGCCTTCGTGTTCGTACTGAGGCAACTGCTTATGAGGATCTTGATCTTCAACCCGACCTGGGCACAATGGAACGCAGGACAAGAAATGGAACGCAGGACAAGAAATGGATCTTCAACCTCGACGAAATGGAACGCAGGACAAGAAATCGCACTATCAAGTTCTTAAAAATTCAATGGGCTAACCATTCTGAGGATGAAGCCACTTGGAAGCGCGAAGATTTGATGCAAATTGAGCACCCCCATCTCTTTGCTGTTTAGAACTGGCCTTTGAATCAAGAAAGGCAAGTTTAAACCACGCAGTGTAAAAGGAGATGTAATAATAACCCTATTTTATTATGTAAAATCTCTCTTTGCTATCTTTGAAGGAAATGAAGACAACAGATATTGGATTTCTATGAAAGCCTTTTCAATTTCACTCTTTCCCCAACTTCTATCTTTTCCAAAATCTCGTGGACGAGATTTTCTTAAGGGGGGTAGGTTTGTAACAGCCCCAATTTTATGAACAGGAATAAAATATTTTATGAACAAGAATAATGTACTGTTCATACAGAATGAGATGCTATTCATGGCATCACTGCTCATATTTACTGATTGGGTATTATGTTGCAAATAAAAACTTCCCTTTCTAGCCAAAATCCAAAACCCATTTGAAGTTTTAAAGGAATACAAGTCAATACTTGTATTATGACCTGGAAGTATTTCATCAAAGCCTAGATAAATTATCTTGCCCAAAAATAATTTTGTTGAATTTTTTTAGAAATTATTTTGCTTTGGAGAAAATACTTGTCTTTAAATAAACCTTATCGGCTAAGATAATTATCTATAAATTTTAAAAGTGAAACCGTGGTTTTAACTTTATTTGGGAAATATATCATCCAAAGGGCACCCTTGCCAAATTTCATGATTTTACAAATTTATTTACTATTTCTAAAGCCACCAAACTTTTAAACTTTGAATTTAGGCTAGTCAACTCTTCTGGTCTAAACCCAAACCCTAGCACTGTAGCGACTCGAATCCAATGAGGTTGGGTCCGACCGGTGCATTTGGTCCGACTCAGTCACGCTCGGGCGCGAGCCCAACTCTTCACGTACCGCGAGCCGTTGATCCCCCATCAAACGGACGAGATTTGGGAAGCCGCGTGGGCTATCCACATAGACGAAACAATCTCCACCTTTGGATCTAGATCGGGCGATCGAGGGAGGTGGTGGCATTCGGACCACTCCGGATCCCCTCTTGATCTCCAACGTCGATATTAGATCCAACCGCGCCGCCCTTTTTGTTTTGAACTTAAAGGCGCGCAATCGTCTTTGGTCGTCGGATTCAAATCCTACGGTGCCCCTTTTTGACCGCGTACATTTAGGGCCTGATTTTTATGAGACCGTTGGATTTGATCGTAGGGTCTATAATGAGATAACATTCGGACCACTCCGGTTCTTTTTTTCAATCTTGACCGTAGAAAACCAATCTGACGGTATCACGTCATCTCATTTAAAGTGACGTGTATCCTTTTAGATCGACCGTTGGATTCTAATCCAACACTCCTTTTTGAATATAACCTCCGAACTTCCGTAGGGCTCTTTTAAATCTCAATCGTCCACTTGAGATCGCACGGTCCATATTAAACGATCTCGATTAAATTCTTTTAACTCCTATTTTCATCACCGCCGCCCATTTCTAATCGTCGATGTGCGTTTGCGTTTTAGGAGGCACGTGGCTGGATCGCGTCGCCAATGGTCCGCATGTCGTGAATCGATTCTTCCATCTTGCCTCTCGCGCGTCCGCCGGCTTTGTAACCGGAGTAGAGGCATTATCCAAGGATCATGCAACTATTATCTGGATTTTTAGCTCTAATTGGACACCTCATCAGCTCTAGACACTTCCCCTTTGCCCTGTAGCTCAACCTCTATATATATACCCTAGCTTTTTGCTACTGCCATTGTTGACCCAAGAAACTCATCATCTTCCATTGCCGTTCCAGTGGAGTTTCTTGCTCCTACATTTTGCTTATCCATCTTAAACGCTGGTTTCACCCCGTAATAAGGATTTAGCATCTTTTGTAGGTTGAACCAGAGTTTATTTCTCTGTTGATCAAAGTCGGTTTTAGGAATTTTCGGTGCTTCTCATACTCTGGTAAGCTAAGGCCTTAGTTCTTGTCATCTTAAGTACACTAAGGACTTCTGTAGCTCGCATGAATCTTTCACTTGTACATAAGTAAATCCAACCTTCTATAAACTAAAAAGTTGTTTTCATAACTTTTCGGTCTTTCATATCGTTTTCCAGTTCCAGGGTTTCCCTGGCTATCTTTTTGGCCTAGTTAGATCTTAGTTCAACCCTAGTGGCATAATCAGTTGCTCTTTTGATTCTTGTTGTCATCTATCTAGCTTTGTAGCAAAGATCCACCTGTTATCCGTTGTCGCCAAACCGACAACTTTTGAAATTTTGATGATTCGTAATCGACCGATTAGGGTTAGGTTAGGGTTAGCCAGGGTGTTAATTACCTAAAAGATCAGTCTAAGCTTCAACTTAGAATCTTTCTTGGTCTATTTTCAATTAACTCAAATCTGCGATGCACCTGCTTTCCATTCTTTTCAAAATCTGAAAACTGTAACTTTGACCGAAACTCTAGTTTCTGTCATTTGAAAGCAGTAGGTGATAATATGGTCTATTATCTGTATTGGGGTATATGTAACTTAAGCATATTGTTAACTATGCATTACCATCTTGATCATATATTTTCTATTCATTTTCATTTACTGCCAGCTTTCATATTCATTGGAGTTTATTGTTTCTTTTTAGAATCTGGTTCTTCTGAGGTGTTTGATTCTATTTCTGAACCACCAGAGCCTGCACAAGAAGTATATTACTATCAAGGCAAGCATCCTCTTTACACCATGTTGATCCCAAAGTTTTATACAATAGATTTTTCAAATACAGTGACACCTATTGCATGCTAATTTTCTGAAAATACAATTGTGATCTGTTAGTAGGTAGTTATGACCTAACATTGTGGCTTACCTTAAATCTGAGTATACACTCAAAGCTTAGAGTAGGGTTGTATACTACGATATTTAATTTCATAATTTTGCTTAGCCATGCAGTCCATAGAACGTTAGAGTTTGGCAAGATTCTCTTGTCCAACATGGGAACAACAAATAAATTTCAGTCATTTTAACTCTTTGTCCAGTTTCTTTAAATCAGATTTAAATTTTAAATTTCAATTGATCTGGACAAGAGGAAGCTAGTGGTGGTGCCTTGGAGCACGAGATTGGGAAATGTGGTGGACTTGTCGGACCAAATAAGGACTGAACTCTGATTATTCAATTCAAGTCCCAACGTGCTTCCACACGCGGTGTATGGGCGCTGTTTGGTTAAGTAAAAGGTTAATGCTATTGAGTTGGAGACAGGGGAGTAAGGATATGTGTATTGATCTTGTATGGCATAGATGCTTAGGTCTTCGGGCTGTGTCTTATGCCATGTGAATTTTATATCAATATCAGATGTTCTTAGAAGGGTGAGGGTGTATTTGTGTTCCATCGCATGTACGTACCTTAAAGATGTCGATTGCAATCTAGTATAGGTAGCGAACCCAACTTGTATTTCTTTTGTTTGGGTCAGCATTCCTGACGCAACATGTGTGCCCCGGTTAAGCAGATGCTATCAGTCGTTGTTTAAGCGAGATCAGTTCACTCATGGGTATCCAACTCAATAGTGTCAGCTTGTTAAAAAATACCAAATCTTAGTTTCCACCGCATACCAAAGGATGTGTGCTATTATTCCGAGGCTTACGGGCTAACTAAGTCGTGTGGGTAAAGATGTACACCGCAGGTATCAAACTATTCGAATAGCGTGTCCACGGTCATGGACGATAACTTGAGTTGATGTCACTGATAGAATTTTGTTTTCAAATCTTTTTGGATTCGTTCAGCATGAGAGAATTCATGCACTGTACTGTTTATTTTTACATTTCCTTTACTTACTGTTTTACTCAAAGTTGGATTTATTAAATTGCTTTATCAAAACCTAGCAATTGTAGGTTAGGATATATTGCTTTATGCAAAATTGAACAATTATGCCTTCCTGTTGTAACCTTATGCATGTACAAATCTAAATCCCTTTGTATAGGTTCTAACAAACACTTTCTTTTATTAGTTTGTGTAAGTCTTGCTGAGTACCTTTCGTACTCAAGGTGCTATAACCTATTGTTGCAGGTGAGGATGGTTATTTATATGAAGTGCCCGTTAGCGATCGTCAGGTGACGCTAACGAGTAAAGCTATTTCTTTCCTCCACGCAATCGTCATGTGGATGGGGCCATTGGTGGTTTTGTCGTTTATTTTGCTTCATTGCCGGTCTTTTGTAGTGACCAAGTCACTTGATATTGTAGTACACAACCGAATTGTAAACTTATGTTTAATTATGTAAATGTATGACTTGTATGTGTATGATGCAATGTTGTTTACGGATATATGTGCAATGGTCACTGATCCTGGGAACCATTGTAAGACATATATCCGGAAACTGAATATTGGATTTGTTACTTATTAAAATTATGCTTCTAGCATGATCTTTAATAAAGGAGCAGCACTGTTCCTTAATTAAGAATTGTGCTACAGTATAATTTTAATTAAGCACATTTCCAATATCCCGGGGTCTCCACACTAAGAGTGCTATTACACATGTAGCGAACCATGCTGATCTCAGGTCTAAGGATTATACATCATCATTGCTTGAGACTAATTAATGACACATAGAATCATAACAATCTCAATAGTGTCTCAAGGTGGGTCAATCCAACCCCATGTTCTCTAACATGTGTTCACATTATTGATTCGATATCCCTATGTCCATGACCGGTGAAACATGATCATCAATCAATACATGTGTTGGTCGTAGGGTCACTGGTGTTCCGATCAGTGACATTCGACCCGGGATACTTTTAGAACGACATCATATAAGTCGAAGAGTTTCACCAACAAGTCACATACTCATTGATCTTCAGAACTAACGATTCATTCAAGGAACATAATAACATTTATTCAAGAACTCATAAACATAGACGTGATATGATCATCTCTATGATCGCCTCTAGGGCATATCACCAACAAAAAGTATGTAGACCTAGTCCACCAAAAACCATCTCACTAACTTGTGGGTCCCACACCATTGCACTTAACCAACTAGGTGGTAAAGGATTTAGACTGAGGCAAGTGGTGGATGCTAAGTGACATGGTGGAGCTGTGTGCGCGGGAAGAATAATCTGGGTGACATAGTTAGAAATTTGGAAGTCTTGCCTTGGTCAATTATGGACTTAACTTTGTGCACCATTGAACTAAGTCTTACTGTACGACCACATGCCTGGTATGGGACGGGCCTAACTTAGTAAGTTATGGAATCTCGACATTAACTACTCAGGAAGTAGGTTAAGCTTTGTGCGAGTGGAAGTGTGTTTCTGCCTATGTGGCAATTCACATTTATGAGTGGTTCTTCATCTTCAGATCCAACGGTGTTTGTCGGACTAACTTTCTGTGTGAGGGTTAGACTGTAGTAAAACACACCGGGAGTATTAATGTTTGAGATGAAGTTTTAGAAAAGTTTTGTTATGATTCTACACTGATTATATCATGTGGGTAAAGTGTACAACCTCTACAGAGTGTTAATCAATCTATTCGAATAGCCGCATCTGTGGTCGTGAACATACTCGGGGATTTGACACGAGGGTTAGATTTTCATAAAACCTTTGGGAAGGGACAACTGTGTGATCTAAGTTATATGGCTGTGTGAACAGTTTGATTAGGCTTTGTGTTCTTTGTGAAAACAAACTGTTAAACCGTTGTTATTGTTATTGTTTTGTATTATGCTTTCAATCTATTATTCGTTTTCAATCACAAATGTTGTATTTCTGCAAAAGAACCACAAAAGCCATTACCTTTGGAATAAGCCTGTATCTATATATTGCATTCTGTGGTATATCTTGCGAGTACGGTTGTGTACTCATACTTGCTAAATAAAATCAATAGAAGTGGAGGAGTCATCGCCTGCATTCGAGGAGGAGTATTACAAAGGTGTTGATCGTTAGGTCATTTATCCCAATCGGTTTCCTGTGGTGAATTGATGGGATTCCGTTGGAGTTATTTTGTTCCGCTGCTTATTTATTTATTGTTAGCCCTGCGAGGCTTAATAAATGTAAACTTGACCATAAGATCAAAACCATATTTGTTACTCAAATTAATCATTTATGTTATTATTCGCCTTGTGTGGATCGATATTCATCTATGTTGACACTGTGTGCACTAGCGTGATTCTGGACTAGTGCATAATACATAGAGGTCCAGAATTGTATTTTTGGGTCCCAATAGAGGTGGTATCAGAGCCATACTAGGTGTAGGTCTTGACCTTAGTTAGTCGGCCGTCTTCAGAGTATTCAAACTATTTTCTAAAGCAAAAATTAACTGCAAGATTAATGAATTGCTTAACTCCTCTTGTATCTCTCTTTACTCAACTATTGTTGAAATTTCTCCTCTCCCCGCTGTTGTAAGTTGGTTCTTACCCTCTTGTCAGTCTTGACAGATGCCTCGTCTTCAGAACTATGGTGAGTGCAGGGGAGGACTTGCAGTAGAACTTTGGAAGCTGTTGCAAGTGCTTGGAGGATTCGATCGACCGATGTACCGAAGCAGCAACTGGATAATAAACAGTCGAGAATGTGGAGTGATCTGCCGTTTGACTATCTACACCAGGAAGAACACCAAGGCAAGCCAACCCCTCAACATCTCAGTCCAAAGGATTGTGTGGGCTGAAAGAGTCCAGGAGTCTTTGCGGCTTGCAATCTTGAGGATCTGCAACATGTACGAATGTGAGCTGAAGGATACTGTCTTCCGCTACCATCCCCATGCCTCCACAGTGGATTGTCCAATTCGCTACCCATCTACGGATGGGGAAGACAATGCTACAATGGTGCACCTTGCTCAGTTCATTGCTGCCTAGGAGGAGTCCTTGGAGTCGGCTGCCACAGAGTTGGATTGCGCCCACGAGACCCTACAGATAGCAGAAGAGAGGATTGCAATGCTGGAAGAAGCTCTCGTCGGTCAGCATGAGCATGAAGAAGACCCAGAAGAAGAAGAGCCAGAAGAGGACCCAGAAGAGGAGGATCCAGAAGAGCCCGCATAGATGGAGGAGCCAATGGTGCCTACACTAGGGACACTTGTTCCTGCTGCACCAGTTTTGGGGCATCAGGACCAGTTTGCGAGGATGCCAGCGCACTTCTAGGTCTACAACAAGCAGGAGCACCGTTGTGGTTGTGGAGGCTACCTTAGCGACTGAGTTCGCTAAGGTTTAGGTTTCGTTAGTTGAGGCTTAGTTTCTTGAGCCGTGCCAGTTTAAGTTTAGTATTGTCACCCTTTAGGTTGTAGTTTGTGCATTTAGGTTCGCCCTTATTTCTTGTGTGTGAGTATGAGCTGCAAAGGCCCTTAGGCATTTGTTGCATTCATACTAAGACTCTAATTAATATAAGTGTTTCAGATGAGTTTCTTGTGCAAGTGTTTGTTGGGTTTAACCTACCCTGCTTAGTTCTTAACTCATCTTGAGTTTACTACCTTATCTAACCCATGAAGCTTCACCGATGGTTCAAACTCATCACACCGCCGCCAGTGGTTGAGGAGCCAATGGTTCAGATGGGAATGAACAAACACCCGCAGAGCAGTTCCATCACAAGCACGCCCAATCGACTTACAGAAGACACGATTGTGGCGTAAAGGGAAGTTATCCTTATAACATGCAATATTCAAATTAGTAAAGTTGACGCACATGCGTCACTTTCCATTTTTTTATTGACCATGACCGGATTCGTAAGCCAATCTGGGTGGTCGACTTCGTGAACAAAGCCAACATCTAAGAGTTTGTCCAACTCTTGTTGAATGGCTTCTTGCCGATCAGGTGCACACTACCAGAGCTTCTACTTTACTAGTCATTTGTTAGGCTGTGTGACTAGCCTATGCTCGATCACCTCCCTTGGGATTCCAAACATGTTAGATGGTTTCCACGCAAGCACGTATACAGTTTCTCAAAGGAAGGCAATGAGCTCAAGTTCCTTTTTCTCATTCATTCTTGACCGAATACGTATTGTCTTGGACTAGTCATCAGGAGTAAGCGGGGCTTGTTTCACTTTTTATTTAGTTGAGGAATTGCCTTTAAACGCTCTGCTTTTGCAGGCTTTTCAGCCTTGTTTGACTTCTATTGCACACAGATGACGCCCTTTGGACCAAAAATTTTGATACTCTAGTAAGAGTGATAAGTAGCTACCATAAACTTTCTCAGTGAAAGTCTACCTAGAATGACATTATTTGCTAACTCAAAGTTTACAATTTCGAACGTAATTAACTCTGTTCTAAAGTTGTGAGAATCTCCAAAATTGTTGGTAGCACTATCTGACAAATATGAGTTATTGAGGGACCAGGTACTATCCCAAAGAAAGGATTTGAAACCGATTTTATTCTAGGACATGGTATTTGCATCTCACCCAAAGCATTTATAAAAAGCAAATACAAAGATCTATCCGCGTCTGTAAGTACTCTTCCTACTTTGCAATTACTTATTATAGGAGAAACAACGAGTTGAAACTTACGAGGGGTAGACATACGTTTTGGACATTCAGTTTTGTTGAAGGTGCGGACCACACCCGATCACTTTGGGTAGCTTGGCTTCCCTAGTTGAGTGTCGACGCTGTTGACCTCCCTCTACGTGGATTTGAATTGTCTTTTGGATGGATAGGCAGCGTACCCTCATAAGATGACATTGACATGGCTGTCAGGCTTTTGATATGCCATTAGTTCATCTCTGTCAGTATCTTTGGTGTTATTAGGAACACCACTTGCAGGTATTGTAGGCATTGACCCTTTACTTGAGTAAAAGTCATCCATACTCTTCTGCCAAGTACAACAATTGCGCAAGTCATGACTAGGCAGGCTGTGGAGCAGGCACCAGCGAACAGTTTCGCTAGTCACACCAGATCCCTTTGGTAATGACTGGTTGGCCAGACAACCAGCCGACTTCCTCCATAGACCTTTGCCTTTATTGTAGGTTAGGCTCTGCTCTATAGCAATGGCCTCCCTAGGTGCATGCATTATTTTATTCTTTTTCTTGGCCTTGCTTTTGTGGTTGTTATGTCTGGTCGGTTTCTCGAATTCTCTCTTATCAGAACATTCCATACTTGGCTGTGGCAATGTATGGCCCTTGTCGACCATACGGTTCCACTCCACCACTTCATGAGCATCCCTGTAGCAATTAGTCATGTCAAATAATTCTAACACGATTCTTAGCGGGTTGATGTTGAGATCTTATGTAAATTTTTTGTCCCACACTGCCTGTTTGAATGCTCGAATAACAGAATCGTCAGTAATATTTGGAATAATATTGCGTGCTTCCACAAATCTTTTAATAAACTGACAAACATTTTCTTCAAAGTTTGACGAAGACGATGTAGATCATCCTCTTTCCTAGGTTTTGTATAAGAACTTTTAAAGTTGCCTATAATGGCACGACACAAATTTTGCCAACTAAATATAGCATCTTTCAGCTGGTTAAAAAACCATGTCTGATTGCGAAGGAGTTTTGAGTTCCAATTGAGTATAATTTGGAAACTTCACCTCCTAGAGATAAGTAGAGAATTCAAATATATTTCCACAGAGTATTTGTTCATGATAATTGGATGGGTAGATAATTAGTTATGATTTTTACAATTCGAGTGCATGTTCAGTCTCTCGGTTTCGGACAGCGAACATAGTTATGCAAATTGAAATATGAAAATGGACGAATTTGGACTTTTGGTCTGCATGAATTAGATATATGACTTTATAAAGGTTCCATAGAGCACAAGATCACATTTTTTGGACAAGTATAATAGGAGTTATGAATTTTTGAACTATGTGGTTCAGTTCTGTCCTTCTGTTGGGGACAGTCGGGGAAAATATTGAGTTAGCAAAGTTTGTTGCAGAGTAGAGAAAATAGATTAAATTTATTATGGTATATAATTACCTAGGTATTCCAAAATATCTTAGATCACCATTTTTGGATATACCAATTAAAAGTTATGGAATTTCTAAGTCGATGTTACCGAAGATGACAAATTTGTCTTCGGAGTTAAAAACATGGGTCTAGACAAAATAATATGAGCTTTTGATCACCTGAGAATTTGTGGGAATATGTGTCTATATTCTAGAAAGTCAGAGTTCATGATTTTTGGAACTAAACATCAAAATTTATGATTTTTCTAAGGTGACTGTCCTGTTTTGGACAGAATGGTGTTCGGGAAGGAATGTATCATTTCGGGTTACGATTAGGAGCGGATATGTTTATTTAGTATTATTATTAGGTTGTGTGCTTTTGGATGATATCCTTAGTATATTTATTAAATTCTTAGGTGGTGGTGTGGATGCGGGGTAGCGCCCTCTTCTCATCGTCCTAATTGACACGGTTGAGGCAAGTGCAAGTAGTTGTATCATATGCGGAGAATTTTTATGAGTTACTAATGATTCATGTACATGAATTGTTTAGCCATGCTCTTGCTGTTGATTAGGGTATGTGCATATGTTGTTTAATCAATGAGATGAAGGTTAAAGATTTGTTACCATCATTTGCATCATTCATTGATCCTTGAGACTTGGTCTACATGGTAGCCAAGTAATGATGATTTTGAGATTCCCATCATATTATGGATGGGCATGAGGTCCCCACACTCGTGAAGTATGGGCTTGAGGTCCCTGTGCTAGAAGGCACAGGCATGGGTATGCATCGACGGATGCATACTCCGCATTACCGGTAAATGCAAAGAGAAAAGTTATATGGATTTGTGGCATTTGCATTGGATGGTACTGAGAGTTGAATAGTTGTGATATCATTGTGAATGATTGATTGTGTTAGAAGCAAAGTCTGTCTTTCAGATTTGGGTTATTTTCTTAATTGTACTTTGCTAAGTCGTAGACTCACGCTTGTTGCTTTGTTTATTTCATTTTTAAGTACCTCTTGCGAAGACGTCATGTATGGGAAGGGCTAGAAATAAAGCTTTATGCACACTACCATGTTACACACCATAATCGTCAATTTTGAATCTTAAGTTTAATAGGAGGAACCTGCTAGAGAACGATATTTATCTTTATGATCATATTCACCCTTCGAGGTGTATTTGTTTACTATGTAATAGAGTTGGTCGGTTCATCCATAGGAGTCCTTATGGTGTTGTGTTAATCTTTGCAATTTAGTTCATGCTCGTATATTTGTTAATTGTTGTGAGCTTCATAAATGGTCATTGTTTTAAAAGAATGCTATTGAAAAATTTTAGAGAAAACTTTATAGTTTAGCTTATGTTCTGTTGGTTTAGTACCATTCTTGGCTCATGATGAGTCGGGCGTCCCTGGTGCAGGCACCACCGGCTCCTCCGGCTTTGTGGGCTCTTCTAGATCCTCCTCTTCTGGGTCTTCTTCTGGCTCTTCTTCCTTAAGGTCTTCTTCGTGCTCATGCTTTGACTTAACTACATGATGTGATTGATGAATTTTCTGGATACTTACTCAGGTTACCATCAAATAAACATGGCAAGAAAAGATGAAGAGAAGACTTCCTTCATCACCCCTTTCGGAATCTACTGCTACATCAAGATGTCGTTTGGGCTGAAAAATGCTGGAGCCATGTACCAGTGACTTATGCAGAAGACATTTGTCGACCAGATAGCGCGTAATCTGGAAGCATATGTAGATGATGTCATTGTAAAGAGCACAACAAGCTTTGATCATTTGTCTAATTTGGCACAAACCTTTGTCAATGTGAATAATAAAGGGATCAAGTTGAATCCAAAAAATTGTACTTTTGGTGTTTCTTCTCGTAAATTACTTGGTTTTCTTGTTAATTCTAGTGGGCATTGAAGTCAATCTTGAAAACAAATATGTGTCATTGAATCTTTCTAACCACCTTCAAATGTGAAGGAGGTTCAAGGTTTAATTAATCAAATTGCAGTGCTTAGTCGCTATATTTCATGACAGTGAATGTGCATTGCCTTTCTTTAAGGTAATTTGAAAACATGACATATTTCATTGGTCGGATAAGGAAAACAAAGCCTTTGAGTATATTAAGACTTACTTAGCAAGCCCAAACATATTGGTATCACTCTACCCAGGAGAACATTTACTGATATATTTGGTTGCTACACCTAACATGATCAGTGTTGTACTGATGGCATAACGAGACAAGGTCCAACGACATGTTTACTATGTAAGTAAAGTACTACATAGACTAAAGGAGCGCTACCCTTAAGTTCAAAAGTTACTTTATGCCATATTAATGGCTTCTTGTAAGCTACGACATTACTTTCAATCGCAAAAGATTACAGTACCATCGTCCTTTGCCTTGAGAAGTGTCATACACAATTAAGAGTCATCTGGTCGCATTGCGAAGTGGATAGTAAAACTTGGATCGTTTGATATCCATTTTATTGCCTTAACAACAATTAAGTCTCAGGCTTTGGCAGATTTTATCATTGAATGGACTAATTCTGAACCACAAGAACAAATTGAGTCTAACCAAGACAACCATTGGATACAACACTTCTATGGTTCTTGAGAACTTAAAGGCTCAGGGGTTGGTATAGGACACGCCACAAGGCAAACAGTTACAGTATGTAATCTAACTGCAATTCCCTACTACAAATAATATGGTAGAGTATGAAAGTCTTCTAGCTGGGCTCCGAGAAGCTAAATCCCTCGGTGTTCCTTGACTTCTAGTGGTGGACGATTCGCTATTAGTGGTAAACCAGGTTAGCAAGGAATTTCAATGTTCCAATGAGACAAAGGCTACTACCTGGACGAAGTGAGGAAATTAGAAAAATACTTCAGTAATTTTGAAGTCCAATACATGCCACGAAAGGATAATACTTTAGCGGACCAGTTATCAAAACTGGGCTCCTCATGATAACATGTTCCAATATGTGTTTTCCTTGAATGTTGGTCTAAATCCTCTATAAGCACATCTACAGAAGTACCAATGGCCACTTCAGAGGTCGTCATTCTCGAGCATGATGCAGATTGGACCTAACCATTAAAAACCTATCTAGCGCATGGGACAATGCTTGAGGATGCACGTGACAAAGACAGATTAATTCAAAAGACAAGATTGTACAAACTGGTTGACTACGACCTATACAAAAAGGAGCACATGATGTTCTAATGTGATGTATTTCTCAAGAGAATGGTAAAATATTACTTCATGAAATACACGGGGCTTGTGTGGAGAATATGCTTCATATAGAATTCTAGTCGGGAAAGCTTTCCGATAAGGTTTTTATTGGCCCACTGCACTATAAGACACAATGCATTTTTGTAAAGACTTGTGAGCAATGTCAATTTCATGCTCGACAGGTACACTAACCTACAAATCAATTGTAGACAATTCCATTGTCATGGCCATTTTCGACATGGGGAATTGACATAGTTGGACCTTTACCTAGGGCAACTAATGGGTACAAATTCTTAATTGTGGCCATTGATACATTCACTAAGTGCATTGAAGCTGAGCCCATTACTACAATCACCGCATCAGTAGCCAAAACATTCTTTATGAAAAATGTAGTAACACGTTTTGTTGTACCCACTCGTCTTATTACTGATAATGGATCACAATTTGTTAGTGGTCTGTTTCAAGATTACTATGATGAAATAGGCACAAAGATTTATTTCACTTTTGTTGCTCATCCACAAAGCAATGAAGCAGTTGAATATGCAAATGGTCAAATCATGCATGGCATGAACAAAAGAGTTTTTGACATACTCAAATTGCGCACGGGGGCTTGGGTAGGTGACCTCTACTCAATTCTTTGGGCCCTATGTACTATGACCAATAGAGCTACAGGTGAAACATCATTTTAACTGGTTTATGGACCAGAAGCGATATTACCTAATGAAATTCATTTAGGTTATACATGAATCAATCTCCATGATAACATCAATAAAGGCGAGCAATGTGAAGATGATGTCAATATTCTCATAGAAAAACACGATCGAGCACTTATCAGGTTGGCATCTTATCTACAAGGGCTACCTTCACTAGACTACTTTAGCTGAGACTTGCTTCCAGTTAGTACTATGTATACTATGAAAGTTACATTAGTCTTTAGCCTCTAAAATATCACAAATTCTAAGTCCTTGTAATATGTCTACCATGTCACTAGTCAAACACACCATAGTTGGGGGCTAGTAATATACTAAAAGCAACAAGAGCAAGCTCAATGAATTACAAGACAAAAGTATTCATTCATTCAAAAACATTCATTGCAATAATGTTAAAGTCATTTAGTTATCCTTAAACTGAAATTTTATGTTCTTCGTGTACTCAGCTACAAGAGAAGCTACTTCCTCTCTTTTCTTCTGAATTTCTTGTGCAGAGTTCAAACTCATCTCAATGATCAATTTCTCCAAGTCCACTGCATCTTTTGTAGTAGTGCTTCAGCTTGATAAACAAAGTTCCTACATTCACTGCAATGATGGACTGGAGAGAGGTCCTCATGGATTAAACTATCTTCGGGAGGTGGTCGACAATGAACTTCACTTGAGCTTTGATACCACTACTACAAAAAGGGCTATACTAGATGCCTTATCATAGACGGTTGACCGAAACCATCAGTATTATGTACAATCATAGACAGTTTTGGTTTAGCAACCATCTGTGTTACTAGCTGCTCTAAAACCATCTATGAAGATGTAATATTACAGACAGTTTATATTAAAAACCGTCTATGAAGTATCACAAGCGGTTCTTAACAAGAACCGTCCTCCATCCTCCAGCAGAGGTTCTGTCGGGGTATGTGACGGCGATGTTCCACCGTCTAGACGACCTCCTGCGCCGTGTCTTCCAGGTGGTCTGCCCCATCCGACGAGCTAACCTCGCCGTCGATGTAGTCCTCCAACACGACATTGCATGTCTGCAGGAGGATTACCATTGCCTGGAATGCGACATCGAGGTGGCGGGCGACCGAGTCTACCAAGCCAAGACCCCTCAAGTAAGAGAAGAGAGCATATGGGCGCATTTCTTCTTGGTTCATGAGTCGAGCGTCTTTAGGTGACTCTCGAATGATCACATCAACGGTTAGAAGTGTTTCAGGCTACCTACGTTGATTCTGATCCCTCCGATGACGACGACGTCACCTACGAAGTTTTGAAGACGGAGATAGCAGGCTACTTGGGCCTAAGAAAAACTTGTTCTTTTTATTTCTACTTTTTAAAAATCTTTTGTAAGAAGTGACTGGCCACGCTGTTTGGCCATATATAAATACAAAATATGATTAAAAAAATCTAGTTTGGAGTTGAAGTTACTGTCTACGTGAAAATATTTACTGAATAACGTATTTATCTTACTGTCTTTTATGTGAATAACATGTTTATTTACTGAATATCATGTTTATCTATAGAAAGAACTATCATAGGCAGTTTAGTGGAACAAACTGTCTATAATATGTATGCCAAATGGTTATAAAATACAACAGTCTATGATATATAATTATCACAGATGGTTTTTTAATAATAACCGTCTGTGGTAATGAAGACTTCACAGACAGGTTTTAAATATAACCGTCTATGATATGTATCACAGACGGTTTGTGGTTGCAACCATCTGTGATATGTTCAAGCCGTTTGGCTCCCGTGCGATGCATCTCTTCGTCTCCCGCGCTGACGTTACGATGCCTCTCTTCGTCTCTGTTTGTGAAATGTTTTAAAAGAATGATCATCCATCATCAAAGATGAATCCCCACAGAGCTCTACTCTCTATCGCACTGTCCATCAACAACTGTCGCTACGGTATTGAAAACTCACAGACCGTCACGCGCCATGGTGAGCACGCTAAGCATGACGACGAGGGCAAAGGCGAGGAGGTCAGCGATCGCCGTCGCTCTTCCTCACAATGTCCTCATCAACATCGTGGGCCATGTGACCTCTGCAGCCTACGAGCCACGTGCAAGGCCATGTACAAAGCATCTAAGGAGCGCGCCGTAGGGAGGCGCATGGCGCTGGAGAGGGATGAGTCGATGAAGTAGGCTGGATAACGAGAGCTACCTCACCGTCGTCAACCACCTGGCTGGCGCCAGCAACCTGGAGGCCTACTTCATCGTTGGCCTCAAGCTCATCTTCGCGCACCATGACATGCAGCGCGGCCTCGACAGCCTCGAACGAGCGGCCGTCATTGGCCAAAAGACTGTTGTAATATTCCAGAAGTGTGAGAAGTCAAGAAACGGATTAATTAAAATTAATCGGTAGAGAATAATTTAATCGGGAAGGTTTTTTTAGTTTCGTCAAATCCAGCGTAGAGAGGGGCTTTTCGCGCTTTTCGCTACCTTTGGGGCTGGGCCTTGGCCCATCTAGTGTGGCCGGCCAAGGGGAGGGCCACCCTCCCCAAACCCTAGCCCCCCCCTCCTCTCTCCCCTTTCCTCCTCCCACTTGGCAGCCCCTACTCCCCTTCCTCCCTCTTTGGCGAATCCTCTTTCCCCTTGCACCTCCCTCTCCCAAGGTGCTGCCCCTGCACCTCCCCTCATCCAAGGTGCTGTCCATTGCAAGAAGGAAGAAGGAGAGGAAGAAAAGAAGGAGAAGAAGGAGAAGAAGGAGAAGAAGGAGAAGAAGATTTGCGTGGGGTTTGGTTCAGCGATTTCTAGTGGTTCTACAAGGGTAACGAGATGTTTTCCCGCTGTTTGATCCTTAGTAGATGCGAATTTGATTAAATTGTCGGTTAATTGTTGGGCTGCAGAAGATGCAGTTCTGTCCAGAACCTTGCGTGAGTATTTTCGTGTATTTAGAATCTGAATTTTAAGTTTCCATCTCCTAGAGATATGTGGGTTATTTCGTTAGCTTTCAGTGGCGCGAAGATCACTCGATTCCGAGGTCTGAGTCAAAAGTTATGATCGATTTAGTATCTGCTGCCAGAAATCTGACGAGAATAATCTGTCTGGTTATTTCTAAAATATGAAAGGAATTTGGTAGAATCTGAAAGTTCACCCTTCTAGGTTATTGTAGGTGATTCGATAACCTTTTCAGATTGATAAAGAACGATCAATTCGGAGTTACCTGTTAAAAGTTATGGCCATTTTAGTTTTGCTGTTCGTTTGTGTAGACAGTTTCTGTACTGAATGTTCAGACAATGGGTAGCCTATTATTTTGGCCGAATTGGTTTATTGTGTCAACTAGAGTATTGTAGATTATTCAGTTAAGAATATACAGAAATTGGATTTACCCCTTTTTGACTTCCAGATCTTGAGTTATGTCTTTTACCGTGCTGCTGTCCAGAATCAGTTTACGGCAGGAAATGTTGTCTTCGGTTTCAGCTTTGTAAACTCGTTTTGAGTCGTCAAGTAAGCGTTGTAGAATGCCGATTAGTAGCGCTGGGTGTATTATGACCTTATTGAATTTATTTTACTTGTTTAGGAGGTGAAGCCTCGGGTTTAGGAATATCGCCTTGGCGGCTAACGCGTCACATCGTGGAAGGCAAGTAATTATGCGATGTTACTCTTGAGTAATTGGTTGTTCTTACTACTTGCAATCCATATGATTTTCGTATTTTGAAGTGTTATGCCATGGTTGGTTGACTTACATATGAGATGATGACAGTATTTATTATTTTAATGATTTACATTGGTTATCGTGTGTGTAGGCATGAAAGGGTTGTTTATGTGCGAATGTGGATCATGGATGTATTTCTTCCATAATGATTATGTAGTAGTTGTACAAGTTAATCTTGTTGGTGCCCTTATGAGATGTCACACATGTGGTGTATAATTATCATATCATTCATAACATACCATTACATTGCATTGTGGATGTCGCGCTTATGGCGCGATCGACGCGTCTGACATCGTACATTGCCGTGATGCGATGCACACTTACCTTGATGGGTAAGAGTGCGAGTGGAGCATGGCATGCATTTGCATTAAGCATTGTGGATGGAGAACACGCATTCTTTTGTCAATGGTTGAATTCTTATGAGGCAGGACTCATGCTAGTCCATGTGGTTTATTGAATGAGATAGTGGATCGTGGTTGTGGTCATGCAATATTATAACTTTGTGTTGTAGCTTGCTTGTCAATTGATTAACTGTTATGCAACTTACTTGCTGAGATTTTATCTCATTCTTGTTGTTTCTTTCCCCCTTTCGGGTGATTCTTAAGCATTCACAGGATGGGTAGAAGCGACTACAATAATGCACTCAATTCATAGTTTCATCTTTGTAATAAAGTTGAGAGGAATTTAGCCTATTGACTAGCTATTCACGAGTGATCTGTTGAATTATTTATTGATGCATTTGTGGACTACACTTGGGTGAATCGCTAGAGGTTGTTTAATTATTGAACTTATTCTTTGTTATCTTTATTCCCTTAGTGGTTTATGCTTCCGCTTATTGTTTCTTGCCTAGAGTTCTTTTGAAATTTTATATTCTTATGAAATTATTGGCTAGTGTAGAGTGGTTAAGTAATATCCTGTAATGTTGGTCTGAGGTGTTACAGATTGGTATCGAGCCTAGGCTTTAGGTTCTAGGAGAAGTAAGGAAATTGACACACTTGCACATGTAGGATGGGAAGGGTTTGCATATCTTGCATATACCTTGTTGAATTCTTTAATTTATTGCTTGTGCTTCACTTATGCGAGATTATTGTTTGTTTGTTTGTGGGTTGCGGTGGCTGCGGGAATGCCACCTAAGGGTAGTGGCGTGTTCGTCTGCTCTGGCGCTGCGGCCTGCCGGCGATTGAGGAGGCGAGGATGCTCGGCCGGTGGGTGTACCAAGAGGAGTTGGGTGTGGTCGGGGCCATGCAGCAGAGTTGAGGCTTTGAAGCGGCGAGGTGGCCCCAGTGCGATGCCGCTCCGGTGCTGAGATTCTGGCGGTAGAGGCGATTAGCGGCATCTCACCGTGAGTGGGTAGGGTTGAGGTGGGCGGCCGCCGGCGGCCACTCTGTCTGTGTGGCTTGATGGGTGTCCCACGTGGAGGACAAGATGGAGGCTTTTGAGGTAGTGGTTTCCGATCGCGTGCGCTATGTGGCGCAACTGCTGAAGGGAGAGGCCCAGATCTGGTGGAAAGGAGTGCAGTCTGCTCGCACGGCTGCCATGGACTCCCATCGTGGGCGGAGTTTGTCCGGCAGTTTGAGCGGTTCTATCCGAGAGACCTTTACGGACAAGATGAAAATTGACTTGGGCAAATACACTCAAGATAAGCGATGCATGGCGAGTATGAGGTGGGCTTCAATCGGATAGTCCGCCGTCCCACATGTGGCTCGGGATGATGCGGAGAAGGCGAGCGATTTAAATCGGGGCTTAGGCCTTGATCCGCCACTGGCGGGTGCCTTTCCGATCCAGATTTTCGTGCCACTGGTGGAGCAGGCCTTGGGGATCGAGATGCGGCATGCGTACACGGAGGACACTCGCAAGGCCTGCGGAGAGATCGGCCTCGAGGTCATAGCGAGAGGAGGGGCCATGCAGGGGCCCTATGTTTAAGAAGGCAAAGGGTCGTCGTCATCGGCCCTACTGTGGTGGCGCAGGCGGACCGGCTCTCTGGAGGAGCTCTGCGATGCAGTGCCACCTCGGCCGGAATGGGCTTAGTGTGTTTCGTTGTGGGGATCCGCGCAGGCGGGTGGATTGCTCTTGGAGGGCGGTGTGCTATCTCGTGGTCAAAACCACAAGGATGTGGTGTCGTGAGAATCCCAGGGGAAACTACGGTGGGAGTTGGCGCCTACACCTTCGGCGGATTCTCTCGTCACGATGGCACCGTTCGGATGATGGTGTGGCTCCTACCTCGCGATCCCTACTGCGGTCCACGCACCGCGTTACTGCCGCGCCTCCAACACCTTCATCGATGTCTTGGCGCCCCACGGAGGATCTGGGTTCGGCCTACTCCATCGACCCGGTACCTCGGTGGACACTGCGCCGACCTACCGAGTGTGGAGATCCTTCTTCTTCACTGTCCTGCGGCATTCTCCATGCCGACATCGGATGGCGAGGATCGTGGAGATGTTGTAACAGTACCTTATCGATTGACTCTTTTGATGCTGCGTACTTTTGATTAGGCGAGTTTCTCTTTTGTCTCGGAGAATTTTGTTGGCGGCGGGGCTTTGATGCGATTAATTGGGAGGCGGTGGTCGTTAGTTCTCTAGTGGGCTTATATCCGGTTCCGTGTTTGCCACGGTTGTGTGGTGGTTCTAGCGGATGAGAGTTCGTGGCGAATTTGGTGGTTATATCCACAGAGCCCTTCGATGTGATCCTTGGCATGGATTGGCTCACGCGGTATCAAGTGTCATCTCTTGTTTACGGAAGACGGTCACCTTGCGTTCTCATGCAGGCGTGAAGTTGTTTTCAAGGAGTGCTCGCAGATACTCTCTCGTTGTTGTGCGTTGTTTCCTAATCGGCGGATCACGAAAGTCGGGTGTTGTGGGCTTTGGTGGAGGTCACGAGGTGCCTTGAGGTTAGAGAACATACCGTGATCGCAAGTATCGGATGTTTTTCGATGAGCTCCCGGCTTGCCACGGGCGGAGTCGATCTTGATGTTGAGCTCGTTAAGATGCGCGCCTATTTATAAGTCCCGTGCCGGATGGCACCAGATTGAGCGAGTGGAGCTAAAGAAGCGATTGGATGAACTCTTAGCTAAGGGGTTCATTAGACCGAGCACGTCACCACTGGCTGCTCGGTTTTGTTTGTGGAAAGAAGGATGGCACCAAGAGGCTTTGTGTGGATTATCGAGCGCTCAATCAGGTGACAATTAAGAATAAGTATCCCCTGCCTCGCATTGAGGATCTCTTCGATCAGTTGAGGGGTGCCAAATTATTTTCCAAGATTGATTTGCAGTCTGGTTACCATCAACTGCGGATCAGGGAGGAAGATATAGAGAAGACAGCATTTAGCACAAGGTATGGGCATTATGAGTATGTTGTTATGTCTTTTGGACTGACTAATGCTCCTGCTGTCTTTATGGAAGCTATGAGCAGGATGCTCCATGAGTACCTAGATTCTTTTGTGGTGGTCTTCATTGGCGACATCTGGTTTATTCCAAAGCGGAGGAGGACCACGAGTTGCACCTTAACTGGTCCTAGATACTCTTCGGAAGAATAAATACTATGCGAAGCTAAAGAAGTGTGCTTTAGTTATCCGGTAGGATTTTTGGGTCATACCATCGATCGACCACGGTATTACGGTGGATCAGAAGAATGTGGCGGCGAGTGGTTCGATGGCGGAGGCCAACCAATGTGTCGAGATCCGGAGTTTCCTTGGTCTTGCCGGTATTGCAGCGCTTTGTGCAGGATTTTTCTAGCATTGCTAAACCAATGACCCGACTCACGCAAAGGGGTTCCTTTTGTGTGGGCGGACGCTGTGGTGGGTTTGGACTTTGAAGAACAAGTTGGTAAATGCACCTATTCTATCCTTGCGGAGTGGCAAGCGCTTCCTGATGTACGGATGCTTCTGGATTGGACTCGGTTGTGTCTTGATGCAAGAGAGCCGAGTAATCGCTTATGCTTCTAGGCAGTTGAAGACTCATGGCGAATTATCCCACTCATGATCTTGAGTTGGCGTGATTGTGTTTGCTCAAGTCTTGGAGGCATTACTTGTATGGGGAGCAGTGCGATATCTTCACCGATCACAAGAGCCTTAAGTATATATTCACACGAGAGCTAAATTTGAGGCGTGAGGTGGTTAGAGTTAATCAAGGATTATGACTGACTATCGATATCACCCTGGTAAGGCTAATGTGGTGGTCGATGCCTAAGTAGAGACGGGTACCTCGGTGGCGTTATCCTTGGCCTCGGAGTTTGAGAAGATGGGTATTTCTTTACTGTCTTCTTGGTTACTGCGAGCGAGAGACACAAATGATCATCGATCGCCATCCCGGCGCGTTCTTGAAGCTCAACAAACTCGATCGGCTCCTTTGGAGGTGCGGAAAAGGATCTCGGAGGCGTTCGAGATTTTAGTGTGGATGAACACGGTGCGGTTCGATTCAAAGGCGGTGTGTGTACCCGAAATCACCGGTGAAGGATGATATTCTTCGTGAGGCTCACCGTACCCCATATGCGGTACATCGGGAGAGACCAAGATGTATCGTGATCTTAAACAAATCTTTTGGTGGAAGCGGATGAGGTGGATATTGCTAAATATGTCATTTTGTGGCGTTTGTCAGCGAGTAAAGGCGAGCACAAGCGTCCTGTTTGGTTTATTGCGACCCTTGGAGGTACACAGTGGAAGTGGGAGCATATCACTATGGACTTTGTGGTTGGGTTGCGCGCTGCCAGAGGCGAGATGCAATATGGGTCGTGGTGGACAGGCTTACCAAGTCCGCACACTTCATACCGATAAAAACGACCAACACAACAGCGAGACCTAGCCCGTTGTACATCCGAGAGGTGGTGAGGCGCACGGTGTACCCAAGTCCATTGTTTCGACCGAGATGCCAAGTTCGTCTCTAAGTTACGCGAGTCTTGGTGCGTTGGGCACGGCAGTTTCCTCGATCTGACTTTTCACCCTCGGACGGATGGTCGATCGAGAGGACCATTCAAACTCGGAGGACATGCTTCGTGCTTGCGTGCTATCTTGGAAGGGTAGTTGGGAGGATTATCGGCTTTGGCGAGTTAAGCTTATAACAATAGTTATCGGTGAGTATCAAGATGCCTCCTTTCGAGGCTTTGTATGGTCGGAGGTGTGTTTCCCCTCTTTCTTTGGGATGCAAGTGGCGAGAGGTCGTTGCTTGGTCGGATCTTGTTCGTGAGCCGTGGAGAAAGTGCGAGAGGTTCGCGAACTCATTGGTGCTCGAGCCGACAAAAGAGTTATGCGGATGTTCGGCGCCGAGTTGGAGTTTGCGGTGGGTAGCCTTGTGCTCCTTCGGTGTCTCCAACCAAGGGTGTTGTTCGTTTGGTACCACCGAAGCTTAGCCCGCGGTACATCGGTCCTTTTCGGTGGTTGCTCGGGTGGGTAGTGTGGCTTATCGTTTGGAGCCGCGGACTCTTTGAGTGGTGTGCACAATGTTTTTCATGTGTCTATCTTGAGAAATACTGCGGGATCGAGAACATAAAATTGACACAGAGCAGTCACAGTGGAGCAGATCTCACTTGTGGAGAGTCGGCCGATTCGTATCTTGGATACATCGGAGCGGTCTTGAGAATAAGACCATCAAGTATGTGAAGGTCCTTTGGACGAATCGATCGAGAGAGAGGCTACGTGGGAATTGGAGGATCTTTTGCGAAAGAAGTACCCAGTTCTTGAGGTGGTGAGTACACCTAGTTTGGGTTCTTTATTACGCTTGTAGTGCATTCTTTGTGGTGCAGAGAATTGGATTGAGGCGAATCCTTTTAAGGTGGGAAGAATGTAATATTCGAAGTGTGAGAAGTCAAGAAGCGGATTAATTAAAATTAATCGGTGAGAATAATTTAATCGGGAAGGTTTTTTTAGTTTCGTCAAATCCAGCGTAGAGAGGGCTTTTTTCGCTTTTCCGCTACCTTTGGGGCTGGGCCTTGGCCCATCTAGTGTGGCGGCCAAGGGGAGGCCACCTCCCCAAACCCTAGCCGCCCCTCCCCTCTCCCCTTTCCTCCTCCCACTTGGCGCCGCCTGCTCCCTTCCTCCCCTCTTTGGCGAATCCTCTTTCCCCTTGCACCTCCCTCTCCCAAGGTGTGCCCCTGCACCTCCCCTCATCAAGGTGCTGTCCATTGCATAAGAAGGAAGAAGGAGAGGAAGAAAGAAGGAGAAGAAGGAGAAGAAGGAGAAGAAGGAGAAGAAGATTTGCGTGGGGTTTGGTTCAGCGATTTCTAGTGGTTCTACAAGGGGTAACGAGATGTTTTCCCGCTGTTTGATCCTTAGTAGATGCGAATTTGATTAGAATTGTCGGTTAATTGTTGGGCTGCAGAAGATGCAGTTCTGTCCAGAACCTTGCGTGAGTATTTTCGTGTATTTAGAGTCTGAATTTTAAGTTTCCATCTCCTAGAGATATGTGGGTTATTTCGTTAGCTTTCAGTGGCGCGAAGATCACTCGATTCGAGGTCTGAGTCAAAGGTTATGGTCGATTTAGTATCTGCTGCCAGAAATCTGACGAGAATAATCTGTCTGGTTATTTCTAAAATATGAAAGGAATTTGGTAGAATCTGAAAGTTCACCCTTCTAGGTTATTGTAGGTGATTCGATAACCTTTTCAGATTGATAAAGAACGATCAATTCGGGTTACCTGTTAAAAGTTATGGCCATTTAGTTTTGCTGTTCGTTTGTGTAGACAGTTTCTGTACTGAATGTTCAGACAATGGGTAGCCTATTATTTTGGCCGAATTGGTTTATTGTGTCAACTAGAGTATTGTAGATTATTCAGTTAAGAATATACAGAAATTGGATTTACCCTTTTTGACTTCCAGATCTTGAGTTATGTCTTTTACCGTGCTGCTGTCCAGAATCAGTTTACGCAGGAAATGTTGTCTTCGGTTTCAGCTTTGTAAACTCGTTTTGAGTCGTCAAGTAAGCGTTGTAGAATGCCGATTAGTAGCGCTGGGTGTATTATGACCTTATTGAATTTATTTTTACTTGTTTAGGAGGTGAAGCCTCGGGTTTAGAATATCGCCTTGGCGGCTAACGTCACATCGTGGAAGGCAAGTAATTGTAGCGATGTTACTCTTGAGTAATTGGTTGTTCTTACTACTTGCAATCCATATGATTTTCGTATTTTGAAGTGTTATGCCATGGTTGGTTGACTTACATATGAGATGATGACAGTATTTATTATTTTAATGATTTACATTGGTTATCGTGTGTGTAGGCATGAAAGGGTTGTTTTATGTGCCGAATGTGGATCATGGATATATTTCTTCCATAATGATTATGTAGTAGTTGTACAAGTTAATCTTGTTGGTGCCCTTATGAGATGTCACACATGTGGTGTATAATTATCATATCATTCATAACATACCATTACATTGCATTGTGGATGTCGCGCTTATGGCGCGGCCAGAATGCTGAGTCTGACATCGTACATTGCCGTGTAATCGATGCACTCTTACCTTGATGGGTAAGAGTGCGGTGGAGCATGGCATGCATTTGCATTAAGCATTGTGGATGGAGAACACGCATTCTTTTGTCAATGGTTGAATTCTTATGAGGCGGGACTCATGCTAGTCCATGTGGTTTATTGAATGAGATAGTGGATCGTGGTTGTGGTCATGCAATATTATAACTTTGTGTTGTAGCTTGCTTGTCAATTGATTAACCTGTTATGCAACTTACTTGCTGAGATTTTATCTCATTCTTGTTGTTTCTTTCCCCTTTCAGTGATTCTTAAGCATTCTGGGATGGGTAGAGCGACACTACAATAATGCACTCAATTCATAGTTTCATCTTTGTAATAAAGTTGAGAGGAATTTAGCCTATTGACTAGCTATTCACGAGTGATCTGTTGAATTATTTATTGATGCATTTGTGGACTACACTTGACCGAATCGCTAGAGGTTGTTTAATTATTGAACTTATTCTTGTTATCTTTATTCCCTTAGTGGTTTATGCTTCCGCTTATTGTTTCTTGCCTAGAGTTGCTGCCAAAATTTTATATTCTTATGAAATTATTGGCTAGCTGTAGAGTGGTTAAGTAATATCCCAGGGTAATGTTGGTCCTGGGGTGTTACAACTGTGGACTACATGCTCAGCCTCCTCCTCTACATGGCCGGTGAGGTGCACGATGTTGGAAAGCACTACATCATTCAGGTCGAGGGCCAGCCGGGAGTACAAGTGGTGCCGGAGGCTCACAGTAGATGCGGTCCAGACAGCAACGTGAAAGAAGATGGGCGGGCCGCAAGGCTAGGTGTTGGCACAACCAGAGGACGGCTACCGATGCACGTGCACCAGATGCGGCGTGAATGTAGGGTGGGACGACTACGTCGTCTACCGCAGCGACGACTGTAGGATTACGCATTAGTACGTCAAGTTCTTTGCAAAGGTGTCGAACTACTTGAAGTAAAGCATATTGTCATAAAATTAGCGGTTTTAGCAAATATTCAGATATAATTCCTTGCCATTTTTGTCAATATTATTTACTAATTAAATATGACAACTGCAAATCAGACTTTGACCTTAAACTAATGCTTCACTAATATGTCAAGACTTATCTCGTAAACATCAATTATACTTTCAGCCAATAGAGGATCATTTTTTTAACAGTGTAAAAGGAATCACAATTTCAGCACATTAGCCTTTCAGCAAACAGGATCAAAACCACCGAGTAGAATCGAGCAAGGCACGCGAAATGCGTTGTCTCAGAAAACCAATCACAGCAGTAGTAGCTTTGCTTTTCAGGTCATCGCGATTCACCGCATGTGTTTATCGGGGAGCAACGGCGTGCTAGTTATCGTTGCATAGCATGCCTTGTGGGCATTCTTGTTTCTCTTTGTCTTATTTCTGTCTTGCTCTATTCTTGTCCAGAGTTTCCCTTCTTAACGAAAATTTGTGCAAAGCTTTTGCACTCCCTTGAAAAAAAAGAAAACTAACTCGCTCCGCTGTGCCGCAAACACTAGGAGAGAAAACTTGTTTACTGAACAGTTTTTACCTATCACAGACGGTTTAGTGGAACAAACCATCTGTGATATGTATCACAGAAGGTTATTAATTAGAACTGTCTGTGATACTCCACAGACTGTTCTAGAATAGAACCGTCTATGATAATAGGATAATCAGAGACTGTTTGTTTTAAAATCGTGTGTGATACGTATCACAGACGGTTATTAACAAGAACTGTCTATGATATGGCACACTACTTTGAAGAAGAGCGAGTAAGCCTAAGAAATCTATCAAGACCACTACAAAGCATGATTTTTTGGGGGGTTGTCCACGCAGCATGAGGAGGATGAGACAGCAGCCATGACCTACTTCATCGAACCTGACACACTGGAGCTCTCCTGGCAGCCATGCTTCTAGAACTTGTGGGGGTTGGTCATGCTAGCTAGAGAATGTTAATGAAGCAAATCATAGACTCCAGAGAATGCTAATGAAGCAAATCATAAACTCCAGTGTAAAACTAGCCCCTACAAGATCAAGAAGCATGGCTGCCAAGAGAGCTCCAGTGTGTCAAGTTCGATGAAGTAGGCCGTCGCTACTATCTCAACACCTCATGCTGCGTGGATGACCCACGAAAAAAATCATGCTTCGTGGTGGGCTTGGTTGCTTTCTTAGGCGTACTCGACATCTTCTTCAAAATAGTTGCATATGAGAAATAAAAAGGAATACTAACCTTAGACGACCAAGAACAAAAAAATCTACAAGTCGGCCGCATCCTTCAAAGCACCCGCCTTCTTCAAAGCACCTGCCTCCTTCAAAGTAGCCCCATATCAGAGATTGATCTCACTATAGATAAATCTATCATGACGACCAGATATTTAATGACGCATATCACTAGACGGTTCTTGGTAAGAACCATCTGTAATAAGTATCACAGATGGTTTTTAATACAAACCATCTATGATAATTCAACTCCGTCGGTGAAATCTTCGAATATCATAGATGGTTTGTATTTAAAATTGTCTATGATACTTATTACAGACTGTTCTTAAAAAGAACCATCTGTGATATGTAGCAATAAATATCGGATTGTCCCGATAGATCTGCTTTGAAGGTGGCGGCTGCTTTGAAGGAGGTGGCCAGCTTTGGGGCGTTTGGTGAAAGAATTAAATACCGCAGATTTGAAGTGTGCTTGTAGATCTATTTGTTCTCGGTGATCTAACGCTAGTATTTGCTTCTAATTATATGCATTATAATCTAGGTTAACCGCTATTCAATTTGTAGTATGTTTGGTCAATAGGAAGAGTAGTTGTGTGCATTAATCTAATTTAACACCAATTTGTTACGTGCATAGCGTAGATGGACTGAAGGTGAATGTACGTTGAGAACCATGTGTGTGAAGAGTACATTGATGGCGTGTCTGCTTTTAGAAGAGCTACCGAGTAGGATATGTTGAAGAAGGGGATAATATGTATTGTCCGCATTGACTGTGATAATCTGAAGATGTTTACCAACCCAGTGTAGATCGAAGCGCACTTTATTCGAAGGGATTTCAAAGAGGAGTATACATGTTGAACCAGTCACGGTGAAGAGCAGATTATACCGGAAGGTAGTAACATCGTCGAGGGAGACAACGATATGCCAGAAGTGGACTGTGGTTTCGATGAGGGTAGGTCGCACGATGACAATCTGGATCAGATGCTACGTGATGCATAAGGGAACTATATTGAGAGAGAGTTTGGTAATTCGAGGGCTTAATGGAGGACTCGAGGAAACCTTTATTCCCGGGCTGCAAGCCGGAATACACAAGGTTGTCATCCGTGCTTGAACTACTGAAATTGAAGGCAAGCAATGGTTGGTTCGACATGAGTTTCACAGCATTGTTAGGTCTCCTAGCGGACATCCTTCTGGAGGGAAACATGATGCCCAGAACCACCTACCAAGCAAAGAAGGTTCTTTATCCATTGGAAATGGAAGTAGAAAGAATACATGCATGTCCGAACGATTATATCCTCTACTTTAAAGAGTATACAGACATACATATGTATCTGGTGTGCAAAGCATCCCGATACAAGTGTAAGAATCACTCCGATGACGATGAGGGCATCGAGGTGAAGCAGGGACCTCCTACTAAGGTGTTGTGGTATTTGCCTATAATTCCCTGTTTGAAGCATTTATTTGCAAACCGAAAAAGGCAAGATTGGTACATTGGCACTCGGATGAGCATAAGAAAGATGGAAAGATAAGACACCCTGTTGATTCTGCCAAGTGGAGAAACTTCGATAGGAGCTTTGAACACTTCGGTGCGGAATTGAGGAATATAAGGTTTAGGTTGGGTATAGTTGGAATGAATTCTTTCGATAACATGAGTTGTCGACATAGCACCTGGCTTGTGAATCTATGTATATACAACCTTCCTCCTTGGTTGT
This sequence comes from Ampelocalamus luodianensis, assembly GCA_036346255.1. Lineage (NCBI taxonomy): Eukaryota > Viridiplantae > Streptophyta > Magnoliopsida > Poales > Poaceae > Ampelocalamus > Ampelocalamus luodianensis. The sequence goes on along the minus strand of CM070634.1, from coordinate 46,062,857 downwards.
ATATGAAGTGGAAGTACATTTTGATGTCACTACTTATCCAAGGGCTGAAGCAACCTAGGAACGATATTGATGTGTACCTAGCACCATTGCTGGAAAATCTTGTGATACTATGGAACGAAGGGGTACAGGTATGGGATGCGTACAAATGAAATAACTACACTTTATGCGCTATGTTGTTCTACATCATTAATGATTTTCCTGCCCTCGATAACCTATCAGGGTTTAGTACAAAAGGAGCCAACGCCTATCCGCACTGCTTGCATGATATCGAGAGTGTATGTTGAACAACCTTGCGCAAAATTGTGTACATGTGTCACCGTAGGTTCCTTCCCAAGTATCACCCGTACCGCAAGATGAAGAAACAATTCGACAAAAATAAGGAGGACGGTTCAGCTCTAAGGGCTTTTAGAGGAAAGAGGTCTATGATATGGTTAAGGATATCGATGTTGTGCTTGGAAAGGGACGTAAATTTAGGACCCATCAGAAGAACATCTGGAAGAAGCGATCGATTTTTTGAGACTTACCTTATTGGGAGCACTTAGAAGTTCGCCATCGCATCGACGTCATGCACGTGGAGAAGAATGTATGTGATAGCTTGATTGGTCCCTTACTAAACATTCGTGACAAAACAAAGGATGGTGTCAACACACAGCGTGACTTGGTTGATACGAATATAAGGACCGAGTTAGCACTGAAAGAGACCAATAAAGGATGAACGTACCTTCCCCCAGCTTGCTACACTCTGTCCAAGGCCGAGAGAAAGGAAAGCTTGCATGGTGTGAAAGTTCCGTCCGATCACTCCGCCAGCATGAAGAAACTTGTTTATATGGAAGATTTGAAATTAGTTGGTATGAAGTCTTATGATTGTCATGTGTTGATAACACAAATGCTTCCTGTTGCAATTAGAAGTATTTTTTCGAACAAGCTCTAATGACTTATTTGCTCAATATTAAAAATCCCTGTACAAGAATGAATTCAGTGCAAAATAGCACCAATTTAAAACATTTGTACGTAATTTTGCTTGAAAATAGCTTTTAAGTATGACAATTGATTTGTGTAGTCATCTTAATTAAGACTCACAGTCCACGCTATACTTGATCAAATCTACTAAATCAATGTGGAAATTAAGATAAATAACGCACCTGGGTCCTAACCTGTGCCTAGTGGTAATTGAACTCTGATAGTGTAACAGCCCAAATTTGAGCTTTTGGAAATTTTCTTGGATTTTCAAAAAAAAATTGATGCATTTTCTAAAATTACAAAACTTGGTTGCATCTCAAAAAGTCAAACAAAAAGTCCATGTTCTAAACTAAATCACAAAAATCTACAAGTATTTGGGAGTGCTTAAACTCCTCTGAAGTTGAATTCAATTTCAATTTAAATTCCTTTATCTCTCAAAACGAAATTCAAGTCCTCTCAAATCAAACCAAATTCAATTCTTCCTTTTCTTTTCTTTTCATTTCCTCTCCTCCTCGGGGCAAAAGCCACCTGCCAGCCCAACTGCCTTCCCCTTTCCCTCGGCCCGCACGCATGCACCACCCGCACCAGGTCACTCACCTTTCCCTCGTGGCCCGGCCAGCAGGCCCACATGCCTGCACTCACTCGCCAGCCAGCCGCGTCACTCCTCATACGTGTCGTTGACAGTCAGGCCCCGGCCTCACCTATCACGCGCCCGTAGGGAACAAACAATTTTCTTCTTCCCTCGGCCACATCTCTCTCTCTCTCTCTCTCTCTCCGTCTCACCACCGTACGCACGCACGATGAGCATAGCATGTAGTAGAAGTCAATGCCTCGGGCTCTGTAAACGCCCTCAAACCTTGTGCCACTGCGAGATTGTTACATCCTAGAGGCAGGCCTGCTACACGCCACTCCGCCCATGCGACCATACGCCAACTGTGCACTTGTGCCACTCTTTCTAGTTTGCCCCTCCCTAAGAACCGTGGTTAAGTGCCTCACCCTCACCAAATGCTCTTGTTGACTCTCCTTGCACTCTCCTCTCCTCTCCGCCTTTGGAAAGCAAGAAAGACCTCTGCTCCATGTTCTTCCCCAAATTCGGCTGCCGGCCTCACCCTCGGATTCCTGTCGTCAGGGTAAGAACTTGTCTTCATCTTCAAGCGCATCATGTCCACCTCGACTCACCCTTCCTTATGCTCACTCTCTCTGTGCTTGTGCTCTTCTAGAAGCGAACGAAGCCGTTGACTTCCTTCGAAGCTCATCAACGTCACCGAGCTGTCGCTGCCTTCTCCTGCCTTGCCTAGTGAGCCTTTGACTTCATCACGCCACGCCTTAGCAACAGCTGACTCTGTTCCATCTAATGTGCATCTCCTTGTACCTTGCCATACCCTAGAACCGCCCAAATGTCTTCTCTATGCCGGCCCAAAGCAAACACCTATGCCGCCAACTTTCAATCTTCTTCCTTGCTCATCTCTAAGGTAATTCCTTCCGTTCATGTAGACTTATTAGCATGCTGAAACTAATAAGCTAGTCAATGAACACCAAGGAAGGTTGTAGCATCACCTTACCCTAGCACCACGTTGCGCCACCCTCGGCCACCATGGTTAGCTTGACCTGTAGCCCTATCTTGAGCACCTAAGGCACATATAGCATCCTAGTAACTTGTAGATGGTGTAGCACCCGTCAATTTGAATCTTTGTAACTCGTTTGATAAATGTCCATCTACACAGCGTAGCCGCTGCCCCCAATCGTCGTGCCGCCACCACAAACCACCTCCCACTATGCTCAAGAATCTAGACCCGCTATTATGTGTTAATATAGTATTTTGGTAATTAATGGCAATCATCATGTGGACTAATATTTCCATGAGTTGGTGAAATAGGTTAAATCACATAATTATAAGAAGCAGTTGATGGCACAATGTAATTAAAGTCATCAAATCAAAACTTGGGATAAATGATGTCATCATATGTTGATGAATCGGAAGTCAAGAACCTAAACTCAGAGTGTAGATGTCTGTCATCAAGTGATCACTCTAAGATGGATGCTCAAGACATAGGTATAACTAACATAAGCTAAGGATATGTTCCTAGTCATTTACCGATCTTGGTGTTTGGTTAGAGGACCACATTGCAAGTATAGGTTGTTGTACTATTAAGAGGGGTCTTGTCTAGTAGCTTGAGTCTCATCATGTGTTGATAGCTCAATTTTACTTTCTTTAGCTCTTCTTGGCAAGATGCTATTGTTTGTAAATGAGTTTTGCAAATGGTTGAAGTTCATGCACCTAATCTTTGTAGCATGTGACTATAGTTTGCAAATGTGTTTTGCAAATGGTTGATGTCCATGTACCAATCTCCATGTGGCATGATTATAAAAGTCGGCAAAAGTGTTTTGCACCATGTTGAGAATCATACTCTCTTACCTTGTTTGTAGCTCACATCAATTTACAATTGTGTTTTGTAAATTGAGTTGAAGTATTTTGCAAATTCAGACTGAGTTTCTCATACCGCGGTTGGAAGGCCACACTAATCGAACCTCTGGGTCTTTGTTGTGGTCAGCTTTTTCAAGAGAGATCCCTATTTGCATTTTTGCTGGCCTGACTGACCGCTGGTGTAAGTCTGAACTGATTGGACCCCCGGTCTGGGTCGAGCGGTTAGCTTTTTCAAGAGACTCTCTTTTGGCTTCACTTGCTCTTTATTTTTGGTATCCAGACTGACCGCAGATGGAGAACCGGATTGACCGAACCTCCGGGACCGGGTCAGTTGACCCGGTTAGCTTTTTCTAGAGAAGGGTGTTTTGGGTCTTGCTACTGATTTCTTCATGCCGGACTGACCGCAAGTGATTCCCAGATTGACTAGACCCCTAGTCATACAGAGCGGTTAGCTTTTTCCAGCAGCATGTTTTTCGCGATTTGAAATTCTTTGAACCCGGTCTGACTAGACCCTATGTGGGCAGACTGAAAGGACCTAGCATATCAGATAGACTCCGTAGAAATGATTCCTTTAGAAGTTACCTGTGAGAACCCTAGCAAATTAATTTAAGCTAAGCGACATTAAGCATGATTAAGTAGTAAAATAAACTCATCAGCCCAGTAATGCAAACGAAATGAACATAACAAGTCAATAATATTCGGAGTACATTATCGGACTTAACAATAGAAATTTCAAATTTAAGCATGCATCGTCGTTACAAACTTAGAGATAAATTATAGTAGAAATTATTACAACAATAGGATAACCTTGATTTAACTCAGAGTCATTCACAATAAGAATCCATCGCCATGGAGCCACCGTTCGGCCGAAGCAAGCAAGTACCAGAGAGAAGAAGAAAGAGGAGATGGGGAAAGAAACAAGAGGTAAGAATAAGAAATGGTCAAGAGCTAGGCATTCGGCCGATCTGGATAAAGGAGAGAGAGAGAGAGAAAGAAAAAAAGGAAAGAAAAATAAAGAAAAGGGGGTTAGGTGGGAAAGATTAGGAAATTAGGTGTAGAAAATTAGAAATTAGATAAAGGGGGTAAAGAGGTGATTTCTAGTAAAGGTTAATGGTAGAAAATGTAACCTTAAAAATAAACACTAGTATTAATAGGTATCGGTGCCATGTAATTGTTGGACCGAATAAATTTGAGAAGGCGCGTTAGAAATAAACGGTCGCAGCCCGACCAGTAGAAAATAAAAGCAAAAATATGTGTAAAATTAATCCGGGTCTATATAGCGAAATTAATCGCCGATAGAACTCATTAAATTAGACAAATTATACAAAGCATTAGAAAATAATTTAAGCAAGATAAAATAATTAATTGAAGTAGCACTAGCGTAAAACCGATTAGGCATTTATTTGCATGCGTAAAATTAAATAGATTTAGTTGCATGTGGGTACGTGTAATATTTTATTTTCGCGTAATAAAATGTGAGTTTAGACAACCCCGAGTAAACCGTAGAACAACCATAGTTGGGGAGTGCTAACCTAACAAGGACCTAAAAAATATTATTAAATTAAAATCGGCTGACAAAGAAAATCAACTAACTAATGTACACATAATAGCACCAAAAGCAACTAACTATTTATTTATTTATTATTAGCGTTGCTGTATAATTACGGAGGACGGTCCAACGCAGAACGGAGTAGCTGATCTGGAATTCTTTGACGCGGATCTTTTCTACGACTACGAAGGCAAGCTTATCTCTTGAACATCAATATAGTTATATTAAATGTAAAAGTTACATCCTGTATAAATATACATATTTGCATGAAAATTATGTCTCAAAATCATAATCGGATAAATGAAAGAAGAGAAAAGAAAAGAGAAGATGAATGAGAAAAGAGCAGTACAGCTGAGATGAGCAGTTGTACTACAAGAGGATATTATGGTTGGTAAATGGGGCCTGTGGCAGGAAAAGAGATGAGGAAAGAGGTGGGACCCCTTGTGGCCAGTTGTGAAGATAGTGCTGGTGGCATATTCATTTCCCATAAGCATAGAGCAAGCTCTCTCCTCCCCTTTGTGCATGTGTTGCACTTAGTTAGTTTAGAGAGTAAAATTCTATTGCATGTGTTGCATTAGGTGGTGGATTGTGTATCCATTGAACTTAGACACTTGATTTATTCAAGTGAGCGTCTTCGACTTGTTACTCTTGATATTTGCCGACACCTTGACGGTGTGGAGGAGTTATGCTGGTGATCTTCTCAAAGAAGGTTGTGAGGAGACCCGGGCGTGTTGTGAGTGGCTTAGTGCTTGCCATCTCTGGAGTGGATGAAGAGCAACCCGGAGTGGATTCAATGTGTAGGCTTAATTTGTGGAGCCGGTCCAATTCGTTTGGACATACCTCAACGTGGATTACTAGAAACCGGCAAGTTTCTGATCACCACGAGAAAAAGTTCATGTGCTCTTGTGGTTTGCTTTCCTGGGCTTTACCTTCTTGCAATTTATATTTATATAATTAAATTGTTTGCTCATTCTCTTAGGATTACTTTTGTTGTCCTGGTCTTATCTTATTGGTGCACTTAGTATAAACTAGTTGATTTAAGTTTTAATTGAGCTAAATCGATTTGATTTACAATTTCGCATAAAACTTGGTTTTAGCTGAAATAATTTTTAAAACCGTCTATTCACCCCCCCCCCTCTAGTCGGCCTCCTCGATCCCCGTCATCGACAATAGGTTTGCCTTGGTTCCCGCAAACCATTTTGCATTTCAATGGACGTCGCTGCGCTCGTCGCACTAGAGCTCTGAAGAACAGAGCCGACCCAGAGAGCTATTCTGCTGCAGGAGGAAGAAGATCAGCACATGAGCCACTAAGAAGTGGGTATAGGTGATTCAAATTAATAGAAGATTAGTTAGTGATGATTAGGAGCAGTGTTAGCATGACATGTGGGCCCAACATCATTAAGGAAAACATGTTTAAACCTTAGTTAAAAGTGTGAGTCTATGACATGTGGATCCCACCGTGTAAAACCATTAGATGAACTCGTTCCATATACCAAGAGCCTACGAGTAGACTGTGTGGACCTAGTCCAATAGACCATGGCCCCTGTCATTCTCTCTCCAGTTTTCTCGAACGAAAATAAATAGAAAATAATATCAATAACTTGGCTCGACCCACCTATCAGTCAAAGTGGTTTTTATTTAATAAAAAATTGAAAAGAAAAGAAAATCCCAATGGAACTCACATGTCAGAAATTTCATATTTTCTGGAATTTCTCTCGGTTCAAACTTTGGAGAGCTCATTCTCCCTGATTTTAAATGAAAATCAATTTATTTATATTCCTAAATTCAAGATATTTCCAACAGTACCAAAATCATAATTTTTGGGATTCATTTGAATTTAATTTGGATTTATTTGTGTTATGAGCATTTATTCTAAGTCATCATTTTTTCATTAAATAGACTCAAACGTCGTCACAGACTTCATCGCTACTACAAGTCAAGACCAAGACCAAGAAATATCCATCTGAGCTAGGCAAGTTCTTACCATTGATCATGTTGAACCTACATTTCAAATGTAAAGTATTTCTTCAAATTATTATTTGCATGCTTATTATTATATATGAAATGCTATGTTAAATGTTGATGTCTGGTTATACCAGAATTATTATAATTATGAATCCCCTCCTTGTTTATTGACCCCATACCTCGTCACCCTAAGGATATTTATTACATAAGTAAAACTCACGTTGATTAAATGAAGATGACTATTTGTTGTGCTTAGATACTTCTTAGTAAATTAACATGAATAGGACACAAACATTTCTACAACGAGAACTTAGAAACATTTGAACCGTAGTGTGGTAACATGGGTTACCACTGGAAATAGAAAAAATGTGTTTATAAATGGATGAGACTTGAGCGAGTGGTTGGTTGAGATCGATGCTATATGCATGCAGTGGGTTGGTGGTTTGTCTCGCCTGAGTCGATTAAGTACCGAATCATGTGTTCCCTTCTAAACTCTAAGTCGTGCAATCACAAGTCTAGTTATGGGATAAACCTGGCCTATTACTCTACTTAGTTTTGACGCGAAGACACGCGCCCCCTATATTATACTAAGTGAGAAGGGTCGTTATTCCCAAACAACAACGGGTCGCTCGTAGAAGATGTCCTAGGTAAAATGGGAACATCCTGGGAAGTGACACCGCATGTGGGCACTTCTTGTAGTTGTTGAGTGGTAAAGCCCGACGGAGCCGGTTTAGTGTCGAAGCTAGGGATTGGAAAATCTTTGTTGTGACCGTCTCCATCGCACACCCAAGGAAGTGTGTCATGGCCGACATTATGAGATCGATCATATCTTGTGGGTGAAGTTGTACTACTTCCGTGGAGGGTTTAAATATATTCAAATAGTTGTTCCCCTAATCATGGGCATTGTGAAAAAGTCACACTGGTTAGTTTTGTCAACTTTAAATTGTGAACTAAAATATGTTGGGAACGGTGACATGCTGGTAAAGCATGGTCGTTATGAACAGGACATGCTGGGTTAAGCATGGATACTGGTATTTACATGTTGGGTGAAGTTGCAATATGTTGGTTTAAGTATTTTCGGTAGTGATGTGGTCATGCTAGTTTAAGCATGGTCGTGACAACAATTCCTTATATAAAATAAACTTTGGTTTTGAAGTTAAACTTGCTAAGTTATAGGTTTAGAAAATAACTATATTATTTGAGCAAACTCGCTTTGAGCTAAAATAAACATACAACCCCTCCCTTAGAAGCCATACATCAATATAATTGCATTTGTGGTGAGAGCTTATTAAGTACGTTTGTACTCATGATTGCTTATATATGTGGATTCAGTACCCGAAAATGTCAACCAGTGAACAATATACCCTTGCCTTCAAGAGATGAAGATGACGCCAATTACTAGGTCACTTACCACAGTTGATTGCTTGTGGGCATATCCTGAGGGTCACTACGGCTATTTATCTTTTCCGCTGCAAGACTTTATTTGTATTTGACTGTCTCAGTCTATGATGTAAGATTTTGATCTTGTGGTCTATTTATCTTAATTATTGTCTTTATTCGCATGAATAGATATGATATTCATCGATATTGTACTGTTTGAGCGTTACTGATGAAAGGATCTGAATAAAAATCCAGGTCCCCACAGATTGTAAGCTAAAAATGATGGTACATAACCCACATGAAGGTTGCATGGTTTTCTATAACTCTAAGTCGGTTATACCGAACTTTCGATTTAGCTTTAAGACGTGTATGTTTGATTATAGATTAATCCAATTTAACATTAAAAATAGATGCCCCATTTAAAATCTGTTTTTTTTTATGCAATTGATTTCTAGTGAAATCTCTTATTCCGTGGTTTGACTAGTAAGGAGAGGCATGGGCATGGCAGAAGCACGTTGCTATTGACAGTCTAGGCACGTACATGCGGTCTTAGCTTTTGACTCATTGCGCGGCCGTTCCAGACTTGCAGCGTCACCTCTCTCTCTCCCCAGTACAAATCCGTTGCTGTCTTCCATGCTAGTCAAATGTAGTATGATGTAATATCTATGTTGTTTTTACTCTTTACTAACGTCCCAACAAAATCAGTGTGCAATTGTTTTTTTTTTCATATATACATGTGTAAAAATGCCTAGGATTCCTCGTAAAAAACAATACCTAGGGTTCTAAACTTCTATGTGATTTTCTCATCAATGGAATTTATTTTGAGATGCTCATCAATGGAATTAGAAAGCATACGGTATTATATATAATTTAATTCAAATGCCATCTTTTCTTTCTAGTATATATGTTTGGCGGGTGACACATGTTTGTCACACTTAAGTTGGGCATACTTGACTTTTCTGTGGCAGCTGTTTGGTTCGTTGCCACAATTGTGATATTATCATAATTTTGTAGCATCCTACTGTGAGACCTCGGTTTATTTAGCTTGTAATGCTTATGTAATATCCCGAAAGTGTGAGGATCAACTATCGGAAGAAAATAATTTAATCGGTAGCGATCAAATTTATTCGGGGAATGTTCTTCATCGAGATCTTGTAAAGAGAGGGTTCTTGGTTTTCACGGCAGCTTTGGGCACAGGCCGTGGCCCAGTGGGCTGGCCAGTCCTTCTCAGAGGAGGCATCATGGGCCTAAAGCCCATGCCCCCACCCCTAACCCTAGCCACCTCCCTTTTCCCTTGGCGAAATTTTTCCTCACCCCCTTCCTTGGCGGCCGCCACATCACGCCCTCTCCCTCCTTGGTGCCTCCACCTTCCCTCTCAAGATGAACCCTCCATTGCTGCCACCTCCGGAGTTTTCTGCTTTTGGCCTGCCTTGCAGAGAAGAAGAAGAGGAGAAGAGGAGAAAAGAGGAGATGAGAAGGATCTTCTTCGGGTGTTTGATCAGCGTCTCCTAAGGTTCTACAAAGGGTAAGAGGCGTTCTTTGCTGTTTAAGTTGTATTAGATGCGAATTCGATTAGTTTGATTGGGTTAAATTGCTGCTGCTACAAATTCAATTCTGTCCAGTTTCTTGCGCGGCCTGTTTCGTATGCTTAGAGGCAGAATTAGGGATTTTGATCTCCTAGAGTTATTTAGAGGATGCTCTTAGCTTTCGGTGGCCGCCAAGATCACCTCATTCCGACTTTCGAGTCAAAAGTTATGATAGATTTACTATCTGCTGTCCAGAATCCTAACGAGAATTAGCAGTCTCTGTATAGGTTGATATATGACCTAGTTAGATGGTGATTCAGAGGTCTTGCTCATAACAAATTTTGAAGGTGATATCACTAGCTTTCAGGATTGATAAAGAACACCTCATTTGGATTTATAGATCAAAAGTTATGCACTTTTCTTTGTTACTGTCCAGATTGTAGGTCAGTCTGTCCAGATTGTATGTCAGTTTCTATCTTTAGTTTTGACCCGTGTGCCACTTTTTGTTAAAGGCAAAATATGAATGTCGTGCCAACTAGGTTATTGTAGGTAATTCCATAACCTTTTCAGATTGACAAAGAACACTCAATTCGGAGTTGTAGTTTAAAAGTTCGGACGTTTTAGTACTGCTGTTTTTATGTTCAGACAGTTTCTGTTCCGCTGTTTCGTTTGACAGTTAGCAATTTAGTTTGGCGAATTGGGTTATCTCGTCAACTACAAAGTTGTAGATATATTTGTTAAGCTCGTGTAGGATCTGGGCTCATCTCTTTGGAGTCCCAGATCATTAGTTTAGTATTTACCGTGCTGCTGTCCAGATGGGATTCCATGTTGCTGCTGGAATTTCAGATTTGGAGTTATGACTATGTTTTGGGTGTGCAAGAGGGTAGTGTAGAATATTAATTCATGATGGGCTCTATGTTGTTCTTATTTGGTTATTTAATTGTTTAGGCGCGAGCCTACGGGTTTGGGGCGCATCGTTGCTGCTAACTTAGCGTACCTTAGCGAAGGTAAATACTGTTGGTTTTAAGTGTTGTGATTGTGAATGTTTACACTGAATATGATGTGACATCTTGTGATACCAATTGCTGAATTGGTTATGTTCTATCAATATGTGGAGTAAATGTCGAAAGATGATATTAGCATTGTTCATGTTCATATCATGCATCCTTTTATTCATGCTATGTCCACGGGGTGGTGTGTAATCCACCATTCCAATGTGGCGAGGTTTGGACATTGTCATGTCAGTCCACGGGAGTGGATTGAAAGACCCATCAATTCCGGTATGGGCACGTAAGACCCATCAATTCCAGTATGGGCGCTTTGGACACCTATATGAAACGTTCTTCATATAGGACTTGGATCCACGCACTTTTGTTAAGGTGCGGGCTTAAAATGTTTCACCAACGGTGTGTCACTCGCTATCTAGATATAAGCATGTGTGCGATCCATCCTTGAGTACATTCATTCATGCCATGCATTCCTAAGTTTTCATTCGATGTATGCTCATATTCTCTTATGATGATGACTTGTTCATATGTGTGTTATGTCTCTTTCCTTTATATCTTGCTGTCGTGGACTCACTCTTGCGTTACTTGTTTATTTTAGGTAACCCACGATGTTGGCTCACTTGGGAGGAGTAGACCGCACTACTTGTTCACATCATCCAATTCATGTTCAAGATTAAATTTAGTTCTATCTTACATTCGTAAATGATGAATATGTAATAATAAATTTATAAGTGGTGAAGGAAGGATACCTTCTCACATTGATGTCGAATTATTCACTGCGTGTGAACTTTCATTATGAATGAACTGAAATAAATAGATTAGATGGTGAAGGAAGGATACCTTCATCATGTCTTGGTTGTTTGATACTATCATTAGATGATTTTATTCAAATTCTTCCGCATTATGGATGTATGTTAGATGTTTTAGGTGACATCTTGGCTTCAGAATAGCGGGTGTTACTGATTGGTATCAGGCGGGTTTTAGGTCCGTGGTAATTAAGTTATTAAAATGACACACTGTGCACAGTAGGTGGGGTTGGAACATTACATTGCTTCTGCAATATCTGTTATTATGTTTCATTTTGTTGAGCAATTGTTGAATTGCTACGTACAATCATCCTTGTTGGTAATATATGATCTGCTATGATATTCAATATCTATGAACTAATACTATGATTGTCATGAGATGATCCTATATATTCATAGTTGAGTATTTTGGTGAAGCGTGTTGTTATCGAATGATCGAAGTGGAGGTCGTGGTTGTTACTCGCAGGATTCACTGGTTACACCATCGTTCGCGATGCGTGGTTAGAGGAGTAGTTACCCAGTACCATAGTTTGGTGTTAAGCGTGAGTTGCTTTAGAAAGTTATTCTCTTTCTTGATTTACGATTTGCCAATTCTTGTCTGTGGTGGTTGATGAATTTCTCACGGGTTTGTGGTTCATGATAGTTTATGGTTTTCAATAGATTCCTTTTGGTTCTCAAACAAATATTGCTTTTCAAGCTGTTGAGTTGCTTTTACCACTTGTGGTGGTTGTCAATTGGCAAGATTGATGTTTTCATGGTTGCTCCTTCTTTCTTATTGAAAAGAATGACTCATTTACTCGTTTGACACTTGGTTAGTGAGAGTTTTCAGCTGTAAGTTCGTTTGCATGGGAAAGCTTTGGCTTTATCGTTTCTTTTGGATTACTTGAGCGTTGAGGTTTGAAGTCTCTCTTTTCTTTGTAGTAAGTGTTAGAATCCTTTTATGATGTCTTGCCATGCTTAAAATGAGAAGTTATAACTAAGCGAATAAATTGTTACGATATGAGTTACCAAGTTGGGTTATTAGCATGGTGCAAATCAATTATTCTTAACTACCATCCATGAAAGTGAAATTGATTAATTTGAAATGTCCTTGTATTTGATAAATGGTGTAGGTTAAATGAAGATTGTCCATATCCATTGAACCTATAGATCTTACATAAGAGCTAGATTTATCTATTTCTGGTATGCTAAAATTATTGAAACTTGTATAAAAGTACCGGATAGGTCTTGGTGTATCGATTCATGAAACCTTGTTTATAGAAAATTATGTTAGTGAATCTTTAATCATGTTTTGAAATGATTTACGAACAAATGTGAAATGTGAATCTATGTTTATATGTGGTTATGTGATTGCAAATGAAATTAGTACCATATGTACACACATGATTAGTACAATCATCAATTGTTAATGAACGCTGAAGAAGGTGTTGAGCAACACCAACAGTTGAGTAGATGAATTTCGTAAGTAGGCTTTGATAGCGTGCATTGTGATATTATTATGGCTTAGCATAATCTGGTTATAATAAATTTGTTTCAACTTTGTGGTTTATGTTCCCTTTGGGAAGTTTTAGGATGGAGTAATAAAGTTTGATGATTCTTGGTACTAGTATATGTTGTCAATGTTTTTTTTAAATCGTCAAAATGTGAGAATGAGGTTAATTCTCGTAGTAATTTGATCACCCATGGTGATATTCTCTAAATGATCAAATTTCATGTTTTATGTTCATGATCTTTTGAGGGTTGAGGCTTTTATGTAGTAAATGAAGTTATCGAGTAACGATATGTTGCAAAGTTATAATGGTTCTTGATGATGCAAGTGCTTGATCTTGAATACTTATTTGTTCTTATCATTAAGGTTCGATACTCTCTTCTTGTGAGGCTTATCGTTCAATCATGTGGACTCCACTTATGTTCTATGAGTTCATTGCTTAATTGGTTTCTTCATTGGTCCGTGTTCGGTGCACGAGTGGTAGATGAGTTTTTCTAGTTGGTGAAAGTCATTTCCATTTGTCTCTTCTTTTGAGAAAGAATCAACCCATTCTTTACCGTGGGTCTTTTGAAGTGTTTTCTAATGGTTGTGGTGAAAAGCGATGTTAATACCCATAGTAATTTGATGCAGCCTTCGATGATATCGTTCGATTGAGAATATTTCAAGTTTAGCTTTGTGATATTTTCTTTGAGCTCTTGAATCATGTGGTAGCTAAAATTATTTTAAATAAATTGAGGTATTGAATTGTCTTGTTGCTTCTTAGAGATTCAAGTGATTTAATCTTAAAGGATTTTGGTTTAAGTTGGCAGTAGCGTGAGCGGCAATTAAAGAAAAATTATGTTGGTTCCCTTAAGAGGAGAATAATGCTTGTTTTTCATGAAATCTGTAATTGGAAATGTTTGAGTTTGGTGGTGAGATTATTTGGATCTCGTGTTTAGTGTGTAGTTGAATTGTTACGAACAAATATGACGTATTGAGGAATTTCATTGGTTCTTAATTAGTGCGTGTGGTTTGGACTAAAGACCTTATGTTGTTCGTTGTGGCAAGCGATGTTAGTCAAAGAATTAATTCGGTGTTAAAGGAAAGAGTGCACTAGGAATATTTGAGAATTTGAGTCAAGTTTTGTGCTTGGTAGTTATTTGAATTGTTCATAAACTTTTGCTCTTTTCACTCAAAGTGTCGAGTTTCAATCGCAATGTCATTTCCTTAATGGTGGTTATTTGCTATTCCCTTTTCGAGGGATGCGTGCCCTCCATTGTGAACTCAATTTTCGTTTTCCCGGATCTTCATTACGGACTATTTCTTTTGGTTTCGTGCTCCTTGTGACCGATGAACGTTTTCTGTGTGGTGAAATTTGTCCTTATTCGCCTCTTTCTTTTAAGAAAGGATCAACGATTTTGTGTTGCAAAGTTTTACAAAGCGTAAGTTGTCAATTGTTTGGTGGTGGTTAAGTGATTGTAGGGGTGAGATTTTGCTACCAAGCTATTGGAGGAGTAATAGAAGATGAGTTGGTTTTGACCTAAACCTCTTGGAGGAAGTTGATTCGGATGAAATGTATGGCTTTGAAGTAAAACGATACCGCACTTTCACTGGCTTTTATGTTTTCTAATGTGTCGAAACGATCTGGTACATATAGATTGGATCGGTACAAGTACATGGCCTCTGAAGAATCAAATCCATAACTCCGGACCTTTGGGACCACAAGACGCCGCCCAAACCATACAACACCGTGCTCATCTTCGTGAAACACTTGGCCGATCCATCCTCGATGTTCTCGCTGATTTTACCCACGCCATCATTCGATTGCCGTGTCGCTTTGATTTGATCCACCAAAGTTGGTCGCACAACCAAGGCGCACAAGGGAACCATGTTCAATCGCACCCAAGTTGAGACGCTGAAATTCTGGCGAGCAGTTGTCGCTTCTTGGATCATCGAGTATTGCAATACACTTTTCGGCTAAGTGCATCAAGAACCACATTGGCTTTGCCAGATGATACCGATACCCATGTCATAATCTTTGATCAATTCTAGCCATCTCCTCTCGCCTCGAGGTTCGATCCGGGTCGGGTGAACAGTATTTCAAGCTCTTGTGATCGAATACACCTCACAATTCACGATCGATAATGCCGCCAAATCTTGAGCGCATGCACCACCGCAGCAAGCTCTAAATCATGGGTGGGATAGTTGAGCTCGTGAGGTCTCAATTGCTCGGATGCATAGGCAATCGCTTGCCTTCCCGCATAAGAACACATCCGAGCTCTCACGAGAGGCACGCAATAAATATCAAGCTCTTGTGGATATCGTGAAGAGTAAGGACTCGAGCCAAGTCAATCGCCGCTTGAGCTCCCAAAGCTCTCATCACAAGCGAGGACCATACAAACTTCTTGTCCTTCTTGAGCAATTCACCATCGGCTTTGCGATCTTGGAGAAGTTCTCGATAAAGCGCGATAGTAGCCCGCTAAACCAAGAAAACTCCGCGACATCGTTGGATCGACTTGGCCGCCTCAAGATAGAACATCGCCGACTTTGCCGATCCACAGCTATTCCTCCACCAAAGAACATGGCCCAAAATGCCACTTCCTTCAACCGAACTCACATTTGCCGAACTTCGCATACACCTGTGCTTCCAAGAACTTGCCCAAAACAATCTTCGATGCTCAAGATGCTCGCTTTAGTCTTGGAATAGATAAGAATGTCATCAATAAAACCACCACAAATTTGTCCAAATACTCCATGAATACGAATTCATAAGGTTCATGAACAACGCTGGAGCATTGGTCAAACCGAAAGACATGACGGTGTACTCGTCAAAGC
Source organism: Ampelocalamus luodianensis (assembly GCA_036346255.1). Taxonomy (NCBI): domain Eukaryota; kingdom Viridiplantae; phylum Streptophyta; class Magnoliopsida; order Poales; family Poaceae; genus Ampelocalamus; species Ampelocalamus luodianensis. Next base: position 46,046,936 of record CM070634.1, on the reverse strand, counting down.
CATAACGAGTAGTGAAAGCCGTTTTGAATGTCCTCACCCTGATCCGACTTGATGATAGCCCGATCTCGCATCAATCTTGAGAACACCGAGCTCCGCATAACAAGCGGTCAAAAAGATCATCAATGCGGGCAAGAGGATATTTGTTCTTCACCGCTACTTCATTGAGAGGACGGTAGTCAACACACATGCGCAAAGTCTTGTCCTTCTTCTTCACAAAGATCACCGGACAACCCCAAGGAGATGAACTGACTGATGAAACCCTTTGCTTGGAGCTCACCAAGCCGCTTCTTCAATTCTTCTAGCTCATTGGGAGGCATCCGATACTGGCGCCTCAAACGGGAGCGCACCGGCAGCAATTCGATGACAAACCTGATCTCGAACCGAGGCATCCTGTGCAAATCTTCAGAAAGACATCCACAAAGTCGATACTATGGGAACATCTTGAATTTGCAAGGTCAAGCCTTCTAATGCACAAAAATGCGCCTCTGGCCGGGCGAAACCCGACCGCCACCCAAGGGTAAGATAGACAATCTTCCCGGCACAATCGACGGCCCCAAGTGTTGGGACAACCAATCCATGCCAAGAATCACATCCAGACTCGCCGAATCGAAAGGTAATGAGATTTGCCAAAAATCCCACTCCTTCAACTATGATAGGAACATCCCGACATCAGAATCTCGCCTCATTTCCGACCCTGAGAGCTGATGAGCAAAGGAACTCCCAAAGGAACACAGTGAAGACCACTAGCAGCAGCAAATGATCTTGAAATAAAAGAATGCGATGCTCGTAATCAAATAATACCGCAGCAGGACGAGAATTGACAAGAAGTGTACCAATCACGACATCCGCGCCCCGAGCCTCCTCACCAAAGGTGGTTGACTCGACCGCCGCACTCGGGTCTTCAACAAGCTTCGTCGTGGGTGACCACTCCCGCCCGCCCTCCATTAGGACGAGGGGCCGCCGTGAACACTGGAGGCGTGCATTCGCATAATGGCCCTTGTTGTGGCAAATAAAACAAATCACCTCGGCCGCCGGATTGCGAGGCCGCTCGCCTGAATCGCAGCGCACGGGTCAAACACGCCTGCGGTGGGCGCGGAGCTGGTGCAGATGGTCTCGCACGGTGGAGCAAAAGAGCGGGCCATCGTGCCGGCCCACCGAGGACTAACGAGGCCGGTGAGTAGACCGATGCGCCTCCCATTTGCGCTTGACTCGCCACGCTTTTGCCTTATGCTCGCAACAATGGCCTTATCTACTACGGCTCGAAAGTCTGAGAAGTCCACAATGGATAGCTTGTCCTCGCAGCTCCTGACAAGCCATCCATAAACTTCTCCGCTAGCCTCATCTCGAGCCACCTCACCCGAGCATAACGAGCCAAGTGATTAAACTCGTATAGATACTCGTCACGATTTGCGCTTGCTTGAGCGCGAGGAACTCCTTCTTCTTCTGGCCTTCATCGCTATCCGGGATGTGGGCCCACGGTAAGTCGACTGAACCTCCCACGCCACCACATGGCTCGGGCTGCATGGCGAGATAGTTCTCCCACCATGAGAGTGCCGCGTCCTCAAGCCGTGGGACGCGAAAGTGCCTTATCCTCGCGCTCGCATCAGCTATGTTGAGCTTTCTCAACCATACGCACCAATCGTCCGCATCAAGAGGGTCCTGAGCGGGAAAAAGTCGGCGGTCGTGTACGCGAGGAACTCGCAAGTCCCCGCGAAGTCCGTGGCCGCCACCATCTGGCAGGAGTGGAGGTATTCCTAGCAATAACCTCCAAGATGCGCCGCTGTCGTCCATGCGGTTTCCAGCCGATTCGAGCGAGAACCTCACCATGGCTCAGGAGGAGGAAGCTCCTCATCATGACCACCACGATCGCCACGCGCTCCCGGCCATCCTGCTTACTAAGACAAGTTAGCAACAAATTTAAGAGCAAGAAAGCCCAAAATTCATGAAAGCACCTTAAACAAACACAAGGCGTGATAAAGTTCGACCAAAGAAAATCGTACACATAACTACTCCCTTTACATCTTACCCTATTATCCCCACAAGTTTTAGTTGGATTAAACTTCATGGTTCTCCCAAACTAATTCCACCCTAGTAGTAACTATCTTTTGAAAGGTGAAGAGAGAAACCAAGTTTCAAAACTTAAATTAGAGTAAGATGAGAGTAGAAAGCTAAGATAGGTAAGGAATAAAAATCGAGAATCGCCTAGGTTTTCATAAACCTTTTATGATTCAAAATAAGACTTTCAAAATATCCTAAAGACGACTATGCTTGTTACTTACGGTCGTAATGGCTCGATACTAACTTTGTGAGGACCCCGCTTATTAGGTTTGTAATGCTTAACCAACCACCGGTCCTAGCATCACAAATCAAATAAAGCGATCTCTAGATATGTATACTTCCTGTAGCAAAGATACACACCCTACATAAAATTAGACATCAACTCCATTCAAAACATAGAGTCCAAACATTACACTACAAACGGAAGATAAACAAATAGTAACAATATTATGTATATAGGCCGATGTGCCACAAGATACACAAATAACAAAAAAAAGACAATGAAGCAAAAAGTGCCATAAGATGGCTATAAACAAAGCCAATCAAGGTGCCTTCAACCCACAAGGCATCCGACCGACCGCCAAGACTAGTCGTCACCCACGGCGGCGACAAAGACACTCACGTAGTGAGGACCCCGAGGCTCACCTTCTTCCTCTCGCAACAAAAACATTACAAAGCACCCGAGTACAAAGATTGTCTTTGTACCGCAAGACTCGACGTGTGAACTAGCGCACTGCTAATATGCTACATGCAAAGCTTGTTTGGTGGAGGCCATATGTTTCATTTGCATAAAGCCAATTTTCATTTGCAATAAGGTAATACACTTTAAAGGCAAGTTTGCAATTCATTTTTAAGATTGAAATAACAAAGAAGGATAATAATAACAAAAGCGTAAAGATAAACAACCTAGAAGTGACTATCCCAATAGTCACCATTAACAATAGCACGAATCCCGCATTCGCACTCACCCATCAAGTTTTAATTTAAATGTTGTAGTCTAACTCTTGAAAAGCTTACCTGCGTGTCCATCACCTAGGACGAGGCTATTCGAATAGTTTTTAACCTGCAGGTGTACCATCGCACTCCACACCTCGCATCGCTTTTAAGCCAAAGCACACTTCCAAGGTATGCTTACATTGTACCTAAGTCCTACGAGACCGCTTTCCAATATTGTGTATCAACCTCGAGCCGCTCAGATGGGTAGAAACACCATACGCTTACATGGTAAAGCCGAAAGACAACTACCCACTCAGATAAAGCTTTTCGACAACTACCATGCTCCCACCTCCATCCCTCCTCACGACCTCCCGCGACCCGAGCCAATACACGCCAAAGTACTAGGTCAAGAGAGGTCCCATATACTCTAGTGTGGTTAGCACGCCGAAATGCTGGATAAAAATTCACTCACAAGATGTTCGGTCCTTAATTGACCTGCACCTTTCCACACACCTTAAGATCACACCAATCTTACCATTGTGCCCGCCCAAATTATTTTTTGTTTTCATTTTTAGTTTTGCAATTAAACATAGCAGAAATGTCAAAACATAAAGTTGTAGTAAATTTTGTGTGATCAAGGTTACCGACTAAAGTCGATAACCGCCATTCTCACCGATAGCTAAGCATGTCTAAGCAAGTTGACCCGATCTACTAAGTGACAAGAGATCATCCAATGATCTCTAATCACAAAGAAATAACCTAGGCTCAGTAGTAGAGATCAATATTTTGACTACGTGATATGCATCTACTGATTTAACTAATCAATTTAACACAAATTAAGCTGATGCATACATATAGTTGAAACAAAATATTAGACTTTAAAATACCGGATAAACATGATCAAATCGTTGCACGGTCATTGTTGCTCAATATGTCGCGAGATCGTCCTCGTGGTTGCCGCAAATATCGCCCAATGATCGAACATAACGACAAATAAGAACGAATAACACCGACAAAACTCAAACATTCAACAACACCAAACAAACCAAACTCACACAAAGCCTTAAGCAAGAAATAACAGAATCTTAGAAACAGAGAACAAATCATTTTAAGTTATTAGCAATTTTCTATGAATTTTCTAAGCTAAAACACAACAAGTCACTAGTTAATTACTTAACAAATTTTCATGAACATAAACAGTGTATATAACCTATCCTAATAATTAGTACATTAAAATGGCAATTTACAAAATTGGTTTCACTGATTTGGACAAATATTGAAAGAGATATGCATTTTCTAATCTAGATAAAACATCATTTTATTAATTAACAGATTTTTGCTACAGAGACATGGGTGAAACTAATTTTAGTAAATAATACATTTGAAATGAAAATAAACAAAGATCCGATTCATGCAATTTGATAAAAATTGAATTAGTTATGCATTTTCTAAGTTTAAATGAATTAACAGATTAAAGAAAACATATTACGTAAATACTAAAGCATTAAATCCTTTTTCTACCCACACTATCTAGCCCCGCACATGCAATGGCCCGCTGAAAATGTCGACTAACAACGACCACCACTAAAGTGACGCCAAGGCGTATTCTAAGAATACGCCTTCGCTTACCAAAGTGCAAACCTAACATACTCTCACAGAAATACGCTTCCCAACAGAGAAAACGACACGAGCTACACAACCCTAATCGACAACATGGACCCACATGGCAATGGCACATGAATAATAAGAGCGGTTGGATCAACTGATTTCCTAAACGTGATTAGCCAATAGGGCCCACAAGTCGAGACTCAAACTAGACATGATTAGAGTTAACTAATCATTACCGGCGCTCACCGCGCGCCAAGACGGGACGGCGGCGCCGCCGCAGTGATCTTGCAAACCGTGAGTTTCAAGACGAGTGAGTGGTACCTTAAGGTTCGCAAAGACTCACGAACCCGGACGGTGACGCTGAGTCCAATGGTCGCCGGAGATGGGCTCACGACGGCCGAGGCGGAGAAGAAGATACGCTCGCGAGAAGATGCTACGGCCCGAAAACCTGCAGGTGCGCCACGATCGCCTCGCCCGTGAAGGATACGCCCGGACAATGCCGACGAAGGAGGTCTGAGCGGCCGGAATTTGCACGGCGCGAAACAGAGCTCGAGAAGAAAGGGTCGCACACCTCAACGATGCACCAAAGATGAAAATGAAGCCGCTATTAGACTCGCATCAATGCGATCCTAAGGAACCAAGTGGCGGAGCTAGAACTCACCAGAGCACTAGCAAGCTCATGGGCCGAGATCGCGGAGGCGAGATTTACGATACCGCCTCGTGATCCACCGACGCCAAGGACCCGAATAGGCAAAATGGAGGCGGCGAGGCGAGAGGAACACGACGTAGGCGGGCGCTGGCTCAAGGCGCGCTCGAACGGCGGCGCTTACGCCGAAGTTCTTCTCCGTACGAGGAAAATTTGGGCGAGAAGGCGAGAGAGCGAAGAAACGATGATCCGAATGAGTGCGGTGAGGTTATGAAGCTCGCGATGCTCCACGATGCACACGAGGGCAAATAGGTGGCGCCGCGCAGGTACGTGGTGCATGCGCGCGACGCCGCGAACTCCGGTGAGGTGCGAGAAGACGAGGTGGACTCGACAGGTAGGGTCCACCGTCGGCCCGACGGAAGCGGTGCGAATCAGTATTCAGACTCGATCGAGAACGAATCGACCGATGGATCTGAATTGACTACCGAGATTGGTGTATGCATTCGGACAGGTCGGTTGCATACGCAACGTGGATCGTTCGATCTGCATCGGACGGTCACGATCGATTGGACTTCACAAGGTGCATTTAGTTGACGCGACCGAGTCAAGTGGTATGAGCCGGACTCGAGCCCGAGTTGGGTTCGGCCCGAGAACGAGACTTTTAGAATTTGGTTTAAAAGACAGAAGGTTTGGGGAATTTTAGAGGTAGCTCCTGAGCTCCAAAAATTTCGAAATTTTTATGGTAGCTACTAGAGACAGAGGACAACCTTGTATAATTTTTCCAGAACTTTTATGCACTGCATGGTTCTAGAGAAAATTCACAAGCTGCTGTCCAGGGAGTTTGACCAGATTTCAAACAGAGTTGACTTGGCCATTTGAAATAGCAAACAAAATCTAAAAATTGTGAAATAATTCAGGGATGTAGATAGGATGATCAAGATGCTAGGAAAAATAGTTTCAGAGGATGATCAAAGTTTGAAGGCTAAGAATTAGCTGACAACAATCTCCATTCACAAGAGTTTAATTCTAGAAAATGGAAATTGCTAGGGAAAAATGTAGGAACTTTCAAATGATTTGAAGAGACAACAAAAGTTTTTATTTCTCCTCAAAATTTTACATTTGAAATACAAACCCTAAGTTAGGGCTGTTACATCTATGATGTAAGATTTTGATCTTGTGGTCTATTTATCTTAATTATTGTCTTTATTCGCATGAATAGATATGATATTCATCGATACTGTACTGTGTGAGCGTTACTGATGAAAGGATCTGAATAAAAATCCAGGTCCCCACAGATTGTAAGCTAAAAATGGTGGTACATAACCCACATGAAGGTTGCATGGTTTTCTATAACTCTAAGTCGGTTATACCGAACTTTCGATTTAGCTTTAAGACGTGTATGTTTGATTATAGATTAATCCAATTTAACATTAAAAATAGATGCCCCATTTAAAATCTGTTTTTTTTTTTTTTTGATGCAATTGATGTCTAGTGAAATCTCTTATTCCGTGGTTTGACTAGTAAGGAGCCGCATGGGCATGGCAGAAGCACGTTGCTATTGACAGTCTAGGCACGTACATGCGGTCTTAGCTTTTGACTCATTGCGCGGCCGTTCCAGACTTGCAGCGTCACCTCTCTCTCTCCCCAGTACAAATCCGTTGCTGTCTTCCATGCTAGTCAAATGTAGTATGGTGTAATCTATGTTGTTTTTACTCTTTACTAACGTCCCAACAAAATCAGTGTGCAATTGTTTTTTTTTTTTCATATATACATGTGTAAAAATGCCTAGGATTCCACGTAAAAAACAATACCTAGGGTTCTAAACTTCTATGTGATTTTCTCATCAATGGAATTTATTTTGAGATGCTCATCAATGGAATTAGAAAGCATACGGTATTATATATAATTTAATTCAAATGCCATCTTTTCTTTCTAGTATATATGTTTGGCGGGTGACACATGTTTGTCACACTTAAGTTGGGCATGCTTGACTTTTCTGTGGCAGCTGTTTGGTTCGTTGCCACAATTGTGATATTATCATAATTTTGTAGCATCCTACTGTGAGACTTCGGTTTATTTAGCTTGTAATGCTTACTCCTCCATTAACTCTAGCATCACAAACAAAATATATCGTGTCTCGGGAAAATGTATACTTCTCAGAATTGCAGTATACACACCCTTTTACAAAACATTGCATCAATTCCATAGAATACACAGAACCAACGCTTAAACTTTACAAGCAGAAAACATATAGTGAAGTTATTACAAAAGAAAGGCCAACCGGCCAAGACAAGTAAAAAGAGTTAATCAACAGCGGAAGCAAAAGTGCCATAAGATAGCTATAAACAAAAACCAACCGGTTTGCCTCACACCCACAAGGCAATCCGACCGGGCCGCCAAGCTAGTCGTCCACACCGCAGCAAAAGTCACAAAAATCGATCCCTTGGGGATCAACTTCCTCTGTAACAATTAAGCAATGCAAATGAGTAAAAATGTACGTGCAAGACTTACGAGTAACAAACCTAGATATTACTACATGCAGGCTTAATCAAAGGAGAAGGCTTAAAGGTTTATTTTCAGCATAAAGCAAGTTTTATTTGCAATAAGTAATAGTTTGAAGGCAGTTTTAACAATCTGAATTTTATTTGAACAAATAACAACGAGACAATAAGTAATAATCATAAAGACATCCTGGAGATGGCTAACCCAATAGCCATCACAACAATAGCACGAATTGCCCATTCGTACCACCCACATCAAGTTTTAATTAAAAAGTTGTAGTCTAGTTCTTGCGAGAAATAACCAAGTGTGTCCATAACCTAGTATGAGACTATTCGAATAGATTAAACCCTACAGGGGTGTACCAATCTACCCACACTTCAGACCGCCTTTTTGCCACAAAAAGCACACTTCCGAATGTATGTCGGCACGGCTAAGTCCTACGAGACGTTTCCAATATTGTGTATCAACTACGAGCCGCTCGTATGGATAGGAACCCATACGCTTACATTGTAAAGCCGAAAGTCAACTACCCTATAGGGGTAAAGCCTTCGGACAACTACAATGCTCCCAACACCATCCCTCCTACGACCTTCTGCGACTCGGAGCCAACACACGCCAAAGTACTAAGTCAAGAGAGGTCACATACCCTCTAGTGTGGTTAGCACGCAAAATTGCTTGGATCAATGGCGCAAGTAACTCGGTCCTTGATGACTCGGGCACCATTCCAGTCACACCCAAAAGCACACCATCTTACCATTGTGCTCAAGTCTAAAACATTTTATTTTTAGTTTTAGTTTTCACAAATAAACAAGGCACAAGGTACCAATCATAAGTAATAATAAGTTTTTGTGTGATCAAGGTCATCGACTAAGTCGATAACCGCCCAATTCTACCGGTAACTAAGTATTGCTAAGCATCACACCGTAAGGACAATAAAAAGACCATAAATCATTCACCGAGCTCTAATTCACTAGTGAGGATAATATCCTAGGTTTGTGGCAGGGGTGAACAATTTCAGGGAAACTATGCATTAGGATTAACTACCTCTAATCGAAAAAATTAACTTTGACACAAGAAGCATGCATACTTAGTTTTTGCAAACAAGATATTAGACTTTAAAAGTAATAGGAGCAATAAGATCAAATGATGCTACATCTGCTTGCCTTGCTAGATGTGCTCTTGCTGCAGAGGATCACTCTCGGGCTCAACAAACTCTTCGGAACCTAACGCAAAACGCGAAAATTCCAATAAGAACGAAGAACAACGAAAAAACTCAAAAGCCAAATTCATCCAAATCCCATAAGATTTATACAGCAGCAAGAGCATGATTTTAAATGAATTTAGCAACAAGAATTATTTCATTTGGACTAAGCATGAAAAAGTTATAGTCTAAGCAATTTCTTTCAGCCTGAAAAATTCAATTAAATTAATTTTGGTTACTGTTCATGGTACAATTTTCCAGAAAGATCTATAACCTGAAATTTTTATGGTAGATAGATATTGACATCCTAAGGTTAGCAAATTTGAGTTTACTTCATTTGGAGTTGAAATGAATTTATTATGATTTTTTAAGTTATGAAACTAGGGCGTAACCAATTTTAGAGACAAAGACCACATTGAAACCTATCCTACACTAAAGCATAGGAATAGAGGATTCTAACCAATTTTAGTTTGTTCAATTTGGAGTTCAGGAATTACTTGTGTCTTTTACAAAATTAAATAAAATTTTAAAGCCACAGTTAAAGTTAAACCTATTCTAAATCTATTAACAAATTCTTCTAGAGCTAAACTAAGCCTACCAACATTTTTAGATTAAAGCTAAGTTAAAACTAGAATTAACAAAATTTGAATCAACCGAAAAGGAATTAAAATGAATTAGTTATGAAATTTGGAAGTTTAATACAATTTTCAGTTGATAAATAAAATTTACCAGGAATTTACTAAACCAACTCAAAGGAAAACGACGTAGACAATCGTGGGCCATTGATAACGAATCCCACGGCTCACGCGCACTGGATCACAGCCGCACGCGCAGCCCACGCGAGCCACACCGTGGCCACCGTTGGATCAAGATCAACGGTCCACATTGAAGAGAACGTTCGGGGGTCCGAACGTTCACGTGGACGTGGGCCGCCGATCTGAAGATAGATGGTTCCGATCAAGGTCATCTTCGGAGGGCCGAAGGCAACAGAGATCTGGGCCGCAGATCTCAAAATGAACGGCAAAAGAGGACTTGACTCGCTAGAACACCCTATGTGCTGAGGAGGTCTAGGCCGTTAGATTTAGATCCGACGGTCCAGAGCTGACGGGGAGGTCCTAAAGGTTAGGATTCACAGGAGGAGGTCCTGGACGGCTATGATTAACACGAGGAGATCCTGGACGACCCAGATCTCCAAGGGGAGATCCTGGACGGTCCAGATTTACTCGGAGGAGGTCCTAGGCGGTAAGCTAAAATGGTGGGGAGGTCTTGGACGGCTCAGATTTACTCAGGAGAGGTCCGAACAGCCAAGATCGAACTGAAGGAGATCACGACAACTAAGATCTCACAGAGGGGGTCTTAACACTCAAGATCTACACGTGGGAGGTCCTAAGGGTAGCGATCTAACGGAGGGAGGTACCGACAGTTAAGATCTCACAGGGGAGGTCTTAATGGTCAAGATCTCCACAGGAAGGTCCGCAAAGATAAGGTCTTACAGAGGGAGGTCTTAATGGCTCAGATCTCTACTAGTAGGTCCTGAACGGTCAAGATCTGCCCGGGGTGGTCCTAAAGGTCAACACTTGCGGAGGAGGAAGGTCCTAGTTTTATTTGCAAAAGACCAAGGGGTGGTCTTTTGCAAAGAGGACCCCAAGAGCGGTCCCGAGGGTGGTTTTTACAAAAACGACCACGGGGTGGTCATTTCGCGCGAGGGTGATTCTAACGGTGAAGATTAAAACCAGGGAGGTCCTAAGCGGCTAGGATCTAATCCCAGGAGGAGGTCCTGGCACTAAGGTTTTACGAAAGAGGATCCTACGGCTAAGAGCTAACATTACGAGATCATCAACGGCTAAGATTGAACCCAAGAGGTCCAGGAACTTGTCGAAATTTCGACAACAGTACAGAGCACCGCCGTTGGCCCGCCGATTCGTCGCCGGCGACTCCGTCTACGACGGCGCGAAACCAAGCACTGAATGGGTTCGCAATAGCTTTGCGGACCCGATGGTGATGACCTCGACGGCGACGGCGGCCCACAATGCCGGCGAGCCAGAGGAGAGCAAAGACGACAAATTCGACCGAAAAGCAAAAATGATCAAAAGCTCCGCAACGATTCACTTAAGCGGGAGCCAAAGCTTTTATGGGTTACTAGAGGGGCACCTGAGCACAGAGGAGACACAGAGGAGGTCGGAGTTGATTTGGCGGCAGTGGAGCTTGCCAGCGGCGAGGAATAAAGCGTGGAGAGGGTGGCCTGAGCAACAAAAGAAAGCCCGGGTCATTCCATTAGCTCCAGAATAGCTTGAAGATGATCTAGGAGCAAGCAATTTGGGGAAATGGAGCACTCACCGGACTTGAGGAAGAAAGGGGGCTCACAGCCGAAGTTGAGCAATCTCCAAATTCAAGCTGCTCCCTGTTGAAGCAACCAAAATTGGGTTAGGGTTAAAGACCACCGAGATAAGGGACTCAAGCTGGAGCAAAGAGAGAAGAGGAGAAGCCACTGGAGCACTGCCTTCACCGGGGTGCTTGAGGGGCAATAATGGCAACCGAAGGCATCGAGGTGACTTGAGCTCAAAAAAAAAACACAATGGGTCAAGCTAGAGCTCAAGGGAGTGCAAAGAAAGCTAAGGGGGAGCTCACTGGCTTTATATAGACGAAGGGCTAGGGTTTTGGAGCAAAACAATATCTCACGATGAACTGGGTCTAAAGCACTGCCATGGACCACTAGAGCGACGGGAGCAGGTGAAGACCATGACTTTGGAGGAGGGCTCTGTGGCCCATTAAATGGTTGCAGCAAAGAGTCGTTTAAAGGGCTCAAAGAGGTGACCTTGCACTGCCATGGCGTACGGGCTCTAACGCATGCACGCGGGCGTGGCGAAGAAGATGACCAGGAGCGGTCAAGGGCCCACTGTTAGTGAAAGGGTTGAAATGGCTCGGGTCAAAAAGAGCTAAAGGGTTTAGGTTATATTGAACGGGGAAATCTGTACGATTAGATAAGAAATGGGCGACTGAGATTGAACGAAACAATCGGAGGTCCGATTGCATCGAGCGACGAGGGTGGTTGGATCAGGATCCAACGACTAAGGAAAACGAGCGCGAAAGGGAGGTCCGAACGCTCCTCACGATCTAGGGCGTTGAAAAGAAATCCAACGGCTAAGGTTGACTGCGCGCTAAAAGGGCTCAGGGCTGGCACTGAGATGGTTGGGTTGCACCAGAATTGGGGACTGGGCTCGAGTCCAACAGCGTTGACTTAGGGTTTTAGAGATAGGCTAAAGCTTTGGGGAATTTTTAGAGATAGCAAACTAACTCCAAAAATTCTAAAAATTTTACAGTAGCTTGCTAACTTCGATATTGACCTTGTGTAAAATTTTCAAAGGTTTTTATGCAAAGCATTGTCTCTAAAAATTCTACAAGGTGCGGAGCTAGGGTTTGACTAAGAGTCAAACTGGTTTGACTGGCCTCTTAAAATATTCAAACAATTTCTAAAAATTATGAAATTTTTCAGAGGAGTCCCACAACATCCTTAGAACCCCAAAAATTATTTCTAGAGGATGATCACCATATTTGACAAGGGTTGGAAAAGAAGGGTCATGACTTTAGTCAATTTGGAGGTTTGGGTTTTTGATTTCCCAGAATTTCTTTACAAGAATTGCAGAAAAGCTCAAAAATTTCAAGATGCAAGAAAAGTTTTAATTTCTAGACATTTTCTTACATTTGAAACACAAGTTGAGAATTGGGATGTTACACCTACTCTTCTTGTCATAGACATATTGCTTTGCCCCAATTTGCCTAACTTGTGGCCGCCAAATTGGGCGCCACAAAAAGTCAGGTTTGGCACACCTTAGGAAGAATTTTGTGGTTAATTGTGGCATTCACCCAAACAACCCCCTAAGATCGAGTCAGTTCAAGCAATTTGTCCATTCAATTTCAGGAGTCCATGGTCTATAGAAAGGCCATCAAAAATTGTTAAAGGGTGTGTTTCGATTGGACGAATCCCAAAGTAAGTACTTGTAACATCCCAATTTTAGTTCCTTTTTGATATTTTCAAAATTTAAAAGGAACCAAGTGAATTTTCTTGACTTATTCGAAGCTTAGTTTGAATTTTCAAAAATGACAACAATTTAATATGAATAAACTAAACTTCAATTAAATTTAAAACTAGTTTATTTGAGTTCCTCTTGTTCCAAGGAATTTTCCAAGTTAATTTGCTATTTATTAGAGCTCATTTGGATTTGTTGCATTTTCTAATATTCAGAATCCATTTTAAATCCTCAAATTACTTTTCGGCCGAAATCCTTTTCCTCCCCGGGCCATTTCTTTTTCTGGCCCAGCCTAGCCTGCCCTTCCCTTTTCTCTATTTTCCACAAGCCGGCCCACCACCGTGCTAGGCCCACCCACCGCCTCCCTCTCTCCCTCTTATTACGGCCCGGGCCCCACATGCCAACCCCTTCTTTTCCCCATCTTGTTCCTAATGTTGTCCTCCATTGCCACACGTCTGAAGCTCTTGAAGCTGGCCGTTACTCCCCGTTCATGCACCATTAAAGGCCATTAAGACCACCCCCTTCATTTCCCTACTCCCCCGTATCTAATTCCCGGTCGTTTCCTTCGTCGTAAAGTGTCTTAACATCGCCACCCGCGTCGGTGAGAAACAGCCATCCCACGATCCCCCTCCCCCATCCTCCTTCACCCCTATAAAAGGAAGCAACGTGCGCCCCTACTCCACTCATCCTCTCCCCCGAAGCCCCTCCTCCTCTCTCCCGCTCTCGTAATTGTAATCGCCAGTCTGCAAGCACACCACCACCATTGAAGGGTTTTCGGTGACATCGTCCTCACCTTTGGCTTTGCCTCACTACATTCAACATCGTACTCACGCCATCTTTGCCAGAACGCCATCCGCGCCATGAGCCAAACCGCACTGCCGCTCTCTTTTCACCATCGGTCGCCTCCATCCACCTCTGGCCGCCCCCGTGAGGTACAAACATTCCCCAACCTCCCCTCTCTCCATTGAGCCCCTCGTTGGCCATCGCCACACTACCGTTCACCGAGACCATCGGTCCCTGTGCGCACAGCCACCATCCCAAGCCACATGGCGCCACTGGTGCACCACCTCGCCACCACGTTAGTGGCCAAAGCCTACGTGGACGCTTGTGTCGCAAGGCCACGCTATGCCATGAGCCCGATCTGTTGGAGATATGCCCTAGAGGCAATCATATTGATGATGATATTTTGTTTTATCCATGATTTAATAAATGTTCCTTGAATATTGCCTTTGTGTTGATTAACAAGTATGTGACTTGTTTGTGAAACTCTTTACTTGTATGGTTATTCTAAAGTTGTCCCTAGTCGGAGTTCATGTGAGGACACACGTGAATGATGGATTAGCACATGTATCGGTTGATGACCATGTTTCACGGTCATAGACATGGAGATGTCAAACCAATAATGTGGACACATGTTTAGAACATGGGGTTGGACCGACCCAACATGAGACATAGCTTTTATACTTATGGTTCTCTCTACACAATGTGTACGCCTTGTCCTTAGACCCGAGATTGTCATATGTACTTGAGATGTGAATCGACCTACTTAGGGCTATCAAACGCTACTCAGAATCGGGTAGTTATAAAGGTAGCTTTGGGTTTTTCATGAAGCATGTCATGAGGCATGGTCACGAGATGGGATTTGCCCTCTCTACCGAGAGAGATATCTCTGGGGCCTCGAGTGATCGGATCCGTAAATGCATGACCATGCTACTTAAGGTTAAGAGTTAACCTAGTAAGGGATTCCGGATCACGTGATCGAGAAAGAGTGGTCACTTGGAGCTCGACCGAATATCGTGAGGCAAAGGGATTGGCATGTACATAACGCTGTGATGGTTCGTCCGATATGATCTTTACGTGCGCTTAGGAGTTGGCACGCCTTGCTAGAGGTCGCTACCAACTATTGACCAAGTATGTGTACTTGCGCCATGTCTAAACATACGTGAACCTATAGGTCACACACTTATGGGTGAAGCCTAATTCGGATTGGATCCAAATTAGATCGGCATTGAGTCCTAATGGGCCTTTATTCGTAGAAGCCCATTATAAGGACGCCTATAAAAGGAGGGCAGGCGCATCGTTGAGGCATGAGTTTTTCGTGACATCCTCAAACCCCGCCGCCACCCTCCCACGCCCTAGTCACTCACGCGGATCTAGTAGTCCGGCGCGCGCCGCTCTCCCGCACGTGTGGATACCTTTGAAGGCGCCGCATCGTGGCGTTGGGACGAACCGCAAAGAGGAGTCAGACGTGGACGCCACGACGAGGACAAGGAAGTAGTACGACTACTCTGCCCCAACGTGTTGCATCAACTTAGTACGACTACACTGCCCCGACGTACCGCAACAACTTCCACACCTGCACGTCAAGGGGTAAGACCGTGATCTATAACTGCAGTGATCTTGGTTTACGGGTAGAATTTTTTAATTTGCGCTAGTGTAGCCTACCCGTTTCCCTACACGATCCACTATGGACCCAAGCCCACTTGTGAGTGACTGGATTTATTTTTCTTTTGGAAAATAATTTTGAACAAAAATAAAACTCCTTACTGGCGTCACACTGATGCAATATTTCATAATTTCCTTTAGAAAATAAAATCCCAAAAATCTGTGAATAGTTTTTCTCTCTCATTTTCCTTGAATTTACTCTTTCGAAAGCCCGTTCTCCCTCATCCGAACTCCGATTGATCCTGGTCTTTTTCCTACATTCATCTAAAATCAAGCTCTTTCTTCCAGTACTAGTTTTGTTTGTGCTTTGTTCATTTTCTCTCTCGTTTAGACAGCGGTTTCCAAGGAGCCAGAACTGGATTTAAGGAGCAGAGTGTGGTAATTGAGCAAGACCAAGGCAAGTCTTAACCATTGATCATGTTGTACATATTTTTGCAAAAGTATATTATTTTATATCAACATGCATGCTACTTTTATATCAACTATTTTTTTGGGAGTAGCTATTTACCTACTTGATATTATGCCATCTTGTTTAGCTTGGATGCCATAAATTGTCATAATAGGTTGGGTTATTATTTAGTTGGACACAACTATACTACCAACATGGGTTGACATAGATATGCTTATCCATGCTTAGTTGTACATTGGGCTCATGATCACAAGATCAAATATGATAACTTGACTTAATGGGATATGGCATTGTGGTGCGCCAATGTTGTAAAAAATTGTTGTGCCATGGCACGGGATGCGATTGGTCTTTGTTAAACACAATGGTTTTCTACACAGGCGAATGATCGTGTCGTAAAGGGGGTGCCTTGTGCACATTGGGATGAGGTAGTCTCGTCTGGGTGTTCACCAAGGACTTAATCTTGTGCGCCATTGATCAGGGCCATATGATGCTACCACATGTCCAGTATGGGATGAAACTAACTGATTAATTTAAAATATCTTGACTTTGGTTCTGTCATGTGTGGTGTGGGTTTCGGGATAGACAGGTAGATCCACATGGCGCAAGAGAGGCCCCCAAACTCGGTGGTGAAACCTTAGCAGACAGAACTGGGTTTAGACAGAGCTTCGTAAAAGCCTTGTAATAATCACTTAGTCGCACACCTGTGAAAGTGTGTCTTGGTCGACATTATAAGTTGATTATCTTCTGTGTATAAAATTATACAACCTCTATAGAGTGTTAAAACTGTTCGAACAATCGTATCCTCGGTTATGGACAATGTCTAGGGACTTCACATAGGATATAGAGTTTTCATAAAACTTTGGGCAGTGGAATGGTTAGGAAGCGAACGGGTAGTTTACTGGTTGTTTCAAAGTAATTGTTTACTTTGTATTATGTCTTTCCAATTACGCTTTACAATCTATTTACTGTATTTATTATCAACATTTGCATTCTGCAAAACAAACATACATATATTCCTTGTTCAAGCCTTGCATGAATATTAATTGCATATTGTATTCATACAACTTGGTAAGTACTCTGTATTTACAGCTTTATACATTGTTGACCAGTTGGTAAGGAAGAACCCGGGAACCTTGAGTTCTACGAGTACTTTGAAGACTACGCGAACTAAGATGCGCTCTCCACTCGATTGCATGTGGGCATGTCGGATGGCTACCACGAGTTTTCTAGTTCCGTTGCAAGAGTATTTATTAGTGTTTTAAGCCTTGTGTGGCATATTATGTAAACTTTGACCATAAGGTCCATTTCTATAATTCAATAAAATTTGGAAACATTCATAGTTATTTTGTTGAATAGTTGATATTTCATCTATATTGCTACTGTGTGCACTAGCATGATCCTAGACTACTGCAGAATACACAAAGGGTCCAAATTTGGATATTCGAGTCCCGATAGTACTACGAATTTGTACTACCGCTTTATGTTAAACTCCTATAAAATTCATGGGTTTTAAATAGCCTTTTAGGTTGTTGCTTGAGATGTTTAAAATGTCCTAACAAAGTAGCTAAGCTAGTTCTAAACTCTTATGGATCCCAATGTAATATGAAGATCTCTAGGAAGCTTCCTCCTACTTTTTCTGCTTGGAGTTGTCATCGACAACTGTAACATCCCAATTTTCTGAGCTTTAAAATCTTTTGTTTAGTTATTAGTTGGAAAATTCACCCTTGAGTTTTATTTCAATTTAATTAACAAGATTAATATGGAATTTTAGTATCAAAACAATTTAATATTGATTAATGTCAACATCAACAATTGTCAAAACTATTTTGTTTGGATTCTATGTGCTTGAATATATTTTCTAGATTTTCTAGAATTTTTTCGATGTCATTTGCTATTTTCTAATTGTCATTTGGATTTTCTGGTATTTATAAAATAGAAAACCTAATTAAAATCTCAGTTATAGCTTTGGGCCGAAATCCATTTCCTTTATCCCTTGGCCCAATCCTATGTAGCCTAGTTTGCCTCCGTGCGCAGCCCAGCCACTTGGCTTTCCGTTCGCTCGATCCGAACGTCTTCTGTTTTGCTGACTAGTGGGCACGCTTGGCCGTTCGAACCAGTCCGAACTCACCTGCGCCTCAGTTCCGCTGTCAGGTGGGCCCATGTGCATCGTCGTCTTCCTCGCGAGCCCTTGTCCTCATCCGCCATTTTCTTCTTCTAGAAGCTCATCCTACAAACGGACTCTCCAACTAAAACCTCTCGGATTTTGTTGCCAAATCTTACCTCTATCTATCCTACGTCCGTATCTGCAACCAATCCTCCCCGAAACGGATTTCTTTCATGTTCATCTCAGACTCAATTTGGGGATTTCCAAATCCAGCATGCCCGACCCTATAAATAGGCCCCCTATGATCACAATCGCCCCCTCATCCAAAGCCCTCGATCAATTTCGCCCCTCGAGCCCCAGCGCTGCCGCAATTTGGAGTTCTAGTATTTCGGTCGAGGTTGTCATTTTTGTGAATTCTGCCACCGCCATTGAAGCCCTGTCATCGTGATCTACACCACCGTCTTCGCCGGCACCGGAGCTCCCTCGTGCACCCATCTGTTGCCTCAGATCGTCGTTGGAACCTTCGTCCGACAATACCCCCTTCGCCGCTTCGAGCTCGCCGCCAACCACCACCGTTGTCCTAAACACCCGTAAGTGCACCAATGAGTTCACATTATCATTCTCTACATGTTGGTACCACTCATCACCGGTGAGATGTCGTCAAACGCCGATGACCTTTGAAACCCGAGCCATGCCGCCGTCGATCGACGTGTGTGTACATGTCACCAGCCATGTCAGCTCCTAATCCTACGTGGTGCACATGTGTCGATTCAATCACCGCCGCATTAGCATCTGTGTGTCCAATCCACCAAACCCTAGATCCAAAAGTCTGTAGACCTAGTCCACCAAAAATCGTCTCACTAACTTGTGGGTCCCACACCGTTGCACTTAACCAACTAGGTGGTAAATGATTTAGACTGAGGCAAGTGGTGGATGCTAAGTGACATGGTGGAGCTGTGTGCGTGGGAATAATAATCTGTGTGACATAGTTAGAAATTTGGAAGTCTTGCCTTGGTCAATTAAGGACTTAACTTTGTGCACCATTGAACTGAGCCTTACTGTATGACCACATGCCTGGTATGGGACAGGCCTAACTTAGTAAGTTATGGAATCTCGACATTAACTACTCAGGAAGTAGGTTAGGCTTTGTGCTAGGGTGGAAGTGTGTTTCTGCCTATGTGGCAATTCACATTTATGAGCAGTTCTTCGTCTTCAGGTCCAACGGTGTGTGTTAGACTAACTTTCTGTGTAAGGGTTAGACGGTAGTAAAACACACCAAGGGTATTAATGTTTGAGGTGAAGTTTTAGAAAAGTTTTGTTATGATTAGTGCTAGCTACACTGATTATATCATGTGAGTAAAGTGTACAACCTCTGTAGAGTGTTAATCAACCTATTCGAATAGCCGCATCCGCAGTCATGGCCATGATCAGGGATTTGACATGAGGGTTAGATTTTCATAAAACCTTTGGGAAGGGACAACTGTGTGATCTAAGTTATATGACTGTGTGAACAGTTTGATTAGGCTTTGTGTTGTTTGTGAAAACAAACTATTAAACCGTTATTATTGTTATTGTTTTTGTATTATGCTTTCAATCTATTATTTGTTTTCAATCGCAAATGTTGTATTTCTGCAAAAGAACCACAGAAGTCATTTCCTTTGGAATATGCCTGCATCTATATATTGCATTTTGTTGTATATCTTACGAGTACAGTTGTGTACTCATACTTGCTAAATCAAATCAATAGAAATGGAGGAGTCATTGCCTGCATTCGAGGAGGAGTATTACGAAGGTGCTGATCGTTAGGTCATTGATCCAAATCGGTTGTTTGTGGTGAATTAATGGGATTCCGTTGGAGTTATTTTGTTCTGCTGCTTATTTATTTATTGTTAACCCTGTGAGGCTTAATAAATGTAAACTTGACCACAAGGTCAAAACCATATTTGTTACTCAAATTAATCTTTTATGTTATTATTCGACTTGTGTGGATCGATATTCATCTATGTTAACACTGTGTGCACTAGCGTGATCCTGGACTAGTGTAGAATACACAGAGGGTCCATAATTGCATTTTTGGGTCCCAATAGAGGTGGTATCAGAGCCATACTTGCTGTAAGTCTTGACCTTAGTTAGTCGGCCATCTTTAGAGTATCCAAACTATTTTCTAAAGCAAAAATTAACTGCAAGATTAATGAATTGCTTAACTCTCTTGTATCTCTCTTTACTCAACTATTGCTAAAATTTCTCCTCTCCCCGCTGTTTTAAGTTGGTTCTTACCCTCTTGTCTGTCTTGACAAATGCCTCATCTTCAGAACTATGGTGAGCGCAGGAGAGGACTTGCCGCAGAACTTTGGAAGCTGTTGCAAGTGCTTGGAATATTCGATCGACTGATGTACCGAAGCAGCAACTGGATAGTAAACAGTCGACAACGTGGAGCGATCTGCCGTTTGACTATCTACGCCAGGAAGAAAACCAAGGCAAGCCAACCCCTCAACATCTCAGTCCAAAGGATTGTGTGGGCTGAAGGAGTCCAGGAGTCTTCGCGGCTTGCAATCTTGAGGATCTGCAACATCTACGCATGTGAGCTGAAGGATACTATCTTCCGCTACCATCCCCATGCCTCCGCAGTGGATCGTCCAATTCGCTACCCATCTACGGATGGGCAAGATAGTGCTATAGTGGTGCACCTTGCTCAGTTCACCGCTGCCCAGGAGGAGTCCTTGGAGTCGACCACAGAGTTGGATTGCGCCTACGAGACCCTACCGATAGCAGAAGAGAGGATTACAATGTTGGAAGAAGCTCTCTTCGGTCAACATGAGCATAAAGAAGACCTTGAAGAAGAGGAGCCAGAAGAAGACCCGAAAGAGGAGGATCCAGAAGAGCCCACATAGCTGGAGGAGCCAATGGTGCCTGCAACAGGGACGCCTGTTCCTACTGCACCAGTTCTGGGGCATCAGGACCAGTTTGCGAGGATGCCAGCACACTTCTAGGTCTACAGCAGGCAGGAGCACCGTTGTGGTGGTGGAGGCTACCTCAACGACTAAGATCGCTAAGGTTTAGGTTTCGTCAGTTGAGGCTTAGTTTCTTGAGCCGCGTCAGTTTAAGTTTAGTAGTATCGCCCTTTAGGATGTAGTTTGTGTGTTTAGGCTCGCTCTTATTTCTTGTGTGTGAGTATGAGCTGCAAAGGACCTTAGGCATTTGTTGCGGTCATATAAGTGTTTGTTGGGTTTAACTACCCCACTTAGTTCTTAACTCATCTTGTGCTTACTACCTTATCTAACCCATGAAGCTTCACCAGATGGTTCAGACTCATCACACCACTGCCAGTGGTTGAGGAGCCAATGGTTCAGATGGGAATGAACAGACACCCGCAGGAATAGTTCCGCCACAAGCATGCCCAATCGACTTGCAGAAGACACGATTGCTACACTGGAAGAAACTCTCTTCAGTCAGCATGAGCACGAAGAAGACCTTGAAGAAGAAGAGCCAGAAGAAGACCCAGAAGAGGAGGATCTAGAAGAGCCCACAGAGCTAGAGGAGTCGGTGGTGCCTGCACCAGGGACGCCCCGGTTCATCATGAGCCAAGAATGCTACTAAACCAACAGAACAGAAGCTAAACTATAATTGCAAAGACCATGACCATTTAAGAAGCTCACAACAATTAACAAATATACGAGCATGAACTAAATTGCAAAGATTAAAACAACACCATAAAGACTCTTATGGATGAACCGACCAACTCAATTACAAAATAAACAAATACACCTCGAAGGGTAAATACGATCATAAGGATAAATATCGTTCTCTAGCAGGTTCCTCCAATTAAACTTAAGATTCAAAATTGACGATTATGGTGTGTAACGTGGTAGTGTGCATAAAGCTTTATTTCTAGCCCTTCCCATGCATGATGTCTTCGCAAGAGGTACTTAAAAATAAAATAAACAAAGCAACAAGCGTGAGTCTACGACTCAGCAAAGTACAATTAAGACAATAACCCAAATCTAAAAGACATACTTTGCTTCTAACACAATCAATCATTCACAATGATATCACAACTATTCAACTCTCAGTACCATGCAATGGAAATGCAACAAATGCATATAACTTTTCTCTTTGCATTTACCGGTAATGCGGAGTATGCATCCGTCAATGCATACCCATGCCTGTGCCTTCTAGCATAGGGACCTCAAGCCCATACTCCACGAGTGTGGGGACCTCATGCCCATCCATAACATGATGGGAATCTCAAAATCATCATTACTTGGCTACCATGTAGACCAAGCCTCAAGGATCAATGAATGATGCAAATAATGGTAACAAATCATTAACCTTCATCTCATTGATTAAACAACATATGCACAAACCCTAATCAACAGCAAGAGCATGGCTAAACAATTCATGTACATAAATCATTAGCAACTCATAAAAATTCTCCGCATATGCTACAACTACTTGCACTTGCCTCAACCGTGTCAATTAGGACGATGAGAAGAGGGCGCTACCCCTAGATTCACACCACCACTTGAGCATTTAATAAATATACTAAGGATATCATCCAAAAGCACACAACCTAATAATAGTACTAAATAAACATATCCGCTCCTAATTGTAACCCAAAACGATGCATTCCTTCCCGAACACCATTCTGTCCAAAACAGGACATTCACAATAGAAAAATCATAATTTTTGTTCTTTAGTTCCAAAAATCATGAACTCTGACTTTGATCTAGACACATATTCCCACAATTTCTCAGGTTATCAAAAGATCAGATTATTTTGTCTAGACCCTTGTTTTTAACTCCGAAGATAGATTTGTCATCTTCGGTAACATCCATTTTCATATTTCAATTTGCATAACTATGTTCATCCATTTTCATATTTCAATTTTCATAACTATGTTCGCTGCCTGAAGCCGAGAGACTGAACATGCACTTGGATTATAAAGATCATAACTAATTATCTACCCATCCAATTATCATGCACAGATACTCTGTGGAAATATATTTGAATTCTCTACTTATCTATAGGAGGTGAAGTTTCCAAATTATACTCAATTGGAACTCAAAACTCCTTCGTAACAGAATCGGCTCTAACGATCTAATCACAGAACATCTACCGACTAGACGAAACAATAAACCGAAAGAAATTTAACAATCGAACATCACCCTTGGTGATCGACATGAGGGAGGTGAAATCTCAGTGAATCTCCACAAAATTTCCCTTTCCCCTTCCTTCTCCCTCTTCCCCTTCCTTCTCTCCTTTGGCTGGCAGCAACCAGGGAGGCGGCACTAGGGTGTAGGAGCAGTAGGGGTGGCACAAGGAGGAATCAAGGGTTGGTGGCACTCTAGCATGATGACACTATAGCACGGTAGTGGCACTGTAGCACAGTAGTACTATAGCAAATCTAGGGTTTGGTGGTTGCCCCGTTGCCATCTAGTGGTAACCATGGGCCTTGGGCCACTAACACTGGTTTTCCCCCACTTGAAAATGGGTTGGCGGCCCATTCCTCTCCTCAAAAATCTGAATTTTTCTTTTTAATTCTATTTAATTTTAGTACTAATCACTTTTGTGTTTTATGTTTAAATGGGATATTACAGAGTATTCAACGGATCACCGGCAACTAGGGCTTCTTTGATCTAAAGGGATTTCAAAGATAAAACATAGGAATCCTATTCCTATATGATTTTTTTGCAGTGTAGCTATGTTTCACGAGGATTCTTGAGCAGGTCAACTTTTTCAGTCAAAGTCAGAGTTTCTGTTAATGTAGACCCACATATCAAAGCCTAACTCTATAATGGGTATTAACTCACAACTAGTAAGGGACCCAAAATGCACTGACCCTCCGTATTCTCGCACTAGTCCAGATCACGCTTAGTGCACACAATGCAAACATAGGTGAATATCAATCCACACAAGCTAAATATAACATAAACGAATAGTTTGAGTAATAACTTAGAGTTTTGACCTTAAGGTCAAGGTTACAACTTAATAAGCCACGCAGGCTAACAATAAAGAAATACCGCATGAACGAAATAAACTCGCAAACTCCAATTAGCACACCACAGTGCAACCGATCGGGATCGATGACCTAGCGATCAACCTTCTTCCACAAACTCCTCCTCGAAAGCAAAGAAGACTCCTCCACTTCAGAGGTTTGGGCAAGTTTTACAAATGCGTGAGTACACAATCAGACTGCAAATCATACCACGTAATGCAATATATAGATGCAAAGCTTATTCCAAAGGAATGGCTTCGTGGTTATTTTGCGTAAATGCAACATTTGCAATTGGATACAAATAATAGATTGAAAGCATATTTTAAAACAAATAAGCAATATTAATTTAATGCAGCTTGTTTCACAAAGACACACAACTAAACTGATTGATTCACACACCATATGATTGAGATCACACAGCCCCAATCCCACATTTTATGAATACTACCCTCATGTGAAATCCCGAGCATGTCCATGACCATGACGCGCTATTCGAATAGATTGATTAACACTCTGCAGAGGTTTGTACACTTTACCCACACGATACAACTAGTGTAGCTAGCACTAATCGTGAACATAACAAACGCAACTTTGTCTCAACATTGACGTTTTATTCACACACCCCATATCACAAAGCTTAACCTATCCACTGAACCCCAATGTTGAAACTCCGTAACCTACTAAGTTAGGCTCACACTGCACATGTGGTCGACAAAGATAGCCTCACCAATGGCGCACAAAGTTAAGTCCTTAATTGACCAAGGCAAGACTTCCAGCTTTTCTAACTAAACCACATGATAAATGCCAATCACAAAGCCACCTGCTCACACAAGATCCACCACTTGCCTCGCCTAAATCTTTACCACCCAGCTGGTTTAGTGCAACACATGCCATCACGAGTAATAGCACACAAGACACCCAGCTTTATCACACGCCCATAATCACTTAGTCCTAATTGATATTTGCAACTTTCATGTGATGGTGACTCGTGGCGTGGCTAAGCAATTGTACTCAGATCTAACCAACCCACGTTGGTGCTATAATATTACCAACTAATAACCAATCTAGGTGACAAGGAATTATGACATACAAGGCCAAGGCGTGATAACAATTTGATAATAACTATGCCCAAAGCATTTAAATAAATAATTAAAGTAGAATGCAATAATTCAACACAAAGAAATTTGAAAACTGGTTCAAGATGATCAAAGGTATGACTTGCCTTGAATAGGTCTATGTACTGGTCTTGAACTTGGTTGAAGCCTTCTTCGACTTTAAAACCCCAAGTATCGACGCTCACGCACAAACGAAGCAAAACAACCAAAACAAATAAATAACAGAGGCAAAAACTCCAAAATTAAATAAAAATCTCAGATAAACAGATCTTGAATTTAGACAAATTTAGAAATTTGAATGGGCTCAATCGGAGTTAGGATGCAAAAGTTATGGCCTTTGAAAGATTGAAAATACATAAAATGTCAAAATCAAGATTTCATGAATTTCAATTATTTTCCTAAAGGAAAATCAGATTATTGCGCAAGTCGACGCCAATGAGGAATTTCGGAAAAGAAATAATAAAGAAATCTTCGACATGTGGGACCCACATGCCGTAGGTTAGGCTCACGCGGACTAGGTCCACCGAGCCTCGGACTCGGATCCGGTGGACTACCCACGTAGGCGCACCGTGGTCGCCACGTAGGCGCCACGCAAGCACAACCCCGAGCCGGGCAGTGGAGGTGGCGTATATGCAGCGCCGTGCGCCTTGTCGGCGGCGCGCCGGGGACCAAGGTCCCGGCGAACGCTGGCTCGCCGGCGGTGACGGCGGGTACCAGGGGTACATGGCGCTAAGGGAGCACGTTAGTGTACTCGCTGGGTCTCGGGACAACCAGAGCGGCCGGCGCGAGGTCGAGCGCGAGTCGCCACGGCCGTTGTCGGACGAGCGAACCGGTGGTGCTCCGCCAAGTGGATGGCACCGTGAGCTAGCCCAGCTATTGCGGCCGAGGTGCGTGACGATGAGGTCACGGCGGCACCGACGGCGATAAGGGAGCACGCCGAGAACTTGCGGGTGAAAAACCGAAAATCGCAACGGCGGGCGCGCAGGGCTCGGTGATCTAGGGTTTGGGTTTTGGTGCGGTGTTCGCGATCCCGGGTCCTATTTATAGAAGCTCTGGGTCCGGGAGGCGACGGCAAACCCTAAAACAAAGAGTCCGAGAAGGGCACGAACTCAATCTCGTGCTTAAAAGAAATTCGGGATATGATTTTACCGAATAGGTACGGAGATTAGGGATAAGATTTGGCAACAAAACAGGAGTTTTAGTTAGAAAGCTCGTTGTCGGATTGAGCTTCTAGAAGCTCCAATGGCGAGCGGCCCGACTCGACGCGAGAAGAAGGCGCGACGAAGACGACGACTCGGCGCCCACCGTCGCCGAGTGGCTGAAAGCACGCGGCCGATTTGATCCGAGCGCTCGATCTTGATCCAACGGTCCACAATCAAAGAAACATTCGACCGTCTCGTTACTCTCACGCGCATCCACCGCCCATGCTTGATCCAACGGCGGAGAGGAACGGGGCGCGAGAGAGAGAGGGGTCGACAGCGGGTCCACTGCTGCTGGGAGGCGGCTCGCATGCATGAACTGGGCCGCATGTGAGTTGGGTCAAGCGGGGACAATGGGCCGGAGGGTTGATTTCGCCCAAAGAAGATTTCTGAGATTTTAATAGATTTTCCATTTTAGAAAATACCGTAAATTCAAAAAGGCAATAGAAAATAGCAAATGAACTCGTAAAAATTCTAGAAAATCTAGAAAATATATCCGAGCACATAGAACCCAAATAAAATAGTTTTGGCTATTGTTCATGTTGGGATTATTCACATTAAATGTTTTTGATTATAAAGTCCAATATTAAGCTTTTGAATTAAATTCAAATAAATCCAAATGGTGAATTTTTCCCTACTAACTATTTAAAAGATTTTTAAGCTCAGAAAATTGGGATGTTACATAGTACTTAAAGAAAGTTTAATACCCTTTACTATAGCCAAACTGGCCGTAGACAAGTTTGAGCCATGAGATGACCAACTATAGACACCATCTGACCAGCCATATGGTTTTAGGCAATCCCGACCAGTTTTGGGCAATCCCTGACTGGCAAACTGGTTAGGAGACATGATAGTTTCCCACGTTATTAACATTAGAGCGGTTATTGACGCATCTGGCAACTTACGACGGTCGGCTAAGAGATGTGACAGTTCAAGACTCAACAGAGGATCATGCATGAAGATTAAAGGAGCCTTAGCGGCATTAACTGCCACCCTTTCAATTGCAATAATGGGAATAGCCCACGTATTATGTAATTAGATATAATTCTGGATCATTATCATTCAGATTCAATTTCATCATCAATTCTATAACATCCTCATTGTATTCTCATACATACACTTAGTGTGTCCAAAGCAAAAAAAAGGGTCGTTGTTTAGATTGTGCTCCCATATCATTTTCCCGAATAAGCTCGATAGCGAACCATGTGTTCCGATCATCGACATCTAACGCTAGAAGGAGGGCATCATCACTCGAAGATCATCGCCGTGATGTTCTTGCGTCCTTACCAATGGATGAGGAGAACTCCTTTAGTCTTACTAACTATGCCCACCTCACGTTCGAGGACAACGTCCCTGAGGATGCATTCAAATGCGATTTCTACCTCGAGTACGTTCCCAAGGGAGAATGTTTGCCACCTTCAACCCAATCCGTTGGGCGTGAGGTGGTGGGGACATCATTTCCACCCTCAAGCAACTCTGAGGATGGCTATATTTCAACTTCTTTCTCAACTGGAGAGACAAGTTACCACGATGCCAATACTGTGGTCATTCATGATGATCTCAATGGCGATGGAGGAATCGTTTCTAGAACATCTACTCCATCTACTCCGAGGTCTCGACTAGTACCTCTCCTCTGATGAGGATGGGACTTTCTCACCCTCTATCTGCTCTGAGTTTTGTGAATATGCAATTGTATATTCACAAAACTCAGAGCAGATAGAGAGTGAGAAGGTCCCATCCTCATCATTCCATGCAGATAGAGGAGTGCTCTAACTGTGGTCGCAGACGACAGAACGTCCCATCCTCATCGTTCTATGCAGATAGAGGATGACGATTGAACGTGTTTGACAGATTAGACCCAAGTGAGCGCTCTAACCGTGATCGTAGAGGACCACATTCTCCTAGTAATTATGATGAAGATCATAATGTTCGACCAAGATTGGGTCCATACTTAAGGTTCAAGACTTTCTCACCTGAGCGAAGAGATGTCAACTGGCCTGAAAAGTTCAAGCTAGGGCATTTGGAGAGCTTCGATGGGATGCAAACTCCCTAAAAATTCCTCCAGATCTACACTACCACCGTCCAGGCTGCAGGCGACGACAAAAACATAATGACAAATTATCTACTGTGCTAAAAGGGTCTGCTCAGACATGGTTATTTAACCAGCTGAAAAATTCTATAATTAGTTGGCAAAATTTGTGTCATGCCATTATAGGCAACTTTAAAAGTTCTTATACAAAACCTGGGAAAGAGGATGATCTACATCATCTTCGTCAAACTTCTGAAGAAAATGTTTGTCAGTTTATTAAAAGATTTGTAGAAGCACGCAATATTATTCCAAATATTACTGACGATTCTGTTATTCAAGAAACAGGCGGTGTGGTACAAAAAGTTTACATAAGATCTCAACATCAACCCGCCAAGAACCGTGTCAGAATTATTTGACATGACTAACTGCTACAGGGATGCTCATGAAGTGTTGGAGTGGAACCGTATGGTCGACAAGGGCCATACATTGCCACAGCCAAGTATGGAATGTTCTGATAAGAGAGAATTTGAGAAACCGACCAGACCTAACAACCACAAAAGCAAGGCCAAGAAAAAGAATAAAATAATGCATGCACCTAGGGAGGTCGTTAATATAGAGCAGAGCCTGACCTACAATAAAGGCAAAGGTCTATGGAGGAAGTCGGCTGGTCGTCCAACCAACCAGTCATTACCAAAGGGCTCTGGTGCGACTAGTGGAAATGTCCGTTGGTGCCCACTCCATAGCCTGCCTAGTCATGACTTGCGCAATTGTCGTACTTGGCAGAAGAGTATGGATGACTTTTACTCAAGTAAAGGGTCAATGCCTATAATACCTGCAGGTGGTGTTCCTAATAACACCAAAGATACTGACAGAGATGAACTGTAACACCCCAGCCCCAGCACGAGGCTAGAATGCTACCAAGCTAACAATATAACAAGTTAAATCCATCACACTTTACTAAAATCTGGTAGCATCTCCTTTATTTAGCTAACAATTCTAGGAGTTTCAACATCTACAATTATCAAAAACAAAGAATCCAACTCGCAAAATAAACAATAGGTGTCATGGTATACTAAAAGTCTAAAGCATAATCACAATTAACCAAAAGAATATACTACTCATCATTATTACAAATAATCCAACGCGTAAACATAACCATAACCAATCCATTAAGTAGTTTGCTCATTTATTAAGGTACAGTCTGAAATTTCTTCAACTATCAAAGTTTCATAACTGTGTGCGTGCGAACATAAAGCTACTCCCTCCCATGCATGTTGTTCTTGGATTGGGTACCTAAAACAACAACAAGAAGAGTGAGTCCACAAACTCAACAAGTACATATTAAAGACATACAATATAAATTACAACATAAGCATCCACTTCCAGAAGCATATCATAAAATCATTCCACATGCATATGCAATGCTCAAGGATCCTTTCTCTTTATCTCTTTTTGTATTTTACCGGTAATGCAAAGTATGCAACCGTCGCTGCATACCCATGCCTGTGCTCGCAAGCGCAAGGACCAATTGCCCAATACTCCACAAGTAAAGGGGACCTCAAGCCCTCACTCCACAAGTGTGGGGACCTCAAGCCCGTCATATACATGACGGGAACCTCAAAGATGTGCATGCTTGGTCACCATGTGACCAAGCCTCAACATGATCTCAAAATGCACATGCATAGTTACTCTATTCATCATCAACATACCAAAAGCAATAACATTGTACATGAATAAAACATTATCATACTTTGAGCATTCACCATCCTTAATACACACATCATGCCAGCAACCATGCATCGCTATCATATATCAACTACACACAATCATGATCAAGCATTCACAAACAATGTACTTGCCTCAACCGTGCGAGAACGAAGGACACGAAGAGGGCGCTGCCCCGGAACCGATCCCCCACCTGAGACAAGTTAACAAGCATACTAGGGTCACAATACTGGACCAAAACAAGCTATAAGCATTTACGAAAAAATTGTACTCTCTCGCGCAACCCTAACTTCAAAATCCTGAACAGCAATCTGTCCCCTCGACAGATAGTCATATTCAAAAATTCATATCTTTTAGTACAGAGATCCAAATGGGGTGTTTTTGGACTCTTTAGAAAGCTTATCAAATCCTCCATCTAAACCTAATTGGTGAGTCTTCCCGATTCGGCCATCTACTACCCCTACCAAGCTGATGAATAGAACAGCTAATTCACGTCAGGTTTTTGGTCAGAGACATTAAAACTATCATAACTTTCAGAATACTGATCCCAATTTCATGTTCTTTAGCTTTCATGAAATCTAAGACAATTATCTACAACTTTTGCTATAGTGAGATCTCACAGAAATCCCTTTAGCTATCCGCTTAAGTCTGATTACTAAAAACTGTCAGAGTTGTAGCAGATTTACGGAATAGCAGCACTACAAAATTCATAACTTTTGAACCGCTCGTCCAAACGACGTGATCTTGTTCTATAAAGAAAGGTATCGACATCGCCTACAATTCTCTAGGAGGCGTCTTGATCAGATTCTACAGTTAAACATCTCAAAAATGTCTCCTAACCCGTTCTGCTCTAGTCAGACCTAAATACAAACATTGCTAAAGATTAAATAATCCACTAATCGGAAGGGGATGGGGTCTTACCCTTGAAGAACCGCCGCCGAACGTGTTGAACACCCACCCCAGGCCACGATCTCCCCCTTCCGCTTTCCTCCTCTTCTTCTTCTTCTTGTCCTTCTTGGCCAATCGATCTCCCGGGCGGTCCTCCTTCTTCCTCCTCGACACCGGTAGCAGGGAAGCACCTCCTTGCCAGCAGTAGGGGAGGACCAGCAGGGAGGTGGTGTGGGAGGCTAGGGGTGGCGCAGGGAGGAGAGGAGGTGGGGCAGCCAAGGGGGAGGAGGAGTGGGGTGCGGCCAAGGGGGAAGGAGCTGGGGCAGCTAGGGTTTGGGGGGGAAGTGGCGCCTCCCCCCGTTGGCGGCCACCCTTGAGGCCTCATGGGCCAAAGCCTAGGCCCAAGTTGTTGTAAAATCGCTGATTCCCCCTCTCTAACTGCTGAATTAATTATTTTGTATTTGGTCCTTTTCTTAATTCAGATAACTCTCTCCCAAAACTCTTTCTAATACTTTTGGGGTGTTACACTCTACCCCCCCTTAAACAAAATTCGACCCCGAATTCGTACCATGCCTAACGCCAAAGAAAACCACAGTTAAAAGAAAACTCACTAGCTCTACCACATACCTTCTGTGAATAGCTCCGGACATTGCTCTTGCATGCGAGACTCTAGTTCCCAGGTGGGCTCTCTTTTGGTTTGCTACGACCATAGCACCTTGACATACCTCAATGTCTTATTCCTTAAGACCCTTTCGGACTTCTCCAGGATTCGCACCGGTTTAGATTCAAAGGATAAATCTTGCTCAATAGTTAAGGGTTCCAGTGAAATAAGGTGTTCTGGATCACGCAAGTACTTTCTCAACATGGAGATGTGAAATACATTATGCACACCACGCATTGACTCTGGAAGGTCCAGACTGTATGCCAGTTTCCCAATCCTTGCCAAGATCGAGAAAGGCCCAATGTATCTCGAGCTAAGCTTCCCTTTTGTACCAAACCTCACCACACCTTTGGTGGGAGACACTCTCAAGAGCACCTGATCCCCCACCTCAAATTCCAAGTCACGCCTCCTCACATCAGCATAACTTTTCTGTCTACTCTGAGCTGCCAGCAGATTTTGCCTCACTAGAGTCACTCGTTGAATGGTCTTCTGTATCCAATCCGGGCCAAAGACTGCCTTTTCACCCACTGCCTCCCAACAAAGTGGTGACCTGCACTTACGCCCATACAGAACCTCGAACGGTGCGGCCTTAATACTAGAATGGTAGCTGTTGTTATAAGCAAATTCTGCTAATGGCAACTGATCTTCCCAACTATCCTTCCAAGACAAAACACAGGACCGTAACATGTCCTCCAAAGTGTGAATGGTGCGTTCTGACTGCACATCTGGCTGTGGATGAAATGTTGTACTAAGACGGAACTGTGTGCCCAGTGCACTCTGCAAACTCTCCCAAAACTTGGAGACAAATTTGGCATCTCTGTCGGAGATGATGGTCTTCAGCACCCCGTGCAACCTCACAACTTCACGCACATAAATAGGAGCCAAATCGCTCGCTGATTTGGTTGTGCGGATAGGAATAAAATGTGCAGATTTGCTGAGTCGATCCACTATCACCCAAATGGCATCGCTTCCTCGCGGCGATCGAGGTAATGCAACCACAAAGTCCATGGAGATATCATCCCAAGGCCACTAAGGGACCTCCAATGGCTGCAATAACCCTGCAGGACGCTTATGTTTCGCCTTCACTTGCTGACAAACACCACAAGAGGCTACATAATTAGCAATGTCTACCTTCATCCTTTTCCACCAGAAGTTCTACTTCAAATCGTGGTACATCTTTGTCTCGCCCGGATGAATAGTATACGAAGTGCGATGCGCCTCCCTCAAGATATCATCATTGACCTTCGCCTTTTGTGGCACACAAAGGCGACCCTTAAACCGCAAAGCGTCTGAACTATCCAAACTGAAATCTCCTTCTTTACCCATGTCCAACCGTTTCCTGACACTCTGCAATAACTGGTCATTCTGCTATGCTTCCTGCACGCGGTCTGGGATGGCCGACTTGAGGATCAACCATGTCTCAGCATGTGTTGTGCCTGCATATCAATAAGATATCCCCATGCGATCAAAATCCGCAACAAGGCAATCGAGAGCAACAGGTGTCGCTTTGTGACTAAGAGTATCAGCAACCACATTTGCCTTGCTAGGATGGTACAGAATAGAGAGATCATAATCCTTAATCAGCTCCAGCCTTGTTGGTGCTCCGAAGGTTTTGAAACTTGGAGGGGATGCAAAGGTGTAAGAGAGGTGTCATTGGTCCAATTTATAGCCTCTCTAATGGTTTGAATCGTCGGGAACATGATGAAATGCGGGCGACGGTTTTGATTTTTGGTTAAATGACAATGCAAACGGCAAATTGACTGATGAGCTACGGTTTTAGAGGCTTTGAATGCACTAGGGTAATGGAGCGGTGATGACGGGTCGTAATGCTTCAAGCGGTTTTGAATTTGATGAACTGAGCGAGGAGAACGAGGAAGAATTGTAGACACTTGAGACTTTACAATGGCTCGGCTGATTTTCAGACAACAGTAGAGACGCACGCAGGAGGTTAAAGATGATGACTAGGAGAGAGAAAAAGAAAAAAATGAAAAGAAAATCCAAAAAATAATAAATAAAATTCAAGAAAATTCCACAAAATTTGTTGGAACCTAAAAAGATCAAATAAAATAATTTTGAGTTTAATTGAAGTTTATTTTAATCATTTAAAATATTTTTCTTTTTCTAATTATTCAAATTAAGCTGTAAATTAATCCAATAAAATTCAAATGTTTATTTTATTTTTAAAGCTTCAAAAAGACACCGAAAATAAAATAAAACAATTTTTATTTAATTAGAGTTTGATTTACTCACATTAAATTATTTTTAATTTCAAAATTTTCAAATTAAGCTTTAACAATTCAATAAAAATCAAATGGTGATTTTTATTTTGAAAAATTCAAAAAGGCTCCAAAAAAATGGGATGTTACAGATACAGTCGACCAGTTCTCCAACCAATGGCTCCTCTTTTTTGATTGAAACATCTGCACATTTTACTTTAACATCAATAGCTTTTAGTTGACTTAGAATGAATGACAGAGTAGTAGAATTGACTTCTTTCCTGTCTTCGATCTCCTTTATAAGATCTTTCTTTTCCTTGATAAGCTTCTCATTGTCTAACTTAAAGATCATATCGAAATTTGTCTAATTCATATCCAATCTTGCTTTACTTCATCTCCAATCTTGCTTTCCATGTTATTCTTCTCTATTCTCTTAATTGTTTATGCAGTTCTGATTGTTTAAACATAGAAAAAATTGGATAAGCCTGAGAAATGTGGAAAAATAATAATATAGAAGTAAATTTTTGCATTCTTTTTGTTCCTTGTATTTCTAAAGAAGTGTGTCATGGTCCTGTGTAGGCTTATCGTAGACCACTTGATGCTCCTTCAGGTCATCCAAGAGTTTCAAGTTGAGATCTTCAAGGCGATTGTACTCTGTAGCAACTTCCTTAAGAATCTCTTCTTTTTCTTTATGGCTTCTTCTTTTGAGAACAAGTTGGAATTTGAATTTCTTGGCAGCATTATCAGTGAAGACCAACTTGTTCTCATACTCTTGGATGAGCTGACAAGTTAAGTTGACTGAAATAGCAAAGTTAGAATTACAAAATTTCTTCAAGTAATTAGAGCAAAAGTTTGTTTAACTCTTTAAGCTTTGTAATTTCTACATCTTTAGATATATCCTTGCTGGTCGCATTTCCCATGAAGGCCTTAAAAAAGCTGGAATTCCAGTTGCTTTCTATGGATATGATAGTAACAAGTCATTTCTCTACTATCTAATCAAGAAATGAAAAGACTTAAGTAAAGAGATTATTACCTTGTCATTCAAGTCTTTTCTTTGATTCTCCAATTCACTATATCCTGATTCATCTGGTATAGTAGGTTGGTCCACCCACAATTTTGAAGAGCAGGTCAGAGCACCTCTTGGTTCAAATGGTGGTCTCCATGCCACCACAGCACCAGTTTCAGAAGTAAGAGTTGGAGGAGAAACATTTTCCTATTCAAAGATCATTAAGAAAGAAGAAGGCAATTTCTCAGTCATAACACATTTGAAAAACTAAAGATTACTTGTTAAATGGATTGAAGGGTTAAGTCCTAACCAACATCCTGGTTGGGAACAACTTCAATCCTCTCTTCCATAGCAGGTGGAACTTCAGTGGTAGGAACTTGTTCGACCACCTCAGTTCGCCTTGTCCCCTCTTCCACTGGTGGGATTTCCTCATCCACCATTTTCATAGGAATCGAGGCTTCCTCGATTGTTTCTATAGGTGTCTGTCTTGGGGAGGTCAGAACATCTCCGACCACTTCCTGAGTGACCACCTTAGACACTGTTGTGTCCTCCAAGCTGATTTGTGCAAACTCCGCTACATGAGGAGCAGGCAGTGGCTCCACTCTGGATTCTTCAATTTTAGCAATTGGAGCAAGAGAGGTGGTCGGAGGGTTGATGCAGACAAAGAAATTCATCTAAGTAAACATTAAAAAATCAAATAAAGAAAGTCATGTTAAAAATACTTACTTGAAGCGGAGCCAATCTTGGTCTCGAAAGAAAATAGGACGTCAGTAGCAACTAATTTACCACCGTCAACGTCGGTGATATTAACACTAGGACTGCTAATTCTAGGTTTTCTAGCCAAGATGAGGGGAGCTTCTTCTTCCTCAATCTCATGTCCCTCACCCTGAAGATATGGGACCGCTAGGCACTGCTCTAAACACTTCAACACTTCTTAATCGGCAGCGAAATCAGAACTCGCTAGCTCTATTCTCTCTATCTCTCTACACCAAGTGAGAATGAGAGAAAGACTAAGACTATGCAAGTTTTATAGCCGCGTGAATGAAAATTTTCTGCTGACCATGAAGAGACAGCAGTGAATCGGATTCCCTCCCGCTGCAGACTTTTTTGCATGTGGGGGAGGCTTTGCATGCATGCGACACATGAATGACGGGATGTGACGCGATGGAACGTCCCTCCCACTAGGGCGCACGAGGTGTAGAGGGACATCATGCCCCAGGGGCATAGACTAGCTAGCTCAGGCCCCAGGGGCACGGACCACTACTACAGAAAAGGTCTTCACATACGGTTCAAAAATGTCATCACAGACGGTTTCATGAGCCGTCTGAGTCTATGGGTTAGTGATGACATGAGGTCATCACAAACGGTTTTTCAAACCGTCTATGATGCATACTGTCATAAACGGTTATTAACTCAGAACCGTCTATGATAGTCTACTATCACAAACGGTTTGTAGATGAAACCGTCTGTGATACATGATGTATCACAGATGATTTGTAGATAAAAACGTCTGTGAGAGATGATGCATCACAGACGGTATGTCCTAAGGAACCGTCTGTGATATTCTTTTGTATTGCTAAATATATTTTTGTTTATTGGCTAGCATCAGGAAATGCTAGCCATGCCCTCTGAAACAAGCTGAAACACAACAAATAAATGTACACATCCAATTCACATTCATTTCAGAAAACAAGCACATCCAATTCACAAATCAATTAACTAAAATTAACCATTCATGTACATTTACACACATGTACCGTTAAGTTCAATATCTTATCCCAATCAAGTTCAATCTATATTGTGGAACTTCCCATCTAGATTTATGACCTCACGGTTCAAGAATGACGCAAGCTATCTTCGAATGTTTATGAGCTGGCCCTGTTCCAACGTAGTTTCGTGATGGTCGCAACCTGTCGCTACGAAGATTAAATTCATGCATATATAAATTGATAAGTGAAATAATTATCGCGAGATTGACAAACCTAAGGATCATTGGTCATCGCGGAACTGACGTAGTTCCATGTTGTGGCAAACATAGAATCCACAGAGGTTGTAGGTCGACGGCTGCTGGTGGCACTGCAAAAATAGAATTGGTTAGTTTGAGAGGTATTACAACGAAGTGTTATATAGGATTAATGTGTACTAGGAATACCGGGAATTTTAGATCGTGTCGCAGAGTCCCTCCCTTGCATATCCCTCCTTTTATAAAGTACGTCTTGAACGACCTACGTGATTCCAAAAACTTAGCCTTAGCCATTGCAAAGAAAGGAAAGACTGTACAATAGAGTTATCTATGGAGGAAATGTGTTTACCCGTTAATTAATTGTTGGACAACTGTGAAGTTGTGTTTGGCCCTCTGTAGGGAATCTAAGTATATTACCAAGTTCTGTTTTGGTATAATTACAATTAGAATCCAGTGGAACCTACACAGGTATGTCGCCATGGTCATTAAACCTAAGTTCGTAATGCTTATAAAGTAAAAATCAACAAGTATAGCCACTAGTGCAGCATACTTACTCCTGGTTGTAGGGCAAAAGTATGAATTGCTTGTTGCGGTGAGCCAGCAATGAGTCCGCCATGTAATCCTCGACGAATTTTGCATTCTCCTTGATGGTTTGCTCGCAGACAATGTGTGGGTCGAGGAAACTACTACCTTAATTCGAATTCCTTAATTCATATATATATATATATATATATATATATATATATATATATATATATATATATATATACACACACACACACACACACACAAAAGCAAGGAGTTATATATAACATTTATCAGTATTACACGAACATTGACTGTGATTGTACACACTTATAGTGTCCAGCATCGCATGAGTGAGACGTCGAGGGAGTCGAGGTTGAAGAGACAGAACATGTCATCAAAGGTCACCGTGAAGACAGAGTCTTGAGCCTCGTGGTTAAAATGACCCTTCTTGAACTTGACGGTGACACCCGAGTGTCGTTGTTCATCCGTCTTGTTGGCCTGTTCCATGTACCATATATGCAATCTTGTGCAAGCCAATCCTAGGGTAGGGTTGTCAACCTCTCGACCAACGGCTCGCCTAGCATGAATTTCCAGGCCAGCGGCAAGAAGGGGATATC
Organism: Ampelocalamus luodianensis; assembly: GCA_036346255.1. Lineage (NCBI taxonomy): Eukaryota > Viridiplantae > Streptophyta > Magnoliopsida > Poales > Poaceae > Ampelocalamus > Ampelocalamus luodianensis. The sequence continues at coordinate 46,009,057 of CM070634.1, read as the reverse complement.
AGAACAGGAGTCAACCGTCTTCGATTTGCCCTTACTGCCTCGCTTTGTATAGGTCGACTTCACAAGAGTCGACCGAGCACGAGGTGTAGATGCATTTGATGCACCGAGCCCTTGCTGCTTCGGTGCAGGTAGCTCTGGTACAGATACTTCCTGTGAAGTTGACACCGGTGCAGGTAGCTCCAAGTAGATATCTCTCTTGGGCCACTGGATGAATGCTCCAATGGCTTGCCCTAAAGTCACGACCTCATCGTTTGGGGCTTCTCCAGCTGGATGACCTCAAAATTGGCATAAACATCGTCCACATTCACTTTTGCGAAACCCAGCGCTATATTTACACCGTGCAGCAAGGCCTATCAACCAGATGGATACGCGTGGCCCCAAGCAGCATCTAGGGCAATGGAGCCACATCTCACTTAGAGCTTGCACTTCGTAGCCCCTTACATAACGATACAAAATTAGCTACTCCAACAGGCCTATCAATGGATTGAGCATTTCAGGGATAATAATTATTACCAGGATGTCATCAACAGGAAATCTGTTATCGATTTCTAAGTTATGGTTGGACGCGCAGCTACTCGAACGTTTGGGGGCTAGCTAGCAAAGTAGCGGCGGGGGCTTCCAACTGATTAGTGAGGGATGCACGAATCTCCTCTCGTACGACATCCCGCATCTCTTCTCTGAGGGATGCACGAATCTCTTCTCGTAGCTATGCTTCGCACTCGGCTTTGGTTCTCTTCCTACTCCGGTATGTCCCGGAGTCCTTTGAGAATCCATCTTTCCATTGAACATAAAGACCAATGCCTTTTGTGCGACCCGGATGCTCCTTGTTTCCCAAGGCCACGAGAGTATATCTTTCTCCCTATCTTTCTGGAATGAGCCTTAGGAAGATTGTGCAGTACTCAGCTCTTCCTACAAGAGCCTGACATGTTATTTCACTTCCTATGAAGTTATCGAATAATTGTAAACTTGGTAGTTCGATATCTTACCAGGCGTCAAACACTTCCTCGTCTACAGGGTTTGGAAAGGAGGTGACCCCCGAAGACACGGTAGATAACCTCGCCATTAGCCACTATTTGGAACGCTCATCAATGATCTCGGCAAATGGCGGGGAGGCACCCAACTGGCGTGCATGCTCGTTCTGATGTCGAGTCTGTGGGGGTGCGTGTTTTTTCCCTGGAGGGCCCTGTGCGCCTCACTTTCAATCTTAAAATCATTTGTCATATTCTTCGTCACAAAGTCTTCCCAGTACTCCTCCATGAACGAATACTTCTGGAAGGACGTCAAATCCTTCTCCACGTAATCCTTGATAAGCGTGCTCTTGAAGTTCCTCCACGCTTTGCACGCCACTAGCAACACGTATCTTTGCACGGAGGCCTTGTGTTGTTCCGGTATCTGGAACGATTTTAAGTTTTCCTTCACCAGCACATTTTTCTGATTCTTATCTTTGGTCAACTCCTTCCATGAATCATAGGTGATATTAACCCGTTTGCGTGCAACTATTTCGACCGTTGTCCGGAATGCGGACGCTGCTCGGCGAGGACTCAGAGGGGCCCAAAACACATCGACTCTCGTGATGGTAAATCGGCCCTTGGGCCTTTTCGATATTTCTCTTTCCTTGTGCTTCGATTTTCCAAAGGACGGCACATCAGACGCATGAGGCGACGATGATGAAGAATGAGCGGACATCTTCACGAGAAATAGAGGTTCTGTCACGCATCAACATATTATCATAAGATTCTCTATGTATGGGTATACACACCAATTAAATGACATAATTGACATATAAACATTTAAATCCTCCAAGTCAACCAACAACACTTGATCTACTGATAGAATAGCATGTATTATGAATTGGATCACAGAACTAGAGGTTCAACCAATTAACCAACCAAAAGTAACAAACTAAATGCTAAAGATCAATCAACAGTAGTAAGCATTCCATTTCAACTAGAGCTCAAGTTCAAACCCGATTATCAAAACAATTCCAGTACAAGACTATTATCATCACAGAGCATTCATCTCAAGCCCACTACACCACATTTCAATATGAACATATCAAATGCAAAGGGGTAATAAAATTAAAATATTGTGACACTCATGAAGCAGATGGCAAACAAAGCCAAGCAATCAGAGCAATGTGTGAGGGGAAGGGGTGTCGGGGTCGACAACTCGGCATCTATTACCTTTGGGCGTCGACGGACGGACGAGCAGGGAGCACCGGAGCAACAGGGCGGTGTCGAAGGGGAGGAGGGGCACCGGGTTCGGGGAAGCGGTGGCTCGTGCTCGGGGAGGACGGGCGGGCTTGGGGGAGGAGGCACGCCGGGCTCGAGGAGGAGGCAACGTCGAGGACGGCAGCAACGGGCTTAGGGAGAAGGCGGTGACGGGCTTGGGGAGGAGGCGGCGGCTTGTGCTCGAGGAGGAGGCAGCATCGAGGACGGCGGCGACAGGCTCGGGGAGGAGGCAGCTACTCGTGCTCGGGGAGAAGGCGGCGGCTCGTGCTCGGTGAGGAGGTGGCATCGAGGTCGGCGGCGACGAGCTCGGGAGGAGGGATGTTAGAGAAACTTAATCGTTTTGAGTGGGGGCGAGGCAAACCCTAGAGTCTGAAAATAAATGGAGATGGACATCACAGACAATTCCAATAAATAACTGTCAGCGATATCTAATATATCACAAACGGTTTTTAGATGGAACCGTCTGTAATATCTGATGTATCACATACAGTTTTTAGATGAAAACATCTCGTGATATCTGATGTATCACAGACGGTTTTTAGATGGAATCGTCTGTGATATTCTTTTGTATTGTTAAATCTATTTCTGTTTATTGGCTAGCTTCAGGAAATGCTAGCCATGCCCTCTAAAACAACCAGAAACACAACAAGTACATGTATACATCCAATTCACATTCATTTCAAAAACAAGCACATCCATTTCACAAATTCAGATATGGCACATTCTCATATACATAAATGCAAATTCAGAACATATATATGACACATAAACATTTTATTCATCATTTCACTTGCTTATCTCCTTTAAAAATTAGCCCTTCATGATGATCGACGCGTATGTAGCTAGTTTCGTCATGTCGTTCTTCCTCGACCCTTATGCCATTTCCGAAAGGAGGTAACTCATCAAATTGATTGTATTCTTCCTCGTCCACTACATTCTCAACTCCGACAATCCTCCTTTTTCCATGAAGAACTACGTGACGCTTCTTATTTGCCTGGTCGGTTACATAGAAGACTTGAACAACTTGGTTAGTGAGTACGAATAGTTCATCTTTGTATCCGACACGTTCGAGGTCCATGGTAGTGACGTCGTACCTGTCGACCTTCACCTATGGGAGATGGACCCAACGGCACCGAAACAGCAGGATCTTCAAAAGCACGTAGTCGAGCTTCCAAATCTCCTCTATGAACCCATAGTAGGAGCTCCTCAACCCATCGGTACTAAATGCATCTTTGTAGACACCATTGTTCTGGTTAGTGCTCTTTATAACCTGAGCCTGCGTATAGAATATGTACCCATTTATGTCGTATCCTTACCATGTCACAACTGTAAATGTTGGCCCTTTTGCCAACCATGTCAGCATATCACTTGACGAGCTCCTAGCGAGTCGCTCCTTCAACCATTGGTTGAACTGACTGTTGTGTTGTCTCATGATCCAAACATCCAACCGCTCTGGATTCTGTTGCCAAAGCACATCCTTGTGCTGGTCGATATATGGGGACACTTCAGTCATGTGTTGTAAGACCGTGAAATGGGTCTCATCTCTGAAGTGATTGTTTTCCTTCCGATGGTCCTGATACCCTCGAGTCTCCCCTTATGGCGAGATCGAGGCACACCTATTGGTTCGACCTAAGCCATATAATCGACGCTGAACTCAATGACCTCTTCGGTTGCATAAGTTTCGACGATGCTGCCCTCCGGCGAGATCGATTCCACACATAGGACTTGAGAATTCCCATAAACCTCTTGAACGAGTACATGCTATGTAGGAACACGGTCCCACACATCTTTATCTCCCTCACAATGTGAACAATGAGGTGGACCATGATATCAAAAACGATGGAGGAAAATACATCTCAAGATGACATAGAGTCGTCACCACCTCGTCTTACAGAGCATCTAGTCCTTCGGGATCGATGACCTTCTGAGCAATTGTGTTAAAGAAATAACACAGCCTCATGATTATCTCTCGGACCTTGATCAACAAAATACTTCTAATTGCAACAGGGGGCATCTGTATCATCAGCACATGAAAATCATGAGACTTCATGCTAATTAACTTCAAATCTTCCATCGAAACAAGTTTCTTCATGTTGGCAGAGTAACTGGACGAAACTTTCACACCATGCAAGCACTGGCACAATTCAGTTCTCTTGGCCTTGGACAGAGTGTAACAAGCAGGGGGGAGGTACGTTCATCTTTTATCGGTCTTTGTCGGTGCTAACTCAGGCCTGATGTCCATATCAACCAAGTCAAGCCATACATTGACACTATCCTTTGTTTTGTCATGAATGTTCAGTAAGAGACCAATCAAGCTATCACATACATTCTTCTCTACGTGCATAACATTGATGCAGCAGCGAACTTCTAGGTGCTCCCAATAAGGTAAGTCCTAAAATATTGATCTCTTCTTCTAGATGTTCTTCTCACGGATCCTCGATTTACATCCCTTTCCGAGCACAACATCTAAATCCTTAACTATATCATAGACCTCTTTTTCGCTTAAATGCCTTGTAGCTGAACTATCCTCCTTCTCTCCGTCGAATTGTTTCTTCATCCTGCGGTATGCGTGAGCCTTCTAGAGGAACCTATGGTGACGCATGTACACGGTTTTGCGAGTGCTTTAGCCACACACTCTCGGTATCATCTAAGTAGTGAGTACATGCTTTGGCCCTTTTTGTACTCTGGCCCGACAGGTTAGCAAGTGCGGGATAATTATTTATGGTACAAAAACAAGGAGTGTAAAGTGAAGTACTCTCGTTTGTACGCATCCCATACCTGTACCCCTTCGATCCATAGTATTTTTAGATCTTCCATCAATGGTGCTAGGTACACATCAATATCATTCCCAGGTTGCTTCAGCCCTTAGGTAAGTATCGATAGCAAAATATACTTTCGCTTCATACACAACCAAGGAGGAAGGTTGTACATATAGAGAGTCACGGGGCAAGTGCTGTGTCGGCTGCTCATGTTACCGAAAGGATTTATTCCATCTGTACTCAACCCAAACCTTATATTCCTCAGTTCTGCACCGAAGTCTGCAAACCTCCTATCAATGTTTCTCCACTAGGTGGAATCAGCAGGGTGTTTTAGCTTTCCATCCTGGTTATGCTCCTCCGAGTGCCAACGCAACAGTTTTGCCTCCTTTATATTCGCAAAAAACCGGTTCAAATGGGGAATTACAAGAAGATACCACGCCACCTTAGCAGAAGTCATTTTTTCACCTCGATTCCCTCGCCATCATTTGATTGATTCTTACGCTTGTATCGAGATGCATTGCACATCGGACATACATGCATGTTTGCGTACTCATTACGATAGAGGATACAGTCGTTCGAACATATATGTATTTTTTTTTCTACTTCCATTCTCAGTTGACAAAGAACATTCTTGGCTCTGTAGGTGGTTCTGGGCAACTCATTTCTATCCGGAAGCATGTCTGCTAAGAGACCTAACAGCGTCGTGAAACTCTTGTCGGACCAACTGTTACTTTCCTTCAATTTCAGTAGTTCAAGCATGAATGATAACCTTGTGTATTATGGCTTGCAGCCCACGAACAAAGGCTTCTCTGAGTCCTCCATCAAGCCTTCGAATTTACCAAACCCTCTCTCACTATAGTTCATTTCTGCATCGCGAAGCATCTGATCAGATTGTCATCGTACAGCCTATCCGAATCGAAACTACAATCGACATCATCCAGCGGCATATCATTGACTTCGTCGGCGATGTTGTTATTACTACCTTCTTGTATAATCTGCTCTTCACCATGACTGGTCCAACGTGTATACCCATTTTTGAAACCCCTATGAATCAAGTGTGCCTTGATCTGTGCTTAGTTGTTAAACATCTTAAGATTCTCGCAGTCAATGCATGGACAGTACATATATTCCGCCCCCTTATTCAACATATCCATCGCGACAACTCTTGTAAAAGCGCACACGCCATTAATGTACTCTTCACTCACACGGTTCTTAGCGTACATCCAGTTTCGGTCCATCACACGGTTCATGTTGAAAACCCTAGAAATAAATAAAAGGGTGACCATGGGCTTCACTAGCGATTTCGGCGTAAACGCCCGAAACTACTCAAATTAAAGGATGCTTATGCTCCAGTAGCTCACCTCGATCACGAGGAGGTCCAAGGCGGCTGGTCGTCAGTGAATAGAGGCGATAGCGGCAAGCTCCTCGGTGACAGGTCTTCTCGGAGGAAATAAACTGAAACGAAGCATATGCACATCTTTAGGGGTACATATAAATGGGAAAATCGACCTTGGTGGGGTCGAGCACTCACCGGAGAAGCGTTGACGTCGATGGTGGCGGCGGTGATAGAGAGGTCCACGAGAACAGCTCGACGTGGGCAACAATAGCTGAAATGGACCACACGATCGAGTGGGCTCAGTGAGGTGAGGCGATACTAAAATCGGGCACGGAGAAGAAGACTGTTGAGGAGTACACTGCAATGGATGACAAGTAAGCGAGCAAAATGGCGCACCGTCTGTGATGGGATAATTATCATATACGATTTTTAACAAAAAAACCTTCTATGACATGTAGTAATATCACAGACGAGTTATTATTAAGAACCGTCTGTAAAGTGTCGCAGACGATTTCCAACAAAAAACCATCTGTGATATGTAGCAATATCACATATGGATATTATTAAGAACCATATGTGATATTACTTGTTCACAAACGGTTTTTAGCGCAACCAGTAACACATACAGGTCTCTAAACCAAAACCATCTGTGATGTCATGTAATACAGACAGTTTTGTCAATTGTCTGTAATGAGGCGTTCAGTATTAGCCTTTTATAGTAGTGGACGAGCTAGGTCCCTAGGGGCACGGACTAGCCACGTGGTATGCGGAGGAGGCGTCTAGGCCTCTAGGGCACAGAGTAGGCGGTCCGGCCCCTTGGGGACCAAACTTGTCAATGTGTCGAGCGCGGAAGCTCCGCGGTGCCATTTTTTCTTTTGATGTCGAGAGGGGATTACATTTGCTATTGAGGGCATCAATAGTGTCATTATCATTCAGATTCAAGTTCATCATCCATTATATAACATCCCTATTGTATTATCATATATACACTCAGTGTGTCCACAACAATAAAGGATCTTCTTTTAGATTGTGCTCTCATACCATTTTCCCAGATAAGCTCGATAGGGAAACCTATGTTCCGATCATCGACAACGTTTGATTAAAATGAATCAATAAATCGAATTCCTTAGGTTTACTATAGCATTTATATGAAATCACGAGAATTTCAATGGAATCAAAACATCCACTCTAATCTCGTGTGTTTTACACATGCATTCCTATCCTATTTCTACTTTTTTTTTATAATCATGCGAATCAAATAGACCCTTCTTCGGAACAATCGACTAATTGCTATGGAACACTAAATATAGTACTATCTATCTGGAACTTTTTATTATTATTTAATTTATTTTCTAAAAATATTTTAAAGGTAATCTCTTCCTAACTTTATTTTCAATTCTGACCCATTTGGCCACGCCACAACGTGTGGCATGGCAAAAGCACGTTATCACGCTACGGACCTCGGTGTGGCTAACAAGTGCTGTCATGCCACTCCTCTTGGCGTGATAGAACTTAGCCCAAAAACAGACACGTGTTGACTCGAATGGCTATCGTGGCAGGTTTGGCCACGCCGTGGTCGGTGGTGTGATAGCACAGTTTGGTCATGTCACGGTCATGGCACGACCAAATGAGTTGAAATTGAAAATAAAACTAGAGAGAAATTATCTTTAAAATATTTTTAAAAAATGGATTTAAAATAAAAAAAAGCTCATATATCTGTCACTGTCTACACACATATTGAGAGAAAGATCAATTTCTGATAAAAAATAGTTGTTGGGTAGAAATTAAACTGCACCAAAGTTTAAAGTAATAAATTTATCGCTGAAAAAACCGTGTTGCGGTTCCCGGCCAATACCGCAAGGACCTTTGACAGGGCCTCATTTCGTATACGGAAATTTTACCTGAATCCTACGGAATTAAACTGTTTCACGTAAAATTCTCACGTTGCCCAAGCGGTGTTTTAAACCCTGGCTAAACAACTTTCAACAGGAATATGCCCCGGCATTTTTCTGTCGAAATTAGTTTTTGCTACTGCAGAAAAGTTACCGCGATGGCAATTAAAGCAAGGAAAGCATCCCAGCAAGAAGCAGGAGGGTATTGCAGCGAGCGAGGGAGAAAAGACAGCACTGCTAGTGTAGCTGCAGCGCGCCTGGGGAACCCCAAAAGTTTTAGGCCAAGCGAACCGAGGGAGGGAAGCCGAAAAAATCAAAAGGAACGCAACGCAACCAACGCAACATGCTCTCTCTCTCTCTCCTCTTCGCAGGCAGTGAGGCTGGCAGGCAGCACTAGCGCAGGCAACCTCTCTTCCCCCCTTTCCCTCCTCTTCGCAGGCAGCACTACCACAGGCAGCAATAAAGAAGCTGCTTCCTCTGCGTCTCTCTCTTCGTCTTCCTCCCGAACCCCAATAAAACGTCTCCTCCCTTTCCCTCCTCTCCAATTTGTGCTGTGTGCTCATCACTTCCCACTCGGCCACTCCCCGAGGCCAAGGAGCTCTAGTTAAAGCCACCCACTAAGCTCATCTCAGCTCGCCATGGAAGGGGAGAAGCCGCAGCTCTCCTCTTCCTCCTCCGCCGCCATTGCGGCCACCTGAGCTCCCCGTCCAAGAACCCACTCACCGCGCTGTATATAGTAGCTCATGGCTTTTGCCACGTTGTTTGACTCGCTCTACTGCCCGGAGGAGCGCCTCGACCTGTTCCAAGAACCGGACGAGGAGGGGTGGCCGGAGCGGGAGCGGCGGGCGGCGGTGGCGGTTCTTGACGACGAACTGCCGGCGCTGTTCGAGGCGCTTAGGGGGAAAGAGGAGGTGGTGCTGGCGGAGGAGGACGGGTACGGCGGCGCGGCCGGGCGGGAGGCGGCGGTGGGGTGGGCGGAGGGCGCAGCGGCGAGGCTGGGCTTCTCCGCGCTCACGGCCGCGCTGGCCGCCGCGTACCTTGACCGGTGCTTCCTCGGCGGCGCGCTGCGGCTCGGGGGCCGGCCCTGGATGGCGCGTCTCGCCGCCGTGGCCTGCGTTGCACTCGCCGCCAAGGTGGAGGAGACGCGGGTGCCGCTGCTCCTCGATCTCCAGCTCTGCGCCGCCGAGGGCGGCGACGCCTACGTGTTCGAGGCCAAGACAGTGCGCCGCATGGAGCTCCTCGTGCTCTCCGCTCTCGGCTGGCGGATGCACCCAGTGACGCCACTCTCCTACCTTCACCCCCTCCTCGGCGCCGGCGACGCCGCGCGGCTGCACCACTGCGAGACCGCCCTGCTCGCGGTAATGGCCGGTGGGTTCTTGGCTCTTCTCTCCTCACGTACTAGCTACTACGCGCATTGTCACACGCACAAAAAAAAAAGACTTGATCTTTATGTTTAGCGAGCAAAGACTTGATCTTTATGCTGTGGGTGCGCCGCAGATTGGAGGTGGCCTCGGCACCGGCCGTCGGCGTGGGCCGCCGCGGCATTGCTCGCGACGGCCGGCTGCGGCGTCGACGGCGGCGACGCCGAGTTCTTGTCGCTCATCAATGCCCCCAAGGTCAGCACCGCGCGTTGTCAATAGTAGTTGGCACAGTTATTGCTTGTCTTGTTGTACCGTGGTCGAGTACGTTTCGTTGTCATCGTCGTGGTCTTGCATGGAGTGCATATATGTGCTCAACTGATCGAAGTGCGTGCGTCTCGCCGTGCCGCAGGACGAGGTGGCGGAGTGCGCCAAGATCATCTCCGAGGAGGCGACGGCGAGCTTCATGGGCTTCTTCGTGGTTGACGGCGGCGGCAATAAGCGCAGGCGTGCGGCGGTCGGGCTGCACTCGCCGCCGCTGAGCCCGAGCGGCGTGATCGGCGTGGCGGCCTGCTTCAGCTGCGAGAGCTCATCCAGTAGCGCCGACTCGCGGTCGGGCGCGGTCACAGCGTGGCCGGCGTCCGTGTCCGTGTCGTCCTCCCCGGAGCCCCCCGGCCGGCCGCTCAAGCGCGCGTCGATGCTTCCGCTTCCGCTTCTCCCCGACGAGGAGAGCCGCGACGCCTGGCCGCCCGCCTACGCCGCATGAGGCACGGTACGGCGGCGCTGGCCTACCACCGCTGCCTACGGCCCGACCGCTCGTCGTAGAGCGTACATGGGAGAAGAAACAGGTGATCTCAATCAACCAACTAAGAGAAGCCAAGACCAAGAAAAGAGAAGATGTAATTTTGCTTGCTTGTTGCAATGCAATTGCAATTATGGTTCTTGTTAGGGGAGGGAGGGAGGAAGTTTAAGACATTAGCCATTGATGGTTCTTGGAGTTGCATGCTCAAGGAGAGCCATGGAGAAGAAGGCCGCAACGGCAGGGGAAGCTGGAGACGATGGTGGGCGCTGTTTTGTCCTGTTTGGTTTAGTGGTACCAGTACTGCTTGTTGCCTCTCTCTACACTGCCTTGCCTTGTCATCAATACAATTCCCCGCTTCCCATGAGCTCTACGTGACATTAATGTCCCTATTTTGCTTCTCATTTTATATCTAAGTAAATGTTCATACCCCTCCCTCACTTTGCTTGTGTGCCCTAGTGCGTTAGCATTAAAATTTCTGGGAATGTCTCAGTTCATGCGCTATGATTAATGAGTTGGGAGAAAAACACGAGGGATATGTTTCAAGTAGGCTGATCACAAAATTGATTGAAACACTTGATTATTATTCTACACCAGTAGAATATAAATTTTCATACATATACAGAAGGTATTTTCGATGAAAAAAATACATACAGAAGAGGCTGCAAAATTTATATGGAGGAATTTTGCAGTAAACATTGCAACTCTTCTGAAATTTTCTTATAAAAAATCCTTCGTTCCAAATAGGGTTTGAATCGCTCTCTTCAACTAAAAGCATTTATGAAATGATGCAGTATAAACAACCTTCTAATTGGTGAAATGGCCACAATAAAAAGTGGCAAGGAATGCAAAAAAAAGAAGAAGAAGAAGAAGAAGAAGGTTGATTACTCATCAGCCTCCTTGCACACCTTGGCAGGGGGTGGCATGTGTGATGGCGCAATGTGGCTTTGACTTTTCCCCCCTCTTTTTACTCATTCTAATTCCTACGTGGACCAGCCTATGTCCACACAGAATGGACACTGTTAAGAAAAGTATGGAAGAGAAATTTTATTATACTCTTCATTTGGTGTAGACAAGAAAATATAAAAAAGGTAAAAATTTCTCTAAGAAAAAAAGATAAAGGGGGTAAAAGCATAAAGATGGGAAACTCCCGGGCTTGCCACGTAAAGACAAGTGAGGTGATACACACTCACTGTAGTAGCCAGTACAAGTACTAGTACCATGAGAGAGAGAGAGATATATGTGAACTTTAAACTTTAAAGGCAAAGAAGAGGGCAGCATCTTGCATGGAGGGAAAATAATGGGGAAGATCCCACGGCTTGGATGGATCTGGATATCACAATGATTAGGTGCACCCCGGTGGATTAGTCCTATTACTACCACACGTCCACACGCAGCAAGACATGCTTGCTATCACCTTATGCTGCATTAGTTATGCATGATGCGAGCATGAAATTATGGGTAGAATCATGGGGTGGTCTTAAACAAATGTGCACATTCTACAAAATTGTAGTTTCTCATGAGGCATTTCTTTACAACTCGTGCAAGATTGCACGACTATTGCTATGCGAAAGTACTTTTTTTTCACTTCAGTCCTCGCAGTTGCTTCGTATTTTAATAAGCTCAGTTTTAATTTTTAGGGAAATCAGACCACTCGCACCGCAAATATGGGAAAAATTAGAAATAGCATCCGAGCTAAGGTTGACAAGTGGGTTTGAGGTTGCCAGCGGGTGCGGAGCAAGGAACTTTATGACGAGCTTCATGTGTAAGGTATTATCGTATAAAAAAGGGTTCAAATGTAAGGTAAAAAAGTTCGACAAAAGACTTCAAACTTGTAAGGTAAAAAAGTTCGACAAAAGACTTCAAACTAAGTAATAGACAAATTCAAATAGTCCAAATTAGATATCCCCATGTCCTCCATTTACAAATTAATGGGCGGTTTCTTTCTCTTGGTTTCTGGGGTGCAAATGTGACATACTAGGTTGTGGTATTAGTATTAATAGCCTGTTTTTTTTTTAAAAAAATTAAGGGTTCAATTGAACTCCCATGAACAGTGCAAATCCGCCCCATCTGGGTAGTGAGACATTAATGTTACCTTCTAACTTCCAAACTCTTATAGTTTCCTGAGCAATTTTACTTTTTTTTTTTACTCTCCTCGTTGACAAATGTAGTATTCATAGTCAAAATTTACTAACTTAGACCACTAATACACCTCGATTGGCCATACTGTTGCCCTTTTTGCCAATTAGACCATCATAGCCACACAATTTGCTAAGCTGTAAGGCATATATGAACTCTATTGTCATAGATCAGGTCCAACCACTCAAGAAGAACTTTTCAAATGAGATCTTGTACCCTAGACATTACACCACATCTCAAACCGGAATTGCGCATGCCGAGATGCTAGACGGAGCCAGAAATTTGATCACTTGTAAGAACACAGTAGTATAAAATTATACATCGTTGTAGTTACTACATGCACATGGTAAGAGGCAAGCAGAGGCAATCAAGAATGGTTTGAGATTTCACTCGGGCATTGGGAATGATGGTTACTTGCATGTGAAAGTATCAGGGCGACGTGGCTTGTAATCTACGAACAAACGTGATAGAAGATGCCAAAGCAACCATAAACAATCTACAACGGTTAAAGCAAAATGGTGCGTGTGTTAACCGGATCATGCTGTCGAAACCACCAAAACCATCCGAATTGCAAAGCGCTTTACTCGTTGTCTCCTGCTTGGACTTTTCTAGGCTTTGACCTCGAGGCAAGAGATTGTTGTTACATTGAGGGGTCCCTTTCCTTTCCTCCAAAGACTGCACACATCAAAGGGTGAGTCTCACTGTCCCCCTCTCCCTGGCCTTTTCTCCATGGCCTCTTTTGGTAATTAACCTCCCACACACTGAATGATAATAATATGAACTCGGGTTCGTATGTACTCACAATCTGTGCCATCCATTGGTTTTATGAGATCTGTGCCGAAATTCTTTTTGTTTTTGTTTTCGTTTTTTAATTAGTTAATCGGAGGGAAAAATGCTAGATGTGCAGTATGCGTGAGACCCGTGCACGTCCTCCTTTCTCCCTCCCTCTCGTTCTCTTTCCCCGTCTCATTCTCTCTCCCCATCTCAGTCTCTCTCTCCAACCTCTCTCTGGTGAGTAGATGAGCTGGCGATGCATGAGCAGAGGATCTGGAGCGGCAGCCGGCAAGCAGGAGAGAAGACGACAGTGGTGCATGTAGGAGGGGGTGGCGTGGCGGTGCAATTGAGGGGGGGGGGGGAGTGTTGCACTGACGTGGTGCACCTCTACCAAGATCTGGCACCAGTGAGCCTGGATCTGGCACCGGCAAGGCTAGATCTAGCAACGGGGAAGACAAAACGCCCCTTGTCGGAGTTGAAAAAGGTGCGGGCTAATGAGCCATCAGGCTGAGGTGCACCATGATGACCTTGCATGAGACGGATCGGTGGCCAACCTGGTGAGGTGGTAGGGCTTCTTCCCCAACTTCAGCCAGCGGTGATGCGGTAGCCCTTCTTCCCCAAATCTGACAAGATCCAACCATCCCTGTCATCGCCGCCAGATCTGGCCGTTCCCAACTCAGCCGCCTCCGGATTTGACCACCCCGACCTGTTTGCCACCTTCTTCCTCCTCCCCGTCGTCATTGTCTTCTTCCTCCTTGTCGTCATCCACCTTGCCAGATCGGCGTCGATGAGGAGTACACCATAGCCATGGTGTCAGCATGACGAGGAGTACACCACAGCCATGGCGTCGGCGTCGACGAGGAGTACACCATATACGAGGAGGTTCATCTTCATTCGATCCAACAAGGAGTACAGATGTACTCCTCCACTGCCATGTGCTCCATCGAGCCGTCCTTGCGCTAGCTTGGAGGGGTACATAGTACACACCGACGTCGCTCTCCTCTTTGGGCAATGTCATGCTTCTCGCTAGTGCACCACTGGCATTGTCATCATCACTGGTTCACTTACCCCACCCCGAGTACATCTTCCTCACCTCCGGTACAATACTCCATATACAATGCTTCTCTCTCCCATATACTCCCCATCATCATCCAGCTCGACGGTGTCGACGACGACGTCAAGGATGAGTACACTACAGCCATGGTGTCGGCATCGACAAGGAGTACACCACATACAAGGAGGTTCATCGTCATTCAATCAGGCAAAGAACACAAGTGTACTCCTCCACAACCATGGTCCTTGCTGCCGCCACCATGTTCTCCTTCAAGCGGTCCTCACGCTAGCATGGAGGGGTATAGTACACTCTGACGCTGCTATCATTTCTGATAGCCGGACCTAGCCATCACTGACCAAGGTTCCTTCGGTTTCGGCCATCCCGACCCGTCCGCGTCAGTTGTTGTCGTCGTCCACCTCGTTGATGTCGGTGTCAGCGAGGATTACACCACCACCAAGGTCATCCTCATTCGCCCCGGCAAGGAGTACACATGTGTACAATATGTGTGCTTGTTTGAGATGTGTACATTAACTGTACAAAAATACTCCTCACATGTACATGAACAATAGAAAATACTCACTCATGTGTGTACTGCTTGTGTACAGTGGACTGTGTGTATGAGTATAGAGGTATAGTGGACTATGTTTGTGTACCATGCATTGTTGCAAAATGCTTCTCTTATGTGTACCGCATATGTACTATACACTATGGTAAAATACTTCTTATGTGCAGAGTATGGAGTACATGATCCAAAATTCAAATTCAAACACAACTCAGGAGCATGGAAGAGAGAGAGAGTGCTGGTGGGTCCCGCATGTACTTTAATCTATTGTAATCAGTGCATAAATTTCCTCCCTTAGGAAATACAGCAAGAACCAGAAAATTAATTTTTACACGAATCTCAAAGGTAGCAGTGGAGGGGAGAGATTGTTGTTGCAGGTGGACCCGAGTGTAGATCACACACTGCCCTACACTGGGTACACATAAGCAATGCTTTGTTGTGTTTTGCTTCTTTGAAGCACTACACATGAGCATGGTGAAAAGCAAAAGTGTATCAAGATACCAAGACAAAGTGTGGGTTAAAAACGTTGCCATCCTATTTACCCTACCAAATAAGCAACATGAACTTTGCCACCAGCCAATTGTTGCAACTAGGAGGTTAATTTCTTGATCAATCTTGCGGAGGGAAAAAAATCATGTTATATATTCTTAGGGTTTCTTGGTGTGCTTTGGTTAGGGTATAATACTAAGCACTTAGATTCTGTTTGGAATGCACAAATTTCATAGGGAGTCCTCCAAAAACAACTTTGCAAATCCCCTCATCCAAACAGGGCCTAAAACGTTACATGTCAAAGAAATTCTACCATGCATCATTTTTCCCCGAATGAAGCAAGGCATGATTGATAAAATACGTCACATAGATCACAGGACCATGTCTTGACCATTCTTCCCATGATGTTCGTTGATTGGCACTGTATTTCTTTATCAGTGCTGTGCTTTGTCTGTCCCCTACTCTTTGTGTCACAACTCACAACCCATAAAAAGTCTCCTACAGTTTGAAACCCTGCTTAAGTGCGCCCACCTACAAGTTCTAAACAGGATAGCGCGCGCTCCCACATACAGTATACAGGTAATTTGTTAACCTACCTATCAATCGTCACGAACAGGCGCTGACACGTGGGCCCCCTCCATATGCGCAACTCACCTGGACCCGCTTGTTGGTGAGTAGCTCGCACCGAGTTTGCACATATTGTTTGTACACGGAGCATTTGTCAAACAAAATAGTAGTAGTAGTTTGTGGGTGAGGACTAGAGGACACACACAAGTCCTCTCCCCATGTGCTGCTACCCTCAACCTTTTCAGCCCCCTCTCCCACAAATCATTTGCTTGTCATTACTTGCTTCCATGGCATAATAAATCCAATCACCATCTGGGCATAGGTAACCCAACTTACAGCTGGGGCTTTGGACTAAGCACAGAGCAGTACGTGAGTATGCCACTATGCCCCCACATGATTAAACAAGACCAAAGAAAATAATAAAAGATCCAGCTTTTGTTTTGTCCTGTGGTGGAACAGACAACCGAGGAAGAAGGAAGGAGGAAAAATTAAAAAGGCAGAGAGCAGAGCATGCATGCAGGAAGAAGTGGGCACAGGAGCCTGACTGCAGTACTGTGTTTTCTCCAACATAAACAAAAAACTCTAGACCTACCAACTTGGTGTACCAACATGTCAAGTACACATTGCCTTGTTCAAGACAGGCCCCTGCAGCCCTAAAAAGCAAAAAACAAAAACAAAAACAAAAATCAAAACAAGTAATCCTTGTTTTTACTGTGAGAACAAAATTAAGGCCATTTTAGACCGCATGATTTGGACTGCTTCACTTGAAATTCTTGTGTTCCAAATAAGGCTCAAGTGTTAAGATCAGTTATTTTAATAGGAATAGCAAGGTCTAATATTATTAGTTTTCCGTGAATTTAGTTTTCCCACGGACATAAACAACTCTATCAATTTCTTCCTCACACCTTCTCTGCATCTAGGACCAAGACAATATTGTGACTCCCTCTATTTGAATGCAGTCACTTATTCCAGCGCAGTGATCTAATCAACACATGGTTTGTGTTTAGCATAGGCCTACTAGCCATTACATTCCTTTCACTTGTCAACGAATTAGTATAGAAAAATAATTACATTCTTTTTTAGGTCTATGCCTATTTCCTCCTAGCGATGAAAACGAACGGAAACGGACGGAAAAACCCCATTTCTACTTCCGTTTCTATATTTGTTGGCGGAAACGGGATCGGATTCGGAAAATGCGGGTTCGAAAACGGAATCGGGATATGCGGGTGCACGGAAACGAACCAATACGGCCGGAAACTCAACGGAAACGGACGAAAGCCCGGAACTTAAGCCGGAATACCGCACATCTTTATACTCACAATCACAATCACACACATCTTTGACGATGAAAACAGTAAAGCACGAATTCGGATATTCAAACGCAAATGAAAATAGTTTAGGATTTATCGTCCACACACTAACACAAGAACACTTGTGACACTTAGTTCGGATGACATCTAACAAATTAAAATGAGTCGGCATGAACATAGCACAAGACATCACATAATAACATGGCATATTTTTCCGGATGTTCATCACCCATCACACTCTGCAAAGATCATCCATCTCGTCAGGATCACTTTCACCGCCATCTTCCCGCATATAGTTTGGTCATAATTTATTGTTAAATGTTGTAAATATAAGGTCGCTACAATATACAACGATACGGCATACCTCATCATTTAGGGGGCACTTGGGGTCTAGAAGTGGAGAGTGGAGACCTAGGTTTTCTTAGATGGGCTAGTGTTGGGCCTCTAGGAGTTGGGGAGACCGGGGACAAAGATTGGGCCCGCTAGAATCCGGTAAATTCCGGTAAAAATACGGAAATATTCCGACCAAATACGAATTCAAAAAACGGACGGAAAACGCCGTTTCTACATCCGTCCGCATTCGACGACTTCCGTCCGAATTAGAACCGATTCCGGATATTTCCGAAAATACGGAAACGGACGGGTCAAATGTAGAAAAATGGACGGTTCGGACCGGGAAAATTTCCGTCCGTTTTCAACGCTATTTCCTCCTACATGAAACGTATGGGCGTGTTTGTCAATAAGCCATTACATTTCTGTTTGGTTTGTTTTACATGACACATGTTATGTGGAGACGGTAATTGGTGGTTCCTACGAGATTGGTGTCAACGAGCCATTACATTACCGTCAATGTTGGTGTCGTCCCCTTTCTCCGTCACGTCGAAGCCCACGACGAGCACTGCGTGGAACCAGTCTGCCGTGAGTGCATACCAGTTGATGCCGCCGTTGGAGAGCAGCGCGCCGGGGTGGACTGTGTCGGCAACGAGCATAGCATCGCAGAAGACGAGCGCACCAAAGGCGCGGTCGCGGCCGTCTGCGCTGTGGGCAAATCACGTTGTGTTAGGAGAGAACCGCTACCTCATGCATTGGAGCAAGACTATTGATTTGATCAGGTATTGATTTTCCTTTTATATCGTTTAGGGCTACATTGCTAGTTAAAGAAAGAAAATGAACAACTTAGGACTACATATTGGTGGGGGCACTGTCATGTGTGTAGGCTTTCTTGGTGGAGCTTGGACTTTTGTAGGAGAGTACGTGGGGCCCAAGGGGCAGTTGGGATGGATTTTGCTCTTGGTATTTTTTTTTCCTCTCTTGCTACTACTCCATGTTGGAAGTAGGAGTAATAACGAGTGATGAGAAGGGGCCAACATGTTCGTTGGACCACACTGGTTTGGTACTAGGAAACAGTGCCCAAAGCGCTTAAAAGATGCACGCCAACTTCCCCTTCCCTCCGTTCGAGTTGGCATGCACCTAGTTTTTTTTCTCATTTATTTAGCATGATTTTAAATTGAAATAGAAAAAATAGGGCCGCGACTTGACCCTGTTGGGTATTTTGAGCACGACATGAGGTATCATTTTTAGTATTTCGTTGAGAAAAATAATATTTTTGTTATTTCGCGTAAAAAAAACCTGAATAAGCCAAAAACTCACGTGCACCAGCCTCTCGTCATTCTCGTTAGGAGCTGAGTATAAGCTAAGCTAATCGTCAACTATTAAAAACTCAGCTACTATAAGCCAATCCTAGTTTTTTTCTTTATTCATCCTGTGAATGTTAAATGGTTTAAATTGAAATGTAGGAGTAAAACATTGTGCTTTTACATGAACTCAAATCAAAATAATCCCCTGACACATCGTTTTGCCGCTGACACATCGTTTTGCTTATGACTCGATATGCTCATCTAGTCCGGACAAGAGGTAAGGACAAGAGTAGGTGCCAAAGGGACTCAGCTTGTGGACAATCCAAGGGTTACCCAAGTCATAATACATTGACTTAAGGTATGCATTCTGAAGAGAGCTGTAGGCAGATCTTCTTGGACTTTGGGTGATCAAGCATATGATCGGAGACAGAAGATTGACGTCCGCAATCGGATCTCATTTCTCGAGCAATGCATATGTCCGATATGGATTTCATTGAATTTGGGGCTTTTTTTGTTGACAAGATGATATGGCGAGGTGGATTAACGGGACAACATTGATTTAGCTATGTAAAGGACGTGGAGGTCGAGGAAGGTGCAAAAAGTTAGAAGCGTTGCATTCTTGTATGTTTAGATATATCACGCACTTCATTTTCTCTTCCTCAGATCAAACACATTTTTTAATTCAAACTTCCAGATTTTGCGACAAACCTTACTAAAAAAACAACCTTCTCCCGCACCCTTCCATCAGTCTATCTCCTCCCATCTCTCATGCCGTGACCCACCTCTCCAACTTATGAGTTACCAGCTGGATGCCTGTGCATTACAACGGATTTCAAATAACAACAACAACAACAACAACAAAGCCTTTGATCCCAAACAAGTTGGGGTAGGCTAGAAATAAAACCTCCTCAAAGTTAAAGAGACGAGAGCCTTGCAAATAAAATAACATAACATAATATAATAATAATAATAATGAAACATATAAGGCTAAAACCCTAAACTGTACATCCTGCCATCCGAGCTGAGAGCCTAAAACACAACGCCTAAACTTTCTTAAGGTTCTGGTACATAGATCGCTAACTTCCATGCGCTCATATCTAAAGCTAATTCTTTAGCTACATTCTAATATCTCAAATATCTTTTAAGTGCTTCCTCCTACGTTAGCCTTGGTCGACTTCTGCCTCTTCTTCCGTTTTCAGTACGTCTTAAAATTCCACTACGTACCGGTGTCTCAGAAGGCCTCCGTTGGAGATGTCCAAACCATCTCAAGCGATATTGGACAAACTTCTCTTCAATTAGTGCTACCCCCACCCTATCACGTATATCCTCATTGCGGATTCGATCTCGCCTTGTGTGATCACATATCCACTACAGCATCCTCATCTCCGCTACACTCATTTTCTATATATGTTGTCTTTTAGTCGCTCAATATTCTGCTCTATATAGCATCGTAGATCTGATCGCCGTCCTATAGAACTTACCCTTTAACTTTTGAGGAACTTTTTTGTCACACAGGACACCCGATGCTTGGCTCCATTTCACTCACCCCACTCTAATCCTGTAGCTCACGTCTTCATCAATCTCTCTGTCTCGCTATAGCATCGATCCCAAATATCGAAACGTGTCCTTCCTAGGCACAACTTGTCCGTCCAGCCTAACATCTCCATCATCTGCCCCGGCACAACTGAAATCACACTTCATATACTCACTTTTAGTCATATTAAGTTTAAAACCCTTCGATTCTAGAGTCTTCCTCCATATCTCCAGATTCCTATCAACACATGTCCTACTCCCATCAACTAACACTACATCATCAGCGAAAAGCATATACCAAGGGATATCTCCTTGTATGTCCCGCGTGACCTCTTCTATTACTAGGGCAAAAATGTATGGGTTAACGCTGACCCTTAGTGTAGTCCTATCTTAATAGGGAAATCACTAGTATCACCACTACATGTTCTGACCTTAGTCACAACATCTTGGTACATATCTTTAATTAGGGTAACATATTTTGTTGGGATTGCAACGGATTTCAAATAAACATATAAATTCTAAACTTAACAAATCGATATGCATATGGCAATTATCCTTACATCTAAAATTTGTATACATAATTTGTATCCGATCAACAAGACACAAAGAGTGTTATCACAAACCACATGCGCAAATGATCTAATTATCCACTTAAGATCCTTATAGTAACATATACATATACGTATTTATTTATCTTTAAAAAATCTCACCAACTCAAAAGATGAGGATATAAAATCACGTAAATAGACCCTAGAATATAAAAAATTTAGTGAAGTAGGCTTTGTAGAAATTTGTACTACCTGCCTATTAGTTTGACCCCACAAATACTAAGTTTTGACTCCACCTACTATTACACATCCCCGACCTCGGCACCGGTGATGCCCTTCGGCGGAGTGCCACCGCCGCCAGACACAACGATTGCTGATGCTTTCCTCTTCCTCGACCACCTCCCGCCGCCACGTACGCGAGAGCGGTGTCCTCGCCGTCTCGCCCACTAACTGCCTCCCGGAGGAATCTACATGAAGATCTTTCCCATGTAGTACCTTCATGAAGGCTATGTTTGACAAACTATCAAGATCAGGAAGGAACCGAGACTAGATCAAGCAAATGCCACGATAGGATGGCTTGCTGTTACAGCCTATGACAGGATGGCTTGCCCGTGAAACGAGATCTCGAGTCACGAAAATTGATCATTTATCGTCGTCTCTCATTCGGCTCCAACTATTTGCCACTATTTTAGATGCAGTTGTTTATTTGCCCAATCTTTCACATTTTGTTTGATTATTTGCTATTTCTGTATTTTTCGTATTTTATAATTCATTTTTGTATTTACCCCACAACAGTGCGTGGCGGACATCATCTATGGAGAGGTATGGATGCTCGCGCCATCCCAGGGACATAGAGGTCATTTCAGGTGAGGTAAAATATAAAAAAGATGAAAAGTGACAAATAATCAAGCAAATGTAAAAAAATAAGATAAATAATCAACTGTATTCAAAATAGTCGCAAATCATTGAAACCATACGAAAGATAGAGCAAATGATCAACTTTCCTCACATGTACCAAACACTTAAAAAGGTGTAACAAGTCTTGACCTTGGGAAGAGCCAGCAGCCAAGCTTTGCAAAATCATGCACTGAAGTCGCCGTCAGATGTCCAGACAAGTCTCTTCTCAGCCATAGAAGAAGACAAACAGATGAAGCAGCAGGCTATACGCTCTCTGTTCTAGGCACGTATGAGATACCCTGTTTTTATACTCCATGGCTTCTAAATACTTGACCCTCTATGACTTTGATCAGTCAAACTTGTTAGTTTTTGACCAATGATATTTTTCTATCTATTTAGATTGGTTGTTCAATATGTGTCTCTAAAGTGAATCAAGGAACAAATCAACAAATAGTGACAATCAGGATAGTGCTGTTGAGTGCAATGATCAGATCAACAAAAAGGTCGCATCTGATTATAGAATATAGATAATGTGTGTCAAATAGCCAAAAAGGAGAGCAGAGGTGCCGGCGGTTGATAGAAAATAAGGGTTTTTTTTTTTACAGCATAGCACTTGGAAAAAAGCTTACGGATCTTTTATCTTGTTTGAGCATTTGTGTCTTAAGCATTCTCATATTCATAGGTTTACATTTGAACTTTTGCAATTTTAGGAGTATTTTGAACTTTGCAAAGTATACCTGTATACACACAAGAATGTAATATGCGTGTAATTTGCGCATGCTTTTTCTCTTAAGCAGGCAGGCACATGATGCATTTGATATGACATTGTTTTCCTTTTCTTTGCTTTGGCAAGTCCAATACGGGAGGGAGGAGATCGAGGCAGTGGAAGCAATTCAGTAGCTAGGGAGATCGGATGCATGATGAGAACAAGCAAAGCAAAGCAAAGCAAAGCAAAGGGTTTAGGTGTGGGCCAGCAAAATAATTGGGGAATAATATGATGGCAATCTACTCTTTTTTTACCCTCCCCTCTCATGGCGACAATCCCTGTAGTAGTGCTGCCGTATAAATCCTATCCGATATTTCTTTACAACGCACTGCGTCCACGTCATTTCTTGCAAATTTTCTATGAAATACCCGTGTTCCGAATAGACCATAACTTTCCTTGCAACAACTCCATTGGCTTGCTCGCTAAGTGTTAATTTGCACAAAGTATAATGGCAAATGTGTTAATTTGCAATCAACTCACAAATAAAGTTAGTAAATTCTTATAATTTAAAGTATAAGTGCGAATTCTAACACCATAAGAGCAAACACAGGAAAGATGACACTTTAAACAGGGGATTTGTCTATAGGGCACTGTAGGCTTGTTTGGTTGCCATTATGATAAAAAGTGGTGGCAGAAGGTAGCCCGAAATCATATGATTTTTGTCTGGCCAGTCATACCTGAGGATGTGGTGTTTGATTGGAGACCTAGGTATAAGAAAAAAATATAAAACCCAAAATATGCTTTGACAATAAGGAAACGTAAAAAAACAAAAAATACACTTTCATTATGCATATTCAAATCTCCTAAGTCAGGACAAGACTACAAGCAAACAACACGATTACACGACCATGGACGCACCAGAAAATCGAGGCATTGTAGATTGGGGCGAGAAGGCGGCAGGGGGGATGCAGGTAGAGCAGCTGTGAGAGTAGGCGAGGAGAAGGTGGCGATGGTGGGATCCGACGGGCCTCCAGCGACGGCGGGAGAGGGTGAGGAGGAGGTGGAAAGATACATCTGAGGAGGAGCGGGCTTTTGGGAGCAGCGGGATGCAGGCAAGGATGAGGTGGCGGTGGCAAGATCCGATCGAGGAGAAGGTGAGGCGGCAAGATCCGTGTGAGGGCCTGCGACCACGTCGGCCGCCGGATGCGGCGGTCGTAGGCGTCGGAAGTGCGCCTTCAATGTCGGACGGGCGTGGGGAGAAAGACAATTAGGGTTTGTTTGGATGCTAGGGGCCAAAATCCCAGGAAGAAAATCCCAAGGGGAATTTTGAAGGGCATGTGGAATCCCCCTCAAGCCCTTGGGGAAATGTTCTCTCCCGGAAAATATTCTCTGCCACCATTTGGAAGACATAGGGATGAAAATCCCCGGTATTAAAAAAATTAGAAAAAAATCTTGGAAAAATCAAGGGGAAACAGAGAGTTCAAAAACATCACAAAATAATTCTAAAAAGAAAGCTAAAGAGATAAGGAATTAGGGAGATTTCATATTTGCTTCGCTAAGAAACGAGACATAATATGTTCGTCATCTTGCAACATAATTGTCGTGACTGAAACGAAATCAAATAGAAAAAAATCATAACTACAAAGTTGTAGATTTCTTCACGTAGTCCAATTTAGAGCCTCGTTGAACTAATTTGGAGTTAGTACGTGTGAGATATGGATCACTCAAGGCAGACTGCACAGAGATTCAGAGTCTGCAACAGAGTCAATTTCCAAAGCAACTTTGACAACAAAGATAGCGTTTTCAAAAAACCTCCACAAATAGAAAGTTGAATTCCTCTGCATAGTTCAGGAGAGAAAGTTATAACCTTCGGAAGGTTCTCTACACAGAAGGAAAGTACAAACCGACTCAAATACGAAGGAGATTCCGAATTCAAACTCTCCAAACTAGTTGTTTCCAACTCTATCATGTTCAAGCCATAACCCTCGAGTTCCTTGGCCTTTAAATAGGACCCCAGGGGTGCCCTCCAAATATCTTCGAGTTTTTCCCTTGCCGCTCCAACAAGGCCAGAGTAATGTTCGTCCATGAAATTAGGTCTAGATTAGATATTAGGGATTAGAGTGGGATCTAGTTGGCCTATCTAATTATGGTTCTAATTAACTTTCTCTAATTTGAGGGGGCTCTAATCAGGCTCTAATTAGAGATGGTTATAATTAGATCCCAGGATCCGAAGTGTCTACGCCGGAAGGCTGCCAGAGTCTATAGCTTCTGTAATCTTCTCGGTTGTAAGCATTCCTCTGTACTTTCTTTGTTATTATGCTTTGCTATGATAGTTATTATATTTTAGATCTATGATCATACTATTGTGTGCCTTCTTGATATCATGCTTGTTTCTCAGTCCGTAATCAGCTGTTCCGATTGATTAGACCTAGGTTTTGACATGGTGTTTAGATCTAGTGAGCGAAACTATATCAAGTTGTATGGTGCATACTACGCTAAGAATAGCCTTATCATGTGACAGGTGAACCAATGAAAAAGGTAGTATTGGATTGTAGGGTGAGAGCCACATTAGTGATTAATGTAACATCTTATTCTTTCATTATTTTAGCATTGCAACCTTATATCCTTAATACTCATTTCTTAAACTTAGTTAGATCTATTCTAATCTCTTACGCTTATTGCTTTGTGCCTAGCTATCTTTTTATTGTAGCTAGGTCACATTTATCACTCATATTTATTTACCATGGGTAG
The DNA here is from genome assembly GCA_036346255.1 of Ampelocalamus luodianensis. NCBI lineage: Eukaryota > Viridiplantae > Streptophyta > Magnoliopsida > Poales > Poaceae > Ampelocalamus > Ampelocalamus luodianensis. Next base: position 45,983,715 of record CM070634.1, on the reverse strand, counting down.
TTAAATGAAAATTAAATTGTTGAACCCTAGGCGAAGTTAGTCCGTTCGCTGTGGATACGATAACCTTGGAATACTCGGGTGATTGCTCGTAGTTAGCATGAACACCATGCCTACCAGGAAATCTCTGTCCGCGACTGTGCCCATCACCCACGACGGGCAGACATTCTCGCCCATGCCCGTATGCCCTGCAACACTTGTTTCAAAGGAGACCACATCAAGAATACAATGATAAAATAGACAAACAATTTAAACATAGCCACCTAAAAATTTCAGCTCCAAAATATTTCTAGAAGCAAGAATTTAGAGGACTCATCACAAATCACACCGCATTTGGATAATTTTTGCTTGCTCCTTTGTTGAAGTGTTGCTCGTCTTATTGATCTAGATTTGGGAGCAAGCAGTTTGATCATTTCCATTAATCCCATTACTTTTAAAGTCTAATATTTTGTTTAACTTCTATGTATGCATTGCTATTTTGTTGTTAAATGGATTAGTTAGACCTCTAGTTGCAAAATCAGAGGTAAATGGTTATCCTCTACTACCGAGCCTAGGTTATTTGCTTGTGGTTAGAGTTCGATGGATGAACTCTTATCACTTAGTAGATTACGAATGAATATTGCTTAGCCATGCCTAGTTATCGGTAGTATTGGGCGATCATCGACTTAGTCGGTGATCTGGATCACACAACTACTTATACTACTCCATTATGTCCAACCCTTGTGTTTTATTGATTTACAAATCAAAAACTGAAAACAAAACTATATCTTGACTTGGGCACAATGGTATGTTGATGTGATCTGTTGGGTGTGTGGAATGGTGCCTAAGTCCCCAAGGACCGAGTTACTTGTGTCACTAAGCCAGCGCTTGTTGCGTGCTAACCACACGAGGGGATATGGAACCTCTCTTGACTAAGTACTTTGGGGGTGCTAATTATGAGCTGGTTGGTGGGTGTGTTCTTGTGTGTGGTGTTTGGAGGGGAGCATTAGCAGCACCGGTTAGGCTGCCTAATGTGTCCTTCTCCGTGGTTCGCTCTTAATTAGCATCGCCCATTGGAAAGCGTCTTGTTAGACTTAGCCATGCCTGCATACCAAAGGAAGTGTGCTAACCGTGGCTGGTGGAAAGGTGGTCTATCGTGTGGGTACATTGGTACACCCCTGCAGGGTTAAAACTATTCGAATAGCCTCGTCCTAGGTTATGGACATGCTTGGTAAGGTCGTGCAAGAACTAGACTACAACCTTTTAAAAACTTAAACTTGACATGGGTGGTATGAAGGGGTACTTCATGCTATTGTTGTGGTGACTATGGGTTAGTCACTTCTAGGTTGGTGTTGTCATCTATCTATTGTTATTATTGTCTCTCTTTTATTTGAACCATAAAAGTTAGTTGCAAACTTGCTTTGAATCTATTACCTTATTGCAAATGAAAACTTGCTTTATGCTGAAAATAAGTCCAGAGCCTCATCCACTTAAATAAAGCTTGCATGTAGTTAATTATAGTTTTGTTATCTCACACGTCGGTCTTGCAGTACAAAAACAAGTTTTGTACTCATCGCTTTGCTTAATATTAATTGTTGCGAGAGGAAGAAGGTGAGCCCCAAGGGCCTCACTTTTGTGAGTTGTGTTGCATGCCCTGCAGGGCGATTAGCTTGGCGGTCCGGTTGGTTGCCTTGTGGGTAAAGGCACACCGATTGGCTTTGTTTATCGCCATCTTATGGCCATTTTGCTTCATGTGTATTTACTTATTTGTATGGCTTTTGGCAGGTCGGCCTCTCTTTTGTAATAACTTTCTTTATATTATCTATGTCTTTCAGCTTGTTGCTTTGCTTCGCTCTATGTGTATGAATGAAATTGATGCATGATTTTGTAACGGGTGTGTATACTTGCAGTGCAGGAAGTATACATATCTCGAGGCTTAGTTTATTTGATTTGTCTTATTAGGACCAAGTGGATGGTTAAACAGTACAAGCCCGAATAAACCGGGTCCTCAAAGTTGGTATCAGAGCCATTCCGACCGTGGTAACCCAAGCTTGATCGTCTTTAGGATATCTTGGAAAAACTTAATTTCAAAGCATCAAATGATTTATGAAAGCTTAAGTAAGTTCTCAGATTTTACTTCTTACCTATCTTAGCTTTTTTTTCTCTCATCTTACTCTAATTTGAGTTTTAAAAGTTGTTCTCCTTTCCTTCTCTCAAAAGATAGTTGTATCGATTAATTGGGTTTTGGGAACCAATGAGTTTGGCAAATTGAAGTGTTAGCTGTTCTCTACAAGGTTTTGAAGCTTCCGAAGTTGAAGATTTCGGCTTAGGAGCTTGGATGCAAAATCTGGACAGCGATCGTTCAATTTCCGGACAGCAGGCTCAAAGGTTCTAAATAGGGTAGAAAACGAGAGGTTAATCAACTAAAACTTGTGGGAATAAAAGGGTAAGATGTGATACTAGTTAGCTAAGTATCTAACGTATGTTTATCGCTTTAACCTTGCTCATGAGTACTGTTAAACTTTGTTGTAGTGCGCTGAAATTTTTATCTTCTCACACTATTACTCGTTCATTCAATACGGGTTAATGGCATGGAGAAGTTGAGCTTGGTTTGGAGTTTCCTTGCTGTTTTGGAGCTGCTTTGGAAATATTTAAAGTGTGTTTACTTGTTGTTTTGGCTTTCGTTAGGGTGATATCTCATTCCCTAATCGTTAACTTTTCGCTTTCATCAACTTCTAGTATTAGTGCTTTGGTTTCTAACCTAAATTTCTTGAACCAGATGGTGGAGGTCGTAGTTAGCATGAACACCATGCCTACAGAAATCTGTCTCACATCGTGCCCATCACCCACGACGCGCACATTCTCGCCATGCCCGTATGCCATGCAACACTTGTTTCAAAGGAGACCACATCAAGAATACAATGATAAAATAGACAAACAATTTAAACATAGCCACAACCACTTAAAACTGGAACTGAACAACTACTTAAAATCGGAATTAAGACATAGTTCAATACTTGAAATTGGAATTAAACAAGAGCACAAACACAACCGTACAAAAGACGTAGTTCAACACTTAAAACTGGAAATAAATAGGATGTAGTCCAACAAGACCCTGCTTCAACCACAAAGGTACGACTTTATATCTGGCTTGTTGTTGTTATGGATGAGGGAGAGGTTTGTGAGGTTTGTTCTGCTTGACAACTACTTACGAGAGTCTCCATCACAGATCTGTCGAGAAGCAAGAATTTAGAGGACTCATCACAAATCACACCCCACAGATCTAGATTTGGGAGGGCAAATAGATGATCAACAAACCTGTGTTGCCAGTGTCGACTTGATTTGCTACGCTATGGTGGTCGGTGATCTCCTGCGATGCGTTGGTGCAGTCGATCTACAGGATAGGAGGATAGAGTAGGCGGGCGTGGCGTCGTGACCACGTGGGAGTTGGGGGATTGGAAGCGAGGAAGGAGGGTGGAGGGACTAAGGAGGAGACATATGTGTTGTTGTATTGCGGCTGACGAGAGAAGAGCGTGGAGCAGGAGCCGTTGATGGCAGCCGACGGCGTTACGTATGTGAGAACTGAGGATAGGACCGAGAGGTGGGGGTGGCGGTGCCGTGGTGTGTGATGCGGATCGAATCTCAAGATGACTTTAAATCATGTAGGTTGATCCTTCTTTCGCAGTGGAATAGCAGTAAAAGTGCAGCAACACTACTGCGGTCGTATAGTAACACGATGTCTTTCATGCAGTAACACTCCTGCGATAGTGTAGTAACACCCTAGTAGATGTGACACTAGAGCTTCCTTATATCTTAATTTCAAACCTTGAATGCAGGTAGGATCTGTGAATTTCATTAGACGTCCTTGAACGTATATGAATGTCTCAATTATGTCCTTCACATTTTGTTTTAGCATACCTAAACTTGCTTAGTTGTACCACTTAAGTCAATTAGTTCTTGCTTTGCACGGATGAGCTTGAATTATAAAAGCAACTGACTCTTTTGGTTCCTAGATATTGAAATTTTAGTTGATAGATTGATAATTTACATACCCCTGTCTATTTGAAGGAATTTGTCTGATCTCCAGCTATACATCCAGGCAAGCTCTAAATAAGCATGTCACAATATCCTGAGAACAATAGATATATGATGCATAGATTCAGGCAAGATAACCAACTTATGTGTAGTCATGCAGATTGAAAGCTAGAAGTCGTGCAATAAATCGATCAAGAGATCTCAGCATTTAAGTGTGTACGGGCCGGAAACATTGAAAGCCATCATATGCAACTTTTATTACTATGTTGGTTATTTCCCCCTGGATTGATTAATTGGTCATTCTCAAATTGTGAACCGTGGAGAAATTTAAGGCAACAACAAGGGAAACGGGTTTGCCACAACCCTGTTCATTCAATACACCTACACCTTAGCAGCATAAATTAATTTATGTGTTGTTCATGAGAATGCCATGTGGTTTAAATGTTATAGTATTTGAACTGATTGGTTTTCATGAGAATGCCATGTGGTTTAAATGTTATAGTATTTGAACTGATTGGTTAGTTCAGGTCCCTTGCTGGCTGAATGTGGTGTGAGAATTCCACATGGCGCTATCCTACATGTTTCAATTGAGCGTCTCTCCCTGACATATATATAACTGAATGTCTGTGTGTATAGCATGAAAAAAGTGTGTCTAGGGTAAAAAAAAAACAGCTATAGGTGGACCTAACGTATTTATTGCTCCATGCTGGACACGGGGACCCACTTTACTGGCTAATTGGTGGGCCCCACATGTCATTGAACAGCAAAACAACATGGTTCGGGGGTCACTCATGTGTGTGCACTTTCCAATAAGGTGTTCCAGCACGGCAAAGCATTCTGCGTCCTTGTCAGCCATGGCCGTGAGCCATGGGGACTGCATCGCGTACCAATCAGCAGATGCAACGCAAAGCTAGCCTTGCATGTAAATGTGGTGGTGGGTTCAAATGGATCACAGGCTTGGCGTGTGAGACAGATCGAGTAGCTAGCCCGACTCGATCGACCGATCTAGACGTGCGCGTGTGCGGCTGCTCCATTTCACTTTAACCTCTCTCATCATGCGTGTCGTGGAGCAGCATGCATGATGAGCCTTGAATTGGGTGCACCCCATCCATGAGCTTCGCATGCCTACTGTAGCTGGTTGTGGAGGAATCCGGTTCCCATGCTTTTGCATCATCACCAACGGTTTCTTAAGTGATTTTTTGTTGGTAGGCTTTGCGAGTTATGGAACATACACAATAAAATAAGGTGTTAGCTAGGATCCGAGCAGGATGGAAGAATGTAGGCTTCGCGGATGGGATCTATAAGAACACAGTGTTGTTACGACTCCGGTCCGTATAATATCAACATCTTGCTACTCGTAGAGTGTAACAGTTTACGTGGCAGGTCTTAGTATCTCTAAGGGTAGGGGTTGATTCAGGTCTCGTGTTGGTGGTCTATAGATTGAGACTTGAAAATGTTATCGGTGTTAAAGTTTATAAAAATCTTTTGAAAAATAATAAATCATTCAAATTTAACCCCAAAATAGGTGATCAAATCCGAGAGTTAGACCACTCAGTCCCAAGTCTAAGTCTATGGGGTACCATTCGCTGTGGGTGCTCTCGCCATAACCAGCAGGCCAGGCAGGCATACATTGGATGTTTGTAGCACCAAATTGGCGGGGCCCAATGGCCGTCTATGAGTCACTTCAATTTGGTAAATTTCATCCTATTCTCCAGTCCACTGGTAAAAAAAGATAAAGAGAATTGCATGGATTGCAAGAACAGTAGCGTCGGGATCCTATGTAGGTTGTGTTGTGTGACAGGTCAATCGGGCAACAGCTCCAGAAAGCGTGTGCACAGAAGAGCCTGTGATGGCTCTCCCAGCATCCGTATCAAAAAGAATCCCAACTTCTAATGCTATGGGATTTGCATTTATATGATCTGACACTGGCTAGTACTAAAAAGGCCACCCATGGGCAAAACCCCTAATCATACGGGGATAGATAGTACAGCTTTCAATAACCAAATCCGTCCAATCCCATTCCTACAAATGATGAAAAAATTAGATAAATATTATAGTAAAGTACATAATTTTAAAATATAGCATCGAAGAGTTTTAACTTTGAAATATATCAATAAATAGTGATCATGTTTGGAGATATGTTATTATGTAATTTTCACATCACTTTTGTATGTATTCAGACCCGTACTTGACTACGTTTCCGTATGGACGAAAATACCCCCACATACCATATCCATTACTACCGACCGGACACCGTCCTAATATCTGTAGTTATAACTTGTTATGTACATCACGCTATCTTTAGATCATTGAACCATGTAAAATCGAGGTGGGGAATAGATTTGGAACCTAATGGACATATCATGTGGGGCATTTTGGTTCATACGGAAATACGTAGTTAAATACGGGTCTAAATATGTACAAAATTGATGTAAATAGTACATAATGACATATCTCTAAATATGATCACTCTTAAATGATATATTTCAAATAATTTTTTTTTCAGTGATATATTTTAAAATTATGCACTTTACGGTGACATATATCTATTTTTTTCTTAAATGATCTGTTTCAATCGTTTCCATTCGGTTTAATCTTCCACCACTTGGTCGTTTGTTCCAATTGAGGGCTCTTAATTAGAAAGATGATTATGCCACACAGTGCATTCCATGTACAAAATGTACCACAAGATGGTACCTCAGGAAACATTCAGTCGTCCTATCCAATCAGACCTACAACTTTCTAACTGAAATAATTGGAAATATGCCTTCAAAAGTAATGCATACCGAATCCTGGAGCATTTTTTTTAATCGAAAATGAAATATCTCTACTACTTAAAAAATTAGAGTTGGTGGCCGTCCATCCTCCCCACCCTCTTAGCCCTGTCTCTCTCTACTGACATGTGGATCACGTTATCAGCAAATTATTTTCTCGCATCGTGCACTCCCTACGCCTCTCCCATCATTACCTGTGACACCGCTTGTGCTTCCTCCTCCTATGCCCTCACCTCCACCCCCCGCTCTTCTACTCTGCTCCATGCGTGCCTCCGTCCCCTCCCCCGTCGCCTCTTCCATCGGCCTCCTCTCCTAGCATCACCTACGACGCTGAAAGATCTAGACCCGCCATTATGTGGTAATGGAGTTTTGGCGATTAATGATAAATCTAATTGGGAGACTAACACTTTTATTGATATACATATTGTGTAGTCTTATTTGGATATAAAGGTGAAAATCATGAAGGCATGCAAGTGATTAAGTGATTAATGACAAATGCACTTGTGAGACTAATACTCTTATTGTTATATCATGCTTAGTCTCAGCTTGGATATAAAAGCAAAAATCCAAACAGGTATGTATTCATAAATGACAATCTATTTGTAAGACTAACAATTCTATTGATTATCTATTGCTTAGTCTCGTTTGGATATAAAGATGAAAAATACAAGAGGTATGCATTCTACTTCTTCTTATTATATCTTGTTGCATTCCTCGGATCCAAAATATAGGTTAAACTTCACCAAAAAGGTTAACTTGGATATGTGCATATGTTTCCATTATACATTTGTGTATGCACACATTTAGGGGGAGTCCATTCTATATTTTGAAGTTTCATTAGTATTGATCCATATTCTCTTTCCACATATATTAAGGATCTTTACTTTGAAACATATCCTTGAATATATTTAACTTGTGTAGTTAGTATATTCATATGAGTATATGAGAACATATGAAACTTGTGTAGTTCATGGATGTTCATATATCCTTGAATATATTTAACTTGCGTAGTTAATATATTCATATGAGTATATACAACTTGTGTAGTTTGTATACACTCATTCAGTATATACAACTTGTGTAGTTCGTATATACTTGTAGTATATATAACTTGTGTAGTTTATATATACTCATAGCCTTGTTGTTTCATTAGTATTGATCCTTGTGATCTACTTTGAAACATAACTCTTGAGTATATATATAACTTCGTGTTTATATATACTCATACCAATTACATTCAACTATTTGAAATTGTGTTGTGGGACTAACATGTGTGCTAAGATGTTTCAAGGCTTAGTCCCGGAGTTTGAGTGATGACATAAAAAGGAAATGCAAAGATGATAAAAGATCGACATGACTCAAGACAAAGGAGTCATGCACGCATTTAAAAGCTTCAAAGAAGTTCGGTGGAAATCGGTATGACCGCATTTGGTAAGCGGTACTACCGATGTGCGGTAGTACCGAAGTTCATGTGGCGGAACTACCGCGTAGCGGTATGACCGCAAATATGTTGGCGGAACTACCGCAACCCGGTTGTTCTGTTTGTTAGTTGGCGGGTTGTAAATTCCAGAAAAGGTGTTTTTCTGTATTTCTCGAGCCTCTGGAAATCGGTAGTACCGCATTTGAGAAACGGTACTACCAGAGAGCGGTATTACCGGATGCTAGTTGGCGGTAATACCGCACCTTCAGTAATGGCTTGTTCAAAAGCATTTATGCAGGTATATCTTGGTAATTAATGTTAATGACATTGTGGGACTAACATTTTCCATGAGTTGGATGAATAGGTTATGTTCCAGGGTGATGAAGACTTCGGATGGCATCATGAGTTGATCGTCATCAAGTCAAGATTCAAGAAGAGGATGCATCATGTGTTGATGCATATCAAGATCTCGAAGAAGAGATGATCATGAGTTGATCATCAAGTCAAGAGAAGACTCTTCATATGTTGATTGAGGTCAAGTAAAGGATGCATCATGGGTTGATGCATATCAAGACGATGACCCGGACTTGAAGTGAAGATGTGCGTCATCAACCTTCAAGAAGATGCTCAAGGCAAAGGTATGACTAGCTAGGGCTAAGGATGTGTTCCTAGTCTTTTACCGGTCTTGGTGTTTGGTTGGAAGACCGGATTACTAGTATAGGTTGCCGTACTATTAAGAGGGGTCTTGTCTAGTAGCTTGAGTCTCATTATGTGTTGATAGCTCAATCTTGCTTGCTCTAGCTCACCGTGGCATGATGCTATTATTTGCGAATGTGTTTTGCAAATAGTCGAGGCTCATGCGTCTAATCCTTGTAACATGTGACTATACTTTGCAAATGTGTTTTGCAAACGGTTGAAGTCCATGTACCTACTCCTTGTGGCATGATATATGTTTGCAAATGTGTTTTGCAAATGGTTAAGATTCATGTGTATTCCCTTGACATGGTCTAAGATTGCTTGTTGCTATTTCTTTGGACTTAGACCATGGTAGTGGCTCTTTTGAGTTGTGCTTTTTGATTTGATCAAATGTGTTTGTGATCAATAAAATAGGTGGGTTGTGTAGCCCTCTGAATAAGCTTTCAATAGAGTCCAAGATCACTCAATTCCGACATCGGAGTCAAAAGTTATGACCTTTTTACCGAGTATCGTCTGTGCTGAAAATCGGGCTGCGGTAGTACCGCCCGTATAACTGCGGTAGTACCGCAGAGCGGTAGTACCGCCCTTATAACAGCGGTAGTACCGCAGAACGGTAGTACCGCCCCTTGTGAGTCTTGATACGACCGCAAAGGTCAGAACGGCTAGTTTTTGGTGTTCGTCTCCAAACGGCTAGTTTTTGGTGTGGGGGCTATAAATACCCCCTTGGCCGGTTGAGAGGCAATCTTTGGCATCACATTGAGTTCCTTTGAGCTAAGAGTAAGCCCTCTACTCCCATTTGTGCATGTGTTGCACTTAGTGAGGTTTGAGAGGCAAATCCTATTGCATGTGTTGCATTAGGTGGTGGATTTAGTATCCACGAGAGCTTTGACACTTGATTGGTTCAAGTGAAAGTTGGAGACTTGTTACTCTTGGTGTTTGCCGACACCTAGACGGCGTGGAGGCGTCGTGGTCCGGTGATCTTCTCAAGTGAAGCTTGTGAGAAGGCCCGGTGTTTGTGAGTGGCTTGGTGCTTGCCATCTCTGGAGTGGAGTAAGAGCAACCCTAGTGGAGCGAGGTGTTGATACCTCGGAGAAAGGCTTAATTTGTAGAGCCGGCCCAATTGGTTTGGGTTTCCCTCAACGTGGATTATGGGAGACCGGCAAGTCTCCGACCACCACGGTAAAATATCATTGTGTCCCGTGTGCTTCTTGTGATTAGCTTTCATATGCTTTACTTTGTGCAATTTACATTCACTGTATAATTGCTTATTCATTGTGTATGATTGCAATAGTATTATTTACATTGCTTAAATTGAATTGCTTACAAGTCCATACTTGATTGGTTATTATCAATAGATTTGTATTGTTGGTGCACTTAGTTGAACCTAGTTGATTTAGGCTTTAATTGTGCAAAACCGTATTTGTATTAGCTTCGGCATTAGAAATCGGTTTTAACGCATAGAAGTTTTTAAAACGCCTATTCACCCCCTCTAGTCGGCCTCCTCGATCTTACAAGTGGTATCAGAGCTTGGTCTCTCATTTATTAGACTTAACCGTCTAGAGAGTAAAGGATGGCGACTAGAGATTTTATGCACCTAGGTGAAGCACCTAAATTTGATGGCACAAATTATGTACATTGGAAAATCCGTATGTCATGTTATTTTAAGGCCATGGGCCTAAATATATGGCGGATTGTAGATGTTGGCTTTTCTCCTCCATTGGATAGTCTTGATCCAACAATTGAGGAAGAGAAATGCTTACATCTCGACGCTCAAGCAATTAACGCTTTATTTAGTGCTTTGAGTGTAGATGTGTTCAATGAAGTATGCGATCTCAAGAATGCTCATGAGATGTGGACACAAGTACAATGCCATTATGAAATGTCCACTTCCACAAGTGATGATTGCATACAAGAATAGATGTCGGGAGAAGAATGCTCAACTTCTAGCTCCGAAAATGATCACACATCAACTCCATCAACATCGCCTCATTGCTTTATGGCTAAAGGTAAAAATGAGGTAAATAATTATGAGCCTTCATATGATGAATTGATGGAGATGCTAGAGGAATTAAATGAATATATTGGAAAAGAAAAGAAGAGATTCAAGGTTTTAGAGAAAGAGCATATCTCTCTTCAAAATAATTATGACGTGCTAAAAGATGAACATGAAACTCTTCTTATAAATGATTTTAAAAAGTCTAATGTGGATATCGGAATTACATGTAATTTAATAGATGATTTGCCATACATAGCTCCTATTTCTTGCAATTCATCTAAAGTCAACATATCCACATCTTGTGATGATTTAATTGATATGCCTTGTAGCATTTGTGAAAATGCTTCTATTTCCTCTATGCTTGTTGAAACTAATCTTGTAGAGGAAAACAAAAGGCTCAAGGCCCAAGTCGCAAATTTAAAAAATGACTTGGATAGAAACCACAAAGGGAAGGTCACTCTTGATGATATCTTGAGCAAGCAACGAAGCTCAAGTGATAAGAGAGGAATCGGCTTCACTCCCAAGAAAAGGGAAAATAGCAAGATGAGACACAATCAAAGACACAACAAGAACATCAAGTGCTTTGATTGTCATCAAAAGGGTCACCTCTCCTCCAAATGCCCTAACAAGGAAGATTATAAGAGAGGACTTGGTTTCATCGCCAAGAAGAAGGTGAAGAGCATCCCAAAGCAAAAAGGGAAGATATACACAAATATCAAATGCTTTGGATGTTATGAGAAGGGACACATTGCCTCGGTGTGTCCAAATCAAAAAGGATGTCAAGCCAAGACATTCAATGAAGAGGCAAGACGACAATGAGCAAGATAAGAAGACATTAAGGGGGAAGCAAAAACCCTATTTGCTACAATTGCCGGGAGAAAGGACATTTTAGTAAGGAATGTCCCAAAGGTATCTCTCCTAAGCCAATTATTTATAATGATCATTATATGCTTAGGAATGATAGAAATGACAATGTGTTTGCTAGGAATATTAGTGTACATAAAACCAATGCTAGGGCCATTTGGGTGCCCAAATCTATTGTGACTAACATTCATGGACCCAACCAAGTTCTGGGTATCAAAAATGCGCTTAAATGATTAATAGGTACTTGGAGAGGCATTGGAGGCTTGGCTTATTCATGAAGAGGTGTATTGTGAGGACCCGGAATATTTAACTAGTAACACTTAACCTCCAATTGGTTCTAGCGTTACTAATTAAACATTCTAAGCCTCGATGGACATATGCTTCCCAGAATTGCAGCATATGTACATCATCACAAAATTACACATCAATTCCATACACATACATCACTAAGTTCAACAACGACATACATAAAGTAAAGTTATTACAAAAGAGAGCCGACCGGCCAAAAAGAACAATATACAAGAATGACAATGAAGCAAAAGCGCCATAAGATGGCTAGAACAAAAGTCGACCGGTTAGCCAACATAACCCACAAGCAGCAACCGAGGGCCGCCAAGCTAGTCGCCCATAGCTACCACAACACAACTCATAAAGTGAGGCCCTTCAGTGCTCACCTTCCTCCTCTGCAACAAAACAATTAAGCATAGCAACCGAGTACAAAGATTGTCTTTGTACCCAAGACGACGTGTGGAATAGCGGACCTATTCATAAACTACATGCAAGCTTATTTAGGTGGAGGTCATATGTCTCATTTTGCATGAAGCCAACTTTATTTGCAATAATGTAGTACCTTTTAAAAGTAAGTTTGCAAATTTATTTTGTTATCAAAGTAATGATGAAGTAAAGATACATACAAGTAACCACCGAAGTGACTAACCCAATAGTCACCACAACATAGCACGAATCCCGATTCGCACCACCCATCAAGTTTTAATTTAAAAGGTTGTAGTCTAACTCTTGAAAGACCTTGCCAAGCGTGTCCATAACCTAGACGAGGCTATTCGAATAGTTTTAACCTGCAGGGTGTACCAATGTACCCACACTTCAGACCGCCTTCAAGCCACAAGCACACTACAGAAGGTATGCTTCACACGCTAAGTCCTACGAGACATTTCCAATCTTGTGTATTAACTACGAGCCGCTCATATGGATAGAAACCCATATGCTTACATTGCAAGCCGAAAGACAACCACCATCACGGAAGCCTTTCGGACACTACAATGCTCCCAACACCATCCCTCCTGCGACTCCTGCGACTGAGCCAATACACGCCAAAGTACTAAGTCAAGAGAGGTCCCATACCCTCTAATGTGGTTAGCACGCTAAAATGCTTGGTTTAGTGTAACAAGATGTTCGGTCCTTGTTGACCGGGCACCATTCCATCACACCCACAATCACACCATCTTACCATTGTGCCCAAGTCTAAATCATTTTGTTTTTAGTTTTAGTTTTCATAAGTAGACATGGCACAAGGTGGAAATCATAAATCATAATAAGTTTTGTGTGATCAAGGTTATCGACAAGTCGATAACCGCCCATTTCTACCGAAGCTAAGCATGGCTAAGCAATTGATTCGCAACTACTAAGTGACAAGAGCCCATCCATGAACTCTAAATCACAGCAAGTAACCTAGGCTCATGGTAGTAGAGGATAATCATTTGCTAAGGAAATGCATCTACTAGGCCAACTACTAACACAAAGTAGCAATGCATACATAGAATTTGTAATCAACATAAATACTTAAAATACTGGGATTAACATGATCAAACTGCTTGCACGCTTGTCGTTGCTCAATTTGTTGCGGAGGGTCGCTCTGGGGTTACCGCAAATGTCGAATCCTAAGCTTAAAAGGCAAAAAGAACCAAGAACAACCAATAAGACTAGCAACACTTAAACAAAAGAGCAAGCAAAAATTATCCAAATACAACGAAATTTATACACAAGGTAGAATACAAATATACCAAGACATAGAATCTGGAAAAACCTAATTTGGATTTGTGGTGCAAAAGATATTACTTAAAAACTCATTTTCGGCCATAATTAGCACTGTAGCAAAAATATTTTCTAGAAAGATTTTGAAGCTGAAATTTTTATGGTAGCTACCTACTGGTACAGTGGTAACCCATATAAAATTTTAGGTCATTTGGAGTTAAAATGATTTAGTTATGATTTTTCTAAGTTCTACAACTAGCATATATCATTTCTCCGGAACATGAATAAAGACAAAGCCTAGATCAAATTAAAGCATGTCTACAGGCCAAATTTACCAGGTTGAGTTTGCTCACTTTGCAACTACAGAGAGGGAGTTATGGGGTTTACAAATTTTCCATGAATTTCTAGACATCATTTTGCATTAAATAAGATCATGTTATTTAAATCATTTTCTGCTACAACACAGGGCCTAAATTCATTCTCAGATTAAAGTTTATACTATAACAAAGCTACAACAACTGGAATCATTCAAAAAGGAGTTAAAATGACAAAGTTATGCACTTTTGAAATTTGAAACAGCAAAAGACTTAGGAAACTTTGAGCTCTCGGGAGGTCCAAACGAACTGGAAGACAAGGAGAGGTCGTGGGCCGTTAGATCAAGGTCTGACGGCTATGAGCCTCGAAGCACAGCGCGCACAAGACCTCCTCCCGCACTGGGGAGGTCTGGATCGTTGAGATCTGATCCAACGATCACGACCAGTAGCGTGCACAGCGCACGCAAGGAGGTCTACGCGCCTAACAGAGGTCGTGACCGTCAGATCGAGATCTGGCGGTCCCGAGCACTAGGGGAGGTCCTAAGGCTTTAAATCCAAGGAAAGAGGTCGACGGTCGATTCTCACGCAGGAGGTCCCAACGGTCTAGATCTCCGAGAGAGGTCCTACGGCTAAATCCACGAAGGAGGTCTAACCCGTTAGATCTAAATCTAACGGTTTAGACCGAGGAGGAGGTCCTAACGCTATCGATCCAAAGGAGGAGGTCCTAGACGGTCAAGATCTCCGGAGGGAGGTCTTGATCGGTCGGATTGACACGAGGAGGTCTTGGATGACCAAGATCTTCTGGGAGGTCCCAGCGATAGTGTTTTATCGGGAGGATGCGGACGGCTCAGATTAGGCCTAGGGAGGTCTTGAACGGTCCAGAACAACGCGGAGGGAGGTCTGAGCGCTAAAGGTTTTACAAAAAGAGATCTAACGCTCAGATCTAACCCGGGGAGGTCGCGAACGGCTAAGATCGAGGTTGGGGAGGTCATGAGGGTTTTCTAACAAAGACCGGGGGTGCTCTTTTTGCAAAGAGGACCTCGAGGAGATCTTTCACAAAGAGGACCCCGGGGAGGTCTTGAAAGTGGTTTTTACAAAAATGACCTCGAGGAGGTCTTGTTGCGTAGGAGTGGTCCTAGTGGCTCAGATGGAGTTCCAAGAGGTCTTAAACGGCTAGGATTTAACCAGGGGAGGTCCTAGTGCGATAAGGGCTTTACGGGAAAGATCTAAAGGTCCAGATCTAATCCTGGGGAGGTCCTCAACGGTTAAGATCGACCCAAAGAGGTCCTAGGACTTAGAACTTTACGCGAAACCCACCTACGCACGATCTAACACAGGGTGGTCTTAACGGCTATGAATACGCCGGGAGGTCGGGGCTTTAGAAGGCACGCGTGTTATGCGGCAAGACTGCATTAATGGCGACCCGCACAACATTAATGCCAATCATTGCATCACGATCCGTCCGAGCACGACACGCAAAACGCCTGAGCACCTAACGAGCTCACCGCGGCGACGGGGACCTTGCGGCGCCGACCAAGGGCACCAATAAACTCGCAATAGTGTCGCGGACCTAGCGGAGGCACTCGACGCGCGACGCTTTAAACGCCGGCGAGCCGGAGAATGGCGGAGGACAAGCTTTTCGGCAAAATCCGAAAACGGTGAAACTGAGCGCTACGAGCTATGCTAGCTAGACCTCAAGCTCTAAGGGACTAAAATGAACTCACCCGAGTGTAGGGAAGGTCCAGAGGAAGACGGAGGGACTTGGAGGAGGTCGATGAAGTCCCGCGGTGAAGAGCTTGCCGGAGAGGAAGAAGAGGATGGCCTCGACCCCGCAAGGCTACTCCCCAACTCGTGCACCACTGCAATGAGAACCAAGCCAAGTTAGAGCAGGCTCGAGTTGAGGAGATCAAGATGACAGTGAACAAGGCCAGGAGGTTGCTGGGACCACTGGAGCTCCGACAGCTTCAAGGAGCTCCAAGCTCGACAATGGTGGTAAGGAAGGGGCTCTCGGGTGCTCAGGTGTTTGAGGCTCACACTCACAATCGAGAGAGTCTAAACGGCACCAAGTGACGGGAAAGATAAGGAGGAAGGAACCACCGGCTATACATAGCCGGGGAGCTTGGACAAGGGCTAGGGCAACCCACTGTGAGCAAAGTCCATGGCCCTGCCATGACTTGCTAGATCTGACAAGAGCAGGTGGGTAGGTGATGACTCCTCTCAGGGCTAGTGTAACACCCTGGCTATACGGAAGCCAAGATGTCACCTAAAACATCTAACATACATCCATAATGCGGAAGAACTTGAAACAAGTATATCAACTAAAGACAGCATTAAGATAAACAGGACATGGTGAAGGTATCCTTCATTCACCTTCTAAGTTATTTAATACTGAACATCAATAAAGAAGGTTCACACGCAGTAATAAATCAACATCCAGGTGGAGAAGGTATCCTTCCTTCTCCAATTATAATTTAATTGTTACAGTTCATCGTTAACGAATGAAATATGGAACTAAAATTTAGACTTGAACATGAATTTGATGTTGTGAACAAGTAGTGCGTGTCTACTCCCTCCCAAGAGCCAACATCGGGGTTACCTAAAATAAACAAACAACGCAAGAGTGAGTCCATGACTCGGCAAATACGATTATCAATAAGATAATCATTCAATATGAATAAGACAAACTCATCATCAGGTTCGATCACATCACAACTGATTACAAATGAAAACATGATATGAATGCTCAAAATCAAAGGAATGGACTGCACACATGCATATACCGGTATAGCCAGTGAAACACCCGTCGGTGTTCACTCAAGCCCGCATCTTAACAAAAATGCGGGGATCCACTTCCCGTATGAAGAACGTTTCATACGGGTGTCCAACATTGCCCATCTTGGAGTTAATGGGTCTTACATGCCCATTCGGAATTAATGGGTCTTTCAAATCCACTCCCGTGGACGGGACATGACAATGTCCAACACTGCCCACATTGGAATGGTGGGACTTGCAATCCACTTTCGTGGATGAAACATGCATAATGAATGCATAAAATGAAATACGAATATTGAAAGACATGATAACAAAACATGGATTCAACACATATGAAAGAACATAGACAATCCATCTTCTCGTATCATACCAAATCACAGCATGACCATATAAACATTCATCAATCACAATCATTAAGGGTGGCAATGTACTTGCCTTCCACGATGCGACGCGTTAGTCGGCAAAGGTGATACTCCTAAACCCGAGGCTTCACCTCCTAAACAAGTAAAATAATTTCAATAAGGATATAATATACCCAACACTACTAATCGATGCTAAACACTGCTTCCCTGATGACTCTAGTCATTAATACAAAACTTAAAATGAAATCAACAATTTCTGACATAACTTAATTCTGGACAGCAGCACGGTAATTGACATAACTATTGGTCTGGAACTCGGAATGAGGTGAGACCAATTTCCATGGATTCTTAACTAACATATCTACAATACTCTAGTTGGGCAAAAGTTCAGATTTTGCCTCTAATAAAATTTGGCCCACGGCTCAAATCTGTTGACTGAATTAATTGACACAAATATCGGCTAAAATAAAATATCCATAACTTTTGTTGTACAACTCCAAATTGGACGTTCTTTAACAATCTGAAAAGGTTATGAAATTACCTACACTAACCTAGTTGGCACGACATTCAAATTTTGCCTTTAACAAAAAGTGGCACACGGGACAAAACTAGAGATAAAAACTAACATACAATCTGGACAGACTGATCTACAATCTGGATAGTCACAATGAAAAGTGCATAACTTTTGATCTATAACTCCAAATGAAGTGTTCTTTATCAATCCTGAAAGCTAGTGATATCACCTTCAAAATTTGTTATGGGCAAGACCTCTGAATCACCTTCTAACTAGGCCATAAATCAACCTATACAGAGACTGCTAATTCTCGTCAGGATTCTGGACAGCAGATAGTAAATCTATCATAACTTTTGACTCGAAAGTCGGAATTCAGTGTTCTTGGCGGCCACCGAAAGCTAAGATCAATATCTACAAAACTCTAGGAGATGGACAACCCAAATTCGGCCTCTAAGATCACGAAACAGGCCACGCAACATTCAGGACAGAACTGAAATTCTAACAGCAGCAATTCAATCCAATCAAACTAATCGAATTCGCATCCAAACAACCTAAACAGCGAGGGAAATCGATCATTACCCTTGTAGAACCATCGGAGATCGCTGATCAAATCCCACGAAGAAATTCTCCTTCAATCCTCTCTTCCTTCCTCTTCTTCTTCTTCCCACGGTCGGCCACAAGCAGCAGGAAAGATGGCGCCGGGAGAGGAGGAGCAACAAGCGGCGAGGCATCAGAGCACGCCGCTATCAGAGCACGGGCTCTGTAGCATGGCGGCTACTGTAGCAAATGGGGCTAGGGTTTGGTCCTCCCTCCCTTGCCTTCTAATGGGCTGCCGCCAACTCATGGGCCTTGGGCCACTATGGTGGCTCCCTCTTCTCGAATATGGGTTGGCGGCCCATACTTCTCCTAAAATTCTGAATTTTAACTTATTTCCTCTCTAATCTTACAGCATTCGATATCGAATAATCGGGTATTACATTCTACCCCCCTTAAATAGGATTCGACCCGAATCCTCACACCGACTCCACGTGAAAGGTCGGTTGCAACTAAAAATTAATAACGGGTAACATGTACTCGATATGAATAAATCGAATAATGCTCGTGCATGCGAGCCTCCAGCTCCTAAGTGGCCTCTTTCTGACCGAGGACACCACAACATCTTGACGCAAATCGACGTCGTCTTAACACTCGTCCCGACACTTCCAAACTATACTCATCGGACGAGACTCGGTTAAGATCCTACTGATGGTCAACGTTGTTAACGAATAACAAACTCGGATCTCCGGTACTCACTCCACACCAAATGAAACCAAAAGTGAGTACAACGTGTAGGAATCCGAGACGGTCTTAGCAAAACGACACTATCGAAAACAACCCAATGAACTCAGGGTTAACCTTCTCCTTGAAATCGAACCACACAACAAGCACATAGAGCACGGAAATCTTGTTCCACCTCTCCATTGAACTCTTCACCGAACAAGGATCACCCTCTTTTAACCGGAAACATACAATCGAATTCTTTTAAGCAAACTCTTTTCCGCAAAACACATCTGAATAAGAAAAATTCACATCACAACTATCGTTACCAACTAAATCAAGAGTAAAATCCAAATCAAATTTCATCAAGAAAACCTTTCCACTTTCCAAGTGGCAAATTACGAATAAACGTCACGAAAGCCAAAGGGAGATCACTTGAACGCTCAAACCAAAACTTCTTTTGTTTTGCCTGAATTGGAAAGAAGCAAACATGCCAACACAACACCAACTCACCATGCGAAGACACCACCAACAACATAAAGCTCAAATGAGTAACAAGAAAACGCTAATACCCAAGGTAACATCCTTTTTTCAATTCCTCTTTTAGGAATAAAACTTCTCTCAGACATTGGAATTGAATTCATCGCATACCACAGGCTCAAACCTCTTAATTTAACAACCTCAAATTAGGCTTAAACCAAATACATCATCCACACCTTTGTGGAGAGACTCTATTGATTCCACTGAACACTCTGGACCACTCCTTCAATCGATGACATTAATTTGATAGAAGGCACCAAAGCCCTCAAAACCCATGCAATCTCATCACCTCCAACTTTCAAGAATATCACATCGAATTTTCAAGACACCCGCTCATGAACTACAACAAAGGGTTCTATCGACAATCATTCCACTACTCGAGTACTCAGTTTTCTATCTCTTCTACACACCAATCTTTGGGTGACCAAAAGTTTAGTATGAAAACGAAAGCCCAAATTTAACCTCCGAGACCTCTACAACGAATTCCTCTTATAACAAATAGTGAAATCATCGGATTAAATCTCTATGATCCCCACAATTCCGATATACTCACTCATTGACATCATCAGGAATCACTCATACCACATCGCGATACTTTCAATAGTGTTATCAGTATAAAATTGATTACGATTTCCATACATTTGATAATCCCCAACATTTCAACATGAACCAAGGTTCTGGAACTACACTATACCATAGGTCCTACTTAGTCGAACAATATACGATTTTACCTCGAAACCAAACATTCCATCTGAATCAACTTCCTCCAAGAGATTCAGGTCAAAACCAACTCATCTTCTATTACTACTCCAATAGTGGGTAGCAAAACTCACCCCTACAATCACTTAACCACCACCAAACAAACAACAACTTACGAGTTGTAAAACTTTCAAACACAAAACGGTTGATCCTTTCTCAAAAGAAAGAGCGAACAAGAACAAATTTCACAACATAGGAAAATGTTACTGTTCACAAAGTGAGCACGAGACCAAAAGAAATAATCTGTAACGAAGATCCGGAAAACGAAAATTGAGTTCACCGTGGAGTGCACATCCTCGAAAAGGGAATAGCAAATAACCACCAACAAGAAGAATGACATCGCGATTGAAACTCGACAACTCTTGAGTGAAAAGAGCAAAAGTTTATGAACAATTCAAATAACCACAAGTTACAAAACTTGACTAAATTCTCAAATATTCATAATGCACTCTCTCCTTTAACACTGTAATTAATTCTTTGACTAACATCACTTTGCCACAAAGAACAAGATAAGGTCTTTAGTCCAAACCACAAGGACTAATTAAGAACCAATAAAAATTCTTCCATACGTTATATTTATTCGAGCAGTTCAACTACACAAGAAACATGAGATCCAAATAATCTCACCACCAAACTCAAACATTTCCAATTACGAGGATTTCATAAAAGCAAGTAGATTATTCTCCTCTTAAAGGAACCAACATAACTTCTTTGGTTGCAACCTCGCGTTGCCAACTCAAACCAAAGAGCCTTTAGAGTTAAACCACACAAATCTCTTAAGAAGCAACAGACAATCCAATACCTTAATTTATTTAAAATAATTTCAGTTACGGATGATTTAAGAGCTCAAAGAAAATATCACGTAAAGCTAAACTTGAAATATTCACATCTCGAACGATATCACCAAGGGCGATCAAATTACTATGGGTATTAACATCAATTTCACAACAACAATTAGAAAATACTTCAAAAGACCCACGTGAAAAGAATGAGTTGATTCTTTCTCGAAAGAAGAGACAAATGAAAACGATTTTCACCAACTAGAAAACTCATCCACCACTGCACCGAACATGGGACCAAGAGAAGAAACCAATTAAGCAATGAACTCACAGAACATAAGTGGAGTCCACAGGTTGAACGCATAAGCCTCACAAGAAGAGAATATCGAACCTTATGAGATAAGAACAAATAAGTATTCAAAATCAAACACTTGCATCATCAAGAACCATTGCAACATTGTAACATATCGTTACTCGATAAACTTCATTTACCACATAAAGCCCGAACCCCAAAAGATCATGAATACAAATTACAAATTTGATCATTTAGGAAATATCACCATGGGTGATCAAATTACTACGAATTAACCTCATTATCACATTTTTGACTATTTAATAACATCGACAACATACATAGTACCAAGAATCATCAAACTTTATTACTCCATCCTAAAACTTCCCAAAGGAACACAAACCACAAGGTTGAAACAAATTTATCATAACAAGTTTATGCTAAGCAATAACAATATCACAAGGCACGCTAACAAAGACTACTTACGAAATTCATCTACTCAATTGTTGGTGTTGCTCAACACTTTCTTCAATACTCATTAACAAATGATGATTGTACTAACCACGCGTATACATACGGTACTAATTCTATTTGCAATCACATAACCATTTATAAACATAGATTCACATTTCACCTTTGTTCGTAAATCATTTCAAAACATGATTAAAGATTCACTAACATAATTTCCTATAAACAAGGTTTCATGAGTCGATACACCAAAGACCTATCCGGTACTTTATACAAGTTTCAACAATTTTAGCATACTAGAAATAGATAAATCTAGCTCTTATGTAAGATCTATAGGTTACGAATAGATATTGATGATCTTTATTTAACATACACCATGAATCAAATACAAGGACATATCAAATTAATCAGTTTCACTTCCATGGATGGTAGTTAAGAGTAATTGATTTGCACTATGCTAATAACCCAACTTGGTAACTCATATCATAACAATTTATTCGCTTAATCATAAATTCTCAATTTAAGCATGGCAAGACATCACAAAGGATTCTAACACCTTACTACAAAGAAAAGAGAGACTTCAAACCTCAACGTCAAGTAATCCAAAGAAACACATAAAGCCAAAGCTTTCCCAAGCAACCGAACTTACAATGGAAAACTCTTCACTAATCAAGTTATCAAATGAGTAAATGAGTCATTCTTTTTCAATGAGAAAGAAGGAGCAACCAAGAAAACATCAATCTTGCCAATTGACAACGATCATAAGTAGTAAAAGCAACTCAACAATGAAAAGCAATAATTGTTTCAGAGAACCAAGAGGGATCTATGGAAAACCATAACTATCATGGACCACAAACCCGGAGAAATTCATCAACCACCACAGGACAAGAATTGCCAAATTCGAAATGAAAGAAGAGAACAACTTTCTAAAGTAACTCATACTTAGTACCGAAACGATGATACTCGGGTAACTACTCCTCTAACCACGTCATCGCGAGCGCTGGTGTAACTCGTGAATCCTGAGTAACAACCACGACCTCCACTTCTTATCATCCGTTAACAACACGCTTCACCAAAATACTCAATTATGAATATGCAGATCATCTCACGACAATCAAAGTATTAGTTCATAGATAATGAATATCATAGTAGATCATAGATTAACAATAAGAAAGATAATACAAAAGCAACTCAACAATTGCTCAACGAATGAAACATAACAATAGAAATGCGAAGCAATAGATTCCCAACCCCACCTCACGTACACAGTGTGTCATTTTAATGTCCTTCTATTAACCACGGACCTAAAGCCCGCTCGATACCAACTGTAACACCACAGGCTATACTGAAGCCAAGATGTCACCTAAAACATCTAACATACATCCATAATGCGGAAGAACTTGAAACAAGTATATCAACTAAAGACAAGATTAAGATAAACAGGACATGGTGAAGGTATCCTTCATTCACCTTCTAAGTTATTTAATAATGAACATCAATAAAGAAGGTTCACACGCAGTAATAAATCAACATCCGTGGAGAAGGTATCCTTCCTTCTCCAATTATAATTTAATTGTTACAGTTCATCGTTAACGAATGAAATATGGAACTAAAATTTAGACTTGAACATGAATTTGATGTTGTGAACAAGTAGTGCGTGTCTACTCCTCCCAAGAGCCAACATCGGGGTTACCTAAAATAAACAAACAACGCAAGAGTGAGTCCATGACTCAGCAAGTACGATTATCAATAAGATAATCATTCAATATGAATAAGACAAACTCATCATCGTTCGATCACATCACAACCGATTACAAATGAAAACATGATATGAATGCTCAAAATCAAAGGAATGGATCGCACACATGCATATATGCAGATAGCCGTGAAACACCCGTCGGTGTTCACTCAAGCCCGCATCTTAACAAAAATGCGGGGATCCACTTCCGTATGAAGAACGTTTACACGGTGTCCAACATTGCCCATCTTGGAGTTAATGGGTCTTACATGCCCATTCCGAATTAATGGGTCTTTCAAATCCACTCCGTGGACGGACATGACAATGTCCAACACGCCCACATTGGAATGGTGGGACTTGCAATCCACTTTCGTGGATGAAACATGCATAATGAATGCATAAAATGAAATACTAATATTGAAAGACATGATAACAAAACATGGATTCAACACATATGAAAGAACATAGACAATCCATCTTCTCTCGTATCATACCAAATCACAGCATGACCATATAAACATTCATCAATCACAATCATTAAGGGTGGCAATGTACTTGCCTTCCACGATGCGACGCGTTAGTCGGCAAAGGTGATACTCCTAAACCCGAGGCTTCACCTCCTAAACAAGTAAAATAATTTCAATAAGGACATAATATACCCAACACTACTAATCGATGCTAAACATCGCTTCCTGATGACTCTAGTCATTAATACAAAACTTAAAATGAAATCAACAATTTCTGACATAACTTAATTCTGGACAGCAGCACGGTAATTGACATAACTATTGGTCTGGAACTCGGAATGAGGTGAGACCAATTTCCATGGATTCTTAACTAACATATCTACAATACTCTAGTTGGGCAAAAGTTCAGATTTTGCCTCTAATAAAATTTGGCCCACGGCTCAAATCTGTTGACTGAATTAATTGACACAAATATCGGCTAAAATAAAATATCCATAACTTTTGTTGTACAACTCCAAATTGGACGTTCTTTAACAATCTGAAAAGGTTATGAAATTACCTACACTAACCTAGTTGGCACGACATTCAAATTTTGCCTTTAACAAAAAGTGGCACACGGGACAAAACTAGAGATAAAAACTAACATACAATCTGGACAGACTGATCTACAATCTGGATAGTCACAATGAAAAGTGCATAACTTTTGATCTATAACTCCAAATGAAGTGTTCTTTATCAATCCTGAAAGCTAGTGATATCACCTTCAAAATTTGTTATGGGCAAGACCTCTGAATCACCTTCTAACTAGGCCATAAATCAACCTATACAGAGACTGCTAATTCTCGTCAGGATTCTGGACAGCAGATAGTAAATCTATCATAACTTTTGACTCGAAAGTCGGAATTCAGTGTTCTTGGCCCACCGAAAGCTAAGATCAATATCTACAAAACTCTAGGAGATGGACAACCCAAATTCGGCCTCTAAGATCACGAAACAGGCCACGCAACATTCAGGACAGAACTGAAATTCTAACGGCAGCAATTCAATCCAATCAAACTAATCGAATTCAGATCTGAAACAACCTAAACAGCGAGGAAATCGATCATTACCCTTGTAGAACCATCGGAGATCGCTGATCAAATCCCACGAAGAAATTCTCCTTCAATCCTCTCTTCCTTCCTCTTCTTCTTCTTCCCACGGTCGCCACAAGCAGCAGGGAAAGATGGCGCCGGGAGAGGAGGAGCAGCAAGCGGCGAGGCACTGTAGCACGCCGCCATCAGAGCACGGGCTACTGTAGCATGGCGGCTACTGTAGCAAATGGGGCTAGGTTTGGTCCCATCCCCTCCTTGCCTTCTAATGGGCTGCGCCCACTCATGGGCCTTGGGCCACTATGGTCGGCTCCCTCTTCTCGAATATGGGTTGGCGCCCATACTTCTCCTAAAATTCTGAATTTTAACTTATTTCTCTCTAATCTTACAGCATTCGATATCGAATAATCGGGTATTACAGCTAGGCTCGACACAATTAATGCTCGGCAGAAAGAGACGTTGGGAAGGACCAAAAGTGACAGTGCCACGCCCTCTAATCGCTCGACTTCGACACACGCACGGGTGGAGGAAAACCACGATGACCGTGGCTCGAGGAGGTCGTGAGGGAGGAGAACAGGGGCTGAGGGGAGGTCCCGGACATCCCGCAGGTGCTCGGAGAGGTCCCGGACGCCCAAGAATCGTCGAGGTGGGAGGTCTTGCGCGGCGAGGAGGTCTGGGAGGTCGTGACCGCTGGATGGAGATCCAGTGGCTTGACCACCCCGAGGCGCCGAGGGCGCCAAGAGCTCCGGATCGGTGGGAGGTCGTGAGCGGTGGATTGAAATCCAATGGCTAGAACGAGCGCCGCACGAGATCGAGCTCTGGTGCGTGCGTGGCGACATGGTCCAACCAAGTCGGTTGAGTGGGCTGGTCCGAGCCCGGTTTGACTCCAACCAGATTTAAATTTTCTGGTATTAGAGAAAGGCTGACATTTGGGGGATTGTTTGAGGTAGCAATAGAACTCCAAAAATGTTTGACCAGATTTTGAATTGGTTTGACTGACCTCCAAAAATATTCAAACATTTTCTAAAAATTGTGAAACTTTTCAGAGGGTCCACATACCATCCCAAGAACTTAGGAAAATATTTCCAGGAGATGATCAAGAGGTTTGACAAGATTGTTTTTGAAAGTTCAAGATTTGGATCAAAAGACTTGTGACTTCGTATTTCCATAACTTCTTGTACAATACTTGCTTGGTACAATAGGAAATACAGGATGTAAGAAAAAGTTTTAATTTCTACTCATTTTCTTACATTTGAAACACAAGCCTAAAATTGGGATGTTACATGTATTCCACCATATGTCAAAATTGGAGCCAAGTTTGAGGATTATCAAATCATATCATGAGCCAATGCTATCTCGGTAACAAGTATTTACATTAAAGTATCTAGACCCTTTACCTTGTGTAGGTTGCATTTCATGGAAATCTTATAAAAGGGTTGTTCTTGCTCTTGCGCTTAATCTTGAGTATTCAAATCTTGAGCAAGATGGTAGTGGCACATTAAGGGGGAGTGCTAAGTAATGATCATGTATATCACATCCCTATGTGTGTCCAAATTAATTAAGTGCTAATAAAGTTTTTCAAAATTAAGCCATTAAGCCAAAAGTCAAAAATTTGAAATTATAAGTATATCCTTTGAAAAAATTAGTTGCAAAATATATACAAATGCATTTCAAAGGTTTACCAAAGGTTTTGGCTTAAGAAAAAGCTATTTTAAATGAAAATGAGTTTCTAGCCAAAATTCTAGATCATGGAATCTTGTTTTTGACATAAACTAGATTTTTGTGTAAAATCTATTATAAAAGGAATTTGATCTTCGTCTCAAAAGGAAAAACCTAGAGTTGGTTATTCTAAACACTTTTCGTATTCAAATGATTTCCAAAAGACCAACTCATCAAAAGTTATTTGATTTTGAAACTCGTCTAAAATACTAGTTTGACCTAAGTGGTCACTTTCTAGCACTTAAGTGAGTTTAGCCATTTGAGCCTAAATTATTCACATGAATAGGTCCATGATGGTATTTATGACTTATACATAAAAATAGATCATTTAAAATTCATCTTTTGCTCAATTTGGCTCTTGTTGAGAAATTTCCTGAAAATCTGATTTTAATTGCAAAATCAAAAGACTAATTCATAAAAAACTAATTTCTTGAATATTAATTAGTCCCCTTAGTGCATAATGATCCTTAAAATATTTAATTGAGCTCAAAACTAGGGATCATTTGCATAAGCTTCAATTCTCTTCTAAATTCCCTGATCAATCCTTGTTATCCCAGAAAAATCGAAACTACTGGCAGTATTCCTGCGGTACTACCGCTTTGCGGTACTACCGGTCTTTCTATAGCGGTACTTCCGATTATCCTGATAAAACAGCCAATCTCAAACTCTTTCAATTCTAAATCTATTGTGGTTGTTTCCCAAAGTTAAGATTGATCCTTGCTATCTTTGCAAGCTACCCTCAAATGCTTATCTTGATCATCTTGTGATATTCTTATCATTACAAGTGGTATTCTTTCAAGTGGTAGCTCTTTTTGATCATCTTTGATCTCGGCATGGGAATCATTTGTGTTTGATTCAAGTGGTATCCTTGTTTTTACAAGTGGTACTCTTCAAGTGATATCATCTTGTCCTTACAAGTGGTATTCTCAATTGATATCATCGTACTTCTTTACGTTGTATCTTTTAAGTGTTATCTCTTGTTCTCATTCACAAGTGGTATGTAACTCCTTCTATGCCGATCAATTCTTTGCTTACCAAGCTCTCCTCGATACCTAATCACTTCTTATCCATGTGGTCTCTCCGATACCTCAAAATTCTTGATATTGTTTTTCAAGAGGTATCTTATCCAAGTGGTTTCTCTGATACCCGATATCTTTTCAAGTCTTATCTCTTCAAGAGATATATCTCAATTGTATCAAGTGGTATCATCTTCTCTCAAGTGGTTTTTCTCTCTATCTCTTCTCTCTATGCTTTCATTTAAGATCTTAAAAAGAGAAGTTCAAGCACCTTGAGATTGCAAGACCTGTCGACGCATGTTTTCCACAAGTGGTATCGACATATGGATTTATAAATTTTATCTACAAGTGGCATCGTCGACTCGTAGTATCCAAGTAAAGCTTAAAGAATATCTTTCAACAAGTGGTATCTACAAGAAATCTCTACAAGTGGTATCTACTAGAATTGTTCAAGGATTACCTTACAAGTGGATACACATAAAGAAAATATGGAGAATGCTTTTGTGTGTCAAAAGCAAAGACAATTGGACAAAGAATGCTTTTGTGTGTCAAAAGCAAAGAAACTAAGTGAACGAATAAATCTTTTGTGTGTCAAAGGAGTGGAACCTTTGTGTAAGGGGGGAGTTTTCCTAAAATATTTTGAAAAAGTTTTATTGAAAACCTTTTAGTTTTAAAAATTGGTATACTAATATATAGGAAAACTAATTTGAAAAGACTCCCTTATGGTTTCGCTTTATTTTAGATCTTTTGATGTTTAATTGCCAATAAAGGGAAATTTGATTTGGAGTTCATTTGGAGTTTATGCCAAAAGGAGAAAGTTGATTTGGATCAATTCATTTGGATTCTCTCTTGTGAGTTCACCATATCTTATGTTTAGTCCAAAAGTGAGAGAATGCTTTTGGAGAACATAAAAGGAAAATGTTTAGGGAGAATGTTCTCACCTTATCTTTTGCATAGCTCATAAAAGGGGAGAATATTTCGATAATCAAAATCATATGAATTTTATTGCCTAGCTCTATGGTTTTTACAGAGACTCCCTTTTGGCTTAAGATTTGTTTTGGATTTCTGGTGTTTAATGCCAAAAGGGGGAGAATTTGTAAGAGCTACATTTGGATGTTCTTATTTGATATCTCTTGTGATGCCTTAAGTGGGAGAATTCTTTCTCTAAGTTTTGTGCATACATTTGGTCAAATATGCTTTCTTTCTTATCATATGTTGACTTATATCCAAATGTTGCTATTAATGATGGATTTGTCATCAATCACCAAAAAGGGGGAGATTGAAAGATCTAGACCCACCATTATGTGGTAATGGAGTTTTGGCGATTAATGATAAATACAATTGGGAGACTGTGACGACCCGGGATTAATACCCCAGATCTTCTGTGCATAACTGAACTAGTTCCATGATCAGTGGCTAGCTCACACAGTAAACAAGTGTGATAACACAACCATAAACGCTAAAATTTATTAAATGACAACAGAGTTGATTACAAGATAGCCTTACAGGGCAACATTAAATAAACACAGCGGAAGACGATGAAGAAGTAGTAGGGTCCAGCAATCTGCCACAGGCAATCGACCGGGTAGCGCCTAGTCGCCATGATCCACACCGCTACGCTTCTTCTCTCTGAAATTTTGTTTGCAATAAGCAAGAATGAGCACAACTTCCGTGCTCGCAAGTTACACCCGTCAAATAACAGAATGACATGCATACATGGATGTAACAAAGGGTGGCTTATTGGTTGATTTGCATAAAGCAGCATTTTCTTTAAATACTTGTACTAAGTTCCAAAGCAGTTGTTCTATAACTAAGATTCATTTTATAAATTCTCAATTTTTATAGCCAGATAACATTCACACATGAATAGTGAAGGATACCCTCCTATCACATGGCTTCCTGCCCAATTCCCATCCGGATAAACCAGTTTGAAGAAGTCTTTTTCAAACAAAACCAAAGTCTAACTTTGAGTGGCTTTGCCAGCATGTCCATGACCGTGGACACGGCTATTCGAATAGTTTTACACTCTGCAGAGGTTGTACAACTTTACCCACAAGACACGTCTTCTCTAGTTTGTTTGGCATCTGTCGATACCACCGCTCACTACCTTAGGTAAGCAGTCTAGAGCATGTGACAAGGCCTTTACAAAGTTCTACCTTAAAGTATTTATGCCCGCTAAGGTTTCGCTTCCATTGGACTGACCGTCCTCCGGGAGCCCCCTCTTGCGCCAGATGGGTCTACTATCTAACCAACACCCACACAAACAACATTACACAAATAACAATGAGGTATCACAAATTATTAAGCCAGGTCCTACTCCCCATACTGAGGACTTGTGGTAGTACGATGGTGGCGTAGCAAGATGCGGCTCAAGACCGGTCCTTAATCGACACAGGCAACTTTCCACAAACCCATGGGCCTTAATCTTAACAGATTAAGCACGTGCATAAACTCGCACCCACTGCACAACCAATTAGCCCAACTCCAAACCATCATTTTATTTCATTTTACAAAGTCATGTATAAAACTCCCATGACACACCAATGCCAAGGGTACAATTTAAACAATAGTCGATCTTTGGCTGAAATTCCCCAAATGAAACATATTTGATCTATAAGCATGGCTAAGCACAATATTTTCCAAATGATCCTAGTCTATACTCTTGTATCAACTAGGTTTTTATCTAGGGTGACAACATGTTTGATTCGATAACAAAGTTGGCCATACAAAGAATTTGGGCATAACTATAAATTTAAAATAGGATTTAAATTATGAATATAAATAAGCATGCAGAATAATTTGAAACAGAATTTAAATAATTTTAAATAATGGGTGCAAACATGATCAAGAATGTAACTTGCCTCGTTTGAGGTGAACAGATTAACCGATACTGAGGTGATGTTGTTTTCCTCAACAGGTCACCTAGTACTCACAAGCACTTTCTCCAGGTAGTCTATGTGTACAAGCACGATGATCACACAGTCAAAATCAATCCTCTTATGTGTTCTTCAACTGTCGAACTCGACTCTCGAAGTCGTCAAATCTATACGAAAATAAGCCAAATTCAAACCAAATTCAAATAAGATTCAAATTAACTCCAAATTAAATAAATTTAGTCTAGATAGCTAGATCTTGAATTTAGATAAATTTAGAAATTTGAATGGGCTCAATCGGAGTTTGGATGCAAAAGATATGAGCTTTCGAAGTTTGAAATTACATGAAATGATAGATTTAGGGTTTAAAGGAATTTGTGGTCAAAAGAACTCAAAATTAAATAATTTTGGTTTATTTAGCTAGATAATGATTTTATACAAATTTTGGAATTTGAAACACCCAATTTGGAGTTGGGATTCAAAAGATATGGATTTTACAAGTTTATAACCTAAATCTGGAATTAATAGAATTTCTTGATTTAATTTTCTTAAGGAAAAGCATTTTATTGCGCAAGATGACGTCGTGAGAGGATTTTACTGAAAAGAAATAAAAGAAAAAGAATTTGGTCGCGGGGCCCACGTGTCGGTCCTCATGGACCAAGTCCATGGGACTTCGGGCTCGGGGGTTGGGGCCGAGTGGCACGCGCGTGCGCACGTGGCGCCACGTAGGCTGCCACGCACACACCCCCGCAAACGTGGCGGCTGAGGTGGCAAGGCCATGTAGGCGAGGACGGTGCCGGCGTCGGGACCGAGGGTCGCCGGCGATTGGGGGCGCGGCGGCGGCCGGCGAGCACACCAACGCGTAGAGGAGATCGCGGGGAGGC
This sequence comes from Ampelocalamus luodianensis, assembly GCA_036346255.1. NCBI lineage: Eukaryota > Viridiplantae > Streptophyta > Magnoliopsida > Poales > Poaceae > Ampelocalamus > Ampelocalamus luodianensis. Next base: position 45,952,120 of record CM070634.1, on the reverse strand, counting down.
TAGGGCTCACCTTGGCGGGGCAAATGCGCGGAAAGAACGCCGGCGGCGAGGTGAGAGGCGACGGCGCGGTCGGGGTCGCGGTGGCGAGGGCGTTCGGGAGGTGCTCCGGTGAGGCGGGCGCGCGCACGGGGTTCGCGCGAAGACGGCGATGCCGATGGTGGTGGCGGCGAGGACGCGAAGGCGGTGACGGCGGCGCAAATGGCGGCGGAAGCTTCTTCGGCCGGCGATGAAGAAATGGCGATTCCGGCGAGGTGAGAGCGAGAGAGGAGGAGTGAGTGACGGGGAGAGGTTGCGGGGGAAAGGGGGCTCCCGGTGCTCCCTTAAATAGGGCTCGGGCGCGACCAGAGGAGGAGATCGTGGCGGCGGGGATGGCGGTCGTTAGGCGGCGGCGCGCGGAGTGCGAGAGAGGGGAGAACGTGTGGGAAGAAGGCGGTTGGGCGGCGGTTCGTGCGCACGCATGCGGAAGACGCGGGGTGGTGGGAGGCGACGCGGTTGCGAAGCTCGGGCGCGGCCGGAAATGGTGGAGCGTGCGGCCGAGAGGAAGAAGAAAGGCGGGGAGAAGATGACCCTGACGGGTGGGCCCGAGCGGAGAGGGAGGTGGATGACAGGTGGGCCAGGGAGAGAGAGAGGGAGAGAGAGGAGCGGGCGGGCCGAGTGGGCGAGGCGCGGGAGGAAACGGGCGGAGGAGGTTTCACCCAAAAGGGTTTTGGGGTTTTTCAAATCATTTTGCAATTTAATTAATCCGATTAATTTAAAATAGCTTTAGAATATATCAAAATAAATCCAAAAATTATGGCAAAAAATCACATAAATTGCTGGAGGTATTTTGGACTTAAATAAAATACTTCCAACTTATACTTGGCTTTTAATTTTGCAAATAAATTGTTTTGGCTTTAAAATATTTAAGAAAAAGCTTTTAAAACTCGTAAAATTCTAGAAATTAAGTAAATTTTTATTTTTCAATTTAAATCAATAAAACTTCAAGAACTTCAATTAAATTTTAAATTTGACTTTTAAAATTCCAGAATTTCAAATAAAGCAATGAAACTCTATCAAATTTCAGAAAATTCAATAAAATAGTTATTTTATTTTAATTTTGGTAACATATCTTTGGGATGTTACAAACTACCCCCCTTAAAAGGAATCCTAGAAAGAAAGCTGGAAATACGAGGTTGGGAAATGTTAGGTCTTCAACTGGAATTGTCGTCGTTCACATCCTGCTCATCATCCGATAGAATTTGAGTTGTGACATTGAACAGACGTCCTTGTTCAGAATTTTGCAGCTTCCTGTTTAATTGCATGATGTTGACTTCTGGGTTGGCTGGGTTTGCTGCCTGTTGCATCTTTGGACATTTACTGGCGAAATGCCCAACCTCATGGCAATTAAAGCACGTGATGCCTGCAATATAAGGGGGATCCTTCTGTGCCTGATAACCACCAGATGTGTTGGAGGACTCCAGGTTGACTGGGTTGTCTGCTGTTGGCTGGAATTTGACTTGATATGATGAAGTCCCTCTAGTTCGAGAAGAACTTCCTGAGTTGAACTTCTGTGCAGTCATTCTTCTCTTGCGATTCTCCATCTCGCGGTGCTTGCCTTCTTGACGAATCGCCTTGTCAACTAGCTGCTGGAAGTCCGAATAGTCCTGGGAAATCAGCTGTACGGACAAATCATCATTGAGTCCTTCTAGGAATCTTTCCTGCTTGTCTTCATCTTTTGCAACATCGTTAGGTGCGTATCGTGCCAGTTGATTGAACTTGTGCAGGTACTCATTTACGGAGAGGTTGCCTTGGCGCAGCGATTGAAACTCCTTCTTCTTAAGGGTCATCATGCCTGCAGGAATATGTGCATGGCGGAAAGCTCGCACGAATTCGTCCCAGGTGATGGCTTGAGCATCAGTATGCGAGATACTAAAGTTGTCCCACCATTCGGAAGCTGGACCCATGAGCTGGTGCGAAGCAAATAGCACCCTTTCACGATCAGTGCACTGGGCGATGTCCAACTTCTTACTGATTGCCCGGAGCCAATCATCTGCATCCATGGGCTCGGTACTGCTTGAAAAAGTTGGTGGACGCATCCTCATAAATTCTGACATACTGGTCCTTTGAGGTGGTGGGGTTGGAGTTGGAACTTGGGAAGCTGTAGCTTGTCGGGCTTGATTGTTGTTGATGGACTGAGAGAGTAGTTCGATCAGACGGTTTTGATTGGCCATCAATTGTTGCCACTCTGGTTCATTGATTGGGGCACTTCCATTGTTGTTGGCATTGGCTCCACTTCCTGGGTGACGAGGGTTCACCATCTGCTGTTTACTCAGAGAGTTAGGGAAGGAGACAAAGGATAGGGGAGAGACAAATAAGAAGAACTGAGGGGAGTAAAGCAAAACAATACTCTCTAACGAAAGAACCAACTGAAAAACTTTTCGGAACAACTTTATACAACGTTCTATCGATTGAACTCTTAATTTGGTGGAACGGCTCAATGCACAGAATGAGTCTTGGCAAGCCTAGATTATATGGCTGGGCTGACATCATATCCTCTGTTCGTAGACTTGGATGGCGATGCTTCCTTGACTTGTGGTCTTGAATGTAAGGGTTAAGAACGTGTTGACCAGTTATAGAAATTTTATAAGGGAAAGAGGATCCATTTAATATCACAAAATTGTGAGGAAAGAATTAGGTAAGAAGACTAAAGATAGATAGATGACCAAGATGAGGAGAGAACAATTTATTTTTCTTGTTGTATAAAATAAATTTTGAAGTTTTCAACTAACTGTCATTCTAACTAGGTCACGACCTACAGTCGATATGGCTCTGATACCACTTTGTGACGACCCGGGATTAATACCCCAGATCTTCTGTGCATAACTGAACTAGTCCCATGATCAGTGGCTAGCTCACACAGTAAACAAGTGTGATAACACAACCATAAACGCTAAAATTTATTAAATGACAACAGAGTTGATTACAAGATAGCCTTACAGGGCAACATTAAATAAACACAGCGGAAGACGATGAAGAAGTAGTAGGGTCCAGCAATCTGCCACAGGCAATCGACTGGGGTAGCGGCCTAGTCGTCATGATCCACACCTGAAGCACAGTTCTTCTCCTCTGAAATTTTGTTTGCAATAAGCAAGAATGAGCACAACTTCTGTGCTCGCAAGTTACACCCGTCAAATAACAGAATGACATGCATACATAGATGTAACAAAGGGTGGCTTATTGGTTGATTTGCATAGAGCAGCATTTTCTTTAAATACTTGTACTAAGTTCCAAAGCAGTTGTTCTATAACTAAGATTCATTTTATAAATTCTCAATTTTTATAGCCAGATAACATTCACACATGAATAGTGAAGGATACCCTCCTATCACATGGCTTCCTGCCCAATTCCCATCCGGATAAACCAGTTTGAAGAAGTCTTTTTCAAACAAAACCAAAGTCTACCTTTGAGTGGCTTTGCCAAGATGTCCATGACCGTGGACACGGCTATTCGAATAGTTTTACACTGCAGAGGTTGTACAACTTACCCACAAGACACGTCTTCTCTAGTTTGTTTGGCATCCGTCGATACCACCGCTCACTACCTTAGGTAAGCGGTCTAGAGCACGTGACAAGGCCTTTACAAAGTTCTACCTTAAAGTATTTATGCAGCTAAGGTTTCGCTTCCATTGGGTGGCCAGTCCTCAGGAGCCCCTCTTGCGCCAGATGGGTCTACTGTCTAACCAACACCCACACAAACAACATGGCACAAATAACAATGAGGTATCACAAATTATTAAGCCAGGTCCTACTCCCCATACTGAGGACATGTGGTAGTACGATGGTGGCGTAGCAAGATGCGGCTCGAAGACCGGTCCTTAACTGACCTGGGCAACTTTCCACAAACCCATGGGCCTTAATCTTAACCAGATTAAGCCTGTGCATAAACCTGCACCCACCAGACAACCAATTCGCCCAACTCCAAACCATCATTTTATTTCATTTTACAAAGTCATGTATAAAACTCCCATGACACACCAATGCCAAGGGTACAATTTAAACAATAGTCGATCTTTGGCTGAAATTCCCCAAATGAAACATATTTGGTCTATAAGCATGGCTAAGCACAATATTTTTCAAATGATCCTAGTCTATACTCTTGTATCAACTAGGTTTTTATCTAGGGTGACAACATGTTTGATTCGATAACAAAGTTGGCCATACAAAGAATTTGGGCATAACTATAAATTTAAAACAGGGATTTAAATTACTGAATATAAATAAGCATGCAGTAATAATTTGAAACAGAATTTAAATAATTTTAAATAATGGGTGCAAACATGATCAAGAATGTAACTTGCCTCGTTTGAGGTGAACAGATTAACCGATACTGAGGTGATGTTGTTTTCCTCAACAGGTCACCTAGTACTCACAAGCACTTTCTCCAGGTAGTCTATGTGTACAAGCACGATGATCACACAGTCAAAATCAATCCTCTTATGTGTTCTTCAACGTCGAACTCTGACTCTCCGAAGTCGTCGAAATCTATACGCGAAAATAAGCCAAATTCAAACCAAATTCAAATAAGATTCAAATTAACTCCAAATTAAATAAATTTAGTCTAGATAGCTAGATCTTGAATTTAGATAAATTTAGAAATTTGAATGGGCTCAATCGGAGTTTGGATGCAAAAGATATGAGCTTTCGAAGTTTGAAATTACATGAAATGATAGATTTAGGGTTTAAAGGAATTTGTGGTCAAAAGAACTCAAAATTAAATAATTTTGGTTTAGTTAGCTAGATAATGATTTTATACAAATTTTGGAATTTGAAACACCCAATTTGGAGTTGGGATTCAAAAGATATGGATTTTACAAGTTTATAACCTAAATTTGGAATTAATAGAATTTCTTGATTTAATTTTCTTAAGGAAAAGCATTTTATTGCGCAAGATGACGTCAGCAGAGGGATTTTCGGCTGAAAAGAAATAAAAGAAAAAGAATTTGGTCGCGGGGCCCACGTGTCATAGACACGGTCCTCATGGACCAAGTCCATGGGACTTCGGGCTCGGGGGCTGGGGCCGAGTGGCACGCGCGTGCGCACGTGGCGCCACGTGGTGCCACGCACACACCCCGCGTGGCGGTGAGGTGGCAAGGCCACGTGGCGAGGCAGTGCGGCGTCGGGACCGAGTCGCCGGCGATGGAGAGCGCGGCGGCGGCGAGCACACCAACGTGTGAGAGATCGCGGGAGGCTAGGGCTCACCTTGGCGGGCAAATGCGCGGAAAGAATGCCGCGGCGGTGAGCGGCGGCGGTCGGGTCGCGATGGCGGCGTTCGGGAGGTGCTCCGGTGAGCGGCGCGCGCCGGGTTCGTCGCGAAGCAGCGATGCCGATGGTGGTGGCGGCGAGGCCGCGGCGGTGACGGCGGCGCAAATGGCGGCGGAGCTTCTTCGGCGGCATGAAGAAATGGCGATTCCGGCGAGGTGAGAGCGAGAGAGGAGTGAGTGACGGGGAGGTTGCGGGAAAGGGGCTCCCGGTGCTCCCTTAAATAGGGCTCGGGCGCGACCAGAGGAGGAGATCGTGGCGGCGGGGATGGCGGCGGTCGTTAGGCGAGCGGGCGAGCCGGGTGCGGGGAGAGGGGGAGAACGTGTGGGAAGAAAGCGGTTGGGGCGGCGGTTCGTGCGCATCACGGAAAACGCGGGGTGGTGGGAGGCGGCGCGGTTCTGCAGCTTCGGCGCGGCCGAAATGGTGGAGCGTCGGCACGAGGAAGAAGAAAGCGGGAGAAGATGACCACGGCGGGTGGGCCGCGGAGAGGAGGTGGATGACAGTGGGCGGGGAGAGTGAGGAGAGAGAGGAGCGGGCGGCCGAGTGGGCGGGGCGCGGGAGGAAAGCGGGCGGAGGAGGTTTCGACCCAAAAGGGTTTTGGGGTTTTTCAAATCATTTTGCAATTTAATTAATCCGATTAATTTAAAATAGCTTTAGAATATATCAAAATAAATCCAAAAATTATGGAAAAAAATCACATAAATTGCTGGAGGTATTTTGGACTTAAATAAAATACTTCCAACTTATACTTGGCTTTTAATTTTGCAAATAAATTGTTTTGGCTTTAAAATATTTAAGAAAAAGCTTTTAAAAACTCAGAAAATTCTAGAAATTAAGTAAATTTTTATTTTTCAATTTAAATCCAATAAAACTTCAAGAACTTCAATTAAATTTTAAATTTGACTTTTAAAATTTCAGAATTTCAAATAAAGCAATGAAACTCTATCAAATTTCAGAAAATTCAATAAAATAGTTATTTTATTTTATTTTAATTTTGGTAACATATCTTTGGGATGTTACAGAGACTAACACTTTTATTGATATACATATTGTGTAGTCTTATTTGGATATAAAGGTGAAAATCATGAAGGCATGCAAGTGATTAAGTGATTAATGACAAATGCACTTGTGAGACTAATACTCTTATTGTTATATCATGCTTAGTCTCACTTGGATATAAAAGCAAAAATCCAAACGGTATGTATTCATAAATGACAATCTATGTCTCACCACCATAATAGAATGCCATCGCACCATTAAGGTATCGATATGCGCACGGCACATATACGCTCACCCTCCTAAGAACATCCGACATCGATACAAAGCTCACATGGCATAAGACACGCCTCGCACCTAAGCATCTATGCCATGCAAGGCCAATACACATATCCTTACTCTCCTGTTTCCAACTCAATAGTCTCAACATTTTACTTAACCAAACAGCCCATACACTGCATGTGGAAGTACGTGGGGGCTTGAATTGAATAATCGAGTTCGGTCCTTAATTAACCTGACAAGCCCACCACAAAACCAATCTCAAGTCACGAAGGCACCATCACTAGCTTCCTCTTGTCCATCAATTTAGATTTCAAATACAAGACCGATTTAAAGGAACCGGACAAAGAGTTTGAAAATGACAATAGTTCGCTTAGATTTCATGTTTGACAAGATATGCTTGTCAAACTCTAAAATCTCTAGATCGCATATCTAAGCCAAATCGAGAATAGACCATATATTATACAAGACTACACTAGAGTTGAGTGTATGGTCATAAAAGGTAATCCACCATGTCGTCATAGCTAGCTATTACAAGTCATATTTTGTATTTTCGCACAAATAGCATGCTCAGATATCACCGATTTGTAAAGACTATTGTACAAAATCGGGTTCAATATGGTGCAAAGAGGATGCTTGCCTTGGTAATAATAGACTGCTGTGTGCCTCGCATTGCTCGTAAAAGATTCGATGGCTTCAACGAACCGATTCTAAAGAAACAATAAGATCCATTCCAACATGGAAGAAATATGCATGATCAATCTAGAAATGCATGATTACAAGATGCTTATAACTACCCATAATAATGATAATAACCCATTATCTAGCTCACTGCTTTCAAAAGACGAATTAGAGTTTATTGCAAAGTTCCGCCTGATTTGAAAAGAGTCAAAATGTGACGTGATTGCATAGAAGTATAGATCATGCAAAAGTTCCTTAGCATTCTTTTAGGTAATTAACATCCCAAACCAACTTAGTCTAACCCTAACTAGTTAGATTGCAAAAGCTAAAGCAAACTCATTTTGCTCGCTGAGCCGACAAGAGAACGAGACGATTTCATAAGAGTCAAAATAGATGATGACAAGAATTGAAAGACAACTTGTCATGTCGCTAGGGTTTAGTCAAAATCTAAATAAGATGATAAGTTGACAAAGATACCTAGGTCTTGAAAATGACATGAAACCGAAAGGTGCAATATCAACTTTTCGCTTTAAAGTCAAAGCTACCGATGCTTAAAAGAATGATTCACGAGCTTCTCAAGTCCTTAAGATGCTCAAGATGTTACCTAGGGTTTAACTTACCGTGAGAAGAAATATGCTGGGTTCGATCATATCCCAAAAATTAGTTGCAAAAACTTTGGGATAATCCTCTCCTTGATTTCCAGAGAAATCGCGCACTGAGAGAGAGGGAAGGAGATAAGAGCCAATCGACATGTGGGCCCATTGTCATCCTCACCGCAAGCACTCGTAAAGGCTCGAACAAAAGTCACCGTCCGATTAGAAATAAGCGCTACGATAAAGAGAGATTAAATGATGTGAATCTATCATCAAGATCGTTTAAAACGAAATCCCGATGGTGCCGCGGGTTCCGCCAAACGAGACGCTGGATTGAAATCCAACGATCAATTAAAAGATATACACGCAACTTTTAGATGCGATGGTTTAACACGAGGTCGATGTAAAATTGAACTGGTCCGATTGCATACACCCATGTGGTCCGACGATTAAAACCAACGATCCATCGATTTTGGGCTTTAAAGGCCCACGGTCTAAATGGAGTGCGAGGATTGAAACTAAAGGCCCACATTAACGCCGCGCTCGTTTCAAATAGAAATAAACGATGCCGCCGATCAAGGATGGACGGCCACGACAGCGGGATCCGAGTAATGCATACACGTTCCGCCATACGATGAAGATCCAACGTCCGCAGGAGTGCAGCTTTATAACACGATATATTAAGGATCTTTACTTTGAAACATATCCTTGAATATATTTAACTTGTGTAGTTAGTATATTCATATGAGTATATGAGAACATATGAAACTTGTGTAGTTCATGGATGTTCATATATCCTTGAATATATTTAACTTATGTAGTTAATATATTCATATGAGTATATACAACTTGTGTAGTTTGTATACACTCATATTCAAGATATACAACTTGTGTAGTTCATATATACTTGTAGTATATATAACTTGTGTAGTTTATATATACTCATGGCCTTGTTGTTTCATTAGTATTGATCCTTGTGATCTACTTTGAAACATAACTCTTGAGTATATATATAACTTCGTGTTTATATATACTCATACCAATTACATTCAACTATTTGAAATTGTGTTGTGGGACTAACATGTGTGCTAAGATGTTTCAAGGCTTAGTCCCGGAGTTTGAGTGATGACATAAAAAGGAAATGCAAAGATGATAAAAGATCGACATGACTCAAGACAAAGGAGTCATGCACTGCATTTCGAAAAGCTTCTGAAAGAAGTTCAGTGGAAATCGGTATGACCGCATTTGGTAAGCGGTACTACCGATGTGCGGTAGTACCGAAGTTCATGTGGCGGAACTACCGCGTAGCGGTATGACCACAAATATGTTGGCGGAACTACCGCAACCCGGTTGTTCCGTTTGTTAGTTGGCGGTATGTAAATTCCAGAGAAGGTGTTTTTCTGTATTTCTCGAGCCTCTGGAAATCGGTAGTACCGTATTTGAGAAACGATACTACCGGAGAGCGGTATTACCGGATGCTAGTGGCGGTAATACCGCACCTTCAGTAATGGCTTGTTCAAAAGCATTTATGCAGGTATATCTTGGTAATTAATGTTAATGACATTGTGGGACTAACATTTTCCATGAGTTGGATGAATTGGTTATGTTCCAGGGTGATGAAGACTTCGGATGACATCATGAGTTGATCGTCATCAAGTCAAGATTCAAGAAGAGGATGCATCATGTGTTGATGCATATCAAGATCTCGAAGAAGAGATGATCATGAGTTGATCATCAAGTCAAGAGAAGACTCTTCATATGTTCATTGAGGTCAAGTAAAGGATGCATCATGGGTTGATGCATATCAAGACGATGACCCGGACTTGAAGTGAAGATGTGCGTCATCAACCTTCAAGAAGATGCTCAAGGCAAATGTATGACTAGCTAGGGCTAAGGATGTGTTCCTAGTCTTTTACCGGTCTTGGTGTTTGGTTGGAAGACCGCATTGCTAGTATAGGTTGCCGTACTATTAAGAGGGGTCTTGTCTAGTAGCTTGAGTCTCATCATGTGTTGATAGCTCAATCTTGGTTGCTCTAGCTCACCGTGGCATGATGCTATTATTTGCGAATGTGCTTTGCAAATAGTCGAGGCTCATGCGTCTAATCCTTGTAACATGTGACTATACTTTGCAAATGTGTTTTGCAAACGGTTGAAGTCCATGTACCTACTCCTTGTGGCATGATCTATGTTTGCAAATGTGTTTTGCAAATGGTTAAGATTCATGTGTATTCCCTTGACATGGTCTAAGATTGCTTGTTGCTATTTCTTTGGACTTAGACTATGGTAGTGGCTCTTTTGAGTTGTACTTTTTGATTTGATCAAATGTGTTTGTGATCAATAAAATAGGTGGGTTGTGTAGCCCTCTGAATAAGCTTTCAATAGAGTCCAAGATCACTCAATTCCGACATCGGAGTCAAAAGTTATGACCTTTTTACCGAGTATCGTCTGTGCTGAAAATCGGGCTGCGGTAGTACCGCCCGTATAACTGCGGTAGTACCGCAGAGCGGTAGTACCGTGTCGGGACCGGATTTCTGAACCCGAACCCTCTGTGTAATACTGCACCAGTCCCATGATCAGTAGCTAGTGCACACAGTGGAAACATTGTTGATAACAAATTCGAATCACGAATAACATTAATAAACAACTAAGTACCGGCCTTATGGCCACTTATTACAAAAGAGGTCGAAAGACCTTGAGTCTTACAGCAGCAGAAACATAAATAAATAAACTCCGAGTAGTGGCCCATCAAATTGCCCACCGGCATTTGACTGGGGAGCGCAGCCTAGTACTCCGGGTGTCATTCATCAAAGCCACATGCAAAGTAGTCGTAGTCCTCCTCTGTGTCGTTGAAGGCTTCTGAGATTATGAGTGCAGTATGTGAGTACATAAAGTACTCCGCGAGTCTTGGAAAACATGCATATGCATAGCTTTAACAAATGAGGCTTATATGGTTCTTTTGCACAAAGCAATATTTTAAGTTTATACAATTTTTATAAAGCGCAATTGACAAATGTAGTTTAGATAATTAAATTAAATGTATCACTAGTGGAGGTTCTAGCTACCAACCACTAGCATCAAGGCTCTAGCCGCTAAGGTTTTTCAGAAAAGGGCTCTAGCTGCCCAACTGGCTCTAGCTGCCAGAAACTACCCGAGAGTCCCAACTGCTCCCGGTTCCCAAAATTACTCTTTTAAAATCAAAACCAAAATCTACCATGTGAAAACGCACCTTGCTCGCCCTTGACCGTGGGCATGGCTATTCGAATAGTTTTTAACACTCTACAGAGGTTGTACAGCTTGACCAAAAAGAGATGATCGCCTGATATGCCACACGTTTCCTTTGACGTGTGAATCAAGGAGAGAACATCACAAGGCTTTTACAAAGCTTCCTTTTGACTCAGTTCTGCCCGCTAAGGTTTCGCCTTCCTGGCCCCCTCTTGCGCCATGTGAATCTGCACACACAACCATGACAAAACCGACTCAAAATTTTGCTAATTAGTTGGCCAGGTCCGTTCCCATTTTGGACATGTGGTTGTACGGTAGTGCTCAGTTTGAATAATCACAAGCGTCGGTCCTTAATATGACTTGGGCGGGACTAACACAATACATGATCTCGTGCTCTAGTTGCACACTTTGATCTTACCATCCACCCAAGTCTAAAACATACTTTCATCATTATATTTTATTTTCCAAACACTGACATTACCTAATGTCATACATTTTCCAAAGAAAGCATAAAGGGTAAATAATGGTTTTTCTCCCCCAAAGGTTAAATAAAGCCGTAAAGCATGTCTAAGCAATTCTACCGTAATAAACTATTCTGCAAAATTGTATTCAATAATGCAGAATTTCTACACTAGGTTACAAAGGTGCAGGACATCAAATATCAAGGATGATAGTAGCAAACTTTAGGTTTTTAACTAACAACCTACAATTTAACTTATCATTTAAATAGCAATGCATAACTTTTAAACTGAAAACATGATTTACAAATCATAGGTTCAATGTGGTCAAGGAGACTCGCCGGTGACGTTGGAGGTAAAGCTTCTGTTGGTCCAAACTTGCATCACGACGTCGGACTCTACACACGCAAAGGACCAAAATAAATAGCGAAAAATAAATAAAATTCAAAAATTACAAAATAAATACTGAAGTAGAGAATGAATTTAGGAGAAAGAATCGATGGATTCGAGTTCGTATGAGAACGAACGAAAATCTAGAAAATCAATTCTCCAAAAAAATAAAACCATGTATGTACATACACCATGCACGTATACTACATCGCATGGCAATCGTTTATGAACAAGAAACAAAATAAAATGGCGATATTTGGGGAGCGAAATCCAAGGATGTGAAGAGGAAGCCGAGGCACGCGCGACGTAGTCGGTTCGGGAAATGACTGGCCGAGGAGAGAGAACGGAGGAGAGATGTATTGAAGTGTGCACCGCTCATCTTCTTTCTATCACGAAGAACAAAAGCACTAGCTAGTTGCGGCCAATGAAACATCGAGCAACCAAACAAGACCACTCATGGCGTCGGCAAAAATGGCGAGGGTCGGCCGGTGTGGGTGGCAATGATTCGAAGAATAGCCCACCGAAATGAAGATTGTGTGAAAAGGGTGAAGTGGCTGTCAACCTGGGAAGAACAGAAATGAGACGTCGACTTGTGCAGTTGTGCTTCGGTGATTCCAAAACTTGTAGGGAGTGCAAAGGATCAAAGAAGAGATAGCATGCCCTTAAATAGTCAAATCGAGCCGAATCATCGGGTAGACAAAGAGGCACCAATGCCAGCTCGGTTTGTTTTGGAAACGGACGAAACGACAGTGGCTGCACTTGAAAGCATGGCATCGTGGGAGAGATTAAAACGGACTTAGTGCTGCAAACGGATTCGAATTGAAAGCTTTAAATGGAAAGAAATGGGAGAGAAGGAAGTGGCGACCATTAATGGCGAATGAAAGCTTCGCTGCACAGAGAGAAGGGAGGGGAGGCGGTGTGGTGGTGACCGGACTGGTGGTGAGGGGGCGCCGCGACCGAGGTGGCGAGGGTGGCGATCATGGAGGCGGCTTGGCCTTGGATAGACTCTCAGCTGAAAGAAAAGAGAGCAAGAGAACATGCATGCTTCGGGAGGAAGAAGATGAAAGGAGGAGAGAGAAAGAAGTATAGGATAAAAGAATGAAAGAGGGATTACTACTAGTTGACATCAAAAGTCATACTGGCAGCGCATGCATGCATAAGGCTTTGGGTGATAAGTGAGGTTTGCATGGGAGCAAAGTTGGGATGGGTGACCTGACGGGAAGTTTTTTTTTTCTTAATATTATTATTATTATTATTATTTTTAAAAAGAAAAAGATCCAAATAAATCTAAACAAATTTTAATTAATTAATTTGAAATTAAATTTTTAGAGAAAACGAATTTTGGGATGTTACATACCGCCCTTATAACAGCGTTAGTACCGCAGAATGGTAGTACCGCCCCTTGTGAGTGCGGTACGACCGCAAAAGGCTGTAACGGCTAGTTTTTGGCAGTTTCGTCTCCAAACGGCTAGTTTTTGGTGTGGGGGCTATAAATACCCCCTTGGCCGGTTGAGAGGCAATCTTTGGCATCACATTGAGTTCCTTTGAGCTAAGAGCAAGCCCTCTACTCCCATTTGTGCATGTGTTGCATTAAGTGGTGGATTTAGTATCCACGAGAGCTTTGACACTTGATTGGTTCAAGTGAAAGTTGGAGACTTGTTACTCTTGGTGTTTGCCGACACCTAGACGGCGTGGAGGCGTCGTGGTCCGGTGATCTTCTCAAGTGAAGCTTGTGAGAAGGCCCGGTGTTTGTGAGTGGCTTGGTGCTCGCCATCTCCGGAGTGGAGTAAGAGCAACCCTAGTGGAGCGAGGTGTTGATACCTCGGAGGAAGGCTTAATTTGTGGAGCCGGCCCAATTGGTTTGGGTTTCCCTCAACATGGATTATGGGAGACCGGCAAGTCTCCGACCACCACGGTAAAATATCATTGTGTCCCGTGTGCTTCTTGTGATTAGCTTTCATATGCTTTACTTTGTGCAATTTACATTCATTGTATAATTGCTTATTCATTGTGTATGATTGCAATAGTATTATTTACATTGCTTAAATTGAATTGCTTACAAGTCCATACTTGATTGGTTATTATCAATAGACTTGTATTGTTGGTGCACTTAGTTGAACCTAGTTGATTTAGGCTTTAATTGTGCAAAACCGTATTTGTATTAGCTTCTGCATTAGAAATCGGTTTTAACGCATAGAAGTTTTTAAAACGCCTATTCACCCCCCTCTAGTCGGCCTCCTCGATCTTACAGACGCCGCCTACGATTCCTCCTCGTTTGCGCCCTCGCCTCCACCCCCGCTCTTCTGCTCTGCTCCACGCACGCCTCTGCCTCCTCCCCTGTCGCCGCTTCCATCGGCCTCCTCTCCCAACATCACCTACGACGCCGAACGCGCTTCGTCCTCCTTTGCGCCCTCGCTTCCAACCCCGCTCTTCTTCTCTACTCCACGTGCGCCTCCCCCGGTCGCCGCTTCCATCGGCCAGATCTGGACGGGTCTCACTTTCTCCTTTCCGCTCCTGCTCTTCTGCTCTGCTCTGCTCCACGCACCTTGATGAAAATTGAGATATATTATATCTACTTTAATTGATAAACTATTACATTCATGAGATGTTTCGTAGCAACGCACGAGCACTTAACTAGTAATTTCTCATATGTCACTAAATATTCCTATCGAAAAAGGAATGGGTGTAGATTAGGTAACTTTTCGGATATGTTACCATTTACGACTCCGAGTCATTTTGTACCTCTTATATATACTCTCATAGCCGCACTGATTGATTTGATGACTGATTGTTGTTGCAAATAATGCACCAAAAAAAAAAGGAATGTGAGACACGAATTTTACATGAAAAACTCTTGCGGGAAAAATCCACGAATGCACGAAGGTGATATCACTATACGAGGAGATGTCTAGAATGAAGCTCTCACTCTACCATATGGACTACATGGATGAATGTATGGTGTTATATGAAAAACTATGTGTAGGAGTAGACTTAAGGGTTGGAGTAGAAAACAAAATTCATATCTCACTCAAACTCAATTCTTATTACACTCAAACTAAACATGATTGTAAAATCTTCTACTTTTTAACTCTCCGTCGGCGTGCAAAACACATGTGTTGAGCTCATGCTTCTAAGGCATAGTCTTTCTTATGACATGCACACTAAAGAGCCTAGCACGAGGACTCTCTCTGTTGATGGCTTCTTTGACACCATTTCTAGTGGTGTTGGACAACATCATGGACTCGGTTTCTGTGGTTTTGGTTTTGGTCCACGGGGTGTCCCAAGGAAGGATTTTCATTGTTTCCCAAGAGGTGAATCTCGTTTTCTCCATCGAGGTGCACACCCACGGTGAGGATTTATGAGTTCCTTTGGTAATTATGTTGGTTCTCATCATGGTGCTTTTAAGCAATGTCATCGTCGCTTTTCTAGAGATGGATCTCATTTTCCTCATCGAGTTGTCCACTCACGGCGCTCCTCCAAGGATGTTGTTGGATCTTCTTGCATGAACCATCATTTGCTTCATGCTAACTTGCATAATGGTTCAATTGCTTCTAGTGACTGTGTTTCCAAGCTTTGGGTTCCCAAGTATTTGCTCACTAACCCTTCGGGATCCAAGACTTGGGCATCTTGCTCTTTTCATGTGTAGGTACCGGGGAAGCGAGATGGAGAACAAGACTTGAAGGGTTCTGGTTTTCTGCTCATCGTGTGATCAGAACAGTAGATGGTTCCCATTCCCTTTGATGGCCTCCAATAGTGCTTCCATGTTCAGCGTCTTTGCCTACTTTGTGAGCTATTTCATACCCTCATGCCTTTACATTTATGATTATTCACTGTTGGCGTGTTATGCTTATCTATGTGCTCACTTATATCATATCGGCATATGTTACTCATATCATATCTTTAATCATGCATTTGCTAGTATCTTGCTTATATATCCATGTGCTAGATTGTTGCTCTTTATTTCCATGGATGTATGAGCTTGGTTATATCATCATGAGCTTGTACTGTTTTGATATACTTATTATCTTGCTCTTGTTGATGTTTTGCTCTATGTATCCATATGCTTACTTGATATCCATGTTAGCATACATTATTCATGATTTGTTCTATGTCATGTTTTATGCTTACATGGTGTGGATGTCATGGGGATATGCTGTCCGGCCCCCGGGTATGCAACCCCAGGACCCTCTGTGCATTCTGAACTAGTCCCAGATCAGTAGCTAGCTCGCACAGTTACAACATCGGTGTAATCACAACCATACAACAAAATGACGATGACGCGGACAAATTAATATTAAAGGTAGCAAAAGGGACCTTATAGTCAAGTCTTACAGAGTGCGCCTGTAACACCCCAGCTCAGCATTGAGCCTGGAATGCTACTAAAATTAAATTAAACTAAACTAAACTAAGACCGATTATAATTTTTCGGCAAAACCTCCTTTGTATAGTCAACTATACCGAGGTTCCAACAATTAATCATGGCATTTATCAATATCTTCATAATCAAGTTCACACAAGCGTGCAAGATGATCGAATAAACCTAATCAAGACTTGCTATTCTCAATATCACAATTAACATAATACTCAAAACCATCTATGAGTGATTCTCAAGCAGTTTACTTATTCCTGAAATGAAACTAAATGGCAAACGCCTTAAGGTTGTGAGGTAGTGAGTGCATCCAACTTCTACTCCCTCCCATGCATGTCGTTCCTGCCAGATGTACCTAAAACATATCAAAGCAAGAGTGAGCCCAAAGACTCAACAAGTATCAACAAGGCTAATACAAATTCGCAGTCATAGCATCATTAATCCACAATAACAATACACTAATCATAGCTTTCATATTTAAGGAATGCGATCAATGCAATGCACCTTTTGAACTTTATCTCTTTTCGCATTTTACCGGTAATGCGGGGTATACATCCGTCGATGTGTACCCTTGCTCGTGCCCTCCAGCACGTGGACCAAGAGCCTATACACCACATGTATAGGGACATTTGCCCATCATCTTAATGATGGGGACCTCTTTACTCATTGCCCACATTCCACGAATGTGGGGACCTCAAGCCCATCATCTAGATGACGGGGACCTCAAATAAGCATAGTCACCACGTGACCAAGCCTCCAATATGATAACACGATGCACATGAACAAACTTTAAACCATCATACATATGTATTCACAACAACATCATACAAGAATAATCTTATTCATACTTCTAGCATTTCTCATCATTGATATTCATAGAATTCTAGCATCCATGAATAGCACATATATTCATAATACTAGCAAACATGAACAATCCCTCATGAATAACAATTAATCATATCTCAAGTATTCATCATCCTTAATCATACATATCACACTATCAACCATGCATGGTTATTACGCATCAAAGTGCTAGCATCCTCTATCAAACATTCATAATTATTCACTCAATCAGAGTACTTGCATTCACCAAGATAAATTGGAACTCATTACACTAACATCCATACATGGCTATTATGGGCCAAACACAAATAGTCACAGCATACAAGCATAATTATATGATAACCCGAATACTTGCCTCAACCGTGCGAGAACGGTGGACGCGAAGAGGGTGCTGCCCCTGGGATCACGCTCCCACCTGAACATAAAGATAACCCAATCTAAGACCAACATACTGGACCAAAATCAGAAATAACAACACCATTTAACTCGCTAAACTCCCAAACGTTTCCAATCTTCTAATTTCTGACGATCGATTTGGTGTTCACCGCGGATAGTCAACTTCTAAAATACATAACTTTCTGCTAAGGATTCCAAATAATATGTTCTTAGACTTTCTTGAAAGGTAATTAAATTACCTAAATAAACTTAGTTGGGGAGCCCTTTTGATTCTACCAATTACTGCCCCTACCAAGCCAAACTACAGAACATCAATTATCACGTCGGGTTCTCTGGACAGTTTACTAAAACCACCATAACTTTTGCTATGAAAGTCTAAATCTTGCGTTCTTTATCTCTCTGAAAAGGTATAGAAATTACCTACATTTTTCGTTATATTGGGATCCCCTGATTTTCCATTTAACTAATAGTTTTATCCAGTTTTCTACAGACTGTACAAATGCTGATAGATCAGCAGGACAGCGATACTAAAAAAATCATAAATCTCTGACCGTTAATCGGATTTGGACGTTCTTAGCGGCCACTGAAAGCTAAGAACATTATATACATAACTCTAGGAGACCAAAACTCCTAATTCGGAATCTAAACACACGAAACTGACCACGCAATAATCTGGACAGAACACGATCTATTAAACCGACGCAAATCAATCTACCAAACGACATCAACCGCAACTACTACGCATCAACCAACGAAGAACACGCGACGTTACCCTTGTAGAATCGCAGCAAGATGATGAACTCTCCCAGCGAAGTTGATCTCTTCTCCTTTCTTCACTTGATCGGCAGTAGGGAGCACCAACGGCGAGGAAGGGAGGCACCAATAGAGGGGAGCACCACCATGGAGGAGAGGGCATGCTACAGTGATGGCGGTGGTACTGTAGCTACAGTGCATCTAGGGTTCCCCCCTTCCTTTTATTGGTGGCCAACCCCTCATGGGCCTCCTGGGCCCAGGCCCGAGGCCCAAGTTGCCAAAAAACTGCAGAAACCCCCTTTTTTATGTCTAATTTCTCTTTTGAACGCTTTCTTTCGTAGAATAAATCGGAGTATTACATTAAAACCCCTCTTTCTCCCGTTCAATCGCTTTGCTAAAAGAAATATTCTCCCGATTTAATTATTCTCTCCCGATTTAATTTTTGGGGTATTACAGCGCCACACCGGGCTTAGCAACAAAATACAACTTGTAGCGGAAACAGAACATCTTGTGATGGCCATTCGACATGCCCACATGCAATCGAGTGGAGGACGCGACCTAGTTCTCAAAGTCTTCAGGATACTCCTCTTCATAAAACTCTGAATTCCCTGGTTCTTATGTGGGCATTAAATACACAGGGCGCAAGCCGTGATTACTTTGAATGTACTCAGCAAGTCATAGGGAAATGTATGCAATTATTATTCATGCGAGGCTAGACAAGGATGGCTTTATGTTTTCTTTTTCAGAAAGCAACATTTAACAGTAAATACCGTAAGTAGATTGAAAGCACAATTTAAAAGATTAATACATAAGTAATTCAGTTCTTTGAAACAACTAAAGATCAACCCAACCTTTCCATCCAAACCATCAATTCCACTATTTTAAAGAAAACATCTACCCCTTGCATAAAATCACCGGGCATGTCCATAACCAGGGACACGGCTATTAGAATAGTTTTTATACACTCTGCAGAGGTTGTACAGCTTTACCCACAATAGATAATCATCATATACTATCAGGCGTTTCACACTTTCGAGGCGTGTGACTAAGAGATTATCACAAGGTCGTTACAAAGCTTTGAACTGGCTAAGAGCTGCCCGCTAAGGTTTCGCTTAACGAAGCCGCACCGCTAGATTCGTGCCCCTCTTGCGCCAAATAATCAAAGACGCTCCACCACAACAGAACCTAGCCAGCTCATTGCTAATTATTAGGCCAGGTCCACCCCATCCTGGACATGTGGTTGCACGATATGACCTAGATCAATGGTTCAAGGTTAAGTCCTTAGTTGGCTGCTCAGGCGAGACTTATCCACGTCCCGATGTGCGTTACAGCACCCACACTCACCATCGCCCACTCGCCCGAGCATAAAACATTTTCGGTTCAACCCGGCCAAAGATCACCCTAGCCTTGGCACAACAGCTTTTAACAAAGGTGGCCACGCCACGATTCCATAATTCCGTTAATCAAGTTTATACATATGAGCATGCGATCATGAGTCCCAACGTACAACTATAGCATGACTAAGCATAATACGATACCCGTGTTGGTAATTTATCAATGCCCAACTAATATAAACCTTCCTAAGGTGTCCAAGGGTTCATGTCATTCAAGGGTACATGTCGTTTGCAATTTATCAAGGAGATATACGTCAATTAGGCATTTATCTACCCCCAAAACAATTTAATATATAAACTAGCAATGCATGTTTATATAAAAATATAGTTTTATAATGATGGGTTCAATATGATCAAAGTTCTATGACTTGCCTTCGTTGAAGAGTTGAGGTGCTTCGGTCATCGGATCCGAGAAATCTTCCGAAAAGCCGGTTTCTACACGTGCGAAAAGAATAAAATAAATAATACAACTCCAAATAAATTCCAAATAAATACCAAACTAGTACTAATATCAAGAGGGGGATTTTAGATGAATTTAGAAATTTGAATCACTCGAATCGGAGTTCGAACGAAGAAGTTATGGCCTTCCGAAGTTGGAAAACACATAAAATGAAGAAAATTGGATTTTCCTCAATTTCTGATTTATTTTTCCAAAGGAAATTCGAATTATTGCGCCAGCTGACGTCAGCGAGGGGGTTTTGATTTTCGACCGAATTATTTTTCAACAGAAAAATCAGAAAAAGCCATGTGGCGCTGACTGGGCAGCCACGCGGGCAAAAGGGGGGTGACGGGGCGCCTCGGTGGCGCTGACGCGGGCGCCACGTCGGACCCGAGCGGCGGTGCTCGGGGCCCGATGGCTCACCGGTGAACGGTTGGACAGCGGCCGGTGGCGAGGGCATGGTCGCGAAGAGGACCTCGTTGCTCACCCGCTCGACGACGTGGCGCGAAGAGGCGACCGACGGCGAGGAAGAAGGCGGAGGCGGCGGCAGGGGAAACACGGCGACGGTGTTCTGGGGGCGTCTCCGGGGTCGGGGATGCGCGCCCAAGGTGGCCCTCGGCGAGGCGATGCCGACGGTGGGGTCGGAGGCGGCGGAGGAGAAGAGGTGGCGGCGCTAACGGCGGCGAGGAAAAGCGAAAAGGGGGCGAAAGAGGGCGAGGGAGGAGGAGGGATGAGGGGAAACCGGGAGAGGAGGGGGAGGCGGTCCCGAAGCTCGCTTAAATAGGGGACGAGGGGCCCCGGAGGAGGAGAAAGGGGAGGATGGTGACAGGCGACAATGGCGACGGCAAAGCGACATGGGAAAAGGCGACGGGACGGGGTATGGTGGCGGCAGCGGGCGCGGCAGAGGCGGCGGGGTAGCGGGGAGGCAGCGAGAAGACGCGGGGCGACGGGGATCGGCGGGAAACGCGGCGGCGTGCTGCGTACGGACGCGCGGAGAGAGGGGGGGGGGTCCGGAGGAGGACGAAGGGCTTCGGCCGTCCGATCCAGATCGGACGGTCGGGCGTGGTGGGAGGCGTGGCGGAGGTGGAGCCGTCCGATTGCGATCGGACGGTGCGGGGAGGGGAGGGGCGCGGTTGAGGCGGAGCGGGCCGGCGCGAGGCGGGCCAAGGAGGAGATTCGGCCCACGAGCCGAAAAGGATTTTAAATAGATTTCCGATTAAAGAAATCCCGAAAAAGCAAAAGGACTTTTAGAAAATAGTTAATAGAGTCTAAAAATTCCAGGAAAATTCACAGAAGTCCCTTGAATTATTTAGAACTTAATAAAAATACTTTTAGCTATACTTTAGTTTTTAATTTTGCAAACAAAATAGATTTTTGGCTTCAAACAAAAAGGAAAAGCCAAACTAAAATCCAGAAAATGCAATAAAAGCTTAAAATCCAAATAAAATCCAGGAAACTACAATAAACTAACTTTTTAATTTAATTGAAGTTGGATTAATTCCATTTAAAAGGTTTTTGGTTTCTAAATTTCAAATTTAAGCTTTTTGCAACTTAAACCAAATGGTTATTTTTAAAACCTTTTTTTTGAAAAAACAAAAACTCGCAAATTAGGGACGTTACAAACCTACACCCCTTAAAGGGAATCTCGACCCCGAGATTCAGGCTGACTAAAGAATAGGTGCGGGAACTCGGCCTTCAGGTCCTCTTCATGCTCCCAGGTGGCTTCTTCTTTAGTGTGGTTGCTCCACTGAACTTTGTAAAAACGGAGAATCTTGCTTTGGGTTACACGCTCGGACACTTCCAGAATCTTGATGGGTTGCTCCTTATAGGTGAGATCTTCTTGCAGGCCAACTGCTTCTAGTGGCTTCTGCTCTTTTGGCACACGCAAACACTTCTTTAACTGAGACACATGGAAGACGCTATGCACATCTGACAACTGAGATGGGAGCTCCAATTGGTAAGCAACTTCTCCTCTTCTAGCTAGGATTGGGAAAGGTCCAATGTATCTTGGTGCAAGCTTCCCACTTACTCTGAAATGACGCATTCCTTTGAGAGGTGAGACCTTCAGATACACACGATCTCCTGGCGCAAAAGCTAAATCCCAGCGACGGTTATCAGCATAGCTCTTTTGCCTAGTCTGAGCTGTTCTCAGCCTATCTCTGATTGCCCGAACTTGATCTTCGGTTTCCTTCAGGATATCAGGTCCAAGTACTTGTCCTTCTCCTGTTTCAGTCCAATACAGGGGTGTTCTGCACTTTCTTCCATAAAGGGCTTCAAATGGGGACATTTGTAGGCTTGACTGATGACTCTTGTTGTAGGAAAACTCTGCATAAGGTAGCATCTGATCCCAACTGGTTTGGTTCTCTAGAGCGTAGGCTCTTAACATATCTTCTAGGATTTGATTCACTCTTTCATGCATCCATCCATGCGAGGATGGTAGGTCAGATCTGAAATTTAAATTAGTGCCTAAAACACTGTGCAGCTTCTGCCAAAATCTTGAGGCGAATTGGGATCCTCAATCTGACACAATCTTCTTTGGCACTCCATGCTAGCATACTATCTGTAACATCCCAATTTTAGGCTTGTGTTTCAAATGTAAGAAAATGAGTAGAAATTAAAACTTTTTCTTACATCTTGTATTTCCTGTTTGTACTGAACAGCTATTGTAAAAGAAGTTATGGAAATACAAAGTCACAAGTCTTTGATCCAAATCTTGATCCTTCAAAAACATTCTTGTTCCATCTTGTGATAATCTCCTGGAAATATTTTTCCTAAATTCTTGGGTTGGTATGTGACTCCTCTGAAAAATTCCACAATTTTTAGAAATTGTTTGAATGCTGTTGGAGGAAAGACAAACCCAATTCAAAATCTGGTCAAACCTTGGACCAGTACCTTGGTAAATTTTTGGAGGAAAATCCACAGCACCAAAACCTCTGAAAATTTTATTCAAGGTCAATCCCTCAGCTAGCAAACTCCTGTAAAAATTTCATAATTTTTGGAGTTCGTTTGCTACCTCAAACAATTCTCCAAATGTCAGCCCTTCTCAAAAACCAGAAAAATCGAATCTGGTTTGAGTCAGACTCGGGCTCAAGCCCGAGCCTAACTCAACCGACACGGTTGGACCCAGTCCACTCAACCTCCTCGGGCTCGTTTCCTTTGGGTCGTTGGATCTCCATCCAGCTGCTCAGACCTCCCCTCTGATCTCAGCGCCTCGGGGTGGTCCAGGCCGCTGGATCTCCATCCTGTGGTCACGACCTCCCCTGGACCTCCTCACCCGCAAAGACCTCCCCTGCTCGGGTGATCTGGGACGTCCAGGACCACTCCATGCAAATCGGGATCGTCCAGGACCTCCCCCTCAGCCCTGTTCTTCTTCCTCTAGACCTCCTCGACTCGGTCATCATGATTTTCATGCACTGCCCCGTGTCGTGACCAGAGCTTGATTAGAAGCGTGAGATGTCACCTTTGCCTCTTGTCAACGGCTCTATTCGCTGACATGCATTTATTGCCACGCCTTTAACCTCCAAAGTCTCCACCCTGCTCTGCCCCTACCTACCATGTGTGCTTTTGGCAGGGGCATGGACATTGTTCACAGTGAACTTGCCCATGCCATTGCCAAGCTTCCAGGCTATGAATAGCCTGAAACCTCCCTTCTCCTTTTTCTTCTCCGTTCTTGTGGTGCTTGAGCTCCCTCAGTTGAGCTAGTTCCCAAACTCAAACACCTAAGCACACACCCTCTCTCTGCCACCATTGTCGGATTTGGAGCTCTTTGAAGGCCTCGAGCTCCAGTGGTTCCATCGAAATTGTTAGCTGTCACTCTGTCATCTTGATCACCTTGAGCCTTCTCTAACCTACTGTGGTTAACCATCGCAGGGGTGGACGAGTTGGGAGCTGTTCGTGGTCGGGATGTAACAGCCCTAACTTAGGGTTTGTAATTCAAATGTAAAATTTTGAGGAGAAATAAAAACTTTTGTTGTCTCTTCAAATCATTTGGAAGTTTTCAAATTTTCTAGCAATTTCCAATTTGTAGAATTTAATTCTTGTAATTGGAAATTGTTGTTATCGATTCTTAGCCTTCAAACTTGTGATCATCCTCTGAAACTATTTTTCCTAGCATCTTGATCATCCTATCTACCTCCTGAATTATTTCACAAATTTTAGATTTTGTTTGCTATTTCAAATGGCCAAGTCAACTCTGTTTGAAATCTGGTCAAACTCCTCAGACAGCAGCTTGTGAATTTTCTCTAGAACAATGCAGTGCATAAAAGTTCTGGAAAAATTACACAAGGTTGTCCTCGGTCCTAGCAAGCTCCCATAAAAATTTCTGAAATTTTTTGAGCTGAGGAGCTACCTCTAAAAATTCTCCAAACTCTCTCACCTTTTAAAACTCCAAATCGATTTATCGCTCCTCGCTCGAACCCGAGCCCGACTCGAGTGCGACCGCGCCACTTGACTCGGTCGCACCGCCTAGCTGCACCGCGTGAGCCCGATGGTGTCACCGTCCGATGCAGATCGGCGCGGCCGCGGCGCCGAATCAACCGACCGTCCGACATACATCGATCTCGACCGCTCATTTTAGATCCAACGGCCGATACATTCTCGGGTCGAGTCAAACCACCGGTTCGCACCGCGACTTGACTCGGCTCGCACCACTTCGCCGCTATCATCGACATGTGGACCCTACCGCCGTCCGCCCTCGTCTTCTCCGCGACTCACCGGAGCTCGCGATCGTTAGCGCATGGGTGCCACGTACCTCGCCGCCGCCACCTATATGCCCTCGTGTCCGCTTTGGTGCATCGCCAGCCTTCTTTACCTCACCGCGACCACTCATCCTCGCTTTCCCGCTCGTAGCTCGCCCGCCGCTTTCTTGATTTCGCCGAGAAGAACCCTCGCGCGGCCAGCCGTGTTAGCGCCGCCTTGATTCCGCAACCACGCCATCGTGATCTACTCTCTTCGCCGCTTCCATTTTGCCCATCCAGACCCTCGGCGTCAAGATATCGCCAGGGCACCTTCGCTGCGCTCGCCTCCGGCGCGGCGGCCCGCGAGCTTGCTAGTGCTCGTGAGTTTCTAGCTTCGACACCTAGCCCTTAGGATCGCATTGATGCACCGAGTCTAACGGTGACTTCATTTTCATCTTTGGTGCATCGCTGCGCGCGTGCGACCAATTCTTCTCCAAGCTTGGTTTTCGCGCCGTGAAATTCCGCCACCTCGAGCTTTCTTCGGCGGCGTTATCGCGGTGCTCCTTGCTCCCGGTGTTGAGGCGAAGCTTAAGCTCACCTTCCGAGTCTTCTAGAAGCCCGTGACGCCTTCTCCGCGTGGACCGTGCTTTCTTCTCCGCTCCGGCCGCCGTGAGCTCATCTCCGCCGACCATCGGGCTCCGCGTCCACCGCTATCGAGTTCGCTAGGTCCTGCGAACCCGAAGGTACCACTCTTTCGCCGAAACCTCCCGGTTTGCTAGTTCGGTTGCGCCGCGCCATCGCGCCCGTGCTTCGCCGGTGAACCGCCGGTGATGATTTGTTTGACTCTAATCATGTCTACCTTGAGTCTCTGCCTTGTGGGCCCTATTGGCTAATCCGTTTAGAGAACCTTTAATCCAGACCGCTATATTTCCCTCCGAGTCGCCGTCATGTGGGTCCATGTTGTCGCTAGGTTTGTGTAGTTACGTTATGCGTGTTCTCGTTGGGAAGCGTGCTTCTCTGTGAGAGTGTTTAGGTTTGCACTTAGTAAGTCAAGACGATTCTTTGAATACGCCTTCGACGCCACTTTCGCGGCCGGCTGCTCGTCAGCATTTTCAGCGCCCGCCATTGTCGATGTCTGGGGCTAGATAGCTGTGGGTAGAAAAAGGATTTAATGCTTTAGTATTTCTGTAATATGTTTTCTGTTGCACTGTTAATTCATTTAAACTTAGAAAATGCATAACTAATTCAATT
Source organism: Ampelocalamus luodianensis (assembly GCA_036346255.1). Lineage (NCBI taxonomy): Eukaryota > Viridiplantae > Streptophyta > Magnoliopsida > Poales > Poaceae > Ampelocalamus > Ampelocalamus luodianensis. Next base: position 45,926,083 of record CM070634.1, on the reverse strand, counting down.
TTTATCCAAATTGCATGAATCCAGTGCTGTTTATTTTCATTTCAAATGTATTATTTACTAAAATTAGTTTCATCCATGTCTCTGTAGCAAAAATCTGTTAATTAATAAAATGATGTTTTATGTATCTTCTAGATTAGAAAATGCATATCTCTTTCAATATTTGTCCAAATCCAAAGAAACCAATTTTGTAATTTGTCATTTTAATGTACTAATTAGTAGGATAGGTTATATACACTGTTTCTGTTCATGAAAATTTGTTAAGTAATTAACTAGTGACATGTTGTGTTTTTAGCTTAGAAAATTCATAGAAAATTATTAATAACTTAAAATAATTTGTTCTCTGTTTCTAAAATTTTGTTATATCTTGCTTAGGTTGCTGTGTGAGTTTTAGCTTGTTTTGGTGTTGTTGTATGTTTGAGTTTTGTCGGTGTTATTCGTTCTTATTTGCTGTTATGTTCGATCGTTAGGCTTCGATATTTGCGGCAACCCTGAGGACGATCCTCCGCACCATATTGAGCAACAGCATCCAGGCAAGCAGTTTGATCATGTTTAATCCTGTAATTTTAAAGATTAATATTTTGTTTCAGCTGTATGTATGCATTGCTTAATTTGTGTTAAATTGATTAGTTAAATCCGTAGCTGCATATCCTGTAGACAAAATATTGATCTCTACTACCTGAGCCTAGGTTATTTGCTGTGATTAGAGGTCGCTGGATGATCTCTTGTCACTTAGTAGATCCGGGTCAACTTGCTTAGACATGCTTAGCTATCGGTAGAATCAAGGTTATCGACTTTAGTCAGTAACCTTGATCACACAAAATTTACTACAACTTTATGTTTCAGCATTTTGCTATGCTTACTTGCAAAACTAAAACCAAAAACAAAAATGATTTGGACGCGGGCACAATGGTAAGAATGGTGTGATCTTTTGGGTGTGACTGGAAAGGTGCCCGGGTCAATTAAGGACCGAACATCTTGTGAGTTTTTGTTATCCAGCATTTCGCGCTAACCACACTAGAGGGTATGGGACCTCTCTTGACCTAGTACTTTGGCGTATTGGTCCCGGTCGCAGGAGGTCGCAGGAGGGACGGAGGTGGGAGCATGGTAGTTGTCCAAAAGCTTTATCCCGAGTGGGTAGTTGTCTTTCGGCTTTACCATGTAAGCGTATGGTGTTTCTACCCATACGAGCGGCCGGGTTGATACACAATATTGGAAACACCTCGTAGGACTTAGCTGTGCCGCATACCTTCTAAGTGTGCTTTGGCTTAAAGGCGGTCTGAGGTGTGGGTACATGGTACACCCTGCGCAGGTTAAAAACTATTCGAATAGCCTCGCCCTAGGTGATGGACACGCTTGGGTAAGCTTATCGAGAGTTAGACGCAACATTTAAATTAAAACTTGATGGGTGGTACGAATAACTGGGATTCGTGCTATTGTTGTGGTGACTATTGGGATAGTCACTTCTAGGTTGTTTATCTTTCGCTTTTGTTATTATTATCCTTACCGTTATTTCAATCTTAAAAATGAATTGCAAACTTGCCTTTAAAACTGTATTATATTATTGCAAATGAAAGTTGGCTTTATGCAAATGAAACATATGGCCTCCACTAAACAAGCTGCATGTAGCATATGAACAGTGCTCGCTAGTTCACACGTCAGGTCTTGCGGTACAAAGACAATCTTTGTACTCGTGTGCTTTGCTTAATGTTTTTGCTGCGCAGGAAGTAGGTGAGCCTCGTGGTCCTCACTTACGTGAGTCTCTGCCGCTTCGTGGGTGACGACTAGTCTTGGCGGTCCTGGCCGATGCCTTGTGGGTTGAAGGCACACCGATTGGCTTTGTTTATAGCCATCTTATGGCACTTTTTGCTTCGCCGCCGCTCGTTATTTGTGTATCTCGTGGCACGCCGCCTATGTCCTGTAATATTGTTACTATTTGTTTATCTTCCGCTTGGAAGTGTGGTGTTTGGACTCTATGTGTGGAATGGAGTTGATGTCTAATTTTGTACCGGGTGTGTATATCGTCAGAAGTATACATATCTCGAGATCGCTTATTTGATTTGTGATGCTAGGACCGGTGGTTGGTTAAGCATTACAAACCAAATAAACTGGGTCCTCGTAAAGTTGGTATCGTGAGCCATTCTCGACCGTAGTAACCCAAGCATAGTCGTCCTTAGGGTATTTTGAAAGTCTTATTTTCAAATTATAAAAGGTTTATGAAAACTTAGGCAGGTTCTCAGATTTTACTCCTTACCTATCTTAGCCTTCTACTCTCATCTTACTCTAATTTGAGTATAAAACTTGGTTTCTCTCTCCTTTCAAAAGATAGTTACTACCTGGAATCACCTTTGGGAGAACCATAGATAATTAGTCTAATTAAAATTTGTGGGAGCATAAGGGTAAGATATGTATGAGTTTGCTAAGTGTCCGATTTTTGTCGCTTGGTTTTGTAACTTCAAAGTCTTGTGCTTGTTTTGTGTCATTAGCAAGTTATTTGCATGGGTCATCAACTTCATGTTTTCCGGCTATTGTTAACTTGTCTTAGTGAAACAGATGGCCGGAGAACGCGTGGCGCCAAAGCAAGCTGGTCATGATGAGGAGCTTCCTCCTCCGACCATGGTCGAGGTTCTCGCCGATCGAGCGAAACCGCATGGACCGACGCGCATCTTGGAGGTTATTGCTAGGAATACCTCCACTCGCCGGTGGTGGCGGCCACCGGACTCGCGGAGGACTTGCGAGTTCCTCCGTACACGCCGCCGACTTTCTCCCGCCTCGAGGACCCTCTCGAGCAAGTGGACGATTGGTCGCGCATGGTTGAGCGAAAGCTCAACATAGCTCGATGTCGTCGCGCAGATAAGGCACTCTTCGCGTCCCACCGGCCTTGAGGGCGCAAAGACTCATGGTGGGAGAACTATCTCGCCATGCAGCCCGCGCCATGTGGTCGTGGGAGGAGTTCGATCGCTTTTCGTCGGGCCCACATCCCCGATGGTCCGATGAAGCTGAAAAGAAGGAGTTTCTCGCGCAAACAAGGGCGCAAATGCGTGACGGAGTACCTCTACGAGTTTAATCATCCGCTCGTTATGCTCCGGGAGAGGTGGCCTCGAGATGAGGCTACAGAGAAGTTTATGGATGGCTTGTCCGAGGAGCCGCAGGACAAGCTATCTATTGTGGACTTCTCGGACTTTCGTGCCTTGGTAGATAAGGCCATCGTTGCAGAGCATAAGGCGAAGGCGTCTGGCGAGTCCCGCAGCGCAAATGGGAGGCGATCGCCTACTCACACCACCTCGTTCGTCCTGGCCGGGCCGGCACACTGGCCCGCTTTTTGCTCCACCGCGCCGAGACCATCTCGCACGGCTCCTCGCCCACCGCGCGTCGTGTTTCCACCACGTCGCCGCGATCCAAGACAGCGAGCGCCTCCGCAATCCGGCGGCCGAGGTTACTTGTTTTCGCGCCACAACAAGGGCCATTATGCGAATGCTCGCCGAGTGTTGCGCAAGCCCTCGCCCTAATGGAGGACGCGGGCGGGAGTGGTCATCCACCACGACTAAGATGATCCGTAAGCCCTGTGGTGCGAAATGCGTCGAGTCAACCATCTATCACCGAGGAGGCTCAGAGGCGCCAGATGTCGTGATTGGTACACTTCTTGTTAATTCTCGTCCCGCCGCAGATATTTGATTCTCGAGCATCGCATTCTTTTATTTCAAGATCATTTGCTGCTGTTAGTGGTCTTCATTGTGTTCCTTTGGGAGTTCCGTTGCTCATCCGCTCTCCGGATCGGAAATGAGAGCCGAGCTTGTTGTCGGGATGTTCCTATCATAGTCCAAGGAGTGGGTTTTAGCAAATCTTATTCTCGCTCAACAATGAGTCCGGATGTGATTCTTGGCATGGATTGGTTGTCCCAACATTTGGGGCAAATCGATTGTGCCGTGAAGATTGTCTACCTTACCACCCTTCAAAGAGCAAGTCGGATTTTCGCCGCACCGCAGGGCCACATCTATGTGCATTAGAGACAAAGCCACCTTGCAAATTCAAGATGTTCCCATAGTATCGACTTTGTGGATGTCTTTCTGAAGATTTGCTCGGATGCCTCCTGCTCGAGACCGGAGTTTGTCATCGAAGTTGCGCGCCCAGACGCCTCGATTTCAAGGCGCCAGACGGATGCCTCCCAATGAGCTAGAAGAATTGAAGAAGCGGCTTGGTGAGCTCCAAGCAAAGGGTTTCATCCGTCCCGCCATCTCCTTGGGGTTGTCCGTGATCTTTGTGAAGAAGAAGGACAAGACTTTGCGCATGTGTTGATTACCGTCCTCTCAATGAAGTGACGGTGAAGAACAAATATCCTCGCCCGCATTGATGATCTTTTGACCGCTTGTCCGAGCTCGGTGTTCTCCAAGATTGATCGAGATCGGGCTATCATCAAGTCCGGATCGGGGTGAGGATATTCAAGACGGCCACTACTCGTTATGGCCTGCATTTGTACACATCGTCATGTCTTTCGGTTTGACCAATGCTCCAACGTTGTTCATGAACCTTATGAATTCGTATTCATGGAGTATTTGGACAAATTTGTGGTGGTTTTTATTGATGACATTCTTATCTATTCCAAGATCAAGAGCGAGCATCTTGAGCATCCAAGATTGTTTTGGGCAAATTGCGGAGCATCACCAGTATGCTAAGTTCGACAAATGTGAGTTCCGTTGAAGGAAGTGGCATTCTTGGGCCATGTTCTTTCACCGAGGCATAGTCAGATCCCAAAGAAAGTCAACGATGTTCTATCTTGGGGCCACCCAAGTCGAGTCACCGATGTGCGGAGTTTTCTTGGTTTAGCTGGCTACTATCGCCGCTTTATCGAGAACTTCTCCAAGATCGCAGCCGATGACCGAATTGCTTAAGAAGGACAAGAAGTTTGTATGGTCCTCTCGCTTGTGATGAGAGCTTTGAGAGCTCAAACAACGATTGACTTCACTCAGTCCTTACTCTTCCGATATCCACAAGAGCTTCGATATTTATTATGATGCCTCTCGCCGGGACTTCGATGTGTTCTTATGCGAGAAGGCAAGGCGCTGCCTATGCATCCGTGCAATTGAGGCCTCATGAGCTCAACTATCCCACCCATGATTTAGAGCTTGCGCAGAGTTCATGCACTCAAGATTTGGCGGCATTATTTGATCGGAAACCGTGTGAGGTGTATTCGACCACAAGAGTTTGAAATACTTGTTCACTCACCAGATCCAACCTCGTGCGGAGGAGATGGCTAGAATTGATCAAAGATTATGACATGGGTATTCGTGATCATCCCGGCAAAGCCAATGTGGTTGCCGATGCACTTAGCGAAAAGTGTATTGCAATACTACGATGATCCAAGAGCAAAGAACTCGCATTGACGAATTTCAGCCTCAACTTGGGTTTGATTGAACATGGTTCCCTTGCTGCCTTGGTTGTGCAACCAACCTTGGTGGATCAAATCAAGGCAGCAAACAATCGATGATGGTGGGTAAAATCAAGCGAGAATATCAAGGGTGGATCACCAAGTGTTTCACGAGAAGATGAGCACGGTGTTGTATGGTTTGGGCAGCGTCTTGTGGTCCCAAAGGTCCCGAGTTGCGGATTTGATTCTTCAGAGGCCCATGATTCGCCTTTGTCCATCCATCCCGGGCCACTAAAATGTACCAAGATCTGCGTCGAGATTACGGTGGACTCGCATGAAGCGAGATTGCGCGTGTTCGTTGCGGATGCGACGTATGTTGTCGCGTGAAGGCCGAACATCGGCGTCCGCAGTCTCCTCCACCCTTGCCCATACCGAGTGGAAGTGGGATTCCGTTGGTATGGACTTCATCATCGGTCTACCGTGCTTCTTCGGGAAGGATGCTATCCGGGTGGTTATTGACCGATTGACAAAGTAGCACATTTTCTGCCATTGTGTACCGCCCTTAGCGTCGATAAATTGGCGATCTCTATATCTCCCGCATTGTGAGCTTGCATGGTGTGCCACGAGCGATTGTGTCGATCGTGGCTCTCTTTTCACTTCTCGGCTATGGCACGGTTCACGAGAAGCCATGGGGACCCGTCTTTCTTTCATTTCGACCTATCATCCTCGGTGATCGATGGTCGACGGAGCGAGTCAACCAAGTTCTTGAAGATATGCTCCGTGCTTGTGTTCTTTCCTATGGGAAGAATTGGGAGAAGTGCCTACCGCTTGCCGAAGTTCTCCTACAACAATGACTTCGAGGCTAGTCTCGGTATGGCACCGTTTGAGGCTTTGTATGGGAGGCGTCGTAACCCCATTGAACTGGTCGAGACTGGGAGAGACAGTTCTTTGGCTCCGATTCCATCAATGAGGCCGAAAGTCAAGTGCGATTGATTCGTGAGCACTTGCGCGTAGCTCACCCGAGCGTAAGAGCTATGCGGTCGGCGCCGCCGTGAGTTGAGTTTCCAGCCCAATGACTTTGTGTATCTCAAAGTCTCACCTGACGAAGCGACATCGTCGCTTTGATGTCAAGGGCAACAAGCGGCTCCTCGATATGTCGGGCCGTATCGCATCATCAAGAAAGTGGGAGCCGTTGCATACAAGTTGGAGTTGCGGCTACACTCGAAGGGTGCATGATGTTTTCCATGTGTCACAATTGAAGAAGTGCCTCCGTATTCCGGCTTGAGGAAACATCGTTGGAAAATATCGATGTGCGGGGAAGATCCGTCTTATCGTGAGCGTCCCGTTCGTATCCTCGAAGAAGTCGAACGCAGAACAAGGAACCGTGTGATTAAGTTCCTTAAAGTTCGGTGGTCGAACCACTCCGAGGATGAAGCCACTTGGGAGCGGGAAGATCGTCTCGAGCGGATTACCCATCCTTCTTCTCCCGGTGATCGTAATCTCGGGTGAGATTCCTGTAAGGGGAGATTTGTAATGCCCTAACGTAGGGTTTGTAATTCAAATGTAAAATTTTGAGGAGAAATAAAACTTTTGTTGTCTCTTCAAATCATTTGGAAGTTTTCCAAATTTTCCTAGCAATTTCCAATTTGTAGAATTTAATTCTTGTAATTGGAAATTGTTGTTATCGATTCTTAGCCTTCAAACTTGTGATCATCCTCTGAAACTATTTTTCCTAGCATCTTGATCATCCTATCTACCTCCTGAATTATTTCACAAATTTTAGATTTTGTTTGCTATTTCAAATGGCCAAGTCAACTCTGTTTGAAATCTGGTCAAACTCCTCAGTCAAAGAGCTTGTGAATTTTCTCTAGAACAATGCAGTGCATAAAAGTTCGGAAAATTACACAAGGTTGTCCTCGGTCCTAGCAAGCTCCCATAAAATTTCGAAATTTTTAAGCCGAGGAGCTACCTCTAAAAATTCTCCAAACTCTCTCTCCTTTTAAAACTCCAAATCGATATTATCGTTCCTCGGGCTCGAACCGAGCCCGACTCGAAAGCGATCAGCGCCACTTGACTCGGCCGCACCGCCTAGCTGCACCGCGTGAGCCCGATGGTCGCCACCGTCCGATGCATCGTGGCGGCCCGCGTCGCGCGAATCAACCGACTGTCCGACAGATACATCGATCTCGACCGCTCATTTTAGATCCAACGGCCGATACATTCGGTCGAGTCAAACCACCGGTTCGCACCGCGACTTGACTCGGCTCGCACCACTTCGCCGCTATCACCGACATGTGGACCCTACCGCCGTCCGCCTCGTCTTCTCCGCGACTCACCGAGCTCGCGATCGTTAGCGCATGGGTGCCACGCACTCGCCGCGCCACCTATATGCCCTCGTGTCCGCCTTTGGTGCATCGCCAGCCTTCTTTACCTCACCGCGACCACTCATCCTCGCTTTTCCCGCTCGTAGCTCTGTCCGCCGCTTCTTGATTTCGCCGAGAAGAACCTGGCGCGCCGCCGCCGTGTTAGCGCCGCTTGATTCCGCAACCACGCCATCGTGATCTACTTTCGCCCTTCCATTTTGCCCATCCAGACCCTCGGCCCAAGATATCGCCGAGGCACCTTCGCCGCCTCCGCCCGGTTGCGGCGGCCGCGAGCTTGCTAGTGCTCGTGAGTTTCTAGCCGACACCCAGCCCCTTAGGATCGCATTGATGCACCGAGTCTAACGGTGACTTCATTTTCATCTTTGGTGCATCGTTGCGGGCGTCGACCAATTCTTCTCCAAGCTTGGTTTTCCGCCATGGAAATTCCGCCACCTCGAGCTTTCTTGTCGCGTTATCGTGTCCTCCTTGCTCTGGTGTTGAGGCGGCTTAAGCTCACCTTCCGAGTCTTCTAGAAGCCCGTACGCCTTCTCGCGTGGACCGTGCTTTCTTCTCCGCCTCCGGCCGTCGTGAGCTCATCTCCGTCGACCATCGGGCTCGCGTCACCGCATCGAAGTTCGCTAGGTCCTTGCGAACCCGGCGTACCACTCTTCGCCCGTAAACCTCTGGTTTGCTAGTTCGGTTGCGCGCCGCGCCACGTGCCTGTCTTCGCGCGGTGAACCGCCGGTGATGATTTGTTTGACTCTAATCATGTCTACCTTGAGTCTCTCGCCTTGTGGGCCCTATTGGCTATCCCGCTTAGAGAACCTTTAATCCACCCGCTATATTTCCTCTCAGTCAGTTGTCATGTGGGTCCATGTTGTCGCTAGGTTTGTGTAGTTCGGTTATGCGTGTTCTGTTGGGAAGCGCATCTCGTGAGAGTGTTTAGGTTTGCACCTTAGTAGTCAAGACGATTCTTTGAATACGCCTTGACGCCACTTTCGTGGTGGCTGTTGCTCGTCAGCATTTTCGCGCCCATTGCCGGTGTCGCTAGATAGCTGTGGGTAGAAAAAGGATTTAATGCTTTAGTATTTCTGTAATATGTTTTCTGTTGCACTGTTAATTCATTTAAACTTAGAAAATGCATAACTAATTCAATTTTTATCCAAATTGCATGAATCCAGTGCTGTTTATTTTCATTTCAAATGTATTATTTACTAAAATTAGTTTCATCCATGTCTCTGTAGCAAAATCTGTTAATTAATAAAATGATGTTTTATGTATCTTCTAGATTAGAAAATGCATATCTCTTTCAATATTTGTCCAAATCCAGTGAAACCAATTTTGTAATTTGTCATTTTTAATGTACTAATTAGTAGGATAGGTTATATACACTGTTTCTGTTCATGAAAATTTGTTAAGTAATTAACTAGTGACATGTTGTGTTTTTAGCTTAGAAAATTCATAGAAAATTATTAATAACTTAAAATAATTTGTTCTCTGTTTCTAAAATTTTGTTATATCTTGCTTAGGTTGCTGTGTGAGTTTTAGCTTGTTTTGGTGTTGTTGTATGTTTGAGTTTTGTCGGTGTTATTCGTTCTATTTGTTTGTTATGTTCGATCGTTAGGCTTCGATATTTGCGGCAACCCGAGGACGATCCTCCGCACCATATTGAGCAACAAAGACCAGTGCAAGCAGTTTGATCATGTTTAATCCCAGTAATTTTAAAGATTAATATTTTGTTTCAAATTGTATGTATGCATTGCTTAATTTGTGTTAAATTGATTAGTTAAATCCGTAGTCGCATATCCTGTAGACAAAATATTGATCTCTACTACCGAGCCTAGGTTATTTGTCGTGATTAGAGGTCGCTGGATGATCTCTTGTCACTTAGTAGATCCGGGTCAACTTGCTTAGACATGCTTATCTATCGGTAGAACTGGGCGGTTATCGACTTTAGTCGGTAACCTTGATCACACAAAATTTACTACAACTTTATGTTTCAGCATTTTGCTATGCTTACTTGCAAAACTAAAACCAAAAACAAAAATGATTTGGACGCGGGCACAATGGTAAGAATGGTGTGATCTTTTGTGTGGATCGAAAGGTGCCCGTCAATTAAGGACCGAACATCTTGTGAGTTTTTGTTATCAGCATTTCGTGCATAACCACACTAGAGGGTATGGGACCTCTCTTGACCTAGTACTTTGGCGTGTATTGGTCCCGGTCGCAGGAGGTCGCAGGAGGGACGAGGTGGGAGCATGGTAGTTGTCCAAAAGCTTTATCCCGAGTGGGTAGTTGTCTTTTCGGCTTTACCATGTAAGCGTATGGTGTTTCTACCCATACGAGCGGCTCGGGTTGATACACAATATTGGAAACAGTCTCGTAGGACTTAGTCAGTCTTACATGCATACCTTCTGGTGTGCTTTGGCTTAAAGGCGTGTCGAGGTGTGGGTACAGTGGTACACCGCAGGTTAAAAACTATTCGAATAGCCTCGCCCTAGGTGATGGACACGCTTGGTAAGCTTATCGAGAGTTAGACCGCAACATTTAAATTAAAACTTGATGGGTGAGTACGAACTGCAGGATTCGTGCTATTGTTGTGGTGACTATTGGGATAGTCACTTCTAGGTTGTTTATCTTTCGCTTTTGTTATTATTATCCTTACCGTTATTTCAATCTTAAAATGAATTGCAAACTTGCCTTTAAAACTGTGATTATATTATTGCAAATGAAAGTTGGCTTTATGCAAATGAAACATATGGTTTCCACTAAACAAGCTCGCATGTAGCATATGAACAGTCTGCTAGTTCACACGCTGTCTTAAGTGGTACAAAGACAATCTTTGTACTCGTGTGCTTTGCTTAATGTTTTGTTGCAGAGAAGTAGGTGAGCCTCGTGGTCCTCACTTACGTGAGTCTTTATCGCCGCTCAGTGGGTGACGACTAGTCTTGGCGGTCCTGGCGGATGCCTTGTGGGTTGAAGGCACACCGATTGGCTTTGTTTATAGCCATCTTATGGCACTTTTGCTTCAGCCGTTACAGTTATTTGTGTATCTCGTGGCCCGCGGCCTATGTCCGTAATATTGTTACTATTTGTTTATCTTCCGCTTGGAAGTGTGGTGTTTGGACTCTATGTGTGGAATGGAGTTGATGTCTAATTTTATACCGGGTGTGTATATTGCTTTACAGGAAGTATACATATCTCGAGGATCGATTTATTTGATTTGTGATGCTAGGACGGTGGTTGGTTAAGCATTACAAACCAAATAAATCGGGTCCTCACACGGACCACTTCCTTCCTCGCCTCCCGCGGTTCTGGTCACCGGAGCGTCTCATTCAGCCTTCTCCTTCCTCCTCGGCTCCTCGGACCTTCCCTACAACGGGTGAGTTCGCTTTGTCCCATAGAGCTCTAGGTTTAAGTAGCTTAGCTCGTAACGCCGATTTCACCGCTGATTTTGCCGAAAACCTATCCTCCGCCTCGGTCCGCTCACGGCTGCTCAAACCACACGCCGCCGTCGAGCACCTCCGATAGGTTCGCAATACCTTTAGCTTCGTTTTGGTGGCTTTGGTTCACGCCGCCGCGGCTGTGGTCGTCGGCGACGTGCCAGCGAGCACACCGTCGAGCTTTGTACCTTGTCGCGTTTTTGTCAAGTCATTGACCTCCTCGGGTTCATCGTGGCCGTCTAAGACCTCCATAGGGCTAGATCTGGACCTTTAGATCTTTCCGGTGAAAACCCTTAAGTGTAAGACCTCCCCCTCGTTTAATCTTGGCCGTTAAGACCACCCTCAGTCAGATCTGTGCCATAGATGGGTTTCCGTGTAAATTTCTAAGTCCCAAGACCTCCTAGAGCGTTCTCCACCGTTAAAAGACCTCCTAGGATTAGCTCTTAGCCGTTAGATCCTGGTCCGTGAAAACTCTTAGTGCCAGGACCTCCCCTAGGGTTGATCCTAACCGTCTAGGACCACCTCGGTTAAATCCTAGCCGCTAGGACCACTCCTGCGCGAAAGGACCTCCTCTGGGTCATTTTGCCAAAACCACCCCCTGGACCTCCACCGAGGTCCTCTTTGCAAAAAGACCTCCCCTCGGTCGTTTTGCAAAGACCACCCTCGGGGTCTTCGTTGTGAAAGCCACCCTGGTCTTTTACAAAGAAAACCCCGTTCAAGACCTCTTAGGCTCAATCCTAGCCGTTCACGACCTCCCCGGTTTAGATCTGAGCGTTAGATCTCATTTTGTAAAATCCTTAGCGCTCAGACCTCCCTCCGCATCGATCTGAACAGTTCAGGACCTCCTTAGGCCTGATCTGAACCGTCCAGATCTCCTCCCATTAAAACACTATCGCTTAGGACCTCCCCGAGTAGATCTTGGCCATCCATGACCTCCTCGTAAATCCGGCCGATCAAGACCTCCCCCTGGAGATCTTGACCGTCTAGGACCTCCTTCCTTGGATGTAAAGCCTTAGGACCTCCCCTAGTGCTCGGGACCGCCAGATCTCGATCTGACGGTCACGACCTCTGTTAGGCGCGTGGACCTCCTTTGCGTCGGCGTGGCATGCACCGGTCGTGGCCGTTGGATCAGATCTCAACGGTCCGCACCTCCCCGAGCGGGAGGAGGTCTTGTGTGCGCCAGCTTCGAGGCTCGTAGCCATCGATCTTGATCTAACGCCCACAACCTCCTCCTATTCGCTCGATTGATTGGACCTCCCGAGAGCTCGAATTTTCCAAGTCTTTTGATGTTTCAAATTTCAAAGGTGTTTAACTTTGTCATTTTAACTCCTTTTGAATGATTCCAGCTTGTTGTAGCTTTGTTATAGTATGAACTTTAATCAAAATGGATTTAGGCATCATTATGTAGCGTAAAAATGATTTAAACAAAGATGATCTTGTTTAGTGAATATGGTTATCTAGAAATTCATTGGAAACTTGTAAAATACATAACTTTCTCTGTAATTGCAAACTGAGCAAACTCAACTTGTAAAATTTATCTCAGAGGCAGGCTTTAATATGAACTAGGCTTTGTCTGTATTTATGCTCCGTAAAAGTGGTATATGCTAGTTTTAGAACTTAAAAAAATCATAACTAATTCATTTCAACTTCAAATTGTGCAAACTCAGTTTTGCTGTTGTTAGGATAACCATATCTACCCACCATAAAAATTTCAAGTTCCAGATCATTCTAGAAATTTTTGTCATGAACAGTAACCCTAATTAATTTAATTAGGATTTTTCAGGCTGAGAGAATTTAATTTGGCCATAACTTTTTCATGCTAAGTCCAAATGAAGTGATTATTGTTTCTAAAATTGTCTAAAATCAACCCCTAGCTGCTGTACAAATTTCATTGGATTTGGATGTGCTTTGCTGTTGAGTTCTTTTTGGTGTTCTTCGTTCTTATCGGTTTTATCGCTTTTCAAGTAGGGTTCAAGAATTTATTGAACCTGAGCACTCCCCTCTGCAGCAAGAACAAACCCAGCAAGGCAAGCAGTTTGATCATGTTAATCCCAGTATTTTAAGTATTTATGTTGATTTCAAATTCTATGTATGCATTGCTACTTTGTGTTAATAGTTGACCTAGTAGATGCATTTCCTTAGACAAATGATTATTCTCTACTACCATGAGCCTAGGTTATTGCAGTGATTAGAGTTAGTGGATGAGCTCTTGTCACTTAGTAGCTACGAATTAATTGCTTAGCCATGCTTAGCTTCCCAGAGAATGGGCGGTTATCGACTTGTCGATAACCTTGATCACATAAAACTTATTATGATTATGATTTCCACCTTGTGCCATGTCTATTTGTGAAAACTAAAATCTAAAAACAAAAGGATTTAGACTTGGGCACAATGGTATGTTGGTGTGCTTTGGGTGTGACTGAATGGTGCGCGAGTCATTATGACCGAGTTACTTGCGCCATCGTGATCGAGCATTTTTTATGCTAACCACACTAGAGGGTATGGGACCTCTCTTGACTTAGTACTTTGGAGTGTATTGGCTTGAGTCGCAGGAGTCGCAGGAGGGATGGTGTTGGGAGACAGTAGTGTCCGAAAGACTTCACCCGTGATGGGATTTGTTGTCTTTCGACTTGCAATGTGCGTATGGGTTTCTATCCATACGAGCGCTCGTAGTTAATGCACAAGATTGGAAATGTCTCAGAGGACTTAGCCATGCCTGATACCTTCTCAGAGTGTGCTTTGTGGCTTAAAGGCGATCAAGTGTGGGTACATTGGTACACCCGCAGGTTAAAACTATTCGAATAGCCTCGCCCTAGGTTATGGACACGCTGACACGCCCGTGAGAACTAGACTACAACCTTTAATTAAAACTTGATGGGTGGTACGATCCGGGATTCGTGCTATGTTGTGGTGGCTATTGGGATAGTCACTTCTGTGTGGTTACTTGTATGTATCTTTATTTCGTTGTTATTTTGACAACAAAACAGATTTACAAACTTGCTTTTAAATGTATTACATTATTGCAAATAAAGTTGGCTTTGTGCAAAATGAGACATACAACCTCCACCTAAATAAGCTTGCATGTAGTTATGAACAGTTCGCTATTCGACACGTCGCCTTGCGAGTACCTTTGTGTACTCAGCTATCTTGCTTAAATGTATTTGTTGCAGAGGAAGAAGATGAGCTCGAGGGCCTCAC